>CM055116.1:956095697-956695697 GCA_029206835.1 Rana muscosa | reverse complement strand
TATATAATGTTTGGGGGTTCAACATAATTTTCTTGCAAAAAAAAATGTTTTCATGTAAACAAAAAGTGTCAAAAAGGGCTTTGTCTTCAAGTGGTTAGAAGAGTGGATGTAAGCTTCCTAATGTTGTGTATAAAATGCCAGAACAGTTCAAATCCCCCCCAAATGACCCCATTTTGGAAAGTAGACACCCCAAGCTATATACTGAGAGGCATGTCGAGTCCATGGAATATTTTATATGTTGACACAAGTTGCGGAAAAAAGACATTATTTTTTTTTTTTTGCACAAAGTTGTCACTAAATGATATATTGCTCAAACATGCCATGGGCATATGTGGAATTACACCCCAAAATACATTCTGTTGCTTCTCCTGAGTACGGGGATACCACATGTGTGAGACTTTTTGGGAGCCTAGCCGCGTACGGGACCCCAAAAACCAATCACCGCCTTCAGGCTTTCTAAGGGTGTAAATTTTTGATTTCACTTCTCACTGCCTATCACAGTTTCGGAGGCCATGGAATGCCCAGATGGCACAAACCCCCCCAAATGACCCCATTTTGGAAAGTAGACACCCCAAGCTATTTGCTTAGAGGTATTGTGAGTATTTTGCAGATCTCGCTTTTTGTCACAAAGTTTTGAAAATTGAAAAAAAAAAAAAAAAAAAAAAAATGTTCTTTCTTCATTTTCAAAAACAAATGAGAGCTGTAAAATACTCACCATGCCTCTCAGCAAACAGCTTGGGGTGTCTACTTTCCAAAATGGGGTCATTTGGGGGGGTTTTGTGCTATTTTGGCATTTTATGGCCTTCGAAACTGTGATAGGTAGTGAGGAGTCAAATCAAAAATTTGCGCCCTTAGAAATCCTGAAGGCGGTGATTGGTTTTCGGGGTCCCGTATGCGGCTAGGCTCCTAAAAAGTCCCACACATGTGGTATCCCCGTACTCAGGAGAAGCAGCAGAATGTATTTTGGGGTGCAATTCCACATATAACCGTGGCATGTGTGAGCAATATATCATTTAGTGACAACTTTTTGTAATTTTTTATTTTTTTTTTGTCATTCAATCACTTGGGACAAAAAAAATAAATATATTCAATGGGCTCAACAGGCCTCTCAGAAATTTCCTTGGGGTGTCTACTTTCTAAAATGGGGTCATTTGGGGGGGGGGGGGTTTGTGCTATTTTGGCATTTTATGGCCTTCAAAACTGTGATAGGTAGTGAGGAGTGAAATCAAAAATTTGCGCCCTTAGAAATCCTGAAGGCGGTGCTTGGTTTCCAGGGTCCCGTACGCGGCTAGGCTCCTAAAAAGTCCCACACATGTGGTATCCCCATACTCAGGAGAAGCAGCAGAATGTATTTTGGGGTGCAATTCCACATATAACCGTGGCATGTGTGAGCAATATATCATTTAGTGACAACTTTTTGTAATTTTTTATTTTTTTTTGTCATTCAATCACTTGGGACAAAAAAAAAATATTCAATGGGCTCAACATGCCTCTCAGCAATTTCCTTGGGGTGTCTACTTTCTAAAATGGGGTCATTTGGGGGGGGGGGGTTTTGTACTGCCCTGCCATTTTAGCACCTCAAGAAATGAGATAGGCAGTCATAAATTTAAAGCTGTGTAAATTCCAGAAAATGTACCCTAGTTTGTAAACGCTATAACTTTTGCGCAAACCAATAAATATACGCTTATTGACTTTTTTTTTTTTACTAAAGACATGTGGCTGAATACATTTTGGCCTAAATGTATGACTAAAATTGAGTTTATTCGATTTTTTTTATAACAAAAAGTAGAAAATATCATTTTTTTTCAAAATTTTCGGTCTTTTTCCGTTAATATCGCAAAAAAATAAAAATCGCAGAGGCAATCAAATACCATTAAAAGAAAGCTCTATTTGTGGGAAGAAAAGGACGCAAATTTCGTTTGGGTACAACATGACTGTAAGCTCTATCGAGCAGGGCCCTCTGATCCCTCTGTATTGAATTGTATTGTGATTGTACTGTCTTCCCTGATGTTGTAAAGCGCTGCGCAAACTGTTGGCGCTATATAAATCCTGTATAATAATAATAATAATAACATTGCATGTCCGCACAATTTACAGTTAAAGCAGCGCAAAATTCTGAATTCACCTCTGGTCCTTTAGCTACCAAATGGTCCGGGGCTTAAGTGGTTAAAATATGCCTGTAATCGACTTAATGTGCATGGACACATAGGATAACATTGAGCTGCTTCTACAGGCGAAACTCCTGTAGAAGCAGCGATTTTTAAACCAGTGTGCGTGGAGCCTTTGCAATCTTACCATGGACTCCTCTGTACAGTGGAACCTTGGATTACGAGCATAATCCGTTCCAGAATGCTTGTAATCCAAAGCACTTGCATATCAAAGCGAGTTTCCCCATAGAAGTCAATGGAAACAAAGATAATTTGTTCCGCATTGACTTCTATTGCATGCAATACCGCATGTGGTCAGAGGTGGGGGTTGCCGAAGAGACTTGGAAATACTCCCAGACAGCTCGGCTGAACTCGGAAAGGACGGAGTGTTTCCGAGTATATCCAAACGGCTCTGAACCGTTCCAAGTGTCACCGGTGCCCCCGCATCTTTGGCCAAATGCGGTACTGCACACCGCAGATGCTTGAATCCTGCTCGTTTTGCAAAACAACACTCACAAACCGAGTAAGGATTAAAAAAAAAAAGTTGATCGTCTTTCCAAATGCTTGTTAACCGTGTTAGGCCTCATGTACACTGCTGCTGGTAAACGGACATTTAGGAGCAGTTGGGCATTTTTTGCAACTGCCCCTGAATTCACCTCTGTTATCTTATGTGTACTATTAGAAAACTTGCCATGCACTTTTCTGTACTTTTATTAGAAATCTTACCATGAACTCCTCTGTTCTCTATAGCAGTCAGTATCCAGCCTTCAATATACTCTAATGCCGCATACACACGATCATTTTTCCTGTCGGGAAAAATTACATTTCTCTTATCGTCCATGGACTGACACAGCTGGATACTGTAAACGTGTGGGTATATGTCCCTGCTCGCAGGAGAAGATCTAGGCAGAATGTTAGATGTTAAAACATTCTAGAACAAACCAGAGCTGAACAGCCCCGCCCAGGGGGCGGTCCCTTCGGACATTACCCTCCCACCTGCAGCTAGCAGACCTCAGTTTTTTTCTGCCTAGCAGAAGGAGAAGACGTGGCTCTCTCAGGAGCCAGTCTCCTGGAAGATTTTACTTTTAAATTTTATTCCTTTGGGAATTTTATTATTTTATTTTTGAGACCTTCAATCAACTGTCGGCTGGGCAACAGGTTGGGTACACTGGTATCCTCGTAGTCTTCCCTGTCCGACCATCGAGCGTGCTGATCCTCGCCTTGTGTGCGTGAGACTCAGTTCACGACATGCCCCATGACTCCAGGGGTGGCCGGGTTGCTTTCATGCTCCCGCGGTCCTCTCAAGACTGAACAGTACTTGACTGACTGTATCTCTCGCGGTGGACCGGGCCGACAGCTACTCAGTACGACTCTGTGATAGGTCTGTCTGAAACAAGCCAGTGGGTCCCTGAAAGGGACGGGTAAGTAGTCTCTCCTACTGCAGGTGAGTACATGCTGGCTGTGTTTCTGTGTGTGGGGGTTTCTCCCTGTCTCCCCCCTGTTATGCTGCTCTCTGCACCCTGTACTGGTGCTGTGCTGTGGGGTGCTTGGGGGTCACTCTGGCCGGGCTGGGCGCTCATGTCTGCAGTTTTTTCTGGTGTGTGAGGTGATTATTGCGTGCGCCATTGGCGCGCATTAGAGCTTTGAATTTCGCGCTCGGTGGCCATCTTGGCGTTCAGTGGCGCAGTTATAGCTGCGGCCATTTTCTTGTGGCCGCCGCGCATTTATTTCTGGCGGCGGCGCGAATCCCCTCACAATCTCCTCACAGACTGAGCGGTCCTTAAGGGTTGGTGGGTCCTCCCGGGTATCCCCTCCTCAGCGTAGCCAGTGGGTGGACTGTATATTCACTGTATAGTGTATAAGGTCTCAGAGGGTGGCGTTTATGGAGTCTGATACACCTGCTCTCCACACTTGCCTGGGGCAACTGGCAGTGCTGCACAGTTAAACATGTTCATATGTTTCCTGCACCTGCGGTCCTTATGGACCAGTTGTCAGCAGTCCTGGAATAATTCCTGTCAGAATGGAAGCGGTGTGCGAGCAAAAGGAGCTATAAGCCCCCTCCCCCCCACAAAAATCTTTACTGAAGGGGTGCTCTGAGTCAGATATGGGCCTAGCTACTATGCTCAGGACCCGACCTCTGAATATTTAATGTTTATGAACAGGACATTCCCTTGTGAGGAAGACTCCAGTTCTGTGTCAGTGAATGACAGGGCGCTTGTAAGTGATCTCATTGATGTGAGACACACTCTCAGGCTGGAATTGCTGTGACAAGCTTTTCTTCTACACAGTTTCCTCACTGTTTTCCTCACACTGCCTCAAGAGCAGCATGGATGAGGGAGGACTTTATTCATTTATGTCTCTAATCCCTGTGAGCCTTGTGTGTGATACCTGAGGTAACATTTCCCGCCATTTCCTGGGGAATGATTTGAGCTCTGACAGACACACGGTCTGAGGATCAGAGGTTACCTGTTACCTGCATGCTGCTTCAGCAGCACAGTCAAGCAGGTTGGAATGATACAGAGAAGATTATGCGCCTCTGCGCCATAATTTAACTCATCCTATACCTCTACACTGCATACATTCACAGTGTATGTATGTGTTATTGGTCTCTGTGTCTGCGTGGCTGTCCCCACGTTCCAATGCTGTTTCAGTGCCATACATGATATAAACGTACAAAATATGTTTATGCACGACTCCAGATACATTCACAGTATATGTATGTATTCTACTCTCTGGGTTGGCGGGGGCTCCGGTGTCCTCCCGCACTCTCATGGTATGTGCGCTTCAGCTCTCTGCACAGTATAGACATGTTCAATATGTTTATTGCACATATTATACATGTTTACAGTATGGGTATACTGTTTGCGTGGGGTTCCTCCGGGTACTCCGGTTTCCCCCCACGCTCCAATGGAAATGCACAGCATAAACATGTGCAATATGTTGATTCACATGCTATCATTCCTACACGGTATCTGTGTGCTGTCTGCGTGGAGTTCTTCCGAGTGTTCCGGTTTCCTCCCACGCACTGACGGTATGTGCGCCTTTGGCCTTCTGCACAGTTAAACATGTTCAATGTTTATCACGCATGCTATAATACCTACACGGTATGTGTAGGCAGTCTGTGTGGTTTTCCTTCGGGTACTCCGGTTTCCTCCCACACTCCATTGGTATGGGCGCTTCGGCGCTATGCACAGTCTAAATTTGTGCGATTGGATATCAACATACTAACATACCTACCCGGTATGTCTTTGCACTCTGCGTGGGTTTCCGCCCACACTACATGACATGCATGCCTTTGGTGCAATACACAATGTAAACATACACATTATGTCTATACACTACACTAAATACATTCACAGTAGTTGTAGGTATTGCATTCTCTGAGTTTGCGTGGGGTACTTCAGTACCTCCCACGCGCCAACGGTGTGCGCGCCTTCGGTGCTATGCACACATGAGCTTGTGCAAAATGTTTAGCACTCACACTATAATACCTACACGGTATGCGTATGCAGTCTGTGTGGGTTTCCGCCCACGCTACATGACATGCATGCCTTTGGTGCAATACACGGTGTAAACATACACATTATGTCTATACACTACACTAAATACATTTACAGTAGCTGTAGGTATTGCATTCCCTGAGTATGCGTGGGGTACTTCGGTTCCTCCCACGCGCCAACAGTGTGCGCGCCTTCGGTGCTATGCACACATGGGCTTGTGCAAAATGTTTAGCACACATACTATAATACCATACACGGTATGCGCATGCAGTCTGCATGGGTTTCATCCGGGTGCTCAGGTTTCTCCCCTGCGTTCCAATGGTGTGCGCATTCTCAGCGCTATGCACAGTATAAACATGTGCAATTTGTTTATTCGCAGGCTAACATACCTACACGGTTGTGTACGCAATCTGCGTGGCTGGTTTACGTCCAGGCCCCGATGATGTGCGCGCCTTCGTCGCTGGCACAGTATATACGTGTTTAATAGGTTTATCCACAAATACTAAACTACATACGCCGTATGTGGTGGTATTATGCTCTTTGTGGCTGGGTGGGTTTCCTCCCACACTCTCCATTTGTGCGTTTTGACGCAATACATAGTATAAACTATGTGTTTGCACAATCGGCACCTATCCATGGGTAGCTGCTGGATGGAGCATTGTCACAAGGATCCCTGGTTTCAGGGGTATCACTTTCCACCTGCTTTCAGTGGTGATCAGAAGCGCTGGCTTGGACTGTGTTCGCCAGGTTGGGGTTAGCGTTACGTCCGTTAGTGGCTGCGTCTCTGGCATTTTTTATAGCTCAATGACTGGGCAAAAGCCTCTGCTTCATCCATCAGTCGTCTAGCAGGTGCACTACAACTGCTTTAGCCTTTAGGGTCTCTGTGCCCGGGATGGGTTTGCGCCACCTGTGGAGGCTGAGGTACTAGTCCTCTGACCGAGTTTCTAGGGAAGTTCCGTCAAGTTGCCTTTATTGGCCAACATTTGAGGCACCCTGTACACTGGGGCCTCCCTTCTCCGATACATTGCGGAGTCTCTTTGGGATTTTCATACATCTCACTGCAAGACGGTCCTGTCGGCCGTGTGCATTGCAGGCAAAGGGTCCTTGCATCGGGAGGTGTTTCCACCTTCTTTACCGGAGGTGGGGCATCGGAAGTGGACCTTGTGGCCTCTCGACTCACTCGCAAGGTGGCAAGATCGTGGTCAGGTCCAGGGACCCCTGGGCGGACGCGTCAGACGCGTTGGAAGCCCGTGGGGGCAGTATCACCTGATATATGCTTACCCTCCGCTGCTGTTGTTGCCTCGCCGGCTTCGCAGAGTAGGGGCTGAGGCCATTCCAGTGCTCTGGAACGGCGACATTGGTACGCCGATCTACTTCGGCTAGTCGCAGACATTCCTGGCGACGGCCTATTGGGGTGGACCTTCTGTCTCATGATCCCATACTTCATCCTGCTTTACAGTCCTTGGCTTTAATGGCATGGCTGTTAAAGCCAGGTGCTGAAGGACCGAGTTCTCTCGTATTCGGTCATCTCTTCTATGTTGTTGACACGGGAATCTTCCTCCAGAAAGATATCTCACCGTACCTGGAAGGCTTACATCGCTATGTGCGAGGAACTTGAGTGGCATCCTCGGATGTATTCCGTTCCCAGGATTTTACTGTTCTTACAGCGTGGTGTGACCCAAAAGCTGGCCTTGCATACCTTTTTTTTAAGGGTCGGATTTCGGCCCGGGCTGTCTTTTTCAACGACCGCTACCGGGCCATTCCTTGATTAGCACCTTTTGTGCAGGGGGTTCGCCATGTGATCCCCCCTGTCAAGCCTCCTCTCCCTACTTGGGATCTGATTTTGATGCCTCTCGGTTCTCCAAAAACATCCCTTTGAGAATATCAGAGAGATTCCTCTCTTGACCTTGTCCCGGAAGTTGGCCTTAGTGGCCATTGCTTTGGTTAGACGGGTGTCTGAGTTGCTGGCCTTGTCCGGCAAGTCGCCTTACTTGGTCCTCCATAAGGATATGTTGGTGTTGCGCCCACGACCATCCTTCTTTTCTAAGGATGGTCTTGGCCTTTCACCTTAAGAAGGACATTGTTCTTCCGTCCTTGTGTCCTCACCCATCGCATCCCTGAGAGTTTGCGCTTCATACATTAGGATGGGTACAAGCCTTACGAGTGTACCTGTCTGCTACTGTTTCCATTCGGAAATCTGTGTCTGGTCCAAAACAGGGCCGAGCGGTGTCGTCTGCCACCGTCTTTAGGTGGATCAGGCAGACCGTCATACAGGCCTATGCCCTTAAGGGGCGGGCGCCTCCCTTTCCGGTTGCGGCGCATTCCACCAGGGCAATTGGTGCTTCCCGGGCCTTCCGACATAAAGCGTCGGTTGCACAAGTGTGCAAGGCGACGACCTGGTCGTCCGTTCATACCTTTTCAAGATTTTATAAGGTTGATGTGGCTGCATCTTCGGATGCTCCCTTCGGCCGCAAAGCATTGCAGGCCGCTGTTTAATGTCGCAACTCCTCCGTTGAGGAGCTCTGCTTGTTTGGAGTGAAGTTTTGGTTGTTCCTTTGCTACTGCTCCCACCCTTCTGATACTGCTTTGGGACGTCCCACACGTTTACATTATCCAGCTGTGTCAGTCCATGGACGATAAGAGAAAATAGGATTTTTGTACTCACCGTAAAATCCATTTCTCTGACGTCCATGGACTGACACAGCACCCACCCTTCCTTTTTAAGGTTTGTACTGCTTTGTTACGAACTGAGGTCTGCTAGCTGCAGGTGGGAGGGTAATGTCCAGAGGGACCGCCCCCCTGGGTGGGGCTGTTCAGCTCTGGTTTGTTCTAGAATGTTTTAACATCTAACATTCTGCCTAGATCTTCTCCTGTGAGCAGGGACATATACCCACACGTTTACAGTATCCAGCTGTGTCAGTCCATGGACGTCAGAGAAATGGATTTTACGGTGAGTACAAAAATCCTATTTTTTCCCCTTGGACAGGAAAAACGATAGTCTGTGGGCTTTTTGCCGTTTTTCCCGACGGGAAAAACGGCATTAATCACGACGAGAAAAATTAGAACATGCTCTAATTTTTCTCGTCGTGATTCCTGTCATTTTTTTCCGCGGCAGTTTTCCCATAGGGAAACGATGCCATGGAGCCCACACACGGTCGTTTTTCTCGTCAAGAGAAAAAATTACGGGAAAAACAGCCGTGTGTGGGGGAACAAGGCGTTCCCTCGTTTTTCCTGTCATGATTCACGGCGGTGTTTTCACCGCCGTAAATCACGATTGTGTGTACACGGCATTAGGCTCCATGTACACAGAAGCTGATAAACTGCAGTTTATTGGCGTTTTTTTGAAAAGCCCATTAACTGCACTCTATGTTAGCCTATGTGTTCATGTACACATAACGTTTTTTAGCTTTAATGAGCAGTGGAGTTAACCACTTAGCAACCACCTGCCGACAAATAACGTCGACAAGGTGGTTGCTTGACTCTGGGAGGACGTTGTATAACGTCCTCCCAGAATCGCGCCCCCTGGGGCGCGCACACAGGAAACTCCGTGACCACCGGGTCCAGAGGACCCGGCGGATCACGAATCGCGGTAAATCGCCGCTGACAGCGGCCGTTTACCACGTGATCGCTCCGTCAAATGACGGAGCAATCACTTGTAAACAGACCGGCGTCATGTGATGACGCCGGTTCCTTCCTCCCCTCTCTGTACCGATCGGTACAGTGTGAGAGGAGAGGGGGAGATAGCGGATGGCAGCAGCAGCTCTGTGAGCTGGATCTGTGACAATTGCAGTCACAGATCCAGCCATCCATCCATCCCTGCTCAGCCATCCCTGGTGCAATACCCTGCCAATACTCTGCAAAATACCTTGCGCAATACTCTGCAAAATACCCTGGCGCAATACTCTGCAATACCCTGCGCAATACTCTGCAATACTCTGCAATACCCTGCGCAATACTCTGCAATACCCTGCGCAATACTCTGCAATACCCTGCACAATACCCTGCACAATACCCTGCGCAATACCCTGCACAATACCCTGCACAATACTCTGCAATACCCTGCAGAATACTCTGCAATACCCTGCACAATACTCTGCAATACCCTGCACAATACCCTGCACAATACTCTGCAATACCCTGCACAATACTCTGCAATACCCTGCACAATACTCTGCAATACCCTGCACAATACTCTGCAATACCCTGCACAATACTCTGCAATACCCTGCACAATACTCTGCAATACCCTGCGCAATACCCTGCGCAATACCCTGCGCAATACCCTGCGCAATACCCTGCGCAATACCCTGCGCAATACCCTGCAATACTCTGCAATACTCGGCAATAACCACTTCCCGCCCGCCGGCCGTCATATGACGTCCTTGACTTTGTGCGGAGATATCTGAATGATGGGTGCAGCTACAGGCATCATTCAGATATTAGTTTTTTCAACCGCCGATTCCCTACACCATAAGAACAATCATAGCGGCTGTTCCGCCGCTTGATAATTCTTACGGGAGGTGAGAGGGGATGCCCCTCCCCCTCCCGCTGCCCTCCGGTGCTTCTACCGACTCACCGCTACGATCAAAGCCAGGATTGTTTTTTTTTTTGTTTTTTTTTTCAGGCTTCCCAGCCTAGAGGTGAGATGTGGGGTCTTATTGACCCCATATCTCACTGTAAAGAGGACCTGTCATGCCATATTCCTATTACAAGGGATGTTTATGTTCCTTGTAATAGGTATAAAAGTGATCAAAAAAATTTTTGGGGCGGAAAAACATGTCAAACTAAAGTAAATAAAGTAAAATGAACAATAAAAAAAAAATATTTTTTTAAAGCGCCCCTGTCCCCGTGAGCTCGCATACAGAAGCGAACGCATACATAAGTCCCGCCCACATATGAAAACGGTTTTTAAACCACACATGTGAGGTATCGTTGCGAACGTTAGAGCGAGAGCAATCATTTTGGCCCTAGACCTCCTCTGTAACTCAAAACATGTAACCAGTAAAAATATTTAAAGCGTCGCCTATGGGGATTTTTTAAGTAGCGAAGTTTGGCGCCATTCCACGAGTGTGTGCAATTTTTAAGGGTGACATGTTAGGTATCTATGTACTCGGCGTAACTTCATCTTTCACATTATGCAAAAACATTGGGCTAACTTTACTGTTTTTTTTTTTTTTTTTTTAAGCACAAAACATTTTTTTTCCGTAAAAAACGCGTTTAAAAAATTGCTGCGCAAATATCGTGCGAGATAAAAAGTTGCAATGACCACCATTATATTCTCTAAGGTCTTTGCTAAAAAAAATATATAATGTTTTGGGGTTCTATTTAATTTTCTAGCAAACAAATGATGATTTTTACATGTAGGAGAGAAATGTCAGAATTGGCCTGGGTTCTCCAGAACGCCTGAAGGTGCTCCCTGCATGTTGGGCCTCTGTATGTGGCCACGCTGTGTAAAAGTCTCACACATGTGGTATCGCCATACTCGGGAGGAATAGCAGAATGTGTTTTGGGGTGTAATTTGTGGTATGCATATGCTGTGTGTGAGAAATAACCTGCTAATATGACAATTTTGTGAAAAAAAAAGAGAAAAAAAAATCTTGATTTTGCAAAGAATTGTGGGAAAAATCGACAACTTCAAAAAACTCACAATGCCTCTTTCTGAATACCTTGGAATGTCTTCTTTCCAAAAAGGGGTCATTTGGGGGGTATTTGTACTTTTCTGGCATGTTAGGGTCTCAAGATATGAGATCGGCCGTCAGTACTTCAGGGGTGATCAATTTTCAGATATTGGCACCATAGCTTGTGGACTCTATAACTTTCACAAAGACCAAATAATATCCACCAATTTGTACTTATTTTTACCAAAGATATGTAGCAGTATAAATTTTGGCCAAAATTTATGAAGAAAAAATAGTAATTTGCAAAATTTTATAACAGAAACGAAAAAAAAAAATTTTTTTACAAAATTTTCAGTCTTTTTTCTCTTATAGCGCAAAAAATAAAAAACCTAACAGTGATTAAATACCACCAAAATAAATCTCTATTTGTGTGAAAAAAAGGACAAAAAATTCATATAGGTACAGTGTTGTATGACTGAGTAATTGTCATTCAAAATGTGAGAGCACCGAAAGCTGAAAATTGGTCTGGTTATTAAGGGGGTTTAAGTGCCCAGTGGTCAAGTGGTTAATGGGCTTTTTTCTGAACGCAAGAAACTCGCATTCAAAGTGCAGTTTTTCAGCAGACAAAACGCCGATAAACGCTCAAACGCTGGCTGCGAGCGTTTTTAGCGTTTTTTGGTCCATTGAAGAAAAAAAAAAAACCCCGAAAAAACGCTACACTGAAAAACGCTAATAAAAGCTAGCTTTTTCTGCTGCTTTAAAAACGACCGTTTTTGAGCTTCTGTGTACATGGAGCCTTGAGTACCCTTTCGTAATTTATTTACAAAACAAGTTGTACAAGTCTGAGCAGATAAAAATTGGTAGTTGGTGTAATTGCTAAGTACAAGAAAAGGCAGCTTAACAAGAATCTTTCATTAATGTTGCAGGTTATTATGATAATACCCAGGTAACAGCACTGCAGGCATACTGCATCTTTTGGTTGTTCCCTGTCTGTAAATATATGACACTGACATGGGATATAAACTGCATATAGATCGACACTATCTTTGCTTTTTTTTGCACTTCGTTGCTAATAAAAATTAATAAAAAGTCCGTTTTTATTTCTTTATATGGGAACAATAGTCCATTGCAGCTCAATGTACGTTCACACACCACAAAGCATGTGTCAGTGAATTGGCTCTAAATGATATTGACCTGGATTAACACAGGTTGGTCTTAATTTGGACATTTTGATAAGTTGCAGTATATGTTATTTTCCTTCAGTTATTTGTACACCTTTTTGTCTGTGTTTTTCTTGCTGTACCTGGATAGCCCTGTATTCAGCTTAGTTTAGGTGGAGCAGTGCTTTGAGTCAGCATAGGACATTCCAATATTTTGGCAATAAGCCTACAGTGTATACAGGTACTGTCAAAATACATATTGTTGCAAGGGAAAGTACATGTACAAGTATTTGAAGTATGTACATTTGCTTCTATTGTACCATCAATGCTACCTGTGTGGAGTTTTTTTTTTTTTATATTTTGTCTTTGGACTTAAAGTGGTTGCAACCCTAAAAAAAAAAAATTCCTATCATTTTAACCACGTAAGGACCGAGCCTCGTTCTGAGATTTGGTGTTTACAAGTTAAAAACATAAAAAAAAAAAAAAAAAATTGTGTCACTTTTATTCCTATTACAAGGAATGTAGACATCCCTTGTAATAGAAAAAAGCATGACAGGTCCTCTTAAATATGAGATCTGGGGTCAAAAAGACCTCAGATCTCATATTTGGACTAAAATGCAATTTTAAAAAAAAATATATAAAAAAATGTCCCTTTAAGTGCTATGGGTGGAAGTGACGATTTGACGTCCCTCTAGCCCTGCAGTGATATGGAGACGGGTGACACTCGTCTCCATACACAGCAAGGGAGCAGACCCGATCGCCTCCGCCGCTGCGGACGGCTCCGGTAAGCGGCTGAGGGCACCAGGGAGGGGGGGGCCCTCTCCCGCCTCCAATGAAAGTGGTCTCTGCGTTTCTACCGCAGAGACAACTTTTATCTTGCTATCTGCAGCTCTCCTGTGTCTCCCTCTGTCCTCCCCCCCGCCTGTCAGCTTGTACCAGTGCCGCTCTGCTCCCCTCCCCGCTGCTCTAAGACTGTTTAAGTTTATACCATCCCCTCTGTTGGATAAGAACCTGTGTCCTAGTGTCTGTGCTTCATTTGAAAAAAAATAAAGCAGATTATATCGCTAATATGTTTTCAATTTGTTCCTTAAAGCGGTGTTCCGCCCAAAAATAAAAAAAATTAAAACCAGCAGCTACACATTGAAAAGCTGCTGGCTTTTAATAAATGGACACTTCCCTGTCCTGGAGTCCAGGGATGTTGGCACCCGCAGCTGATGTTTCCATCAGCTGTTGGGTGCTGCCGCCGCCATTGGGGGTAAGGGTACCCAGCAGTGTAGCCTTTCGGCTTCACGCTGGGAACCCTACTGCACATGCGCGAGGCCCGCCCCTCTCTCCTACAGGCCCGGCGGCTGGGGGAGGAGGAGGAGGAGGGAGCCCCACGCTGACGTCGCGGACTCCTAGAAGTGGGAAAGGATACCCGTCAAAGACGGGTATCCTGTCCCCCCTCCTCGAAAGGTGGCAATTGTGGCACCGGAGGGGGGGAGGAATCCGATGAGTGGAAGTTCCACTTTTGGGTGAAACTCCACTTTTTTTATATGTAAGGTAGAGTTCACCTTTTTAGAGCTGCTACAAAGCTATTTATATAAGAATACAACTCGATTTCTATATATCTGCTTAAAAATTGCTGATGCTTTCAGATGTTGTTGTACCCTTTTTGATACTTCTAGGAGGCACTGTGAAAACAGGTAGAAATTATTAGCTTTTTTTTTTTTATTTTTATTTTTATTTTTTTTAAATCACAGGCACTAGGACACAGGTTCTTATCTAACAGAGGGGATGGTATAAACTTACCGTAGTGGTTAACAACCACTTTAAAACTGATCATTTAGTAAAAAAAAAAAAAAGCACCTGTCTTCTCTGATCCTCCCCTTCCACTATCCCCAATCCATCTCCTGATAAGACAGAGCCTTTGGAATCACTCTGCACATGCTTAGTTTGGTGGGGTGCATGTGATCAGATTAGGGCCAATTGGCACTGTCCAGACAGAGGGTCAGGGGTCCTGCAGCCTCATAGGACAGTCAAAGTGCAATGAAAACTCCTCCTACAAGCTTTAACCAGACACTCATAGTCATAAGGCTGCTATTTTGATTTTTCAATATAACTGGAATAGAGGGGAAATCTAATTGGGACATTTGTTCCTGTGACAGCTAAGAGGGAATTTCCCTCACGTTGAAAATAACTTCTTATGCCGCGTACACACGACCGTGATTCACGGCGGTGAAAACACCGCCGTGAATCACGACAGGAAAAACGAGGGAACGGCTTGTTCCCCCACACACGGCCATTTTTCCCGTAATTTTTTCTCTTGCCGAGAAAAACGACTGTGTGTAGGCTCCACGGCAGTGTTTTTCCCTGCGGGAAAACTGCCGCGGAAAAAAATGACATGTTGTGATACTTGACAGGAATCGCGACGAGAAAAATTAGGGCATGTTCTAATT
Organism: Rana muscosa; assembly: GCA_029206835.1. Taxonomy (NCBI): domain Eukaryota; kingdom Metazoa; phylum Chordata; class Amphibia; order Anura; family Ranidae; genus Rana; species Rana muscosa. Next base: position 956,680,834 of record CM055116.1, on the reverse strand, counting down.
TTTCTCGTCGTGATTAATGCCGTTTTTCCCGTCGGGAAAATTTTCAAAAAGCCCACAGACGATCGTTTTTCTCGTCCAAAGGAAAAAATGTAATTTTTCCCGACGGGAAAAATGATCGTGTGTACGCGGCATTATAGTTTGCGCAGTGCTTTACAATATAGAGGGAGACTGTATCGTTGCAATGAAAGAGGCTTAAAGTGGTTGTAAACCCACAGAACTTTTTTCTTCTTTCTAGCCCACCTGCAAGACAAAGCTATAATGAGCTAGTATGACTAGCATACTAGCTCATTATGTACCACTTACCTTAGATCGGGGCCCCCAAAGCCGTCTGTGTCCCTCTCTCCAGCCGCAGCCATCGCTACGGCGATAGCCGGAATGTTACTTCCGGGTATCGCCGCTCCAGCCAATCACAGCGCCGCTCCGGCGCTGTGATTGGCCGGAGCGGCGAAGACGTCACTCCGCGCATGCCCCCTGGAGCCGTCAAATATGGCTAAGCCCAAGCATTGCTGGGACTTAGCCGAATTTGTGAACGGGATTAACCCCATGAATGCGCTGTTGTCTATGGCGCGCATGCGCCGTAGACACGGAGCAATGTCATTTTTCGCAAATATCTCCTAAACCGTGTAGGTTTAGGAGATATTTCTTGCACCTACAGGTAAGCCTTAATCTAGGCTTACCTGTAGGTGCAAGTTGCAAAAGTGGGTTTACAACCACTTTAAGAGGGCACTGCTCATAAGAGCTTACTATCTAGTAGTCAGGGGCAAGTAGTACAGAAGGTAAGAACTGTAAGGGGGGCGCTGGTGAAAGAATTAAGCCAGCCATGCATAGATCAAATCCGATCCATGTATGGGCAGGCTGGTTGTACAGAAGTAGGCTCTGCAGCTGAGGAATGTTGTGATACTTGGCAGACTGCCCGTTTTTTTGACAGCTGTCAGCTTGAGCAGAGAATTCTCTGCATAGAAAGAATCGGGGAAAAATGCTTTAAGATCGCGAGGGGGAAAAAAAATCGCAATCTCGATTCTTAACGATTAATCGTGCAGCTCTAGTTTTAGTAAATATAAACTTCTGAATACCTTTTCTCATCAGCAGTTAGAGCAGTCTTGTGACTTCTATCACTGTTTAAAGTGGTTGTTAAGCCACTTTCACATCTTCATACCATCCCCTCTGTGTTCTAATCCTCTGTGCCTCTATAAAAAAAAAAGTCTGCTATACCTTGTTTCAGAGCTCTTAACGACCACATGATCTGTTGGCTTTCTTCTCTCCCTGTCTGATAGATGCAGCGGGCGGGGCCTGAGATTCCCCCCCTGACATCACTCGGAAGAGGAGAGAGAGAGAGAGAGAGAGCTGGTTGATCATGTGATCGCTGAGACGAGCTCTGAAATTGGGTATAGCAGACTTTTTTTTTTATTTTTTATAAATCACTCACACGGGCACACAGGATTAGTACACAGGGGGGTTGGTATGAAGATGTGAAAGTTTATTTGAGCAGCGGGAGTTGAGGGGGCAGGCACTGTCACAAGCTGACAGTCAGAGAGGGGAGAGGATGGAGAAAGAGGACATAGGAGACAGATGGCATGCTGCAGATGACGGAGGCATGTACGGATGACTCCGGTGTCAGGGCTCAGCACTGTGCTGTACAAAATGCTTTAAAGGAACAGGATCCTTTGTTAACCACTTAAGCCCCGGACCATTTGGTAGCTAAAGGACCAGAGGTGAATTCAGAATTTTGCACTGCGCTGCTTTAACTGTAAATTGTGCGGACATGCAATGTTGTACCCAAACGAAATTTGCGTCCTTTTCTTCCCACAAATAGAGCTTTCTTTTAATGGTATTTGATTGCCTCTGAGATTTTTATTTTTTGCGATATAAACGGAAAAAGACCGAAAATTTTGAAAAAAAATGATATTTTCTACTTTTTGTTATAAGAAAAATTGAATAAACTCAATTGTAGTCATACATTTAGGCCAAAATGTATTCAGCCACATGTTTTTAGTAAAAAAAATGTCAATAAGCGTATATTTATTGGTTTGCGCAAAAGTTATAGAGTTTACAAACTAGGGTACATTTTCTGAAATTTACACAGATTTAAATTTATGACTGCCTATCTCATTTCTTGAGGTGCTAAAATGACAGGGCAGTACAAAACCCCCCCAAATGACCCCATTTTGGAAAGTAGACACCCCAAGGAAATTGCTGAGAGGCCTGTTGAGCCCATTGAATATATTTTTTTTTTGTCCCAAGTGATTGAATAATGACAAAAAAAAAAAAAAAATTACAAAAAGTTGTCACTAAATGATATATTGCTCACACATGCCATGGTTATATGTGAAATTACACCCCAAAATACATTTTTCTGCTTCTCCTGAGTACGGGGATACCACATGTGTGGGACTTTTTAGGAGCCTAGCCGCGTACGGGACCCCGAAAACCAAGCACCGCCTTCAGGATTTCTAGGCACAAATTTTTGATTTCACTCCTCACTACCTATCACAGTTTCGAAGGCCATAAAATGCCAAAATCGCACAAAACCCCCCCAAATGACCCCATTTTGGAATATAGACACCCCAAGCTATTTGCTGAGAGGAATGGCAAATATTTTACAGCTCTCATTTGTTTTTGAAAATGAAGAAAGAAAATATATATATATATATATATATATATATATATATATATATATATATATATATATTTTAAATTTTCAAAACTTTGTGACAAAAAGCGAGATCTGCAAAATACTCACAATACCTCTCAGCAAATAGCTTGGGGTGTCTACTTTCCAAAATGGGGTCATTTGGGGGGGGGGGGTTTGTGCTATCTGGGCATTCCATGGCCTCCGAAACTGATAGGCAGTGAGAAGTGAAATCAAAAATTTACACCCTTAGAAAGCCTGAAGGCGGTGCTTGGTTTTTGGGGTCCCGTACGTGGCTAGGCTCCCAAAAAGTCTCACACATGTGATATCCCCGTACTCAGGAGAAGCAACAGAATGTATTTTGGGGTGTAATTCCACATATGCCCATGGCATGCTTGAGCAATATATCATTTAGTGACAACTTTGTGCATAAAAAAAAAAAAAAAAAAAATTGTCGTTTTTCCGCAACTTGTGTCAACATATAAAATATTCCATGGACTCGACATGCCTCTCAGTATATAGCTTGGGGTGTCTACTTTCCAAAATGGGGTCATTTGGGGGGGTTTTGAACTGTAATGGCATTTTATACACAACATTAGGAAGCTTACATCCACTCTTCTAACCACTTGAAGACAAAGCCCTTTACTCTTTCGTCCATGGACCGACTCAGCTTCTCTATTGACAAAGTGGGTATTATCCGTTAATTAGGAGTGACTAGGCAGAAAAACTTGTAAAAAGTGTTGCATCACACCTTCTACAGTACCGCCCAGGGGGCGGACCCTCTGGGTATACCCTCTCAGTCTGCATCTTCGCAGATCAGTTTTTTTCTGTCTAGCAAAGAGTAGGACATGGCTCCCTTCGGGCCCATTGGTCCAGGGAAAAAAGATATATATATATATATATATATATATATATATATATATATATATATATATATAATATATTTTTTGCTACATTTGTTGTTTTCTGCGATCTTCGATCAACTGCCAACTGGGTGACAGGCTGGATCCTCGATCCTTGTAGTCTCCCCAGTTTCGGCCATCGAGCGTGTGCCGACCCTAGCTACGCGCTGGGTTTTCCACGACATGCCCGTCGCTCCACGGGTGGCCGGTGAGCTTACGCTCCAGGGCCTGCATTGGACCGCTCAGCTTCGGCTGACCTTACGGCCGAGTCGCAGCAGCCTGGCCGGTGAGCTTACGCTCCAAGGCTTGCATCGGACCGCTCAGCTTCGGCTGACCTTACGGCCGAGTCGCAGCAGCCTGTCCGGTGAGCGTCATGCTCCAGGGCATACATATGATCGTCCCTTCTGGGTCCAATCACAGCATGCCTGGCCAACAGTCACCTTCCGTGCGCGGACGATGATCTGTTTGGAATGTCTTCCAGCAGAATACATGCAGGATAGGTAAGTAAAACTCCCCTGCCTCGGCTGGGTGATTTAGCTGGACATTCCTGGAGAGATCAAGTAAGTGGTTGTGGCCCCTTTCTTCCCTCTCTCCCTGCCTTTCCCTCCTCCCTGGGCTTCTAGCTAAAGGTTGCTGGGTGCTGGGGGTCACCTAGGGGGTCCCACTGGAGCGGGGCTGGCTGTAACTAACATTTAAAAGAAATGTCATTTTTGCTTACCTGTGTTTGTGTCCTTCCTCCTCCATGCTGTCGGCGGCCATTTTGAGGTGGTCCATCTGTCGGCGGCCATTTTCTTAGAGCCCACATTATCTTCCATACAGACGTTTTTGGCAACCATTTTTCGAGAGCCTCCGGCCTCTAGGGTGCATTACACTGGCGCGAAAATTCACACAGGAAGTGCTGATAAAAGAAGCAGACTGACACAGCAGCAGGGGACAGCATCACAGGCGCAGCATAGCAGTACCTATCCAGGGTGGTGAGTCCTCTGGGTGACCCGGCCTCTCTGCAGCACAGGAGGGTGGCCTATTGATGTCTTGCCTGGAGCCCTGTGAGTGTCAGCGTGTGGTCAGCATGGCATCTGAGCCAGATGTCTTCTCCCCTGAAACACCATATTTAGCAGCTGGTGCCCCTGAGGTGTCTATGAACGCTATGACTGCAATCCTAGAGGCGTTTGCTGCCAGGGTGGAAGCAGCACACGGGAATACAGGGGGTAGTAAATGCCCCATCCCCTGCAAGCTTCTGGGGATAATTCTGGTGCAGAACCAGGTCCAGCTACGGCTCGGGGCCCAGATTCTGACGCATCAGAGACTGCAGACCGTGACCGGACAGTGAGAATGACTCAAAGTCCAGGTCAGTACGCGAGACGGCTTTGGTATCTGACCTTATTACTGCAGTGCGGGATATGCTAAAATTGGAAAATACTGCAGAAGCAGCAGAGACTCCGGTCCACTTGGGTTTCATAGACCTGCCCGCACTGCTAAGGTGTTTCCTTGTGTGTCTTTTGACTCCAGGGGTTAAGGAGCGAGATGCTCCTCCTGATGAGATAACATTGGCCGACCTGTTGGTCCAGGGCCTTAGGTTTGTCTGCGAGTCAGACATGAATACTATTCCCCTGCTGTCTAAAAAACTTCGGTTTATGCAGTAGCAATACGCCGCCTGATCTGGCTAAAAGGCTGGTTTGCGGACCAGACTTCCAAGAAAGCCCTGTTGGATCTGCCTTTTAAGGGCGACAGACTTTTTGGGGCTTCTCTGGATGACATCATCAAGGATGCCACAGGAAGTAAAAACACTTTGCTTCCCCAAATTAGCAAGGGTAAGGGGCCACGCCAAGGGCAAGGGCCCTCCTTTACTGCACACAAGTGTTTTTTTCGTCCCCCTAGGGCGACAGGGAAAAGACCCCAGGCCGATAAAGCGCCTGCCCAAGGACAAAAGCGTCCCTGGTCCCGCATACCCAATAAGCCTGCGGACAAATTTGCGTCCGCATGAAGGTCCACCCCCACCCAGCTCTCGGGTGGGGAGACGTCTTCGCAAATTCGCGACTCAGTGGACAGCACTAATCTCCGACAGGTGGGTTTGCGAAGTAATCTCCTTAGGCTACAAGATAGAGTTTCTCTCTTGTCCACCGGACAGATTCAACACCTCCAATCTCCAGCTACTACCGACCCGTCGGGAGGCCCTGTAGTGGGCGGTCCAGGGTCTACTGGAACGCGGGGTAGTTATTCCAGTTCCAGAACTGGAACGGGGTTTTTACTCAAATCTGTTCATTGTGCCGAAGAAGGAGGGGGTTCGTCCAAGCTTGGATCTCAGAGCCCCCAATTGCTTTGTGAAGGTACAAAGTTGTCGGATGGAGTCGGTTCGATCTGTAGTCACGGCTCTCCATCCGGGGGACTTTCTGGCCTCCTTGGACATCAAGGACGCATACCTGCATGTCCCCATATACTCCAGACACCAGAGGTTTCTGCGATTTGCTATCGGGAAGGACCACTACCAGTTTGTGGCCCTCCCGTTGGGCCTTGCCTCAGCACCCAGGACGTTCACCAAGGTGCTCTCTCCGATTCTGGCACTTCTAAGACAGCGGGGTATCGCTATCACAGGCTACTTGGACGACCTTCTGCTGAAGGCCCCTTCAAGCTCAGAATTAGAGGTAAGCGTGTCCATTACCTGTCAGACTCTTCGAGACTGTGGTTGGATACTAAACACGCAAAAGTCAGTATTGGTGCCCACTCAACGCCTAGGGTACCTGGGGTTGATTCTGGATTCTTCAGAGGCAAAGGTATTCCTCCCTGTGGAGAAGTTGCAGACCCTCCGGGCTGCAGTACGGCAGCTGACTTCCAGGAATTGGTCGTCACTCTGTTTTTTGCATGCGAGTGTTGGGCCTCAGGGTAGCCTCCTTCGAGGCGGTTCCATATGCTCAATACCACACTCGAGTGTTACAGAAGGAAGTTCTGTCCAGATGGAACAGATGCCCTTCATCTCTGGATTATCAAATCCGAGTGAGCCACCTAGTCAGGAGATCCTTGGTATGGTGGCTGACAGCACCGGCTCTAATGGCCGGGAAGTCATTTCTTCCGGTTTACTGGATAGTGATCACGACGGATGCCAGCCTTACAGGTTGGGGGGGAGTCTGGGGTGTCCAGTCGGCGCAGGGTCGCTGGACCCTAGAGGAAGCCCTCGTGCCGATCAATGTCCTGGAGATCCGGGCGATCAAGCTGTGCCTCTTCAAATGGTCTCAGAGACTGCAAGGGCGTCCAGTCAGGATTCAGTCAGACAACGCCACAGCAATGGTATATGTCAATCATCAAGGAGGAACAAGAAGCTCAGCTGCAGCATCGGAGATCGCTCGCATCCTGAAGTGGGCAGAGAGGAGCGTACCGGCACTGTCGGCCGTGTACATTCCGGGTGTGGAAAACTGGCAGGCGGACTACCTGAGCCGCCAGATGCTGGACCAGGGAGAATGGTCCTTACACCCGGAGGTGTTCCAACTCCTCTGCCAAAGATGGGGCACACCAGACGTAGATCTTCTGGCTTCCCGACTCAATCGGAAGGTATTGAGATTTGTGGCCCGGTCAAGAGACCCATGGGCAGACGCAACGGACGCGTTGGTAGCATCGTGGGGTCAGTATCGGCTAATCTATGCCTTCCCTCCCTTAAGGCTTCTTCCTCTTCTGCTCCGCAGAGTGGAGGCAGAGGGAATTCCAATGATCCTAATCGCTCCAGATTGGCCTCAGCGTCCTTGGTACGACGATCTAGTACGTCTGGTAGCAGACGTCCCCTGGCGCCTACCACTACGGAAGGACCTGCTATCGCAAGGTCCCATATTCCATCCTGCTTTACAGTCATTGGCTTTAACGGCATGGCTGTTGAGAACCAGGTACTGAGAGACCGGGGCCTGTCAGACTCAGTAATCTCTACTATGAGAAGTGCTCGAAAACCGTCCTCTAGGAAGGTCTATCACCGCACTTGGAGGGCCTACATCTCCAGGTGTGAGGAAATGAAATGGCATCCGCGTACCTATTTGGTTTCCAGAATCCTGCTGTTTTTACAGTATGGGGTGGACCAAGGCCTTGCCCTAAGTACGATTTAAGGGACAGATATCTGCCCTGGCTGTCTTTTTTCAGTGACCCCTGGCGACTCACTCTCTCGTGAGTACATTTGTGCAGGGGGTCCGACAGGTGGCCCCTCCGGTCCGTCCCCCGTTACCTCCGTGGGACTTGAACCTGGTCCTCTCGGTGCTTCAGAAGGCACCGTTTGAGAAGATTAGAGATATTCCCCTGTTGACACCTTCTCAGAAAGTGGTCTCTTTGGTGGCTGTTAACTCAGTTAGACGAGTCTCTGAGCTGGCAGCCTTGTCCTGCAAGGCTCCCTATTTGATTTTCCACAAGGATAAGGTGGTGCTGCGGCCGCAGCCTTCCTTTCTTCCGAAAGTCGTTTCGGCTTTTCATCTCAACAAAGACATTGTACTTCCATCCTTGTGTCCTCAGCCGTCGAATCCTAAGGAGTCGGCGTTGCATTCCTTGGACGTTGTCCGAGCTTTGAGAGTATACCTATCTGCTACTTCCCTGTTCCGGAAGTCAGACTCACTGTTTGTTTCGGTGGCTGGTCCCAAGAAGGGCCAAGCAGTCTCATCGGCCACCATCTCTAGGTGGATCCGACAGATAGTTATCCAGGCTTACGCCTTAAAGGGTCAGGTGCCCCCCTTTCCTATCACGGCGCATTCGACCAGGGCAATAGGTGCCTCTTGGGCTTTCCGACATCAAGCGTCTGTTTCCCAATTATGTAAAGCGGAAACTTGGTCGTCCGCTCACACTTTCACAAAATTCTACAAAATTGATGTAGGTGCATCTTCGGATGCCTCTTTTGGCCGCAAGGTTTTGCAAGCGGCTGTTTAGAGTTGCAACTCCTCCGTTGGAGTGCTGTTTTGTGTTTGGGGTGAAGTTTATTTTTATTCTGTTACCACCCTTCGTTTTTTCTCTGACACTGCTTTGGGACGTCCCACTTTGTCAATAGAGAAGCTGTGTCGGTCCATGGACGAAAGAGTAAATAGGATTTTTTACTCACCGTAAAATCCTTTTCTCTGAGTCCATGGACCGACACAGCACCCACCCCTCCTTTTAAGTTTGTACTGCTTTTTGACGAACTGATCTGCGAAGATGCAGACTGAGAGGGTATACCCAGAGGGTCCGCCCCCTGGGCGGTACTGTAGAAGGTGTGATGCAACACTTTTTACACGTTTTTCTGCCTAGTCACTCCTAATTAACGGATAATACCCACTTTGTCAATAGAGAAGCTGTGTCGGTCCATGGACTCAGAGAAAAGGATTTTACGGTGAGTAAAAAATCCTATTTTTGACACACTTTGTTTACATGAAAACCTTTTTTTTTTTTTGCAAGAAAATTATGTTGAACCCCCAAACATTATATATATTTTTAAAGCAAAGGCCCTACAGATTAAAATGGTGGGTGTTGCATTTTTTTTTTCTACACAGTATTTGCGCAGCGATTTTTCAAACGCATTTTTTGGGTTAAAAAATACACTTTTTTTAATTTTAATGCACTAAAACACACTATATTGCCCAAATGTTTGATGAAATAAAAAAGATGATCTTAGGCCGAGTACATAGATACCAAACACGACATGCTTTAAAATTTCGCACAAACGCGCATTGGCGACAAACTACATACATTTTTAAAAGCCTTTACAGGTTACCCCAGTAGATTTACAGAGGGGGTCTACTGCTAAAATGATTGCCCTCGATCTGACCTTCGCGGTGATACCTCACATGCATGGTGCAATTGCTGTTTACATATGACGCCAGACCGACGCTTGCGTTCGCCATTGGGCAAGAGCAGGGCAGGACAGGGGTGCTTTTTTTTTTTTCTTTTTTTTTTATTATTAATTTTGCTTTTTTATTTTATTTTTAAATTTGTTCCTTCCAAGTATTTTTTTTTTTTTTTTATTATCTCAGGGAATGTAAATATCCCCTATGATAGCAATACGTAGTGACAGGTACTCCTTTTTTTGAACAAACTGGGGTCTTCTAGACCCTAGATTTTTCCTCTGCCCTCAAAGCATCTGACCACACCAAGATCGGTGTGATAAAATGCTTTCCCTATTTCCCAATGGCGCTTTTTATATCCGGGGGGGGCATTCCCTCCCACTGCTTATAAAAGCAGTCCAGAGGCTAATTAGCCGCTAGGATTGCTTTTACATGAAAGCCGGCCGCAGGCTGAAAAGAATGATACCAAGATGATACCTAAACCCGCAGGCATCATTCTGGTATAAACATTCAAAGTCCAGCAACATACCAGTACGTTGCTGGTCCTTGTTGGACATGTATTGTAATCTTTTTTTTTTTTCATGCAGCCAGTTGGCTGAACGAAAAAAGAGATTGATCGGTGGGTATGCCCACCATTAGAATACCGCCCTTCATCCACCCACTTCCAATGATGGGCATACACGCACCATTTATATATGCCGAAGCATGGGGGCATCCTCCCGCAAAAAAGTTATGCCGCACACACATGGTCGGACTTTTCCACGGGCAAGCCTCCGTCAGAATTTCGACCGTATGTACGCGGCATTAGGAGCAAAATCGCTCCTCCGCCCCTGCTGCCCCAATGCTTCGGCATATTTGCTTTTTTTTTTTAACTGTGGTGGTGAAATCACCCCCTACAGCACTGGAGTCGCAGGGATCAGGCCTGTCTCTGCGAACGCTGCAGTTATGTGTGTTTTTGTTTTGTAAGTGACAGTGATCGATCGATACTGCACTTGGGTGGCCTGGGCTGGACGGAGGGGCAAAACGCAGGTGCCAGCAGGTATCTGGGCTGATCCCGCTAACACTGCGTTTTTGGGAACCCTAAACTGCTGGGGACGCTAGTATAGATCTGATCAGATCAGATATTGATCTGTTCAGATACTATACCACGAAGGGGGGTGTATGCTTCACGCGTGGGTGTTAGCATTACTGGCACTAACCTGACGCTGCCTGGGGTGTGACGCAGACCCTCTCTGACGCTAAAACCTAATTGATATCACCCGCCGGGCGATCAGGGGGTTAAACCTTTATTGGGTTATATACACGGCGGGTGCCCTGACACTATAAAAAGCAAACTAACTAACCAGCGTCACCCGTAACACTTATATGGTGATCACTGGTGAAAGGGTTACCTGGGGGGCGATCAAGGGGGTTAAACCTTTATTAGATAATATATTGGGGTACCTGACGCTATAAAAACCTGCGGCGAACCTAAAAAAAAATACTGGCTGCCGATCGGCATCACTGACGCTAAGACAGCGATCAGAAAAATGATCGCTTAGCGACAGTGGTGATAGGGGGTGAAAGGGTTATCTGGGGGGTGATCAGGGGGTTAAACCTTTATTAGGGGGGGTTAGGGGGCTACACTGGACCTAAGACTAAACTTTGGTGACACTTTTACAGTCACAAATGTCACTGATTGCAGTGATCACTTTATGTCCCTATGTGTCCTGGTGTCAGTGTAGTGTTGTGTGCACTGACCTGATGTCTTCTCTTGTACGGCGCTCGGTATATGTGAGCGCCGCACCAGAGATGACATCACTTCCTCCTGCTCCCTCTGTCTGACACAGACAGAGGGGGCATTTCCATTCGCCGGGAGCGATCGCGAGGGGGTGGCCAGAAACTAATGGCTGCCCCCTCATCCCGGAACGCTCCCGGACACTTAGCCACCGCTCACTGTATAGGAGGGGGGTCCGATTGGACCCCCCAACTATACAAAGGCAATCACGTACACTCTACGTGATTGTGCCTGTCGGTGCCATTCTGCCGACGTATATATACAGTGAGCGGTCGTTAAGTGGTTAACACAAAAAAAAGCTTAAGCTTGTAGGAGGAGTTTTCATTCTCCCCTGACCCTCTGTCTGGACAATGCTGATTGGCCCTATGCTGAGCACATGCACTCTCCCAAGAGAAGGGGGGAAAAAAACTCTCTAGCAATACACACCAAACTGAGCATGTGCAGCCTGACTCCTAATGCTCTGTTCTATCGAGAGATGGGTTGGAGTCAGTTAAAGAAGGGGAGGATCAGAGAAGACAGGATAACACAGCTTTTATACACAATGCGGAGGATTAATCCCTTAGGTTCCATAGTGTGTATAACAAGCATGTTTTAGTGCATATACAGACTGATTTTAGTGTTTTGGGTTAAGTTACACTTTTTTTTTTTTTTATCAAAAGGCTTTTATTATAACAAAAGCAAAAGGCACTTTCAATACAGATATGTAAATAGTTCATACATATAATGGAAACAACTTTACATAAACGGGGAGTATTAATTTAGTCTTTTATACTGTATTTTATTTGAATTTACTTTGCAGACTCTATATTGCCCTTTTGCTGGAAACTCCAAAGAAAGAGAAAAAGGAAAAAAGAAAGAAAAACATTGCAACCTAACAATAACGGTGTACTCTTCTCTTGATATATGACCCCATTTCTGTGTACTAGGGCTGCAACTAACGATTATTTTCATAATCGATTAGTTGGCCGATTATTGTTTCGATTAATCGACTAATCGGTTAATAACTGTAAAAAAAAAAGGACATTTTTTGCAGTTTTACATTTTTTTGGGCCAATTTGTTGTTGGGCAGATTACAAACACAAATTGCCGCAAAAACACATTACATGCTTTTCTGCAGCTTCTCCATTGAAGTTAAATTAAACCAAAAAACTAAAATAGCACCGTTTTGCGTTAAAAGTTCTTGCCCTTTCCAAATGCGCAGCAGCTGAAAAAATCATGGATGTGAACGTGTCCCAAAAAAAATTGTAAATTAATTGTAGTGTGTTTCTGCAAAAAGCACCAAAAAACACGGAGGTGTGACCCCGGCCTGAGATGTTTAGTAACATGGGGTTAAAACAAACTAAAATTAGAACAAAAAAGAGCAAATAATCGCTACTGTAAGGGGTTAATTTTTTACTGTGGGACAGTGAAAGTAACATTTACAGTAGCAATTTGCTCTTTTTGTATTATAAAGGGCTAATTTTAGTTTATTTTTAACCTCATTATATTACTGGCCGATTAATCGATTATGAAAATTGTAATCGATTAATTTCATCGATTAGTTGTCGATTAATCGATTAGTTGTTTCGGCCCTACTGTGTACACACCACAACAAAAGCATCTTGATCACTGTATCCCGCCATAATGTGTCACCTATTGCTTGCCGCATCAAACTGTAAGCTCAACTTCCCATAGCCAATTAACATTGTAGTAGCCTGTTAATGACAAGTTGTGGAGGAGCTACCTCTGGGGTGCCCAACCAGCATTGCCATATTTTTTCAAACTTCTTTGGAGATTTTCTATTATAATAGGTATTTCTTTCACGAATAAGAATGTTGTTAACTGCTTGGGTCCATTGTTTGCCCGTCGGAATCTAGGTAGACAACCAATACCTCGCTGTAAACAGGAGGGGAGTATAAGACCTAGTCCAGATTACCCAGCAAGCACACCAAGGGATCCACTGACAGCTGAACCTGATGTACATTATTAATGGTTGTGATGACGTTTGTTCCAATATTTAACGAGTTTGGGGCATTTCAACAACATATGTATAAGGTCTCCTCTGTGAGCCTGACACCTAGGACAAATGAGTGAGTCTCTTCTACCCCGGTGGTGTAACTGCACTGTAAAATAAACAGATGCGATAATTTTTGTGCCGCAGACACTGACACTAGGGGTCCAGCTTCTAGTATTTTCCCCCATTGTTCTCAATCAATAAGACCAATGTCTCTTTCCCACTTCTCCCTGTAAGGCAGAAAATCAGGCTCCTGTATATGAGCCAACAGTTGTGTATAGGTTCTAGAGATAATACCCTTTTTTTTTCAGTTTCCTCGTATACAGATTCCAAAAAAGACTCCACCAGACTAATATTTGCTCTGACATCTAACTGCTGAATATACTGATAGTGAATATTCCCCAATAACAGAAACTCCTCTCTGTTTGACATAAGATTTTAGGCCTGAATCATCAAAAATTTGATACAGATATTTAACTCCTGCAGCCTCCCAACGTGTATGACCGCTAAGTCTGGCTATCTCGTCTCTTGTTAAAAAAAAGTCTGGCTATCTCGTTGTAAAATCTATTCTGCAAAATTGGTGTACTGGAAAGGAAGCCATTTATTCCTGTTTTTCGCTTTATACTTTCCCTTAGTTTTTTAAGAGGCAAACTGTAGGGCATTGAGAAGGGGCTGTGGGAAAGCCCATCTCCATATGGGATAGGGCAGAGTACGTCGTATCAGGATTAATAAGTAAATCTTTAGAGGGATTCAGTACATTGGGCAGATTCTATCCTGTGAAATGTAGTTGTGCAGCGAAATATAAGTTTAAGCATGTGGGACAGCCATTCCCCGTTGATCATTGGGGTACTGTTGGGTAGTTAGTTTTATTCGGGTCACCTTGTTTTTCCAAATTAAGGTTCTAAACTGGGAGTCTATACGTTGGAACCAGTACTTTGGTATCCAAACAGGGGCATTGTGAAGTATATACAACAATTGTGGGGTCCAAATCATCTTAGTTAAATTGGCTTTTCCTGTGACTGTCAGTGGTATTTTACACCAAGTTGTACACCCTTTTTTAAATTTCTGTAGTAATGGCTTCAGGTTAAGAGTTATATACTCCTTGGGTCCTTTGTCACTACTATTCCCAAATACCAAAAGGATGTGACTACCTGTATCCGAGACACACTATCAGGCAGAGCTGCCGGCAGAGCATCCAGCAGGAGGAGAACCGACTTGTGCCAGTTAATGGCAAAACCAGAGAACTCTCCAAACAACTCAATGAGCCGCATTGCAGCAGATAAAGAACCACCCGTATCCCCCAGATACAATGGTGCATCATTGACGTAAAGCAATATTTTATCTTCCCTTTGTCCCCATCTTAAACCCACAATATCTGGTGATGCTCTTATCATAGCCGCCAAGGGCTCCAAGGCCAGGACAAAGAGGGGTGATAATGGACACCCCTGTCTAGTGCCTTGAAATAGTGGAAAGGTCTCCAATTAGGTAGTCCTTTATTCTGATCCTTGCTGTCAGTGTTGCATATAGGAGTTTTATCCAGGTTATAAACACTTCTTCCCCCAATCAAAATCTAGTCAGTACTGCCCACAAATACTTCCAATCCACGATGTCAATAGCTTTGGCAGCGTCGAGGGAGAAAAGTGCTCTATTTTCTGTGTTCTCTACTGGAATTCGGATATTCAGGAAGAGCCTCCTGATATTCAATGCCGTAGATCGTGCTGGGATAAAGCCAGTCTGAACTGTATGTACCAATTCAGAAATAACCTTTGCCAGTCTAGTTGCCAGGACTCGGGTCAATAGCTTGACGTCTGAGTTGAGTAGCGAAATGGGTCTGTATGAGTCAGGCTGCAGAGGGTCCTTGCCTGATTTAGGAAGCACCACTACGACAGCCTCCCCCATGGACTCTGGTAGACAACCAATCCTGAGTTACTCATTGAGTGTTTCTAGTAGGCCTGGCAATAGGGTTTCACTATACTGTTTATGTGTTTCTATCGGTAGTCCATCACTACCCAGAGCCTTACTATTAGCCATCTGTGACACAGCCAGGGAAAGTTCCTCTAATTTGATTAGAGCATTCAACATAAGGACATCCTGCCCTGTAGCTTTTGGTATAGAGCATTGGTAAAGAATGCATCAAGATAAAGCCTGTCTTTACAACCCCTTTAAAGAGACCCCACTGATGCCACATTTGGCACCTTTTGAGGGGGAGCGGGTACCTGGGTTTGACAGGTACCCCCTCCCACTTCCAGCTGAGTTCAGCCGGAAGTTCGGCCCCCTTCTCCTTCCCTCGCAGCCGGCCCAATTGCAGAGCGCAGCATGATTCGCACATGTGCAATAGGGTACCAGCTGTGAAGCTGAAATGCTTCACTGCCGGTTTCCCTTAGTGGAGATGGAGGCATCAGCACCCGATGGCCAATTGAAAAATCAGCTTGGGTGAGCACACCGCTGAATTTCTGGACAGGTAACTGTCCTAATATTAAAAGTCAGGACCTCCTCTTTAACCACTTGACCACTGGGCACTTAAACCCCCTTAATAACCAGACCAATTTTCAGCTTTCGGTGCTCTCACATTTTGAATGACAATTACTCAGTCATACAACACTGTACCCATATGAAATTTTTGTCCTTTTTTTCACACAAATAGAGCTTTCTTTTGGTGGTATTTAATCACTGTTAGGTTTTTTATTTTTTGCGCTATAAGAGAAAAAAGACTGAAAATTTTGTAAAAAAAAGATTTTTTTTTCGTTTCTGTTATAAAATTTTGCAAATTACTATTTTTTCTTCATAAATTTTGGCCAAAATTTATACTGCTACATATCTTTGGTAAAAATAAGTACAAATTGGTGGATATTATTTGGTCTTTGTGAAAGTTATAGAGTCCACAAGCTATGGTGCCAATATCTGAAAATTGATCACACCTGAAGTACTGACGGCCGATCTCATTTCTTGAGACCCTAACATGCCAGATAAGTACAAATACCCCCCAAATGACCCCTTTTTGGAAAGAAGACATTCCAAGGTATTCAGAAAGAGGCATTGTGAGTTTTTTGAAGTTGTCATTTTTTCCCACAATTCTTTGCAAAATCAAGATTTTTTTTTTCTCTTTTTTTTTTTTCACAAAATTGTCATATTAGCAGGTTATTTCTCACACACAGCATATGCATTCCACAAATTACACCCCAAAACACATTCTGCTATTACTCCCGAGTATGGCGATACCACATGTGTGAGACTTTTACACAGCGTGGCCACATACAGAGGCCCAACATGCAGGGAGCACCTTCAGGCGTTCTGGAGCACCAAGGCCAATTCTGACATTTCTCTCCTACATGTAAAAATCATCATTTATTTGCTAGAAAATTACATAGAACCCCAAAACATTATATATGTTTTTTTAGCAAAGACCTTAGAGAATATAATGGTGGTTGTTGCAACTTTTTATCTCGCACGATATTTGCGCAGCAATTTTTTAAACGCGTTTTTTACGGAAAAAAAATGTTTTGTGCTTAAAAAAAAAAAAAAAACAGTAAAGTTAGCCCAATGTTTTTGCATAATGTGAAAGATGAAGTTACGCCGAGTAAATAGATACCTAACATGTCGCCCTTAAAAATTGAACACACTCGTGGAATGGCGCCAAACTTCGCTACTTAAAAAATCCCCATAGGCGACGCTTTAAATATTTTTACTGGTTACATGTTTTGAGTTACAGAGGAGGTCTAGGGCCAAAATGATTGCTCTCGCTCTAACGTTCGCACCGATACCTCACATGTGTGGTTTGAAAACCGTTTTCATATGTGGGCGGGACTTACGTATGCGTTCGCTTCTGTATGCGAGCTCACGGGGACAGGGGCGCTTTAAAAAAAAAAAAAAAATTTATTCTTCATTTTACTTTATTTATTTTAGTTTGACATGTTTTTCCGCCCTAAACATTTTTTTGATCACTTTTATACCTATTACAAGGAACGTAAACATCCCTTGTAATAGGAATATGGCATGACAGGTCCTCTTTACAGTGAGATATGGGGGGGGGGGGGGGGGGGTGTCAATAAGACCCCACATCTCACCTCTAGGCTGGGAAGCCTGAAAAAAAAACAAAAAAAAAAAAACAACAATCCTGGCTTTGATCGTAGCGGTGAGTCGGTAGAAGCACCGGAGGGCGGCGGGGGGGGGGGGGGACATCCCCTCTCGCCTCCCGTAAGAATGATCAAGCGGCGGAACAGCCGCTATGATTGTTCTTATGGTGTAGGGAATCGCCGGCTGAAAAAGCTGATATCTGAATGATGCCTGTAGCTGCTCCCATCATTCAGATATCCCCGCACAAAGTCAAGGACGTCATATGACGGCCGGAGGGCGGGAAGTGGTCATTGCGGAGTATTGCCGGGCATTGCGGAGTATTGCCGGGCATTGCGGAGTATTGCCGGGCATTGCGGAGTATTGCCGGGCATTGCGGAGTATTGCCGGGCATTGCGGAGTATTGCCGGGCATTGCGGAGTATTGCCGGGCATTGCGGAGTATTGCCGGGCATTGCGGAGTATTGCCGACTACGGCAGGGTATTGCGGTGTATGGCAGGGTATTGCGGTGTATGGCAGGGTATTGTGGAGGGTATTGCACAGGGTATTGTGGAGGGTATTGCACAGGGTATTGTGGAGGGTATTGCACAGGGTATTGTGGCGGGTATTGCAGAGTATTGTGGCGGGTATTGCAGAGTATTGTGGCGGGTATTGCAGAGTATTGTGGCGGGTATTGCAGAGTATTGTGGCGGGTATTGCAGAGTATTGTGGCGGGTATTGCAGAGTATTGTGGCGGGTATTGCAGAGTATTGTGGCGGGTATTGCAGAGTATTGTGGCGGGTATTGCAGAGTATTGTGGCGGGTATTGCAGAGTATTGTGGCGGGTATTGCACCAGAGTATTGTGGCGGGTATTGCACCAGAGTATTGTGGCGGGTATTGCACCAGAGTATTGTGGCGGGTATTGCACCAGAGTATTGCGGCGGGTATTGCACCAGAGTATTGCGGCGGGTATTGCACCAGAGTATTGCGGCGGGTATTGCACCAGAGTATTGCGGCGGGTATTGCACCAGAGTATTGCGGCGGGTATTGCACCAGGGTATTGCGGCGGGTATTGCACCAGGGTATTGCGGCGGGTATTGCACCAGGGTATTGCGGCGGGTATTGCACCAGGGTATTGCGGCGGGTATTGCACCAGGGTATTGCGGCGGGTATTGCAGCAGAGTATTGTGCAGAGTATTGTGCAGAGTATTGTGCAGAGTATTGTGCAGAGTATTGTGCAGGGTATTGTGCAGGGTATTGTGCAGGGTATTGTGCAGGGTATTGTGCAGGGTATTGTGCAGGGATGGCTGAGCAGGGATGGATGGATGGCTGGATCTGTGACTGCAATTGTCACAGATCCAGCCCACAGTGCTGCTGCTGCCATCCGCTCCCTCCCCCTCCCCTCTCACACTGTACCGATCGGTACAGAGAGGGGAGGGAGGAACCGGCGTCATCAAATGACGCCGGTCTGTTTACAAGTGATTGCTCCGTCATTGGACGGAGCGATCACGTGGTAAACGGCCGCTATCAGCGGCGATTTACCGCGATTCGTGATCCGCCGGGTCCAGGGGTTTCCCGTGTGCGCGCCCCAGGGGGAGCGCGATTCTGGGAGGACGTTATATAACGTCCTCCCAGAGTTAAGCAACCACCTTGTCGACGTTATTTGTCGGCAGGTGGTTGTTAAGTGGTTAAGCTTTGACAAAAAAAAAAATCTGGAAGCTGAGTGGTTTCTATGCAGAGCTGTACCAGATTTTGCACACTCCAGTTTTAGGAAATCAAACCCAAAGTCCCCTTCAGGGAAAAGTGACTGTGTTATAAAGGGCCCCCTGCTCCAGTTATGACATTACAAGCCACCCTGCACTGCTCCTGCCACCACTGCAGCCGTCATTGGAATCCAGTATGTTGCCTGTGTCGGAGACTAGGGGTACAAGTAACATCACCCCTCCATCATGTGGCAGTGCTTGGGCTTGGCGATTGACTGATAGAAATGTGCACTATGACTATGCACATCCTAGCAATAAGGTAGGATGTGAGAACTGCTTACTGGGAGTTTTTCAGACAGTCTTTCAGGGGACCCAGATGGCCTACTGGTATGACAATAAAAATAATGAACATGTTACAAAGTTTAACCACTTGCCTACCACATATTTACTGCATCAGGTCAGCTGCATGCAATGTCAGCTGTTTAGCCATTAATGGCTGTGTGTTGAGTTATTTTGAGAGGACATCAAATTGACACTGTTATACAAGCTGTACACTCACTACTTTACATTGTAGCATTTATTCAGTGTTGTCACATGAAAAGATATAATAAAATATTTTCAAAAAAGGTGAGGGGTGTACTCACTTTTGTGAGATACTGTAGATGAACATGGCTTTTAAAGATTGCTTTAGCTGTTCTTCCAAAGTATAATCTGTGACTCATGCACACTGGGTTTTTAGTTCTGGTGCATGGTATCCTGTTTTTTTGGTGCAGGTGGAGAGTACAGGCAAAATGCCCCTTGTTCTGGGCATTCGTTTCTGGAGGCATACTGCCCTAAACATTTGTGCCACTCGGTGCAGCTTTCAGCCTCTCATAGAGGTTTATAGGCTGCCATCAGCAATGCTAGATGATGCGCCTGTACCTTCTACCCACTCCAAAACACTGGGATCCCATGCACTGGGCAGTGTCCATAAGGCTCATTTAAACCACTTCAGATGAGCTGCTTTGATCTATGCAGATAGATTTCAATAGAAATCATTGGCAGTGACACCTGCAGCCTGCAACCAATGACATCAGAGAGTAGAGGTTTGCTTACAGGTCTGTAACTGGTATGATGTACAGTGGAACCTTGGTTTACGAGTAACCGGGTAACAAGTGTTTTGAAAGACGAGCAACTTTTTTCATATTTTTTTTTTTTTTTAAACCCTAACTCGGTTTGCGAGGGTTGTCTCGCAAAATTCAAGCCAATGGGGTGCGGTACTGCATTTGGCCAGAGGTGCGGGGGCTCAGCCGTTCCGAAATACTCAGAAATACGCCGTTCCCGAGTGTTTCAGCGCCTTTCCAAGATCAGCCGAGCTGTCCCCGAGTATTTCCGAGGCTCTCCGGCAACCCCCACCTCTGGCCACATGCGGTATTGCATGCAATAGAAGTCAATGCGGAACAAATTATCTTTGTTTCCATTGACTTCTATGGGGAAACTCGCTTTGATATGCGAGTGGTTTGGATTACAAGCATTCTCCTGGAACGGATTATGCTCGTAATCCAAGGTTCCACTGTATTTGAAACACTATGATTGGAATTGGTCTTCCTAATGTGTTTTGTATTTCAATTATTATAACTGGTCCCATGATGCCTATATTTTTTCCATTTTAATGCCGCAGAAACTGTATTACCTAAAAATATTTATGTAACATGTCTAATTTGGTTTGTTTTTTTGTGGTATATTGTAGGAAACGCACAAAGTTTATAAACAGAAGTTGGAAGAACTGAACAGTCTTCAAAGCTTGTGCAGCGGTTACATAAACAAGCACAAGAGGCGTCTAGCGGATTTAAAATGCAATCTGAAGAAGTAAATTTTATTCTTTTTACTCTGCAATGTGACATTTAGTTACATAAAGACATTGTCGCTGACAACAGATCTGGCTCTTATCAACCAATGACTTATTACAATATGTTTACCTTCTACCATGTGCAGAGACATGAGTTTTGCTGCACCTGTCTCTGCAAAGACACAAGGAAAACTATTGTTCTCTATATGCTCTGTTTAGATTTTTTTCTGTGCTAAAATCTGCAACGTGCATGCAGTTTTCTGAGCCGACAGAAAACTGATGTGACATCAACATTGTGCTGTGAACAGGGCACATAGTGTACAATTGTTTTCTTTATGGCCTTGCAGGGAATTTGATGCACATTTCCACGCAGAAAAAAAAGTCAAGTGACAGCAGAATTACGGTGTGAACAGAGCACATAGAAAGCAATG
The DNA here is from genome assembly GCA_029206835.1 of Rana muscosa. Classification (NCBI taxonomy): domain Eukaryota; kingdom Metazoa; phylum Chordata; class Amphibia; order Anura; family Ranidae; genus Rana; species Rana muscosa. The sequence continues at coordinate 956,659,746 of CM055116.1, read as the reverse complement.
GATTTCATTGTGTCCTTGCAGAGACCTATGTAATAAATATGCACATCTGTGAACAAGCCTATGCAGGCCAAATCTGCATATTTTCCATAAGTTTTTATGTACATTTGGTATGATTGAGAGTCCTTAATCATTATTATTTTCTGTCAATTGCTACTTCATTTAACCAGAATACCCCCACACAAATTTTCTTCACTTCTGGACATTGTTCTGCAAAGTTCTGTAGAGATAATGCAATGCTGATTTTCAGCCATGTGTCTTGGCTGGGGGATTGCTTGTCTGGTATAGATGCAGTCATGCAGAGGTTCTGTTTCTCTCCTGTAATGGTGCCTACACACAATATTTGACTTAAAAATAGCAACGTGTGAGAAGCATGGACATTTTAGATGGGCTGGTTTATTGGACAGTGCATAGAGGAGTAATATTATGGAAAGCATAGTAACCCATACTCGCTAAATTTCACCTTTCCGTATCTTAGCCCTGGTTCACACTGGTGCGTTTTGACATGCGATTTGGAAGGTCAAATCGCATGTCAAAATGGCGGTATTTGCCACAAATTGCCAGCAATGGCACCATCCTAATCGGTGCGACGCTGCATCTGCGGCGCTGCACCGATTTCAAAAAGTAGTTTCTGTGCTACTTTTTGCGATTTCGGGCCGCAATTTACATTGACATCTGTGCAGAAACCTGCACAGATGTCTTTGTAATCGCGGCTGAAATCGGGACTGCCAGCGAGAGTGAAATCGTGCATGGCTTCACTCCCGCAGCCCAGTGTGAACCTGGGCTTAAAGTGGTTGTAAACCCACTTTTTCAACTTGCACCTACAGGTAAGCCTAGATTAAGGCTTACCTGTAGGTGCAAGAAATATCTCCTAAACCTACACGGTTTAGGAGATATTTAGTAAAAATTACATTGCTCCGTGTCTACGGCGCATGCGCGCCGTAGAGAACGGCGCATTCATGGGGTTAATCCCATTCACAAAATCGGCTACTTCCCAGCAATAGCTGGGCGTAGCCGATTGTGACGGCTCTTGCGCGCATGCGCAGAGTGACGTCACCGCCACTCCGGCCAATCACAGCGCCGGAGCGGCGCTGTGATTGGCTGCAGCGGCGATACCCGGAAGTAACCTTCCGGCTATCGCCGCAGCGATAGATGCGGCTAGATGGAGGGACGCGGACGGCTTCGGGGGCCCCGATCTAAGGTAAGTGGTACATAATGAGCTAATATGCTAGTCATACTAGCTCATGCCTTTCTCTTACAGGTGGGGGAAAAAAAAAAAAACTAAATGTGGGTTTACAACCACTTTAAAGTGTATGTCCTGCCAAAAAACTATTTTCCATTTACAAATATAGCGGGCAAAGGTTAAAACTCCTAAATCCCTAATTTTCCTGTTAGGCTCCATGTACACAGAAGCTGATAAACTGCAGTTAATGGGCGTTTTGGCGTTTTTTTTAAAAGCCCATTAACTGCACTCTATGTTAGCCTATGTGTTCATGTACACATAACGTTTTTTAGCTTTAATGAGCAGTGGAGTTAATGGGCTTTTTTCTGAACGCAGGAAATTTGCGTTCAAAGTGCCGTTTTTCGGCAGAAAAAAACGCAAAACGCCGAAAAAACGCTAAAAACGCTGGCCGCGAGCGTTTTTTAGTCCATTGAAATGCTTTTTTAGCTTTAAAAAAAAAAAAAAAAAAAAAATACACTGAAAAACGCTAATAAAAGCTAGTAAAAAAAATGCTGATAAAAGCTAGCTTTTTCTGCTGCTTTAAAAACGGCAGTTTTTGAGCTTCTGTGTACATGGAGCCTAAAACCATTTTCAGCAGGACAGGAAATGGGGGGAAGTTGCTCTAATGGAGGCCGATTTAGCAAAAAGAAAAAAACCAACATGGGTTCTGCTTTTTCCCCATTCTATCCAAAATAGATGTCGTTTTTTGCCTTGATATACACTTTCTGATATTCAGAACATAGATGGCCAACATATTTTTTTTCTTATTATGGAACTTGTCAGGTCCATTGCATGGAGATTTATCCAGCAAGCTAGAAATTCTCATTTGGTGAGAAGTGGTTCCGCCATGGCAAATGCTCATTGTCAATTTCCTTGGATACTTTATAAATGGTTCAGTTCAAGCCTTGCATCTTCAGCCCCATATGGAGATAGGGATGTAGCAGAAGAAAATATAAACTGTTCGGAGAATTCAGCAACTGTTAGCAAGCTTTCAATGATTATTACAGAAGTATGCTAGTGTTGTATAGAGCTGAGGGTGTTTAAGCACAGGCCTATGCTTGCATGTATTTTCCTCACCTTCTAACCTGTAGTAAGCTCTGGAGATCCCCACAAGTCTGTACTTGTTTAGAATCAATTAGAGCTAGCTGGGAGATTGCAGCTTCTGTCAGAACCTTTTCTTTATCGTACATCACGGGACACCGAGCGGCATAGTAATTACTATGTGGGTTATAGAGCTTACCTTCAGGTGATGGACACTGGCACACCCAAGACAGGAAGTCCCCTCCCTATATAACCCCTCCCATATCGGGAGTACCTCAGTTTTGTTGCCAGTGTCTAAAGGTGTTGGTCACGGTTAAGCATGTATTCAAGTTGGCTCTGCGTATGGTCTTTGAGGCCTAAAGGCGAGCTATTCCGTCCAAAGTGCTTCAATGCCGAAATGGACGGTACCCGGGCCTCGGGGAAGAAGATGTGGACCATCTACGAGGTTTGGCCTGTAATGCCTCTCTTAGGAGGGCTGGACCCTGGGATCCAGTACTCTGGTCAGACCCAATACCAAGAGGTTTTCTGGCAGGGTGCTGTACAGGTCCAGGGGAGTGGTGTTCCTTTCAGTAGGACCCCGGTCCCTGAAGGTCAAATGACGTTGCCCGCCAAAGGGGCGAAGTTTGGGCTGTCTGTTCCGAACAGGGTCCTGCGGCGGGGACAGGTAAGTGAGGGTCCCTGATGAACTTGGTCCAGCAGGGACCCTTCAAGACTAATGTGTTTGCCTGTATTTTACCTACATGGTATATTTCCCACTGTACCTGATGCCTAAAATATCTTTGATAAACCTGAAATGTATTTTCTTATGGTTCTATTGGACATTACGTAGTACCCCTGTTTGGCCACAGCAGGGAGATACTTGAGAATGTCTATATAGCTGGGCATACCTTCTATAAGTGTAATGCCTAGACAGATGGAGGAGCATTCTTCTATGTACAAGCTCTGCAGTACCCATCTGTAAAAATGTTACCATACCTGCTAGGGGGACCTGGAAACAGCGTTCTTAGACATGGCGCTGTGGTCTCCCTCTATAGAGTCAGCTAGGCTCCAATGTAAAACTGCAGCTCCCAGTGGGAAGCCTATGGAGGAAAAGTTCCTCCTGCTCCTCTCCCCATTCCTTCCAGGGAGCGTTTCTGGCGCGTGCGCATTGGCGCGCACGCATTGGTGCGCTCTTCTGCGCATGTGCGGGCGTCCTCTGCTTTAAAAAGACAGCCTCTGCGAGACATGCTGTAAGAGGACGGACACATCAGCAGAGCTCCTTGGTGACATTTATTTTTGATATTATATTGGGCACACTACAGGTGGTGATACAGGCATCCCCAAGGCACATTAGTTTAGTCACCTGACTAGCTCTGATAGCAAGCTTGTACGCTAGACTATAGCTAGTAGTGGGTGCGTTTTTGGCTGTAAGTCCTTAGCTTGAGCTAGGACTATGCCTTCCAAGGGCTCTGGGAATAATAATCCTAAGAAGCTAAAGGGTTCACCATCGGGCTCTGAGGATCTGGGGCTTGCTCCTACTAATATATCCTCCCCTGATAAATCAGAGGTAGTTACCCGAGGGGAGCCATCAGGAATGCTAGGTGCTGCGGCTGCCCTCAGTTCACCTGCTCCGGTATATGTGACAGAGGAGGCTTTTACCTTAGCTCTGGGAGGATTAGAACAAAGATTGGCGGCATTAATCTCTTCCTCCCTGCCGGGGAAAAAAGTGCGCCAGATCTCCATCTCCACCGTTAGAGTATCTAACAGCAGAGCAATTGTCTCAGGATGAAATTGATTTTCCTGCAGGGGATCAGGGCTATATCCTCAGCCAGGAGGGTATCGGAATTAGCAGCTTTATCTTGCAAGGAGCCATATTTGATTATCCATAAGAATAGAGTGGTTTTACGTACACATCCAGCCTTTCTTCCGAAGGTCGTGTCAAGTTTTCATTTGAACCAAGATATGGTTCTTCCTTCCTTTTTTCCCAAACCTAGTTCGGTGGAAGAGAAATTATTACATTCTTTGGATGTAGTAAGAGCAGTTAAAGCCTATCTTTAAGCTACTGCTATGATTCGAAGAACTGATGTTTTATTTATTCTGCCAGAAGGCCCCAGAAGGGGCCAGGCAGTGTCAAAATCTACTATTTCTAAGTGGATTCGGCAGGTTATTATTCAAGCCTATGGTCCGAGAAAGAAGGTGCCTCCAATTAAAAATTACAGCACACTCTACTAGAGCGGTTTGTGCTTCTTGGGCAGTGCATCACCAGGCCTCCTTGGCTCAAATCTGTAAGGCCGCAACTTGGTCTTCAGTCCACACATTCACAAAATTTTATAAGGTGGATGTAAGAGGTCATGAGGATATCGCCTTTGGGCGTAGTGTGCTGCAGGCTGCAGTATAGATCCTCATGCCCGATGGCGCCCAGCTTGTTATGGTGTCTCCTTCCCCTCATTTTGGCATTGCTTTGGGACATCCCACGTAGTAATTACCATGCCGCTCTGTGTCCCATGATGTACGATAAAGAAAATAGGATTTCTCTTGTCATCCATGGACTGACACAGCGTGTCTTATACACCTTTACACGTGGGTTATGTCCCTGCTTGCAGGAGAAGACCTAGGCAGAATGTGAGATGTTATACATACATTCTAAACAGCCAGAGCTGAACAGCCCCGCCCAGGGGGGCGGTCCCTCTGGGCATAACCCTCCCACTGCAGTCAGCAGACCTCAGTTTTTTTCTGCCTAGCAGAAGGAGAAGACGTGGCTCTCTCAGGAGCCAGTCTCCTGACCTATTTTTATTCTTTTGGGAATTTTTTTCCTATTTTATTTTTTATTTTTTTTTGAGATCTTCTATCAACTGTCGGCTGGGCAACAGGTTGGGTACAAGATATCCTCGTAGTCTTCCCTGTCCGACCATCGAGCGTGCTGATCCTCGCCTTGTGTGCGTGAGACTCAGTTCACGACATGCCCCACGACTCCAGGGGTGGCCGGTGGGCTTCCAGCTCCGCGGTCCTCTCAAGATAGAACAGTCCGGCTGTATCTTTCGCGGTGGACCGGGCCGACAGCTACTCAGTACCGCACTGTGATAGTTCTGTCAGAAACACACCAGCGGGTCCCTCAGGGGACGGGTAAGTAGTCTCTCCTGGCTGCAGGTGAGTACATGCTGTGTGTTTCTTGTGTGGGGGGATTTCCCTGTCTCCCCCTGTGTTTTTAATGTCACTCTCTGTTCACTAGTGCTGGCGCTGTACTATGGGGGGTGCCTGGGGGCCATACTGTCCTGGGGGGGGGGGGGCTCATGCTGCTCTGCACTCGCTGGGGCTGTTTTGTTTTTGGAGGTGAGGGGCCTGGGCGCCGTTCGGCGCCATGTTTTGTGTGTGTGCTGACTTTTACATTGGCGGCCATCTTGCCGGGGCCCGCCGGAGCACATTGCGGCGGCCATTTTCTTGTAGCCGCACGTCTTTTCTGGCACTAGTTTGGCCTCTAGCGCCGCTGGAAACGGCGCGAATCTCCTCACACTCTCTCCTCTCAGCTCACTCACGTTGAGCAGCGCGGCGCAGTGAGACAGAGCGGCGGAACCGAGCGGTCCTGGTCAGGTTGGTGGGTTCCCTGGGCATTCCCCTACTTCAGTCTGCACGGCCTGTGGGTGGTCTGAGAGGGACATTATGGAGTCAGAGTCACCAGCTTCCCCTAACATGCCAGAGGCAGCAGCCAGTGCTCCAGCACCTGCGGTCCCTATGGACCAGTTGTCGGCAGTCCTGGAATCATTTCTGACCAGGATGGAAGCTGTGTGTGAGCACAAGGGAGCAAAAAAGCGCCCTCTCCCCACTTTATCTCCACAAGGGGAGTGCTCTGCTTCAGATATGGGCCTAGTTATTGCTGCTCAGGACCCTAGCTCTGAATATTTGGATGGTTTTGAACAGGACATTCCTTGTGAGGAAGACTCCAGTTCTGAGTCAGTAAATGACAGGGCGCTTGTTAGTGAACTCATTGATGCTGTGAGGGACGCTCTCAAGCTAAATGCTGCGACCGCAGAACCTCAGGCGGATACAGTCTCCTTTGGTTCTTTTAAGACCAAGCCTTCTAAAAAGGTTTTTCCATATGTACCTTTCTTTGACCAGCTCATTGACCAGGTCTGGGAAAAGCCGCAGAAGACTTTTATGGTCCCGCGGCGTTTGTCTATTAGATACCCCTTTGAAGACGCCCTGCTTAAAAAGTGGGCTTCTCCCCCGGTGGTCGACCCTCCAGTCGCCCGTTTAAACAAGGCCACCACTCTCCCGATGGAGGGGACTCCTGCGTTTAAGGACCCCACTGACAGGAGGTCAGAAGTGGTGAGTAGAGCCATGTTCGCCTTGTTGGGATCCGCCCTACGGCCCGTAGTAGCGGCGACCCTTGTGTCTCAGACACTCACGGAATGGGCAAAAATTTTGCACCAAACTGTGCAGGAGTATAACCTTCCTCCAGACACTATTGCTCTGGCCCACCAGATGGTGCAGGGTCTGATATATGTGTGCGACGCCACGTTGGACGCGGCCCCTTTAATATCCAGGGCCTCTGTTTCGGCGGTGGTATTGCGTCGTCTCATCTGGTTGAAATGCTGGTCTGCTGACCTAGCCTCTAAGAAGCTCCTGACGGATCTACCTTTTAAGGGTGGTAGACTTTTTGGTGCTGCTCTGGATGACATCATCAAGGATGTCACGGGAGGTAAAAGCACTCTCCTTCCTCAAACTATCAAGGTTAAGGAGGCCCGACGTAAACCGGGTCCTCCCTTTCCAGCAAAAAAGGGTTTTTTTCGTCCGTCAGAGTCCACGGGTAAGCCATCCCAGACTGACAACAGTGCGGCTGGCGGGCACAAGCGCCCCTGGGTGCGTAAGCCGAACAAGCCGGCTCCCAAGCCCGCCTCCGCGTGAAGTCTTGCCCCCGCCCGTCTCTGGGGTGGGGGGACGACTTCGCAGGTTCACGGATCGGTGGACCTCCCGGATCTCCGACCGGTGGGTGTGCGAGGTGGTCACCTCAGGATACAGAATAGAGTTCCGCTCCTGGCCCCCAGACAGATTCTTCCCCTCAAATCTCCCTCTCCTTCCTGCCCGTCGGGCAGCCCTCTTGGGGGCTGTACAGGATTTGATCGGGTCCGGAGTAATTGTGCCGGTTCCGTCCCAGGAGAGATTTCAGGGGTTCTACTCGAATCTGTTTGTTGTTCCAAAAAAGGACGGGGTTCGGCCGATCCTGGACCTCAAGGCCCTGAATGCCTTCGTGAAGGTGCAAAAATTCCGCATGGAATCCATTCGCACGGTGGTCGCTACACTCCGTCAAGGGGATTTTCTGGCATCCTTGGACATCAAGGACGCCTACTTGCATGTTCCGATCTGCGCAAGCCACCAGAAGTTTCTGCGCTTTGCGGTCGGCGAAGTCCACTATCAATTTGTGGCTCTTCCCTTCGGCCTGGCCTCGGCACCGAGGGTGTTCACCAAGGTGCTTGCTCCGGTCCTGGCTTTGCTGAGACAGCGAGGCATTGCTATCGTGGGCTATCTGGACGATTTCCTTCTAAGAGCAGACAGTGGCTCAGAATTGGAAGAAAGTGTGACTATCGTCAGTCAGACCCTCAGGGAGTTTGGGTGGCTCCTGAACGTTCAGAAGTCGGTTCTAGTCCCTACTCAGCGTCTGGAGTATCTAGGTCTGATTCTGGACTCCTTGGAAGCAAGAGTCTTCCTACCTCCAGACAAACTACTGACTCTTCAGTCTGCAGTACGGGTGCTGACGTCCCGAAAATGGTCGTCAATCCGCTTTTGCATGAGAGTCCTGGGACTCATGGTGGCCTCCTTCGAGGCCGTTCCTTATGCCCAAGCGCACACCAGGGCCTTACAGAAAGAGATCTTGTCCACTTGGGACAAATCCCAGTTGTCCTTGGATCTTCAGATCCAGGTGAGTCACCTGGTCAGGGCATCCCTGACGTGGTGGTTGAGGTCCCCGGCTCTTCGGTCCGGGAAGTCGTTCCTCCCCATCCAATGGACGGTGATCACGACGGACGCCAGCCTGATGGGCTGGGGGGGAGTCTGGGGAGTCCTGTCGGCCCAAGGGCTTTGGACTCCGGACGAAGCCCTCTTACCGATCAATGTGCTGGAGATACGGGCAATCAGACTGTGCCTCTCCTCATGGTCGGAGAAACTACAGGGTCACTCCATCAGGATACAATCGGACAACGCCACAGCAGTGGCGTATGTCAACCATCAAGGGGGGACTCGGAGCTCAGCTGCGGCTTCCGAGGTCGCCCGCATCCTGAGGTGGGCCGAAAGAAGCGTGCCGGCTCTGTCGGCCGTCTACATTCCGGGCGTAGACAATTGGCAGGCGGACTATCTAAGTCGCCAGACGCTGGACCAGGGGGAGTGGTCCTCGCACCCGGAGGTCTTTCAACTCCTTTGCAGACGGTGGGGCACGCCGGATGTGGACCTGATGGCTTCTCGACTCAATCGCAAGGTGTCGAGGTTTGTGGCCAGATCCAGGGATCCCTGGGCGGATGCCTCGGATGCGTTGGTGGCCCCATGGGGTCAGTATCGCCTGATATACGTTTATCCTCCGCTGCAGTTGCTCCCTCGCCTGCTCCGCAGGGTAGCGACCGAGGGAATTCCGGTGATCCTCATTGCTCCGGATTGGCCTCGGCGTCACTGGTACGCCGATCTGGTACGTCTCGTCGCAGACGTTCCCTGGCGGTTACCGATACGGGGGGACCTTCTGTCTCAAGGTCCTATATTTCATCCTGCTTTACAGTCTCTGGTTTTAACGGCATGGTTATTGAAAGCCAGGTGCTGAGAGACCGAGGTCTCTCGGATTCGGTCATTTCGACCATGTTAAGGGCACGGAAGTCTTCCTCCAGAAGGATCTATCACCGTACTTGGAGAGCTTACATCGCCATGTGCGAAGAGCTGGACTGGCGCCCACGAACGTATTCCGTTCCCAGAATCCTGCATTTTCTGCAGCGTGGCGTGACCCAAAAGCTCGCTTTGAGTACCATTAAGGGTCAGATTTCGGCCTTGGCCATCTTCTTTCAGCGACCGCTGGCGGGTCATCCCTTGGTTAGCACCTTTGTGCAGGGGGTTCGCCATGTGCTCCCCCCTGTCAAGCCTCCTCTCCCCCCGTGGGATCTGAATTTGGTGCTCTCGGTCCTCCAGGAACCTCCCTTTGAAAATATTAGAGATATTCCCCTCTTGACTTTGTCTCAGAAGGTGGCCTTCTTGGTGGCCATTACTTCCATTAGACGAGTGTCTGAGTTGGCGGCCTTGTCCTGCAAGTCGCCCTTTTTGATCATCCATAAGGATAAGGCGGTGTTACGTCCGCGACCTTCCTTTCTGCCAAAGGTGGTCTCGGCCTTCCACTTAAACGAGGACATTGTCCTCCCGTCCTTGTGTCCTCACCCATCGCATCCCAGAGAGTTTGCGCTACACACTTTGGATGTGGTACGAGCCTTGCGGGTGTACCTGTCTGCTACTGCTTCTATTCGGAAGTCTGACTCACTATTTGTGGCTGTCTCTGGGCCAAAACAGGGCCAAGCGGTTTCGTCTGCCACCATTTCTAGGTGGATCAGACAAACCGTCATTCAAGCTTATGCTCTCAAGGGGCGGGCGCCTCCCTTTCCGGTTACGGCACATTCCACCAGGGCAATTGGTGCTTCCTAGGCTTTCCGACATCAAGCGTCGGTTGCACAAGTGTGCAAGGCGGCGACCTGGTCGTCTGTTCATACCTTTTCTAAGTTTTATAAGGTTGATGTGGCTGCATCTTCGGATGCTTCCTTCGGCCGCAAGGTGTTGCAGGCCGCTGTTTGATGTTGCAACTCCTCCGTTGAGGAGCTCTGCCTTGTTTGGAGTGAAGTTTTTGGTTTTCCATTTTTATACTGCTCCCATCCCTCTTGACACTGCTTTGGGACATCCCACGTGTAAAGGTGTATAAGACACGCTGTGTCAGTCCATGGATGACAAGAGAAAATAGGATTTTTGTACTCTCCGTAAAATCCGTTTCTCTGGCATCCATGGACTGACACAGCACCCACCCTTCTTTTTAAGTTTGTACTGCTTTGTTACGAACTGAGGTCTGCTGACTGCAGTGGGAGGGTTATGCCCGGAGGGACCGCCCCCCTGGGCGGGGCTGTTCAGCTCTGGCTGTTTAGAATGTATGTATAACATCTCACATTCTGCCTAGGTCTTCTCCTGCAAGCAGGGACATAACCCACGTGTAAAGGTGTATAAGACACGCTGTGTCAGTCCATGGATGCCAGAGAAACGGATTTTACGGTGAGTACAAAAATCCTATTTTTTTTATAACCGCTTACCTGTAAAATCCTTTTCTTGGAGTACATCACGGGACACAGAGCTCCCACCCCTCTTTTGGGGACACTTATTGCTGCAAAACTGAGGTACTCCCGATATGGGAGGGGTTATATAGGGAGGGGACTTCCTGTCTTGGGTGTGCCAGTGTCCATCACCTGAAGGTAAGCTCTATAACCCACATAGTAATTACTATGCCGCTCTGTGTCCCGTGATGTACTCCAAGAAAAGGATTTTACAGGTAAGCTGTTATAAAATCCTATTTCTCTTATCATCCATGGACTGACACGGTGTCTCTTTACACTTTACACGCGGGTTTATGTCCCTACTTGCAGGAGAAGACCTAGGCAGAATGTGAGATGTTATACATACATTCTAAAAGCCAGAGCTGAACAGCCCCACCCAGGGGGCGGCCCCTCTGGACATAACCCTCCCACTACAGTCAGCAGACTTCAGTTTTTTTCTGCCTAGCAGAAGGAGAAGATGTGGCTCTCTCAGGAGCCAGTCTCCTGACCTATTTTTTATTCCTTTTCTGGAATTCTTTTTTATTTTATATTTGAGAATCTTCTATCAACTGTCGGCTGGGCAACAGGTTGGGTACAAGATATCCTCGTAGTCTTCCCTGTCCGACCATCGAGCGTGCTGATCCTCGCCTTGTGTGCGTAAGACTCAGTTCACGACAGGCCCCATGACTCCAGGGGTGGCCGGGTTTGCTTTCATGCTCCCACGGTCCTCTCAAGACTGAACAGTTCCTGACTGACTGTATCTTTCGCGGTGGACCGGGCCGACAGCTACTCAGTACTGCACTGTGATAGTCCTGTCAGAAACACACCAGTGGGTCCCTCAGGGGACGGGTAAGTAGTCTCTCCTGCCTGCAGGTGAGTACAAAAAGCTGTGTGTTTCTCTGTGGGGGATTTTCCCTGTCTCCCCCTGTATTTCATTGTCACTCTCTTTCACCATTGCTGGCGCTGTGCTGTGTGGGGTGCCTGGGGGTCACACTGTTCTTGGAGGGGCTCCTGTTGGTCTGCAGATATGCTTTGGCCCTTTTTCCGTGAGTTTTGGGGCCTGAGCGCCGAGTGGCGCTGTGTGTGTGCTGTTGTTTCACTTTAGCTGCGTCATGGCGGCCATCTTGCCGCGGATCGCCTCAGTGAAGTGCGGCGGCCATTTTCTTGTAGCCCGCGCGCTCTTCAGCACTAGTTTTGGCCTCTAGCGCTGCTGTAACAGCGCGAATCTCCTCACAGCTCACCAGCGCTGACACAGCGCGGTACAGACAGCGGAACTGAGCGGTCCCTGGTCCGGTTTGGTGAGTCCCCTGGGCGCCCCCTCCTCAGTCAGCACAGCCTGTGGGTGGACTTTTTATCTGAGGAGTCTCAGAGGGGGGCAATGTGGAGTCTCGGTCACCAGCTTCCCCTAAATGTCAGTGGACAACAGGCAGTGCTTCAGCACCTGCGGTCCCTAGGGACCAGTTGTGGGCAGTCCTGGAATCATTTCTGACCAGGATGGGAGCTGTGTGCAAGGGAGCAAAAAAGCGCCCTCTCCCCACTTTACTACATGAGGGCAGTGCGCTGATTCAGATATGGGCCTAGCCACTACCGCTCAGGACCCTAGTTCTGAATGTATTGGATGGTTTTGAACAGGACATTCCTTATGTGGAAAACTCCAGTTCTGAGTCAGTAAATGACAGGGCGCTTGTTAGTGTACTCATGACTGCGGTGAGGGACACTCTCAAGCTAAAAATGCTGCGGATGCATCACCTCAGGCTGATAGTCTCCTTTTGGTTCTTTTAAGGCCAGGCCTTCTAAAGAGGTTTTTTTCCATATGTACTTTCTTTGACCAGCTCATTGATAAGGTCTGGGAAAAGCCGCAGAAGAATTTTTTTATGGTCCCGCGGCGTTTGTCTATCAGATACCCCTTGAAGATGCCCTACTTAAAAAGTGGGCTTCTCCCCCAGTGGTCGACCCTCCAGTCGCCCGGTTGAACAAGGCCATCACTCTCCCGATGGAGGGGACTCCTGCATTTGAGGACCCCACTGACAGGAGGTCAGAAGTGGTGAGCAGAGCCATGTTTGCCTTGTTGGGATCCGCCCTACGACCTGTGGTAGCGGCGACCCTTGTGTCTTAAACACTTACAGGTTGGGCAAAAATGTTGCACCTAGCTGTACAGGAGCATATTCTTCCTCCAGACACAGTTGCTCTGGCCCACCAACTGGTTCAGGGCCTGGTTTCTGTGTGCGACGCCACGCTGAACGCGGCCCCTTTAATATCCAGGGCCTCTGTCTCGGCGGTGGTATTGCGTCGTCTTATCTGGTTGAAATGCTGGTCTACTGACCTAGCCTTAGGAAGCTCCTGACGGATCTACCATTTAAAGGCGGTAGACCTTTCGGTGCTGCTCTGGATGACATCGTCATGGATGTCACGGGAGGTAAACGCACTCTTCTTCCTTAGACTAGCAAGGGTGAGGAGGCCCGCCGCAAACAGGGGCCTTCCTTTCCAGCAAAACGGGGTTTTTTCGTCAGAGTCCACAGGTAGGCCCTCTCAGGCTGACGGCAGTGCGGCTGGTGGGCACAAGTGCCCCTGGGTGCGTAAGCCAAACAAGCGGCTCCCAAGCCCGCCTCCGCGTGAAGTCTTGCCTCCGCCCGACTCTGGGGCGGGGGGACGACTTCGCAGGTTCACGGATCGGTGGACCTCCCGAATCTCCGACTGGTGGGTGTGCAAGGTGGTCACCTCAGGATATAGGATAGTATTCCGATCCTGGCCCCCACACAGATTCTTTCCCTTGAATCTTCCTCTCCTTCCTACCTGTCGGGCAGCCCTCTTGGGGGCTGTACAGGATTTGATCAGGTCCGGAGTGATTGTGCCGGTTCCGTCGCAGGAGAGTTTTCAGGGATTCTACTCGAATCTGTTTGTCATCCCAAAAATTGGACGTGGTTCGACCTATCCTGGACCTCAAGGCCCTGAAGGCCTTCGAGAAGGTGCAGAAATTCCGCATGGAATCCATTTGCACGGTGATCGCTACACTCCACCAAAGGGATTTTCTTCTGGCGTCCTTGGACTTCAAGGACGCCTACTTGCAGGTTCCGATCTGCGCAAGTCACCAGAAGTTTCTGCGCCTTGCGATCAGCGAAGTCCACTATCGATTGTGGCTCTTCCTTTCGGCCTTGCCTCGGCACCAAGGGTGGTCACCAAGGTGCTTGCTCCGGTTCTAGCCTTCTGTTACAGCGAGGTATTGCTGTCGTGGGCTATCTGGACGATCTTCTGCTATGAGCAGAAAGTGGCTCAGACTTAGAGGAAAGGTGACTATCATCAATTAGACCCTCAGGGACTTCGGGTGGTTCCTGAACATTCAGGAGTCAGTCCTGGTCCCGACTCAGTGTCTGGAGTATCTAGTTCTGGTTCTGAACTCCTTGGAGGAATAGATATCCTACCTCTGGAGAAGTTGCTGACACTTCAGTCTGCGGTGCGGGTGCTGACATCCCGAAAATGGTTGTCAATCCGTTTTTTGCATGAGAGTCCCGGGACTCGTGGTGGCCTCCTTCGCGGCCATTCCGTAAGCCCAATCACACACCAGAGCATTGCAGAAGAAGATCTTGTCCACCTGGGACAAATCCCCATTGTCCTTGGATCTTCAGATCCAGGTGAGTCACCTGGTCAGGGCGTCCCTGACATGGTGGTTGAGACCCTCGGCTCTTCGGTCCGGAAAGTCGTTCCCCTCCCATCCAATGGACGGTACTCACGACGGACACCAGCCTGACGGGCTGGGGTGGAGTCTGGGGGGTCCTGTCGGCTCAAGGCCTTGGACTCCGGACGAGCCCGTTTACCAATCACTGTTCTGGAAATACGGGCCATCAGACTGTGTCTCTCCTCAGGTCGGAGAGAGTACGGGGTCGCTCCATCAGGAGCCAGTCAGACAACGCCACGGCGGTGGCGTATGTAAACCATCACGGGGGGACTCGGAGCTCAGCTGCGGCTTCCGAGGTAGTCCGTATCCTGAAGTGGGCCGGAAGAAACGTGCCGGCTCTGTAGGGGCGGACTATCTGAGTCGCCAATCGCCAGACGCCGGACCAGGAAGAGTGGTCCTTGCATATTTCAACTCCTTTGCCGACGGTGGGGCACGCCGGATGTGGACCTGATGGCCTCTCGACTCGGTCGCAAGGGTCGAGGTTGTGGCCAGATCCAGCGATCCTTGGGCGATGCCTCGGATGCGTTGGTGGCCCCATAGGGTTCTTATCGCCTTAAATAAACTCTGGTGATCCTAATTGTTCCGGATTGGCCTCAGCGTCACTGGTACGCTGATCTGGTACGTCTCGTTGCGGACGTTCCCTGGCCGTTGCCGATGAGGGAGGACCTTCAGTCTCAAGGTCCTATGTTTCATCCGGCTTACAGTCTCTGGCTTTAATGGCAGGGCTGTTAAAAGCCAGGTGTTGAGGGACCAAGGTCTCTCGGACTCTGTCATTTTGACCATGTTAAGGACACGAAAGTCTTCCTCCCAGGCAGATCTATCACCGTGCCTGGAAAGCTTATATCGCCATATGCAAAGCGCTGGACTTG
The DNA here is from genome assembly GCA_029206835.1 of Rana muscosa. Lineage (NCBI taxonomy): Eukaryota > Metazoa > Chordata > Amphibia > Anura > Ranidae > Rana > Rana muscosa. The sequence goes on along the minus strand of CM055116.1, from coordinate 956,644,653 downwards.
CGTCCTCGGACGTATTCCGTCCCCAGAATCCTGCGTCCTCTGCAGTGTGGAGTGACCCAAAAGCTTGCTTTGAGTACCATCAAGGATCAGATTTCAGCCTTGGCCGTCTTCTTTCAGCGACCTCTAGCGGGTCATTTCTTGGTTAGCACCTTGTGTTGGGGGTTCGCCATGTGCTCCCTCCTGTCAAGCCTTCTCTCCCACCGTGGGATCTGAATTTGGTGCTCTCGGTCCTCCAGGAACCTCCTTTTGGGAATATCCGGGATATTCCCCTCTTGTCTTGTCTCAGAAGGTGGCCTTTTAGTGGCAATCACTTCTGTTTGACGAGTGTCTGCGTTGGCGGCTTTGTCCTGCAAGTCGCCATATTTAGTCATCCATAAGGATAAGGTGTTGTTGCATCCGCGACCTTCCTTTTTGCCAAAGGTGGTGTCTACCTTTCACCTACATGAGGACATTGTCCTCCCGTCCTTGTGTCCTCACCCATCGCATCCCAGAGAGTTTGCGCTGCACATATTGGATGTGGTACGAGCCTTACGGGTGTACCTGTCTACTACTGCTTCTATTCGGAAGTCCGACTCGCTGTTTGTGACTGTCCCTGGTCCATAACAGGGCCAAGCGGTTTCGTCTGCCATCATTTCTAGGGGAATCAGACAAACCGTCATTTAAGCCTATGCTCTCAAAGGGCGGGCGCCTCCCTTTCCGGTTACGGCGCATTCCACCAGGGCAATTGGTGCTTCCTGGGTTTTCCGACATTAAGCGTCGGTTGCACAAGTGTGCAAGGCGGCGACCTGGACGTCTGTTCATGCCTTTTAAGTTTTTTATAAGGTTGATGTGGCTGCATCTTCGGATGCTTCCTTCGGCTGCAGGCCGCTGTTTAAAGTTGCGACTCCTCCGTTGAGGAGATCTGCCTTCTTGGAGTGAAAGTTTTGGTTTTTCCATTTATACTGCTCCCATCCCTCTTGACACTGCTTTGGGACATCCCAGGTGTAAAGTGTAAAGAGACACCGTGTCAGTCCATGGATGATAAGAGAAAATAGCATTTTTTGTACTCACCGTAAAATCCTTTTCTCTGACATCCATGGACTGACACGGCACCCACCCTTCCTTTTAAGTTTGTACTGCTTTGTTACGAACTGAAGTCTGCTGACTGTAGTGGGAGGGTTATGTCCGGAGGGGCCGCCCCCTGGGTGGGGCTGTTCAGCTCTGGCTTTTAGAATGTATGTATAACATCTCACATTCTGCCTAGGTCTTCTCCTGCAAGCAGGGACATAAACCCACGTGTAAAGTGTAAAGAGACACCGTGTCAGTCCATGGATGTCAGAGAAAAGGATTTTACGGTGGGTACAAAAAATCCTATTTTTTGCAATCCTTTAAATGTATTTCACTGATGGGTGGGAAATGCAATGTCTATCCATTAAACATTTTTGTATTGAGGAGTGCTGCACATTAAATATTCTAATAATGACTACTGTCTATACCCATTTATTCCCTTTTTCTCATATTTCCTGTTAAAGGGGAACTGCATTTTGCTCACATAATTTGTAATAACATCTTTGCCATTCTGAGCTTCTCTCCAACCACTTTGCATATTATTTTATATATACTGTGATTCTGTACTTGCCAAATATGCTGCAGAAATCTCCCTCCACTGAGTCTGGCTGCATCCATTTTAACTGTGGGCAGCTGAAGCTGCTGCCTGTTCACTTCCTGGATTTAAACACACCCACCTCCAGCCCTGCAGGTCTTATGACTCACCCTCCCTTCCTGGAAAATTCTCACTAGAGTGAGAGAGCGAGAGAGAGCTGTGCATGATGTCATAAGCCTAGGCTTTTTAAGAGACAAAAAATAAGAAGTGGGCTGTATAAGGTATTTACTGGCAGAAAAAAAAGGTTTTACTATCCAAAGTTGAAACCACAAGGGCAGGAGATTTATTAGATGAAAAGTAAAAAAAAATGACTGAAGGTCTGCTTTTAAGTAGATTATATTCCCTGTTAAGTGAACGTTGCTCCTCTTTCTCAATGCCTTAGCATCCACGTAATATAGCTAGTTCAGTGCTATATAGAATACAGTTTGACAGTCATTGTCTCATTATTCCCTCATTGTCTCTCTGGCAGATGCTTCGTGTGTGTTTCCCCCCCCCCCCCCCCCCCTGCACTCGGTGTAAGAAGGGTAGAGCAGGCTTTTTTGTCTGATAAAATAAAGGCTAGCATCTTATGCTGGTTGATCTTAGGCAGGACCTTTTTACTTTTCAATTGTTCTTAAATTTCAGGATCACTTTAAGGATTGTTCACACCAGACTATATCTTCTTGCATTACCAGTGCAAAGTTTTTTTTAAAGAATCTGTATTGCCTTTACTTTGAGATTATTTGAACAAGATATTGCAAAATGCTTCTTAAAGTGTTATTAAACCCTGCAGTCACTATATCAGGTCTCCCACTGTACACAGAACATGGTAATGCAATAGTTTAAGTAAATATTAACTGCTAAATACCTTTTCTCATCATCTGTATATAGCATTCTTGTGACTTCTATCAGTGTCTGGTTAAAGCTTGGAGGAGGAGCTTTCATTCTCACCTGATTGTCCTATGAGGCTGCAGGACCCCCCCACGCTCTGTCTGGACAGTGCTGATTGGCCCTGTGCTGATCCACATGCACCATTCCAAGAAAAAAACTCTCTAGCAATACACACCACACTGAGGATGTGCAGCCTGTCCCCAATGCTCTGTTTTATCAGATGATGGTTTGGGGACTGTGGAAGAAGGGGGGGGATCAGAGAGGATAGGATCAAACGGCCTATTAACACAATGCAGAGAATTAACCCCTTAGTTTCCACAGTGCCTATAACAAGCATGATATACTGAATATACGGACTGATTTTACTGATGTGGGTTTTGTAACACTTTTAAATATTCCTGATATTTTAGAAAGGAATAAATCTGGTGTTAATGTAGGTTCACTCTTTATCTTGATGTACTCTGTATGGAGCCCAGAAAATTCTGTAGCAATTTGTAACCTTGTTTTATTCTTCCCCTCAAGACATAAACACACTGCCAGCCTTGGTGAGACTGACCTCATCCAGCAGATGGACGGTACCATTAAAGAGAGGCACAATGTCTTCTTTGACATGGAAGCTTATTTGCCAAAGAAAAATGGGTAGGTTGTACCAGCTTCTTCGATTGAAAGTTCGTTTTCCAAGAATGAGTATGTGGTATTTCACCTTGAGATACAAGACGTTCCTGTTTGGATCTTCACAGATTGGCTAATAAAACTTTAGTCCCATACACTAACGATTCCCATTTTTTGACTCCTCAGTGGCAGCACCCAAATAATTGACCCAGTGCTGTCATGGAAGAAACAGAAAAAACTTAGAAATGAAATTACTGACATTTTGTTTTTCTTTCTGAGATTTCTTACAGTGGAAGTGTTGGTTTGCCCTCATTTCCTAGTTTTTTCACACGCAGGAAGCAAACCACTTCTTTCCAATTTGACCACAGATTGTAATAAAATTAGAAGATTAGAATCTGTCAGTTCTTTTTCTGATGTCTGTATCTGTTGAAGGGATTCTCCTCCTGGCTTGTATTTCAATGCATAGGCCTGCCTGAAAGATAAGTATAGAGCCTGCTTCTCATTGCTTGAGCATTATGTAGAAGTAAAAACGATACTTTAAAAATAAGCCAAAAAAATTACAACATCTTTTTTATGGAGATTTAGCCGTTCTGGGCTGAGTGGTCAGCCTAATAGAGTTTTGTGTCTAGAAGCTTTATGACAGTGGGCAGACAAACAAAACCTCTTTAGATGTTTCATACAGCTATTAAAATGCATATGGTGCATTTGCGCTTTCTTGTTTTTGTTCTCATTTAGTCAGTTTAGGGTGAGGTATGCTGAACTGAAAAATTCTAATACTAAAGCCCTGTGAAATACCATATGCATACATAGAAGATCTTTACATATCATTGCATCCAACACCATTCCAAAATACAGGGGATTTATGTCCCAGTTTGGGTGGAGCTATGCAAATCAGCCATTTTTATGGCCATACCTATCTAAATGACAGTTATGTAGCACTGATACAACATGGGAACATGCAAATCAATAATTGTATGCCCACTACCCTAAAATAAAAAATTACTCCATTTAGGGTCGTCAATTCGAATTCCAACCACAGCACTACCTAACTGGGGTGTGCATGTTCTCCCTGTGCCTGTGTGGGTTTCCACCGGTACTCTGGTTTCCTTCCACACTCCAAGGACATGCTGGTAGGTTAATTGGCCCCTGGCTAAATTGTCCCTAGTATGTGTGTATGAATTCCATTTTTGGGAAGTTGGATTTGTGTTGGAAGTTAGGACGTGAAAATCTTCTGCCTAAAAAGGCAAAGCTAAAAGTGTATTTTGCTGTGCTTTAGAGCTGCACGATTAATCGTTAAAATATTGTGATCTTGATTCAACCCCCCACACGATATTAAGCCAGCATTTCCACGATTCATGTAACAAGTGCAGAGCAGTTCCCTGCTCACAACTGTCAAAAAAAAAAAAAGCAGCCGGCAATGTTAATGAAGAACATTGCTCAGCGCTGAAAGAGATATAAAAATAAACATTTGTACCTTTTTTCTCATTTTCAGCACTGAACAATGTTTATAAACATTTCTGGCTGCTTGGGATGAATTTTGGTCTGTAAATTAAGTCCGTTTAACCACTTAAGGACCAAGCCTCTTTCTGAGATTTGTTGTGTACGAGTTAAAAACATTTTTCTCTTATCCATGGACCGACACGGCGTGTCTTACACTTTACACGTGGGTATATGTCCCTGCTTGCAGGAGAAGACCTAGGCAGAATGTTAAAACATTCCAGAACAAACCAGAGCTGAACAGCCCCGCCCAGGGGGGCGGTCCCTCCGGACATTACCCTCACACCTGCAGCTAGCAGGCCTCAGTTTTTTTCTGCCTAGCAGAAGGAGAAGACGTGGCTCTCTCAGGAGCCAGTCTCCTGGAAGATTTTACTTTAAATTTTTATTCCTTTGGGAATTTTATTATTTTGTTTTTGAGACCTTCAATCAACTGTCGGCTGGGCAACATATTGGGTACATTAGTATCCTCGTAGTCTTCCCTGTCCGACCATCGAACGTGCTGATCCTCGCCTCGTGTGCGTGAGACTCAGTTCACGACATACCTCATGGCTCCAGGGGTGGCCGGGTTGCTTTCATGCTCCCACGGTCCTCTCAAGATTGAACAGTACCTACTGTATCATTTGCGGTGGACCGGGCCGACAGCTACGCAGTACGACTCTGTGATAGGCCTGTCTGAAACAAGCCAGTGAGTCCCTCTATGGGCACCGGGGGTGTTCTCCAAGGTGCTTGCGGGACGGGTAAGTAGTAGGGCTGGGGAAAAAAACGATTTTAATCTTGAATCGAGTTTTGAGCTCAAATCGATTCAGATTTGAAGAAAATCGATTTTTTTTTTTAGATTTTTTTTTTTTTGGAGAATTTTTTTTTTTTTTCCCCTTTAAAGTTTACGTAGCAGGACTGCAGAGGGCGTATCCGGAATGGCACTGGGCAGCGTTACCCCAATTACATCTACTCGCTGCAGCCGCCGTCTGCCTACCTGATCAGCGTGTCATGCAGACAGACGGCGGCCATTGCAGTGTTCAAAAGCCGCGCCTCCCGAGTCCTCGTCGTCTGTGATAGGCGGAACACTCAATTTCACAGCAGGCAGTATTCAGCCTATCACGGACATCCTCTCATCCTCGTCTGTGTTATGAGGATGACCATGATAGGGGGAACACTGAATGCTGGGAAATTGAGTGTTCCGCCTATCACAGACGAGGAGGAGGCGTGGCTTTTGAATACTGGAATGGCCACCGGTGTAGCAGTAAAATCTGTATACCATGAAAATCTGCATCAGGTACGGGCACAGTGATTGAAGCACGGGCACAGTGAGACACGGGCACAGTGAGACATGGACACAGTTCAATTCAACTAAGAGTAACCTCAGGATTTTTTGTTGTTTTATTAGCTAAATCCAAATACAGTATTAATAATTTGGATGTTTAACAATCTTTGTTGCACACTGCAAAAAACAACAAAAGGTCACAAGCGCTAAATTGGTGGATAAAGAAAAAAATATAATGGATGATAATAATAAGAAAAAAATCCCAAATATTTTGGGAAGTACAAAGTATCCAAAAGGGGGAAAAAACAGGATCCAGCGCAGCAAGAAAAAATCCGTACCCAGAAGTACAAAATACACAACATGCACACAATATAATCCAGCGCTCATGGAACATACATTATTAACTATTGAAAACTCTTGAAGAATTGATAAAAAAGCTTAGTCCATTTATTAATCACAATAAAGAGAGGGATCCAATCCCAAATGTGCAGAGGGCAAATGAATCTTAACTCTCCAGTTGCCAGTGGTGACAAACTTGTTAAACTTGCAGTGACATCCGTGGAGCAAGGAGGGGTTAAAAAAGTCAAAACAAAGCCTGTGGCATGATCTCCGTGTGAGCACAGTACCTTGAATGATGGACAACAGGCAGACCAGCGTGTGGAGGGCCCTCCAACCCAAAAGGATGTAGAGCCAGGATCGCAGCAAGGCTGGGACAGAAGGAATCACACACAGTTTCAAGAGTTTTCAATAGTTAATAATGTATGTTCCATGAGCGCTGGATTATATTGTGTGTTTGTTGCACACTGACTTTGCAGTTAGAGAAAGGGTTTGCCTTTGCAATTTTGTTTGTTGATGCACTTCAATTAATATAATAAAAAAAAAAATGGAATCGTAAATCAAGTTTTTTATTAAAAAATCGCAGATTTTTTGGGGGGGGAAAATCGCCCAGCCCTAGTAAGTAGTCTCTCCTGCTAAAGGTGAGTACATGCTGGCTCTGTTTCTGTGTGTGGGGGGTTCTCCCTGCCTCCCCCCTGTTATGCTGCTCTCTGCACCCTGCTGTGCTGTTGTGCTGTGTGGGGATGCTTGGGGGGTCACTCTGCCCTGGGGGGGCCGCTCCATGACTGTTATTTGGTTTGGGAAGTGTTCTGGGGGACTGGCTGTGTTTTCTGTGCGCCATTTGCGCGGTGTTTTATTTTTCTTTAAAAAGTGCGCCATTGGCGGCCATTTTGGCTGGGGCTTAATGCATAGTTATACTGGTGCCCGGCGGCCATTTTCTTGTAGCCGCGGCACTTTCACTTTCGTTTTCGGCCTCTAGCAGCACTGCTGTACGGCGCGAAATACACACATCCTCACAGATTCTTCACCTCAGGCTGCACCAGCGCTACAGCGCGACTCATACAGCGCGACTCATACAGCGCTGCAGCGCGGCTCATACAGCGGTACCGAGCGGTCCCTAGGGGTGGTGAGTACTCCAGGTATCCCCTCCTCAGCCCCAGCACGGCCTGTGGGTTGGCTGTATTATTCACTGTAATGGTGAATAAGGTCTCAGAGCGTGGCAATATTGGAGTCTGGTTCACCTGTTTCTTCACACTGTTAGAGACAACTGGCAGTGCTCCTGCACCTGCGGTCCTTAGGGACCAGTTGTCGGCAGTCCTGGTATCATTAATCTGACCGGGAGGAAGCAGTGTGTGAGCGCAAGGGAGCAAAAAAGCCCCTATCCCCACTTTTTTTCTACAAAAAAAAAAAGGGGGGGGGGTGTGCGCTGATTCAGATATGGGCCTAGCCACTACCGCTCAGGACCCTAGCTCTGAATATATATTTGATGGTTTTGAACAGGACATTCCTTGCAAGGAAAACTCCAGTTCTGTGTCAGTAAATGACAGGGTGCTTGTTTTGTGAACTCATTGATGCAGTGAGGGACACTCGCAAGCTAAATGCTGCGGATGCAGAACCTCAGGCGGACGGTCTCCTCTGGTTCCTTAGGGCCGGGCCTTCTAAAAAGTGTTTTTTTCAATATGTACCTTACTTTGACCAGCTCACTGACAAGGTCTGGGAAAAAAGGCGCAGAAGACTTTTATGGTCCCGCAGCGTTTGCCTATAGATACCCTTTTAAAAATGCCCTACTTAAAACGTGGGCTTCTCCCCCAGTGGTCGACCCTCCAGTCGCCCGGTTGCACGAGGCCACCATTCTCCCAGTGGAGGGGACTCCTGCATTAAAGGACCCCACTCACAAGAGGTCAGAAGTGGTGAGCAGAGCTATGTTTGCCTTGTTGGGGTCCGCCCTACGGCTTGTGGTAGCGGCGACCCTTGTGTCTCCAGCACTTGCGGGATGGGCAACTAATACAGGAGCATGATCTTCCTCCAGACACTATTGTTCTGGCCCACAAATGGTGCAGGGCCTGGTTTATGTGGCGACGCCACGTTTGACGCGGCCCCTTATAACTTAGGGTATTGCATTGTCTGATCTGGTTGAAATGCTGGTCTGCTGACCTAGCTTCTAAAAAGCCTCCGAAGGGTTTACCATTGAAAGGTGGTAGGCTTTCCGGTGCTGCGCTGGATGACATCATCAAGGATGTCACGGGAGGTAAAAGCACTGTTCTTCCTCAGGCTGGCAAGGAGGCCGCTATAAGCAGGGTCCTTCCTTTCCAGAAAAAAGGTTTTTTTTTTCGTCATTCAACGGGGAGGCCCTCCCAGACTGACAGCGGTACGGCTGGTGGACACGAGCGCCCCTGGGTGTGTATGCCGAACAAGCCGGCTCCCTAGCCCGCCTCCGCGTGAAGTCTTGCCCCCTCCCGGCTCTGGGGTAGGGGGGACGACTTTGCAGGTCCACGGATCAATGGACCTCCCGGATCTCCTACTGGTGGGTGTGCGAGGTGATCACCTCAGGTTAGGTTCCGTTCCTAATTCCAGACAGATTCTTCCCTCGAATCTTTCTCTCCTTCCTGCCTGTCGGGTGGCCCTATGGGGCCTATTCAGGTTTGTGGTCCGGAGTGATTGTGCCGGTTCCGTCACAGGAGAGGTTTCAGGGATTCTACTCGAATTGTTTGTCGGCCCAAAAAAGGGACGGGGTTCGGCCTATCTTGGACCTCCAGGTTCTGAATGCCTTCGTGAAGGTGCAATAGTTCCGCATGGAATCCATTCGCACGGTGGTCAGTGCACTCCGTCAAGGGGATTTTCTGGCGACTTTGGAAATCAAGGACTCCTACTTGTATGTTCCGATCTGCGCTTGCGATCGGCAAAGTCCACTATCAATTTGTGGCTCTTCCTTTCGGCCTAGCCCCGGCACCGAGGGTGTTCACCAAGGTGCTTGTGCCGGTTCTAGCTTGCTGAGACAGCAAGGCATTGCTGTCGTGGGCTATCTGGAATCTCGGTCTGATTCTGGACTCCTTGGAGGCAAAAGGTATTCCTACCTCCGGGGAAGCTACTGACACTTCAGTCTGCAGTGCGGATGCTGACATCCCAAAGAATGGTCGTCAATCCGTTTTTGCATGGGAGTCCTGGGACTCATGGTGGTCTCTTTCGGGGCCATTCCGTATGCCCAATCACACACCAGGGCATTGCAGAAGGAGATCTTGTTCCCTTGGGACAAATCCGCGATGTCTTTGGATTTTCCGATCCAGGTGAGTCACCTGGTCAGGGCGTCCCTGACATGGAGTTTGGGTCCCCGGCTCTTCGGTCCAGGAAGTCGTTCCTCCCCGTCCAATGGACGGTGTTCACTACGGACGCCAGCCTGAAGGGCTGGGGTGTAGTCTGGGGAGTCCTGTTGGCCCAAGGGCTTGGACTCCGGACGAAGCCCGTTTGCCGATCAATGTTCTGGAAATACGGGCCATCAGACTGTGCCTATCCTCGTGGTCTGAGAGATTGCAGGATCGTTCCATTAGGATCCTGTCGGACAAGTCACGGTGATGGCGTATGTCGACCATCAAGGGGGGACTCAGAGCTCAGCTGCGGCTTCCGAGGTCCCCCGTACCCTGAAGGGGGCTAAAAGAAGCGTGCCGGCTCTGTCAGCCGCTTACATTCCGGGCATAGAACTGGCGGACTATTGAGTCGCCAGATGTTGGACCAGGGAGAGTGGTCCTTGCACCCGGAGGTATTTCAACTCCTTTGCCACACAGACGGTGGGGCACGCCGGAGGTGGACCCGATGGCCTCTCGACTCAATTGCAAGTTGTCGAGATTTGTGACCAGATCCAGGGATCCTTGGGCGGATGCCTCAGAGGCGTCAGTGGCCCATGGGGTCATGGTCACCTGATACACGTTTATCCTCCGCTGCACTTGCTTCCTCGCCTGCTGCGCAGGGTGGCGACCGAGGGAATTCCAGGGATCCTCATTGCTCCGGATTGACCTTGGCTTCACTGGTACGCCGATCTCGTATGTCTCGTCGCGGCCGTTCCCTGATGATTGTCAATAAGGGAGGACTTTCTGTCTCAAAAGTCATATATTTCACCTGCTTTTACAGTCTCTGGCCTTAACGGCATGGTTGTTTAAAGCCAGGTGTTGAGAGACCGAGGTCTCTCGGACTTGGTCATTTCGTCCATATTAAGGACACGGAAGTCTTCCTCCAGAACTATCTCTGTACCTGGAAAAGCTTACATCGCCATGTGCGAAGAGCTGGACTGACATCCTCGGACGTATTCCGTCCTTAGAATCCTGCGTTTCCTACAGCATGGCGTGGCCCAAAGGCTCGCTTTGAGTATCATTAAGGGTCAGTTTCGGCCTTGGCCGTCTTCTTTCGGTGACCACTAGCGGGTCAATCCTTGGTTGGCACCCTTGTGCAGGGGGTTCGCCATGGGCTCCCTCCTGTCAAGTCTCCTCTCCCCCCGTGGGATTGGAATTGGTACTCTCGGTTCTCCAGGAACCTCCTTTTGAGAATATCAGGGATATTCCCCTCTTCACTTTGTCTCAGAGGGTGGCCCTTTTAGTGGCAATTACTTCTGTTAGACGAGTATCTGAATTGGCGACCTTGTACTGCAAGTCGCCATGTTTAGTCATCCCTAAGGCTAAGGCGGTGTTGCATTCGCGACTTTTTCTTTTGTCAAGGGTCATCTCGACCTTTCACCTAAAATGAGGACATTGTCCTCCCGTCCTTGTGTCCTCGCCCATCGCATCCCAGAGTGTGCGCGGCACACTTTGAATGTGGTACAAGCCTTGCGGGTGTGCCTGTCTGCTGCTTCTATTCGGAAGTCTACTCTCTGGTTGACTGTCTCTGGTCAGAAACAGGGCCAAGCGGCTTCGTCTGCCACCTTTTTCTAGGTGGATCGGACAAACCGGCTTTCAAGCCTATGCTCTCATGGGGCGGGCGCCTCCCTTCCCGGTTACGGCGCATTCCACCAGGGCAATTGGTGCTTCCTGGGTTTTCCGACATCAAGCGTCGGTTGCACAAGTGTGCAAGGCGGCGACCTGGTCGTCTGTTCATACCTTTTCTAAGTTTTATAGGGTTGATGTGGCTGCATCTCCGGATGCTTCCTTCGGCCGCAAGGGGTTGCAGGCCGCTGTTTAAAGTGGCAACTCCTCCGTTGAGGAGCTCTGCCTTGTTTGGAGTGAAGTTTTTTGGTTTTCCATTTATACTGCTCCCATCCCTCTTGACACTGCTTTGGGACATCCCACGTGTAAAGTGTAAGACACGCCGTGTCGGTCCATGGATGATAAGAGAAAATAGTATTTTTGTACTCACCGTAAAATCCATTTCTCTGACATCCATGGACCGACACGGCACCCACCCTTCCTTTAAGTTTGTGCTGCTTTGTTACGAACTGAGGCCTGCTAGCTGCAGGTGTGAGGGTAATGTCCGGAGGGACCTCCCCCCTGGGCGGGGCTGTTCAGCTCTGGTTTGTTCTGGAATGTTTTAACATTTAACATTCTGCCTAGGTCTTCTCCTGCAAGCAGAGACATATACCCACGTGTAAAGTGTAAGACACGCCGTGTCGGTCGATGGATGTCAGAGAAATGGATTTTACGGTGAGTACAAAAATCCTATTTTTTTGCGCTAGAAAGTTACTTAGAACCCCCAAACGATATACTTTTTTTTTTTTTAACACCCTAGAGAATAAAATGATGGTCGTTGCAATACTTTCTGTCACACTGTATTTGTGCAGCGGTCTTAGAAGCACACTTTATTTGCAAAAAATACACTTTTTGGAATTAAAAAATAAGTAAAGTTAGCCCATTTATTTTTTATATTGTGAAAGATAATGTTACGCCAAATAAATTGATGCCCAACATGTCACGCTTCAAAATTGTGCCCGCTCGTGGAATGGTAACAAACTTTTACCCTTAAAAATCTCCATAGGCGGCGTTTAAAAAATTCTGCAGGTTGAATGTCTTGAGTTAGAGGAGGTCTAGAGCTAGAATTATTTCTCTTGCTCTACCGATCGCGGCAATACCTCACATGTGTGGTTTGAATACCGTTTTTTCATATGTGGTCGCTGCTCACGTATGCGTTCGTATTTGGGCCCACAACCGTCCACGACTACTTAGAAAGCCACTTTCATTACCCAAAGAACATGGGAGATTGGCAGTGACTTATGAAAATATTACCAGGCAACGCATTTGGGTAGACTCATTGACTGGTGTCGACAACCCAAGACATCAAACTCTGGCCCCAGTTGGAACAAGCCCAAAGTGAAGTGCCTCTTCGCAGGGCTCCTTTTGTGTTATCGGTCACTACCCAGAAATATGAAACGCCACCCCTTATTGGCCCTACTACACAAATTTGTTCACATCTTTTCACTCTCGCCTCTCTGCTCTAAAAACTCACCACTGTTCCCCATATTAGGGAACCTGTTCTTTACCCCGGGATATCAGGATCTAACCTTCCAAAATCTGTCAGACTAAGGCCATTTTCAAGCCTCTCACTTTCTGATCTCAAAGATCTGGCCGTCAATACCTACCCTTACGAATTCCTCAGGAACGTTCCAGCTAGACTCTCCAACTTAGTCTATACTGCCCTCTGGTAATTTTAGTCAACCTCTCACCAGTGGCGTAGCGTGGGTTGTCAGCGCCCGGGACAAGGCAAGAAATTTGCGCCCCCCCCTAACCATCAGACTTTTTACATGATTCCTAGACTGCTCACTTACCTGTCCACTGCACTGACCTACCCGATTCCTACATTGGCCACTACACGCTGGCCACTACACTACACGCTGGCCACTACACTACACGCTGGCCACTACACTACACGCTGGCCACTACACTACACGCTGGCCACTACACTACACGCTGGCCACTACACTACACGCTGGCCACTACACTACACGCTGGCCACTACACTACACGCTGGCCACTACACTACACGCTGGCCACTACACTACACGCTGGCCACTACACTACACGCTGGCCACTACACTACACGCTGGCCACTACACTACACGCTGGCCACTACACTACACGCTGGCCACTACACTACACGCTGGCCACTACACTACACGCTGGCCACTACACTACACGCTGGCCACTACACTACACGCTGGCCACTACATTACACGCTGGCCACTACACTACACGCTGGCCACTACACTACACGCTGGCCACTACACTACACGCTGGCCACTACACTACACGCTGGCCACTAGACTACACTACACGCTGGCCACTAGACTACACTACACGCTGGCCACTAGACTACACTACACGCTGGCCACTAGACTACACTACACGCTGGCCACTAGACTACACTACACGCTGGCCACTAGACTACACTACACGCTGGCCACTAGACTACACTACACGCTGGCCACTAGACTACACTACACGCTGGCCACTAGACTACACTACACGCTGGCCACTAGACTACACTACACGCTGGCCACTAGACTACACTACACGCTGGCCACTAGACTACACTACACGCTGGCCACTAGACTACACTACACGCTGGCCACTAGACTACACTACACGCTGGCCACTAGACTACACTACACGCTGGCCACTAGACTACACTACACGCTGGCCACTAGACTACACTACACGCTGGCCACTACACTACACTACACACCACACTGACCACCAGGGCTGGTGCAAGGATTTTTGCCGCCCTCCCCCTGGCTGCGCCCTGACTCCACTTTATCCTGCAACACATGTGACCTTAGAAAAAAAGAAGCCCTAAGGCTAACGCTGCGCTAATTCAAGAAGATAATAAAAAAAATTATGATAACTTAAGTGCCAGCTGCTTTCTTATACACTTTAAGTACAAAAAACTTAGGATAGATAGCAAAAAATGGAAAGAGTGCAGCGCTATGTGGTTAAAACCATGTGTGAAATAAATGTTAAACCTTTGAAATGTAAACAAATGAATATATGAAAAATTAATTAAAAAGAAAACTAATGCAGAGTCCAAAAAGAACACAACATAGTCCGTGAACAGTTAATTCCAAAAGCAAATCCGTGAAGGTTAACCCCCAAAAAGACAAATTGCTTTCCAAGAAAGTGAAGATAAAGTTCGGTGAATAAGTGCCAAAATAAATCAGGGTATTGCCAGAGAAGTAGTGAGTGATACCAATCTTCCCAAGAGCAGCGTGATTTTTCAGGTGTGACACACAAGTGATTAATATCTTGCTTACCAGATAGCCGTGACTGTGATGCACAGTCTCACCTAGCCCAGGGAATAAGGGGGATATTAATCACTTGTGTGTCACACCTGAAAAATCACGCTGCTCTTGGGAAGATTGGTATCACTCACTACTCCTCTGGCAATACCCTGATTTATTTTGGCACTTATTCACCGAACTTTATCTTCACTTTCTTGGAAAGCAATTTGTGTTTTTTTGGGCGTTTAACCCTTCATGGATTTTCTTTTGGAATTAACTCTTCACGGACAATGTTGTGTTCTTTTTGGACTCTGCATTAGTTTTCTTTTTAATTAATTTTTCATATATTAATTTTTCACATATCATTTGTTTACATTTCAAGGTTTAACATTTATTTCGCACATGGTTTTAACCACATAGCGCTGCACTCTTTCCATTTTTTTAACACATGTGACCTCTCTGACCCCTACACTGACCCCCTGACACACCTACCTGACACATGCACTGATCCACCTGACTCCTACTTCCTGCACTACTCACATTACACTGACCCACCTGACCATTACCCTGACCTACGTGACCATTACCCTGACCTACGTGACCATTACCCTGACCTACGTGACCATTACCCTGACCTACGTGACCATTACCCTGACCTACGTGACCATTACCCTGACCTACGTGACCATTACCCTGACCTACGTGACCATTACCCTGACCTACGTGACCATTACCCTGACCTACGTGACCATTACCCTGACCTACGTGACCATTACCCTGACCTACGTGACCATTACCCTGACCTACGTGACCATTACCCTGACCTACGTGACCATTACCCTGACCTACGTGACCATTACCCTGACCTACGTGACCATTACCCTGACCTACGTGACCACTACCCTGACCCACCTGACCACTACCCCGACCCACCTGACTCCTACAGTAGGAGTCCTACTTCCTGCACTACTCACACCCCCCTCCCCCCTCCACAAAGCTCGGTGCAAATCCATCCTCTGAGTCCTCCTTACCTCTGTCTGCTCTTCGCCAGGACTCTCCTCAGGACAGGACCTTAGCACTGGATGTGCAGAATTGCTTCGGAGTCCCGACTTCCCGCCAGCGCCATCCACCCGCAGCCCACTCCATGGTGTCAGACGCTGCACGCCTGCACCTTCATGCTCCCATCTCCACCGAGCCTCGCCCCTCCGCTCTGCGCTAGACACACAGCACTGCACCAAAGCAGAGGGACAGGCGGAGGGGAAGACAGCGGCCGCGGTGGCTCACACTTCCAGTGCTTGTCTCCTGCCACCATGTTCACGGTTTCCCGGCTCACTGTGATTGGGCATATGGCGGTCATGTGCGGAGGCGGGACTTCTAGAGCGATCACGGACAGGCCAGCCCCACGCCGCACATGACCCCCATACGTCCAATCACAGGGTGCCGGACACTAAACATGGGGACCGGAGATCGGGACACAGGAAATGAAAATTTGGAGGAGGCACGGAATGTTGCCCCCCTAAATGTTGCGCCCGAGGTGACGGCACCCCCTGCCCCCCCCCCCACGCTACGCCACTGCCTCTCACTACTCTTGAAGAATACTGTACGGACACTGGCATCCTGCCGCATGGTCTCTCTACCACTTATAAATTATTGATTACACCCCCAGAAAATCACCAGCCAGCCTGTTCGAGTGGGAACAAGACCTAAACCGTAAGTTCAGTCCAAACCAACGACAAGACATCATTCGGTTCACATACAAATCCTCCATCTGCACTAGAATACCCGGTTAACGACCGACTCCTGTACATATACGTCGGCAGAATGGCACGGCTGGGCAGAGTAATGTATATTTACGTCACTTTGAAATTCCCGGTGTGAGCGCGCCCCTGCCGCGAGCTCTGTGACCGCAGGACCCGCGGACTCTGTCCGCCGGTGTCCTGCGTTCGGGTCACAGCTGCAGAACGGGGAGAGGCAAATGTAAACAAGCAGCATCTCCCCGTTCTGCTTAGTGACACTGTCACTGATCGTCTGCTCCCTCTCATCGGGAGCAGCGATCAGTGATGTGTCACTCGTAGCCACGCCCCCTAACAGAATTACTCATAGGACACACTTAACCCCCTCCCCGCCCCCTAGTGGTTAACCCCTTCACTGCCAGTGTCATTTTTACAGTAATCAGTGCATTTTTATAGCACTGATTGCTGTAAAAATTACACTGGTCCCAAAAATGTCCAAAGGGTCCGCCATAATGTCGCAGTCACGATAAAAATCGCTGATCGCCGCCATTACTAGTAAAAAAAAATGCCATAAAACTATCCCCTATTTTGTAGACACTATAACTTTTGTGCAAACCAATCCAATAAACGCTTATTGCAATTTTATTTTATTTTTTTAAGCAAAAATATGTAAAATACGTATCGGCCTAAACATAGAAAACAATTTAGTTTTTTTTAATATATTTTTTGGTTATATTTATTATAGCAAAAAGTAAAAAATATAGAATTTTTTTTCAAAATTGTCGCTTTATTTTTGTTTATAGCGCAAAAAAAAAAAAAAACGCAGAGGTGATCAAATACCACCAAAAGAAGGCTCTATTTGTGGGAAAAAAAGAACGTAAATTTTGTTTGCGAGCCACATCACACAACCGTGCAATTGTCAGTTAAAGCGACGCAGTGCCAAATCGCAAAAAGTGCTCTGGTCTTCGGCCAGCCAAATGGTCCGGGGCTTAAGTGGATACAAGAGACTAAATTTAAAATTCCGACGTGGTGTTATCGTACACCGTCATGATTACATAGTGTCTTTCCTTCAACATCAGATCGCTGCTGGCAATGCCAGAAAATGCGAGGAACGCTCCTCCACATCTTTTGGTCATGTTCCAAGCTCAACCTTTTCTGGAAGGGGGTCAGTCAAACCATACAAAAATTCACGGAACGTCCAATCCCAGGCTACCCAGCTTTCTTTCTTCACGATGCCTCCACTATTCCAAAAAAGATCTACAGAAAATCAGTTATACGCCACCTTCTTGACGCTGCCAACACGTGACTGGAAATCTCCTCAGCCACCGACCATTGGCCTGTGGCTTAGGAGGACGGAAGAAATAAACTAAATGGAAGAACTTATCCTTTCGGCACGGCACCAACATGTCCGCTATTCCAAAACTTGGATGTTATTGAATATGTTCGTCTTCTCTGACGAGGGACAAGCTCTCCTTTTAAAAGCGATACTGCCGATTTGAATTCACCTTAGATTATTTAAGTGAGACAAACGAACTCCGACGGCAAGAACTAAATAATCTGCATAACATTTGTGCATTCTGTGAGTCCATATCCCCCCCCCCCTCTTTACTCTTTTTCTTCAACTCAGGGACCAAAAAATAAAATAAAAATTGTTTTATTTTGCCTCTCAATGGCGGCCTTTTTTCCACCTTTGAGAAGATATAGTTATGTCTTGAGCATAAATGGGCCAGGAACACATGGTACAGGCTGGATACTAGTAGCGCATGTTATTTTGGCTTTGGTTTCTTGTATGATGTTGTATGATGGTGTACTATGTTGTAATGTATGTTCTTTCATCTTTACAGCTTTGATTCTATGGATCTTGTCTTTTGATTAAATAAAAGATTTAAAAAAAAAATTAAAAAAATAACGCAGTGCCGTATCTCAAAAAATGGCCTTGTCAGGAAAGGGGTAAAACCCTCCTGGAGCTGAAGTGGTTAAAGCAACCTTGTTAAAGGGTAAATAGTAAGTTCACCTTTTGTACACTTTTTAAATTCCAGCTGCCCTATGCACCAATATAGCATTCATGTACTTGTTTTTGAAAAAATATCAAAGCTTTCCATTAAATCTACAGCCTCTCTTACTTTTCTTGCCCTAATCCATGTTTCCAGACATTTCCATTAGTAATGTTTTTCTTCCTGATCAGACTTTAGGTCATGACACAGGAAGGAGTTGACCAGCTGACCTCATTAGCACACACCCTGCACCATCCACCTACCCACCAACAGGTGCACGTTTTTTAAATTTAAATGCAAATAATCAGTGATCACCCTGATCACTAAATGCAAAATCAGATTGCGTAGTGTATGGCCACCTTTATGCAAGTACATAGGGAATGGACAGAAACAGCTGTCAACCGGGGGGGGGGGGGGGGGTTTTGGAGCATTTTCACTCATCACACATAGGACAGCTCATCCACTTGAATGGGCTGCCCTACACGCAGCAAGCGCCCCGAAGAAGCTTTAGAGCTTTTTTTATAGAGTGTAGCTTGGTGCGTTTTTTCTGCAAGTTTTTTTGGGTGCAGCACATTTCTGAAATGCAAGGAAACGCACAGATGTGAATGGAGCCTCATTGTCTTTGTGTTATCGCACCAATTTCACTTTCAGGCCCCATTCACATCTAGCATAGTGGGAGCGCAAATATTTGTGTATCGTCTTTCCTGTGACACACACAGGGCAGCCTGTTGATTTCAATGGGCTGCACTACATGTGGTTAATGGGGCATTTTGTGGGTTGTGTGCGGTTTTTTTTGTTTTGTTTTTGTTTTGCAGCATTTGCCCCCTCATTTTTTCACATGGCAAAATGTGTCTTTTTGCTTCTGTGTTTTTGG
Organism: Rana muscosa; assembly: GCA_029206835.1. NCBI lineage: Eukaryota > Metazoa > Chordata > Amphibia > Anura > Ranidae > Rana > Rana muscosa. The sequence goes on along the minus strand of CM055116.1, from coordinate 956,625,646 downwards.
CCTGCCATTAACAATTGATGGCACTGAAAGCGCAACTAGTAATTTCTTTCTCGTACATCACGGGACACAGAGCGACATAGTCATTACTAATGGGTTATATAGATACCGTCAGGTGCTGGCACTGGCAACTTCCAAAACCGGAAGTACCCTCCCCTATATAAGCCCCTCCCATCCGGGAGCACCTCAGTTTTTTGCCAGTGTCTAAGGTGTTGGCCAAGAAGAAACATGTGTTTTTCACTGAGCTTGCGTACAGGTTCTTTTGGGCCTCAGTAAGCTATTCCGGATCCGACCAAAAAAGCTTCATAGCTAAACGGTCGGTACCCGGGCCTTGCAGAGAAGAGCAAGGTTTTGCCTGTAATGCTTCTCTTAGGAGAGCTGGACCCTGGGATCCAGAGCTCTGGTCATACCCACGACCAAGATGTTTTCTGTGCAGGGTGCTATACAGGTCCAGGGGAGTGGAATCCTTGGGAACCCGGTCCCTGAAGGTTTGATTACAATGCCTGCCGTGATAGGTGAAGTTTGGGCTTTTTGTGGACCAAACAAAGTCCTGCGGCGGGGAACAGGTAAGTGGGGGGCCCCCAGGAACTTGGTTCTATTGGGGGACCCCCAAGCCTAATTTGTCTTTCTGTCTGTTACCTAATGGTATTCCCGCAAAATTCTGTGCATGCCTGTAACTACTAAAAAAATGTAATAATTTTTAATGGTGGTCAAGAAAAAAAAAAAAAAAAAAAATTTTTTTATATATATTTAAGATATTAGACTGCGGTACCTGTGTTTGTCCACTAGAGGCCGCTGTGGAATGTTTTCTTGTCATGTGGACTAGTTTCTTCTCAGCAGAGCAAGTCCAGGCAGATGGTGAGTTCTCTTATGGGAAACTGCTTCCTCTGCCATGTTGCAATGCTCGTCCATCGCCCGGCCTGCGGCAAAGAGGGGCCCTGGCTCTTGTCCCTAGTCTCCATTTTTCAAAATTAGCGCCGAAGGCGCACGTGACTCTATATATAGAGGTGAGCCAGGAAAGGGGGCGGAGCCTGGGGGATGACGCTCTGTGTGCGCCGCAGCGCTTCTGCGCATGTGCGGGCGTCCCAGCATGTAAAAACCACAGTTTTGTGTGGTGAGCTGGCTATGAAGTACAGAGACAGAGCTGGCAACATTTAAAAAAAGGGCATACAGCAAGCGGTTGATACAGGCATCCCCTAGAAAGGCACATTAGTAGACACCAACTGTGATATAGCAGCAATTGTGCTAGACTATTCTCAGTAAAAGTGGTGTATTACGGCTGGAATACCTCAGCTTTAGGCTTAGGAATATGCCGTCCAGAAGCTCCGGAACTGAATCTTCCAGGAAGCGAAGGGGGTCTCATCGGGCTCGGAGGATCTTGGGCATACTTCTGCTGCACCAGTCTCCCCTGAAGTTCAGAGGTAAGTGACCGTAGAGACCCCGCAGGGGTACTTGGTACTGTGGCTGTCCTCAGTTCACCTGCTCCTGTGTATGTAACAGAGGAGGTATTTTCCTCAGCTCTGGGAGGATTAGAGAGAGATTGTCAACATTTATCGCTGCCTCCCTGTCAGGGAAAGCACGCCCCATCTCCGTCTCCTCCTTCAGAGTGCCTGTTAGCAAAGCAACAGTCCCATACAGGGATCGACCTGCCTGAAGGGGATCAGGATGAGGTTGATTCTGTTATAGAGGAATCAACAGTGGGGGAACCTTTTCTCAGCATCTCAAGCTGAAAGATTATGGGTTCAGTCTCTGACTAACATGGTCCGATCAGCATTTAAAAATGCACCTTGCGGAACCATCAACCACTACTGTATCCTCGTTGGGGTCGCTAGAAGCCCCCAGACTGTTTGTTCTTTTTCCACTTCACCCTTTACTGAAAGGGCTCATTTACCAGGATTGGGAACGTCCTGAGAAAATATTTATTCCCCCAAGAGATTTCCGGTGGTCTATCCCATGGAGGATAAGTTCATCAAAAAAAAACAAAAAAAAAAAACTGGAAGGTCCCTACAGTGGACGCAGCCATCTCTTGTATGTATAAATCACTGACATGTCCAGTGGATAATGTCCAAATGTTCAAGAACCCAATAGATAAAAGATTGGAGTCCTTATGAAAATCTGCTTGGTGATACAACCAGCAGTAGCAGCTATTGGGGTCTGCTAAGCGGTGAAGGATCAGTTGAAACAGGTCTTGAGGGACTTGACAGATCAGCAGGCTTTGCCCTGGCTGATCTACCTAGAGCCTTAGGCTTTGCGGTTGACGCCATAGAGGATTCAGTCCATCAGGCCTCCCGCCTTATGCTGTCTATAGTACATATGCGTAGGCTCCTATGGCTCAAAAACTGGTCTGCTGAAGCTCCCTGTAAAGAATGGCTGGTTAGCGTCCCATTTCATGGTGAACGCTTATTCAGGGAAAACCTGGACAAATATATCCAGAAAATTTCCAGCGGTAAAAATACGCTCTTGCCGGTTAAAAACAGAGTTAGAGGTCCCTCTTTAAGAGGCCTGCTTCTCCAGTCCCTGGGGCATCGGCTGTGTAACAGTTCCGACGGCCTCCTCGGTCAATTCCCGGGGGTAAAAAACAGGGACAGTAGCAGGGTAATGAGAAACCCTGGGTCAGGGGAGGTACAAAACCTCCCCCAAAGTTAAATTCATTGAAGCCCCCACTCAGTCGGGTGGGGGGAGGACTCCAGTTGTTCGCAAGAGACCTGGCGGGACACGATCAAGACAGATAGGTGCTCTCCGCAGTAGGTTTGGGATACAGTTTGGAGTTAAAAGACTCTCCTCCTTCCCATTTTTGAGGTCAAACGTGCCAAGGGATCCCCGGAAGAGAGAGTCCCTCCTGTTGGCACTAGAACAACTATTGCTCCAAGGAGTAATTATGGAGGTTCCCCTGGAAGAATGAGGGTTCGGGTTTTACTCAAACCTCTTTACAGTCCCGAAGCAAACGCGGACGGGAGGCCCATATTAATTCTAAAAGGGCTATACAAATTCCTGTATATCAGGACTTTCCGATGGAGTCGATCCGATCGGTGGCCACTGCCCTACAAGGGGAGGATTGGTTAGCCGCGATCGACATCAAAGATGCTTATTTGCACATTCCCATCTTTCCAGTCCACCAAAAATGTCTACGCTTTGCAGTAGAAGGGCGCCATTTTCAGTTCAGAGCCTTACCCTTCGGTTTGGCCACAGCACCACGAGTGTTTACAAAAATTCTGTCCCTTTATTGGCCAATCTAAGAACACAAGGTGTAATGATAATGGCATATCTGGATGACTTGTTGCTGATAGACCACTCAGTGAAAAAACTAGACGTGGTCGTTCACAAGACGATCAAGTATCTGGAATCTCACGGTTGGATTATCAACCGAGACAAGTCAGCCCTAAAAACCAGTCAAAAGTCTGGAATACTTGGGGCTAAGGTTGGATTCAGGCCAGAGAAAAATATTCTTGCCTCGAGGAAAGGTGTTGTCTTTGAAAGATTTGATCCACTTAGTGGGTACAAAAAAGACAGCCGTCCATACGCCTGTATATGAGGCTGCTGGGAAAAATGGTGGCATCATTCGAAGCAGTACCCTACGGTCAATTCCATTCAAGGAATTTGCAAGGGGCCATACTGTCAGCCTGGAACAAAAAAGTTCAGGCCCTAGACTTACAATGTCCTTGTCCCCTTCCGTTCGCAAGAGCCTCCGTTGGTGGTTGGTTCCCCAGAATCTGGAAAAAAGGAAATCCTTCAGTCCGATTTCTTGGAAGGTGGTCACTACAGATGCCAGCCTTATAGGCTGGGGAGCAGTACTGGAGCAATAGTCTCTCCAGGGCAGATGGTCGGATGCAGAAAAGGCCCTGCCCATCAATCTCTTAGAGATACGAGCAGCCCGGTATGCCCTAGTAGCATGGATATCCAAACTCCAAGGGTCCCCTGTCAGAATTCAATCAGACAATGCCACAGCAGTGGCATATATCAATCATCAGGGGGGCACCAGGAGTCGTGCAGCCCAGAGGGAAGTAAATTACATCCTGAAATGGGCAGAAAAATATGTCCCAGCCATATCTGCGGTATTCATTCCAGGAGTGGAGAATTGGAAGGCGGACTTTCTAAGTCGCCAGCAATTAGGCCCAGAGGAAGGGTCCCTTCACCCCGAGGTTTTCTGGACAATATGTCAGCGGTGGGGAACTTCGGATGTAGATCTTCTAGCATCCAGATTCAACGCAAAGGGGGACAGGTTTGTCTCTCGGACAAGGGATCCCCTAGCTTGCGGCTCGGATGCCCTAGTGTTCCCTTGGGATCAGTTCAAGCTGATATATGCATTCACACCGCCACAATGGTTACCTCGATTACTCCGCAGAATCAGGGTAGAAAAGAAACCAGTGATTCCGGTGGCTCCAGCGTGGCCCCGAAGAGCGTGGTACGCGGAGATTGTAAAATTTCAGTGGGGAGTCCTTGGACTCTCCCACGTCGTCCGGACCTGCTTTCGCAAGGACCGATATACCACCCTTCCTTACCAGCCCTAGGTTTAACGGCCTGGCTATTGAAGCCCACATTCTAAAAAAGAGAGGGCTCTCTAATTCTGTGGTATCTACCATGATCAATGCCAGGAAGCCGGTATCCAGGCAGATCTACTATAGAATCTGGAAGGCGTACATCGCCTGGTGTGAGGCCAAGAAATGGCATCCACGTAAATACGTAATAGGTAGGATTCTGGACTTCCTACAGTGGGCTGTAGATAGGAAGCTTGCCTTGAGTACTATCAAGGGTCAGATTTCGGCCTTGTCAATATTTTTTCAAAGGCCCTTGGCTTCGCATTCACTAGTCAAAGCCTTTATACAAGGAGTGATGCGTATTAGTCCTCCGGTTAATATTCCCATATGTCCATGGGATCTAAACTTGGTTCTGTCGGTTCTACAGAAACAACCATTTGAACCATTACAGCATATTTCCTTGGTGCTTCTCACCAGGAAATTGATTTTTCTAGTAGCCATTTGTTCGGCTAAAAGAGTATCGGAATTAGCAGCTATGTCCTGTAAGGAGCCATATCTGGTTATCCATAAGGATAGAGTAGTGTTACGTCCTCATCCAGCCTTTCTTCCTAAGGTGGTATCGAGGTTTCATTTGAACCAAGATGTGGTTCTTCCTTCTTTTTTCCCCAAACCTACTTCGGTAGAGGAAAAGTTATTGCATTCTTTGGATGTAGTAAGAGCAGTTAAAGCTTATCTAAAAGCCACTGCTCAGATTCGCAGAACGGATACTTTGTTTATTCTGCCGTAAGGCCCCAGAAAGGGTCAGGCAGCGTCAAAATCTACTTTAGCCAAGTGGATTCGACAGGTCATTATGCAAGCTTATGGCTTGAGAAGGAGACCGCCTCCGTTCGAAGTTAGAGCGCACTCCACGAGAGCAGTTGGAACTTCATGGGCAGTGCATCACCAGGCCTCCCTGGCTCAAATCTGTAAGGCCGCAACATGGTCTTCAGTTCACACGTTTACTAGGTTCTACCAGGTGGACGTTAGAAGTCAGGAGGATGTCGCCTTTGGGCGCAGTGTGTTGCAGGCCGCAAAAGATCCTCATGTCTGATAGCGCTCAGCTTATATATGGTGTATCCCCCCCCCTCATTTGGCATTGCTTTAGGACATCCCATTAGTAATGACTATGTCGCTCTGTGTCCCATGATGTACGAGAAAGAAAATAGGATTTTTATAACAGCTTACCTGTAAAATCCTTTTCTTGGAGTACATCACGGGACACAGAGCTCCCGCCCCTCTTTGGGGACACTTATTGCTTTGCTACAAAACTGAGGTGCTCCCGGATGGGAGGGGCTTATATAGGGGAGGGTACTTCCGGTTTTGGAAGTTGCCAGTGCCAGCACCTGACGGTATCTATATAACCCATTAGTAATGACTATGTCGCTCTGTGTCCCGTGATGTACTCCAAGAAAAGGATTTTACAGGTAAGCTGTTATAAAAATCCTATTTTTAGGTGTATAAACATGGCCACACACTATGCAATCTGTTTGTATATTGTGTATTTAGTGAGATGAGTGATCACTGATTGATTGCATTTCATTTTAAAAAATGTGCACCTGTGGATGGTGCAGGGTGTGTGCTATTGAGGTCAGCTGGTCAACACTTTGTCATGACCTAAAGTCTGATCAGGAAGAAAGACATTACAAATGGAAACGTCTAAACATGGATTAGGACAAGAAAAGGAAGTGAGACTGTAGATTTAATTGAAAGCTTTGATATTTTTGCAAGAAAAGTACATGAATGCTATATTGGTGCATAGAAGAGCTGGAATTTAGAGAAAAAAAAAGTGTACAAAGGTAAACTTACCCCTTTTTAAGTAAAAAAATAAAAATATAATATATATATATATATATATATATATATATATATATATATATATATATATAATCTCCTTTTCCATTTGCCGTATATACTCGAGTATAAGCCGAGTTTTTCAGCACGTTTCTTTTTTTGTGCTGAAAACCCCACCTCAGCTTATACTCGAGTCACCTTTTTGCGCCGGATTTTTGGGGACCCGGTACCGGCCGGCCGTAGGTCCTCTGGACCCCACCCTTGGCACACATGTAGCCCCACTCCTCCTCTACAAGTGTGCAAAGGGTGTTGACCGGGGAGCACCGATTTTTCAAAGCCCGACACCCCTTCCATAGACTCCCATGTTAAATGGTAATTTCTCTTATCGTCCATGGACCGACGCAGCTCTCATACTGATTACATGTGGGTATATGTCCCTGCTCGCAGGAGAAGACCTAGGCAGAATGTTAGAGGTTAAAACATTCTAGAACAAGCCAGAGCTGAACAGCCCCGCCCAGGGGGGCGGTCCCTCCGGACATTACCCTTCCACCTGCAGCTAATCAGCCTCAGTTTTTTTTCTGCCTAGCAGAAGGTGAAGACGTGGCTCTCTCAGGAGCCAGTCTCCTGGAAGATTTTACTTTTGATTTTTATTCCTTTGGGAATTTTATTATTTTATTTTTGAGACCTTCAATCAACTGTCGGCTGGGCAACAGGTTGGGTACACTAGTATCCTCGTAGTCTTCCCTGTCCGACCATCGAGTGTGCTGATCCTCGCCTTGCGTGCGTGAGACTCAGTTCACGACATACCCCATGGCTCCAGGGGTGGCCGGGTTGCTTTCATGCTCCCGCGGTCCTCTCAAGATTGAACAGTACTTGACTGACTGTATCTCTCGCGGTGGACCGGGCCGACAGCTACGCAGTACGACTCTGTGATAGGTCTGTCTGAAACAAGCCAGTGGGTCCCTGAAAGGGACGGGTAAGTAGTCTCTCCTACTGCAGGTGAGTACATGCTGGCTATGTTTCTGTGTGTGGGGGTTTCTCCCTGTCTCCCCCCTGTTATGCTGCTCTCTGCACCCTGTAATGGTGCTGTGCTGTGGGGTGCTTGGGGGTCACTCTGGCCTAGCTGGGCGCTCATGTCTGCAGTTTTTTTCTGGTGTGTGAGGTGATTATTGCGTGCGCCATTGGCGCGCATTAGAGCTTTGAATTTCGCGCTCGGTGGCCATCTTGGCGTTCAGTGGCGCAGTTATAGCTGCGGCCGGCGGCCATTTTCTTGTGGCCGCCGCGCATTTATTTCTGGCGGCGGCGCGAATCCCCTCACAATCTCCTCACAGACTGAGCTGTCCTTAAGGGTTGGTGGGTCCTCCCGGGTATCCCCTCCTCAGCGTAGCCAGTGGGTGGACTGTATATTCACTGTATAGTGTATAAGGTCTCAGAGGGTGGCATTTATAGAGTCTGATACACCTGCTCTCCACATTGCCTGGGGTAACTGGCAGTGCTGTACAGTTAAACATGTTCATATGTTTCCTGCACCTGCGGTCCTTATGGACCAGTTGTCAGCAGTCCTGGAATCATTCCTGTCAGAATGGAAGCGGTGTGCGAGCAAAAGGAGCTATAAGCCCCCTCCCCCCACAAAAATCTTTAGTGAAGGAGTGCTCTGAGTCAGATATGGGCCTAGCTATTGGGCTCAGGTCCCTACCTCTGAATATTTAATGTTTATGAACAGGACATTCCCTTGTGAGGAAGACTCCAGTTCTGTGTCAGTGAATGACAGGGCGCTTGTAAGTGATCTCATTGATGATGTGAGAAACACACTCAGGCTGAAATTGCTGTGACAAGCTTTTCTTTTACACAGTTTCCTCACTGTTTTCCTCACACTGCCTCAAGAGCAGCATGGATGAGGGAGGACTTTATTCATTTATGTCTCTAATCCCTGTGAGCCTTGTGTGTGATACCTGAGGTAACATTTCCCGCCATTTCCTGGGGAATGATTTGAGCTCTGACAGACACACGGTCTGAGGATCAGAGGTTACCTGTTACCTGCATGCTGCTTCAGCAGCACAGTCAAGCAGGTTGGAATGATACAGAGAAGATTATGCGCCTCTGCACCATAATTTAAACTCATCCTATACCTCTAGACTGCATACATTCACAGTGTATGTATGTGTTATTGGTCTCTGTGTCTGCGTGGCTGTCCCCACGTTCCAATGCTGTGTTTCAGTGCCATACATGATATAAACGTACAAAATATGTTTATGCACGACTCCAGATACATTCACAGTATATGTATGTATTATACTCTCTGGGCTGGCGGGGGCTCCGGTGTCCTCCCGCACTCTCATGGTATGTGCGCTTCGGCTCTCTGCACAGTATAGACATGTTCAATATGTTTATTGCACATATTATACATGTTTACAGTATGGGTATACTGTTTGCGTGGGGTTCCTCCGGGTACTCCGGTTTCCCCCCACGCTCCAATGGAAATGCACAGCATAAACATGTGCAATATTATGTTGATTCACATGCTATCATTCCTACACGGTATCTGTGTGCTGTCTGCGTGGAGTTCTTCGGAGTGGGCGCTTCGGCGCTATGCACAGTCTAAATTTGTGCGATTGGACCTACCCGGTATGTCTTTGCAGTCTGCGTGGGTTTCCGCCCACGCTACATGACATGCATGCCTTTGGTGCAATACACGATGTAAACATACACATTATGTTTATACACTACACTAAATACATTCACAGTAGCTGTAGGTATTGCATTCTCTGAGTATGCGTGGGGTACTTTGGTTCCTCCCACGCGCCAACAGTGTGCGTGCTTCGGTGCTATGCACACATGGGCTTGTGCAAAATGTTTAGCACACATACTATAATACCATACACGGTATGCGTATGCAGTCTGCATGGGTTTCATCCGGGTGCTCAGGTTTCTCCCCTGCGTTCCAATGGTGTGCGCATTCTCAGCACTATGCACAGTATAAACATGTGCAATTTGTTTATTCGCAGGCTAACATACCTACACGGTTGTGTACGCAATCTGCGTGGCTGGTTTACGTCCAGGCCCCGATGATGTGCACGCCTTCGTCGCTGGCACAGTATATACGCGTTTAATAGGTTTATCCACAAATACTAAACTACATACGCCGTATGTGGTGGTATTATGCTCTTTGTGGCTGGGTGGGTTTCCTCCCACACTCTCCATTTGCGCGTTTGACGCAATACATAGTATAAACTATGTGTTTGTACAATCGGCCCCTATCCATGGGTAGCTGCTGGATGGAGCATTGTCACAAGGATCCCTGGTTTCAGGGGTATCACTTTCCACCTGCTTTCAGTGGTGATCAGAAGCTCTGGCTTGGACTGTGTTCGCCAGGCTGGGGTTGGCATTGCGCCCGTTAGTGGCTGCGTCTCTGGCATTTTTTGTAGCTCAATGACTGGGCAAAAGCCTCTGCTTCATCCATCAGTCGTCTAGCAGGTGCACTACAACTGCTTTAGCCTTTAGGGTCTCTGTGCCTGGGGTGGGTTTGCGCCACCTGTGGAGGCTGAGGTACTAGTCCTCTGACCGAGTTTCTAGGGAAGTTCCGTCAAGTTGCCTTTTATTGGCCAACATTTGAGGCACCCTGTACACTGGGGCCTCCCTTCTCCGATACATTGCGGAGTCTCTTTGGGATTTTCATACGTCTTGCTGCAAGACGGTCCTGTCGGCCGTGTGCATTGCAGGCGAAGGGTCCCTGCATCCGGAGGTGTTTCCACCTTCTTTACCGGAGGTGGGGCACCGGAAGTGGACCTTGTGGCCTCTCGACTCACTCGCAAGGTGGCAAGATCGTGGTCAGGTCCAGGGACCCCTGGGCGGATGCGTTAGACGCGTTGGAAGCCCGTGGGGGCAGCATCGCCTGATATATGCTTACCCTCTGCTACTGTTGTTGCCTCGCCGGCTTCGCAGAGCATACTTCATCCTGCTTTACAGTCCTTGGCTTTAATGGCATGGCTGTTTAAAGCCAGGTGCTAAAAGACCGAGTTCTCTCGTATTCGGTCATCTCTTCTATGTTGTTGACACAGGAATCTTCCTCCAGAAAGATATCTCACCGTACCTGGAAGGCTTACATCGCTATGTGCGAGGAACTTGAGTGGCATCCTCGCATGTTTTCCGTTCCCAGGATTTTGCTGTTCTTACAGCGTGGTGTGACCCAAAAGCTGGCCTTGCATACCTTTTTTTTGAGGGTCGGATTTCGGCCCAGACTGTCTTTTTCAACGACCGCTGCCGGGCCATTCCTTGATTAGCACCTTTTGGGCAGGGGGTTCGCCATGTGGTCCCCCCTGTCAAGCCTCCTCTCCCTACTTGGGATCTGATTTAGATGCATCTCGGTTCTCCAAGAACATCCCTTTGAGAATATCAGATAGATTCCTCTCTTGAACTTGTCCTGGAAGTTGGCCTTATTGGCCATTGCTTCGGTTAGACGGGTATCTGAGTTGGCAGCCTTGTCTGGCAAGTCTCCTTACTTGGTCCTCCATAAGGATATGTTGGTGTTGCGCCCACGACCATCCTTCTTTTCTAAGGATGGTCTTGGCCTTTCACCTTAAGAAGGACATTGTTCTTCCGTCCTTGTGTCCTCACCCATCGCTTCCCTGAGAGTTTGCGCTTCATACATTAAGATGGGTACAAGCCTTACGAGTGTACCTGTCTGCTACTGTTTCCATTCGGAAATCTGTGTCTGGTCCAAAACAGGGCCGAGCGGGGTCGTCTGCCACCGTCTTTAGGTGGATCAGGCAGACCGTCATACAGGCCTATGCCCTTAAGGGGCAGGCGCCTCCCTTTCCGGTTGCGGCGCATTCCACCAAGGCAATTGGTGCTTCCCGGGCCTTCCGACATCAAGCGTCGGTTGCACAAGTGTGCAAGGCGGCGACCTGGTCGTCCGTTCATACCTTTTCAAAGTTCTACAAGGTTGATGTGGCTGCATCTTCGGATGCTTCCTTCGGCCGCAAAGTGTTGCAGGCCGCTGTCTAATGTTGCAACTCCTCCGTTGAGGGGCTCTGCTGGTTTGGAGTGAAGTTTTGGTGGTTCCTTACTTTTTTTACTCCCACCCTTTTCTTATACTGCTTTGGGACGTCCCACATGTAATCAGTATGAGAGCTGCGTCGGTCCATGGACGATAAGAGAAAATAGGATTTTTGTACTCACCGTAAAATCCGTTTCTCTGACGTCCATGGACCGACGCAGCACCCACCCTTCCTTTTAAGTTTGTACTGCTTTGTTACGAACTGAGGCTGATTAGCTGCAGGTGGAAGGGTAATGTCCGGAGGGACCGCCCCCCTGGGCGGGGCTGTTCATCTCTGGCTTGTTCTAGAATGTTTTAACCTCTAACATTCTGCCTAGGTCTTCTCCTGCGAGCAGGGACATATACCCACATGTAATCAGTATGAGAGCTGCGTCGGTCCATGGATGTCAGAGAAACGGATTTTACGGTGAGTACAAAAATCCTATTTTCTCTGGTGACTTTGGGGACCCGGTACCGGCCGGTCGTAGGTCCCCTGGACCTGAAACTTGGCACACAGCCCCATTTCTCCTCTACAAGTGTGCAAAGTTTGTTGTCTGGGGGACCTACGGCCGGGGAGCACTGATTTTTTCAAAGCCGGGCACCCCTTCCATAGACTCCCATGTTAAACGTCAGTCTAGTCATGGGCACAGTGAGGCATGGGCACAGTGAGGCATGCACATGGACACAGTGAGGCATGCAGATGGACACCCTAGGCTTATAGTCGAGTCAATAAGTTTTCCCTTTTTTTTGTGGTAAAATTAGGTGCCTCGGCTTATATTCGGGTCGGCTTATACTCGAGTATATACGGTAATTATTATTATTTTCCTGCTGATTTATTTTTTTTCCTTCTATTTTATAAACGGTCTGGAAAGAGGGGGCGGCGCCCCTAATGGACGGGCCAGCACTGATCCGTTGTATATATGTTCCTCATCTAAATACCCCAAGAGGCATACCTTAGGGTCTAGATCTATGCGGGTTTGATGGGGCATGGTTAATAGTATTCACTAAATTATGCCAGTATCTGAACAGTTTGGGGCATTTCTAAAGTTCCTTGTGTGGGCCCACTGTTAGATTTAAGTGGAAAGTCTCCTTTATTAACCACTTAAGGACCGCCCCACGTACATTTACTACGGCAGAGCGGCCCTTGAGCACAAAATCACATACCTGATTCTCGTGCACGGCTCTGGGGCGCGCGAACCGCCGAAGACACGCTTCCGCTGTGACTGGACACAGCGGGAGCCAGTCGACTGGTCCGGCGATGGCCACCCGCAATCGCTCACTGGAGAGACAGAAGGATGGTCTGCCTATGTAAACAAGGCAGATCGTCCTTCTGTCAAACAGGAAGAGAGACATCTGTGATTCCTGCTAACAGAAACACAGATGTCTCTCTTCCTCGAGTGCATCTGTCCCCCACACAGCAAGAAAACACTTGTAGGGAACACAGTTAACCCTTTGCCCCTGATATTAACTTCTTCCCTGCCGGTGTCATTTATACAGTGTCGGCGCATTTTTTTTTTTTTTATCACTGATCACTGTATTGCCATCACTGGTCCCCAAAAAGTGTCAGATTTGTCTGCCGCAATGTTGCAGTCCTGTTAAAAATCGCTGATCGCTGCCATTACTAGTAAAAACATAAAAAAAAGTCCCTAAATCTATCCCATAGTTTTGTAGACGCTATAACTTTTGCGCAAACCATCAATATACACTTATTGGGATTTTACCAAAAATATGTAGCAAAATACTAATGGCCTAAATTGATGAAGAAATTTTGATATTTAAAAAAAAAATTATTGAGAATATTTTAAAGCAGAAAGTAAAACCCTTTTTATTTTGAAAAAAAAGAAAAGTCTCTTTGTTTTATAGCGAAAAAAAATTAAAACCGCAGAGGTAATGAAATACCACCAAATGAAAGCTTTGTGGGGAAAAATACATAAATGTTAGGTACAGCGTCACACGGCTGCGCAATTGTTAGTTAAAGCAACGCAGTGCCATATCGAAAAAAATGGTCTGGTAAGGAAATGGGTAGAGCTGCATGATTCTGGATAAAATGAGAATCACAATTTTTTTGCTTAGAATAAAGATCATGATTCTCTCACGATTCTCGCGGCGTAACATCATCTTTCACATTATACAAAAAAGTTGGGCTAACTTTACTGTTTTGTTGTTTAATTCATTGCAGTGTATTTTTTTCCAAAAAATTGTGTTTATTGAAAGACTGCTGCACAAATACAGTGTGAGAAAATATTGCAACGACTGCCATTTTATTCTCTAGAGCAGGGCTCAAAATTTCAAGTCCTGAGCTACTAGCCAGGCCTTAAGGGTTACTCGCCACCAGTTGCCCCTCTTAACCCCTACCCTGCCCCGCCCCTAAATATGCCCTACTAAATTATTTCATGAAATCAAACCTAAATGTTTTATGCAGAATTAAGTTTCAAAAATAAATATGTACAACAACTTTTATCAGTGCAGCGTGACCAGTGCCCACCAATGCAGCGTGACCAGTGCCCACCAATGCAGCGTGACCAGTGCCCACCAATGCAGCGTGACCAGTGCCCACCAATGCAGCGTGACCTGTGCAGAGGAAGAGAGAGAGCGGCCAGGTCATCAGAGTGGGGATTGCCTGCCGTAACAGCTTACAATTGAATTGCCGTTCGCTCGCGGTCACACACAGCCCCGCCTCTTGACCTGGCGCCTGTGACAGACAAAACACTGGTCCAATGCTGGGTTGTGTTCTGTCTGTCTCAGGAGGTGGGACTGTGTGACAGCAAGCGGACGGCAATTCAAATGTAAGCTGTTACAGCGAGCAATCCCCGCTCTGTGATCCGTCCAGCTTGCCTCTTCCTCCACTCTCTCTTCCCCCGGGCCGATCGCTGGGAGAACGGCTCCCATTCAACCCTACCTGCCGGCGGTGCTCACCACCCTCGCTCAGAGGCAGCCCACGCTCGCAAGAAACCATTTTCCAAAATGCGAGTAGGCGAGTGGAAAATTTGAGGGCTGCTCTAGGGTCTTTGCTAAATATATATATATATATATATATATATATAGTGGTTGGGGGTTCTACGTAATTTTCTAGCAAAAAATGCTGATTTTAACTTGTAAACAACAAGTGTCAGAAAAAGGCTTAGTCTTTAAGTGGTTGAACTGACCTCATTTACAGACCTAAACATTTGACTTCTGTTTTTTTTTTTTTTTGACGGCTCTGCACTGTTTACATAGAATTGGGGAAATGACAGTTAGGCCTCATGCCCACTGACGTTTTTACAGCTGCGTTTTTTACAGCTTAAAAACGCCTGTCCATGTTATTGTAAATTTTTTTTTTTTTTTTTTTTTTTAAAACGTCAGAGCTAAAAAAAAACGCGGCCGCGCGTTAGTGCGCGTTTTTGAGCGTTTTTTGACGCTCGCGTTTTTTTCTGCCTAATTCCGACGCTGAGGAACGCACTGGTCCTGGGTTTTTTTTACAGCTTAAAAACGTCTATGCTATTTGCAGCTCAAAAACGTCTAGGTGGGCATGAAGCTATAGACTAACATGGACAGGCGTTTTTAAGCTGTAAAAAACGCTCAAAAACGCGGCTGTAAAAACGTCCGTGGGCATGAGGCCTTAAGATCGAGAGGGGGGTTGAATTGAGATTGCAATTTTAGAGAGGGAGCAAGGGGGTGGGAATATAAATGAAATATATGGCAGCAAACGAATAAATGGTGAACAGCAGAGCTTTAATAGATGTTGTAAATATAAACACATAGTTGCATAATTCAAATACAGCGATACACATGATACTGGCAACACACATGATGATAACAAAAAATGTCTCATGATAGAGCCACTGGTAAAAATGGTTGCTTTGATGAGCAAGATAATAACATAGGCATGAAGATAACAATCATGTCTCATTGAAGACTGAAATAAAGTTCCGTGGTTCACCAGGGGCAAATTAGGTAATAAGGTAATTAAAAGTGCTGCTTCACTGAGCCTGAGAAATTGATAATAACAACGGAGAAGTCATGATCTGGACAGGTAGAGAGATGGCATCAATAAGCTCTACGCGTTTCGTGGCATAACGCCACTCATCAGGAGCATGCGCGTGGTATATCTAGAATGAGAATTGTAAATAATGAATATGTATAAAGGCAGGGACAGATTAAAGTAAAAAGCCCCAACAACAAGATGGACACTTACTAATTGGGGTTGCAATAAGCCGATAATGTGGTGATGGGTTGTCGCAAACTTCCGGGAACACCACCAACCGGGGGCCGAGGTGGACATCTCGGCGGTGGAAATAGGCAGCACCTAGGATCGGCATGAAAACACGGGGTATCTCTGTAATGAAGTGAAGGAAAAGTGAGGCAAGGGAAGAAGGGAAATGATGGTGGGATTGCAATTTTGTTAATGAATAATCGTGCAGCTCTAGAAGTGGGTAAAACTTTCTGGAGCTGAAGTCCTTAAATCGGTCCTGTGTGTCAGCTCTCGAACCTTTCCTTCTTTTTCTGTCTCGCTTTCCTTTGGAAGGAACAGTGCACATTGGTTGTGAACATGTGCACTGCTCTTTATACAGTACAAATCCCATAGTGCATTGCCCATCTCAGGAGCTAGCAAAAGGGGGGTAGCTATGTTCCTACACACAGTGGGGCCATGGACAACAAACGTAGCCACCCTCCTAACAGGAAGTCAGATTACAGCAAAAAAAAGGCCGAGGGCAATAGGAGGTACTGTACTTTTTTGAGTAAAGAATGCATACTTGAATCTTACTTTTTATCACCAGGGTTTGTCATTTTAATGCTGATTTTGCTCTTGTTTAATCTATAACATTCAGCATGCTAATGGCAATGTTTGTTATGAGGCAGAACAGTGATTGCAGTGTTGTCTGCCCTTTGTTCAGGCTGGTAATTGCAGCTCCACTGACATACCGAAATGGTGACCTTTGCAGTAAATGCTATCTCTGCACACTGCGTCCTGGTACATGGAACGATTTACCAGATACACAAGCAGTTCAGGGCACGGTTTCATTTGAAAGTGCTGCAGTCATATATAAAATATTTCCTGTAATCTTTAAGCATTTCCTATACTTTGCCAAGTGAACTAAATTGTTTTAGTTATTAAATTTTATTATCTCTTTGATAAGAAGCTATGCCATGTTTGTATAACTGTTAACATGTTCTCTCTCTCTCTCCTTTTTAGTTTATATTTAAACCTAGTGCTTGGGAATGTGAATGTCACTCTTCTTAGTAATCAAGCAAAGTAAGTGTGAATTTTAATAAATGACAAAAAGTCGCATTCCATTGACATGTTCTGCTTGTTCTGTGTATCTAGCTGTGCCACTTGTGCCTTCCAACAGTTGCACAGATGTGATGTGTTTCTCTGGCCTGAAAAGAGAAAAGCAAACAAGGACATCTAGGAATTCTAAAAAAGTTTTCATTTCCTAGCTGCATTTTATTGTCTAGGTAAATTGACAGTCCAGCTATAATTTACAGTTGCTTATGTTCAGAAGTGTTGCAAAAAAAGCACAATCTGTGTTAGGAATGTGGACTTTTTATGGGTTACTAATCGGGAGTTCTGACTTCACGCCGACCCAGATTGCCTAATGTATTTTCCAAGTCAATTTGTTTCCATTGCAGGCCCTGTCTTTCTTACAGGTTTCCTTTTTAAAGTAGAATTCCGGCTTTAATATCACTTTAAGTAATTTGTTTGGGTCAAGATGGCCCAAATAAACCTTTTTCATTACATAACAATGCAGCCGCTGTGTGTTCTATAATGTACTGCATATATATATATAAATGCATTAGCTATATACAATAAGCGGTGCTGTGTTCCGGCAGCAGTACGGACGACTTCCCATCTGCTGCCAGAAATGCCAGCATTAGAGAGTTTAGTGCTTCGCCACCATTTAGACGCCCTGTATTTTTATCAATAAATACAAGGCTTTGACTGACTGACTGACTGACTGACGTTAGAATTTTTATGTTTTTTTGCCCACCTTTCCAGCTCAGCAACTGGGAGGAAGCTTTGTATTGACTGATAAAAATACAAGGCTTCTCCTGAATGGTGGCTTGCTGTTTGTAGTTCATACTTCTACAGCATTTCCCTTAGATTAATAAAGTATTCTGTCTATTACAGTACACACAGCGAGCACATTGTTCTGTAATGGAAATAGTTAATTCAGGCCAGCTTAGCGCAAACAAACTTTTAAAGTGATATTAAAGCTGGAATTCTATCTAGAGAATAAACAAATTCAGAAGTAAGCGGGTACGTTTCCTACCTGCAACGATAATATAAAAATGTTTTTGTTAGGCTTACAAATTAACAGGTTTCAGTAATAGTTTGCCGAATATTTTAACAGCATTAGTCACAAATTATATAGACTGCCTTGTGCTGGGATACCAGCATTTACAAAGCATAACTTATTATTATGCTTTGTGATTATTATTTTTTAATAGTTTGTAACTGAACCGTGAAATCTAATAAGCCCCTTTCACACGGGTGGACCAATCGTGTCTGCCTGTTAGTTTTTTAGGCAGACCTGATTGGACTATCAATTACCGATCTGGAGCGGCGGATGTCAATGGGCATGTGTCTGACACCCACTAACATCCGATCCTATCCGCTAAAAGCAGGCGGATGGGGATCCGTTCTCCATCTGCCTAGTGGATCGGATGGCTGTCGGGTGTAAATGGACAGGCGGTCTGTTTACATCCGACTGCCTCAGGATAGCAGGCTGTGTCTGCTCTGCAAAAGCGGAGCGGACACTCACAAACCATCTGCCTGTTCAACAGGGATAAGCGGAAAGATTACCCACTAAGCTGGCGGGGTCCGTCCAATGTGGAAGGGGCCTAAATGTATAGATCTTCAAATTGTTACAGTGGATCCCTGCTTACTTATATGTTTTAATGGGTCTTTCATATTTGTTTTACCATGTACTCTTCAAGTATTTTCACAATTGCTTTATATTAGAAATGAGGTAAATTTGAGTTTTGATATGTGATGAGTAAATGTCAGTGACATGGCATGCTTTGTGCACCATTACTGAGAGCAAATGGGTCTTCTTCCTTCTGCCCCAAGTCAGCACATAGTCCACATAAGGACACACTGAGAGCTGTAAACGTTCTACATTATTGCATCATAGCCTTTCTCTTTACTTAGCAGTGTACTTACTATGACTGGCATTAGACAATTATAGAAGCACCAGGGAGTCAGCAAAAAGGGAAACCAGTAATATCACACAGTAGGGGTTACTGGTTCTCTGCTTTTATCGTTTTGATCTTAAGTAACTGAAAACGGTGAATTTCTAAGACAGTATATGTGTATTTAATTCTGAGGCTTTCTTGCCTTGTCTTTAATTGTTTTTTGGTCTGTTTTTCCTTTTATTTTTTTTTAGGTTTGCTTACAAGGATGAATATGAAAAATTCAAACTTTATTTAACAATAATCTTATTACTTGGAGCTATAGCATGTAGGTTTGTGCTTCATTACAGGTGAGAGATTTTTCTTCTGGCCACAGCATTGCAATTTTTTTTAATGTGCAGTTGAAATGCTTTACATAAC
The DNA here is from genome assembly GCA_029206835.1 of Rana muscosa. Lineage (NCBI taxonomy): Eukaryota > Metazoa > Chordata > Amphibia > Anura > Ranidae > Rana > Rana muscosa. The sequence goes on along the minus strand of CM055116.1, from coordinate 956,606,776 downwards.
ACAAAAGTGAGCCATAGTCCATAAATACAGCTGCCAAGCACTGTGTTACCAGCTTGCATGGTTGGATGAAACTAGTTTTTCTCACCAGCTTTTGTCAATTAGACATTTACACAGTGGATTTTAACATTGGTCACCTCTTCATAGAATTGAGAACAATGCATTGCCGCTTCTCCATTTGTGAAAAAAAAGTTGGTAAATAAATCTGCAATCAGACATTTAGAATATAATATATGCAAAAGTTTGATTTATCCACTTCCCGACCGCCCGTCTGCAATGTACTTCGGCCGGTGTAGACAAATCGCTGTACCCGTTACGTCGCTGCGTATTTCCGGGTATGGGATGTGTACAATCAGCAAGTCCCGGCTAATGATTTGTGGCCAGGACCTGCTGATCAGCTATCTATGATTACAGCCCAGAGCTCTGTTTTGGCAATCGACACAGAGCTCTGTACAGAGAGAACAATCTCTATGTATGTTTTAGAGATCTTGGAGAAACTTGGAGATCCATTAGTTAAAGCAGCACACTTTATACACATTACACATAGCTGGGCACACATTTAACCCCTTGATTGCCCTAGATGTTAACCCCTTCCCAGCCAGTGTTATTAGTACAGTGGCAGTGTATAATATCACTGATCACTACATTAATGTCACTGGTGATGTCCGTTCCCCCCCAGCGTCAGTATGCCCGCTGCACTATCGCAGTCCCATTATCATTCTCTGATCCCCACCATTAGTAGTATTAAAAAAAAAAAAAAAGTATATATATACCATAGTCTGTAGACTGTATAACGTTCATGCAAACCAATTCTTATACACTTATTGGGATTTATTTTACCAAAGACACAGCAGAATACATTTTGGACAAAATCTATGAAGAAATTCGTTTTTTTTTTTTATTGGATATGTTTTGTAGCTGAAAGTTACAAAAAAAAACAAACGCAGTGGTGATGAAATACCACGAGAGAGCTCGATTTGTGGGGAAAGAATGTATATAGATTTTGTTTTGGGTACAGCGTCGCATGCTGCCCAATTACCAGTTAAATTAGCACAGTGCTAGATAGAAAAAAAATGGCCTGGTCATGAAGGGGGTAAAATCTTACAGAGCTGATGTGGTTAACAAGCAACAAATGCAGCGCTGCATCTTTTATGATTCCTTGGCACCTGTATTACTGTCTTGGCAGCAATTCACAATGGATCACTTTTCAGAGAACGATGTGGGCACAACTGACAGGAGTTCAGGAGGCGCCTCTTTGTCTGTCTGTTTTTATTTCTTTTTCTGCCACTAAATGTTGCAGGGGGATCATTTTGCTGTGCCACAAAGCATCAAAGCCGTGGCATGTCTACAGCCTCATCCAGCTGCTGTTGCATCTGAAGGGGGTTCAACTTCCTATTTTTACTGTCCCACAATTGCCAGTGTAAACCAAGACTAAAAGAACTAATGGTTTAAACAACTGAGGTCATTGATAGAATAAGTTTTAGTCATTAACGAAGACCTCCTTGCAGGTTTGTAACTCTAACTAAACGCTTTATGAGTTCTGAGTAGCAATTATTAAAACATATTTTGACCAAGCCTTGCATATGATTCTGTTTCGATTTATTTATAATTTTTCATGCTCTAGATCAGAGGTCTCCAAACTGCAGGACCGGGGGCCAGATGCAAACCCTTTGCTTGCTTATAAATGGCCCTTTGGGTGCTATTTTATTTGCTGACCCCAATGAAGGGCACAATTCCTCCCAATGACACCGATGTGGCACAGTTTCTCACAATGACACCAACAATGGGGCCCGATTATGCCAACAAACGGGCTCAATGGCACCATTGGCGCTGGGACGTTTTGTACTCCGGATGGGCACAGTCCAGCCCCCTAATGCCTGAAGGCAGTAAACCAGCCCTTTTGTTTAGGAAGTTTGGAGACCCCTGTTTTAGATGAAGTCCTAGCTAGTACTTCTGCATTTTGAATCAGTGCGGTGTTGCATGACCCAGATTCTCCAACACTCTCCTATACAGTTTCATTCATTGGTTTCTCCATTACTACAGTCCCTTCAAGCCCTGAAGCAAAAATGCTGCATGTCTATATTCCATCCACCCTCTTTATGATTTTATGGTAGTTGTATGCAGTGTGGTGTTTGTTTGTTTTTCTCCCAAAACAGCATACATATATCAAAAGGTGTCCCTTTTTTGTTTTTCACCTGTCTTCTGATTTAGATTTCAAAGCCTCAAAAGATGAGTTGTTAAAGTCTAGAGCAGTGTTTCTCAACCTTTTTCTGTCAAGGCACCCTTTAAAAATGATGGACAATCTCGAGGCAACCTTAAAAATGATGGACAGTCTCGAGGCACCCCCTTCTAAAATGTAAAAAACTATTATAATTTACATAAAGCAGCAACATTTACAAGTCTAAGTAGGACACCCAACGTTGGAGGTGATTTATTCTTCCAAAGCAAATGGGGCCTACGTCCATCCGTCATCCGATTCCCCATAGGTGAGAGCGGCGCTCTGACAGGTTGGTTCCTGCACAGTGTGCAGAGACAGACCTGTCATCTGCCTGCTCAGCGGGGATCGACGGAGCGATCCCCGCTGAGCCCGCACACGGACGGCCCCGTGTGAAAGGGCCCATACGCTTTTGCAAACTGCTTCTGACTAGTATTCCAATGTTTCTGTTCTCCCTTGGTTTTTCTCCATCACTCCGCTAATGTGACCCCAACGCTGATGGAGGGGAGCAGGGGAGGGTCAAGCAAGGATGCTATGCAGGTGACTGACATTCTCCTTATCAACTGAGGATGCCATTGGTTGTTAGGACGCTGGCAGCTAGAAGGTTGTAATGGTGCACAATGAAAACCTGTGTTTTTGTGTAACTAAAAAAGCAGCCTTCAACCACATGTTGGCTTGTATACAATTTTTGGGCAATTTTTAGGCATTTGGCCAAGGCACCCCTGAAGAAACCTCAAGGTACCCTGGTTGTAAAAGGCTGGTCTAGAGTAATTTTTACAAACCTTGAGCCACCAACAGGCTACAACTAGTTTATGAACTTTGAGTACCTTTTTGTCAATCTCCCTAGAAAAGTATGTCCTACAATTGTTGGCTCAAAAGAGAGCCATTCCTAAACAGCCCCCAAAGAACTCTCTACAGCAAATGGCTCCCTTGCATCTGATATGATCTGTGTACATGGGTCTGCTAAAAAGAAAAACATGAAACAAATGAGGTGTTAACATTATTTTAGCTGCCTGTTAGCCTGAAATAATGATGTACACAGATTACTATTTAATGAAAGTGATGTACAAAATAATGTTTTTTGCTTGTTCTTCATACTGCACGTTTTCTTCACTTTCTGAACTTAAAGCGAAGTTCCACCCAAAAATGGAACTTCTGCTTTTCGGATTCCTCCACCCCCCCCCCATTCCGGTGTCACATTTGGCACCGTTCAGGGGGGAGCAGGTACCTGTAATCCAGGTATTCGCTCCCACTTTTGGGCATAGGTCGACGCAGTATCCGTGGCGATCTACGCCATGTCCGGCCCCTCCTCTTTTTCTTTTCGGCGGAACTCCACTTTAATACATTTGTATCCACAGTAGTGTTTGTCAGATTTAAGGAGAGCAGACCTAAACAATTCCAAAAGGCAGGACCACATTGTTGTTTGTAAATGTAAAGTTCAGTTAAGGCCTCCATCCTGTTCTTTACTTTCCTGTTCCCCTGCGTGTTATGATTTGTGACAAATTTTATGCCTAGAAAGGATTTTAAAGCATTGCTAACTCTACTAAATAAAAAGGAAGCAGCCTGCAAAAGAAGAAAATTAATACTCTTAAGCAGGTTCACTCTTTTGCAGAGCTTATGCCCAACGCTTCTGGGTGTGTTGTGCTGCTGTATTATCCCATGTTGAGCAGAGTGGTTCATCCTGCATCACTACTGTGTTCATTTTTATATGGTAGCAACAGGGTCTTCGTACAGACCTACAATGAAGAGGTAGAGAAGGGGAGTGTCTAACCAGTTCTGTGCATTAAAGCCAAACCTATCTAACCACTTCAATACCGGGCACTTTTACCACCTTCCTGCCCAGGATAATTTTCGGCTTTCAGCACTGTCACACTTTGACAATTGCATGGTCATGCAACACTGTACCCAAACTAAATTTGTATTATTTTTCTTCACATGGCAAGAGCTTTCTTTTGGTGGTATTTTCTTTTCTTTTTTTTGCTAAATGGAAGAATTTTGGGGGGGAAAAAACTAATTTTTTTTTTTTTTCCTGTTTATAAAATGTTGCAAATAAATAATTGTGCATACATTTAGCCCAAACATGTATACTGCTACATATCTTTGGTGAAAGTAACCCAAATCAGTTTATAATATTTAGTCTAGGAACGTTATAATGTCCACAAACTATAGTATTTATCTAAAAATTTACCAGTTCTGATGTACGGACACCCTATCTATTTTCTTGAGGCCCTAAAATGCCAGGACAGTACAAATGCAAGCCCCCCATGACTCCTTTTTTTTTGCCAAGTAGACAGTCCAATGTATTTAGTAAGAAGAGGCATGGCGGGTTGTAATTTTTTTTTTTTTTTTACATACAGTCACCAGTGCAGTACGTCATCATATAACGGCGGTGATCCGGGGCACTGACTGGTGACGGTATGAAAAAAAAAATGCTAATTACTTTTTTTTTTTTTTTTTGCATCTTTATTTATTTCTAGCACACACACCGTGACAAGAACAACATGTTACCATCGTAACATTGTACTATAGGGAAGTGATCAGTATTTTTTATTTTTTTTTACACATTGTTTCCTTATAGCAGCGAATTACATTGCTATAAGCAAGCATTTTACTGAATGAAACTGATCCACTCTGTTTGTTTTGTTGAGATTCACTGTGATTGGTCAAGATTGGCTGTGATTGGCCCTGTCTGTATCACGTGATCAAATTGACCAATCACAGCTAGTAACACAATTGTACACAATGGATGGCATGAAAGGAAGCCATCCATTGTGTACAACTGTCATGTCACCTGTGATTGGTCATGGCGGTCAGATGGTACCGGTGATCTGCCAAGCTTGTTCCGCCTAACGGTATGGTTCCAAGCTGGACTGCGCAGGCGCAATCCGAGGCGACGGAAATCTCCGAGCTTAAACAGCTGTTCGGCAGCGCCTGCACAGTCAAGGGGGAAGCATATCGATAGGACGCGCTCGCTCCCGATGCTTCATTACACACGCCGCTTTCCTATTCATACAGCAAGGGGCGGCTCAGATGTGATAATGAGCAGTGTGATTTGTTTGTTTATCCACGACGCTCTATCCAGCAAAGGGCTGGATTGAGTTTCGTGTATAAACAAACAAATCGCACTGCACAATATCACATCTGAGCCGCCCCTTGCTGTATGAAGAGGAAAGCGGCGTGTGAAATGAAGCATCGGGGGCCAGCGCGTCCACAGTTGCCGAGACTATGGTTCCTCCTATCGCTCTGGTTCCCTCTTTACTGCGCAGGTGCAAGCCAAGCCAACGGAAATCTCCAAGCTTCAACAGCTGTTCGGCTGCGCCTGCGCAGTTGAGCTTGGAACCATACAGATAGGGGAACCAGAACGACAAGTCACCGGCAGCGAGCAAGTACACTGATCAGTCATCGGCTGTGTCCCGTGGACACAGGCGATGACAGATCGCGCTGCTGTTTTAGAGGACGTCATATGATGTCCAGTCAGGATGGGCAAGCCACCGCCCGGCCGTCATTCTGCTGGACTGGAAGGTGTTAAAGCCTAATTACAGCTTTGCTATTAATTTTATACAGTTAATTTGGGCCAAGCTGGCCCAAAATTTTTGCATCTGCTGTCAGCGATGTATAAACTGTATTTAGCATCAGCTACATACGGTATACAGTAGCTGTTTTCTGCCTGCGATGAGGAAGCTTCCTGTCCCGTTTCTGGGATAAAATCAAGTCGGGCTGAGCGTTGTTCAGCCCTTCCCAGGAAGCCTTATATTTTTATATTTACAAGCCTTCCTCTGATTGGCTTAGGTGTTACATTGAAGTCAGAATACCCAATCCGCATACTTGTTCTGGGGCCAGTGCCTCAGAAAGTGATGAAGCCATTGGATTAGAATGATAACTTGCCAGTAAGCATTTTCGGAAGAAAAAGTCAGCAGTGATGGTTTACACATTTCCTCAGTATGTGGTAATACTTGGCTAATTGATTAAAGCAGAACTAATGTTACAGCTTAGGTTTGTTTAAAGGAGGATATTTACACACATGTTTTTTGCTTTTTAACCACTTAAGCCCCGGACCATTTCGCTGGCCAAAGACCAGGCCACTTTTTGCGATTCGGCACTGCGTCGCTTTAACTGACAATTGCGCAGTCGTGCGATGTGGCTCCCAAACAAAATTGGCGTCCTTTTTTACCCCACAAATCGAGCTTTCTTTTGGTGGTATTTGATCACCTCTGCGGTTTTTATTTTTTGGGGGGGGCACGCTTTACCGGGGGGGGGGGGGTCCGCGAGCGCGTGCGCAGGCACGAAAATGGCGCTAAATTCAAACGCCATAAAGAACTAACTGAGGCAGAAAGCTCTATCCTTGAATGGACAGCATCATTTCAGGGGACACGCAAGACTCCATGTGGTTGGGCTATTTCACTACCAAGAGAGACACTCACTTGTGAATTGAAACTGTGTGTTTAAAGTTGCATACTTTGTTGTAGATTGCTAAACTGAGCACAGTAGTATATGCTTTGTAGTACCTCGGCTTTACTTAAACAGTATGACCAGGACAAGAAAAAAAATAAAAAGCACCGCCGCTTGAGACATAAGGCTCTAGCAATGCTGGCTCAGTACCTTCCTCACCGGTTTTAGCTGATGCACCTGTGCAGGATGAGCCAGGAATAGCGGCTTCCCCGGTGAGACCTGGGTCTGCATATGTCACTAAAGACACTTTGGCAGTAGCCCTAGGCAACTTAGAGGGGAGAATCGCTAATTCCTCTAAAAAGGACAAAAAGCAAGACAGATCTCCTTCTGTGGAAGACCTCCTTTCAGAAAGATCTGAGGATGAGGCTGATGCTTCACCACCTGCAGAGGATGAGGAGTCGGATGGATCAGGGATATCAGAGGAGCCTTAATCTGCGTCCCAGATTCTGAAGTCGCAGGTGCATTGTTATGCTGGAACAATGCGTTCGGCATTTAGGTTACCCTCTTAGGAGTTAACTGAATCACCTGTCTCCTCCCTGGGTTCATTAAATCCCAGCAGGGTGCATGCTCTTTCCCGGGTTCACCCGTTACTAGAAGGGCTAATGTACGCAGACTGGCAACACCCAGATAAAAGTTTTTTCACCTCCTAAGAAGTTTGATATTCTTTATCCCATGGAGGAGAAGTTTTCCAAGAAATGGAGCCTGCCTTCTGTGGACGCAGCTATTTCTTGTTTAACCACTTAAGCCCCGGACCATTTGGTAGCTAAAGGACCAGAGGTGATTTCAGAATTTTGCACTGCGCTGCTTTAACTGTAAATTGTGCGGACATGCAATGTTGTACCCAAACGAAATTTGCGTTCTTTTCTTCCCACAAATAGAGCTTTCTTTTAATGGTATTTGATTGCCTCTGCGATTTTTTTTTTTCTTTTTTTTTCTTTTTTTTTTTTCTTTTTTTTGCGATATAAACGGAAAAAGACCAAAATTTTTTTTAAAAAATGATATTTTCTACTTTTTGTTATAAGAAAAATCAAATAAACTCAATTTTAGTCATACATTTAGGCCAAAATGTATTCAGCCACATGTCTTTAGTAAAAAAAAATTCAATAAGCGTATATTTATTGCTTTGCGCAAAAGTTATAGCGTCTACAAACTAGGGTACATTTTCTGGAATTTACACAGCTTTTAATTTATGACTGCCTAGCTCATTTCTTGAGGTGCTAAAATGGCAGGGCAGTACAAACCCCCCCCCCCCCCCCCCCCAAATGACCCCATTTTGGAAAGTAGACATCCCAAGGAAATTGCTGAGAGGCATGTTTGAGCCCATTGAATATTTTTTTTTTTTGTCTCAAGTGATTGAATGACTAAAAAAATAAAATAAAAAAAAATAAATTCCAAAAAGTTGTCACTAAATGATATGTTGCTCACACATGTCATGGTTATATGTGGAATTGCACCCCAAAATACATTTTGCTGCTTCTCCTGAGTACGGGGATACCACATGTGGGACTTTTTGGGAGCCTAGCCGCGTACGGGACCCCGAAAACCAAGCACCGCCTTCAGGATTTCTAAGGGCGCAAATTCTTGATTTCACTCCTCACTACCTATCACAGTTTTGAAGGCCATAAAATGCCAAAATAGCACAAAACCCCCCTAAATTTCCCCATTTTAGAAAGTAGACACCCCAAGGAAATTGCTGAGAGGCCTGTTGAGCCCATTGAATATTTTTTTTTTGTCCCAAGTGATTGAATAATGACAAAAAAATAAAAATTTACAAAAAGTTGTCACTAAATGATATATTGCTCACATTCCATGGTTATATGTGGAATTACACCCCAAAATACATTTTGCTGCTTCTCCTGAGTATGGGGATACCACATGTGTGGGACTTTTTAGGAGCCTAGCCGCGTACGGGACCCCGAAAACCAAGCACCGCCTTCAGGATTTCTAAGGGCGCAAATTTTTGATTTCACTCCTCACTACCTATCACAGTTTCGAAGGCCATAAAATGCCAAAATAGCACAAAACCCCCCAAATGACCCAATTTTGGAAAGTAGACACCCCAAGCTATTTGCTAAGAGGCATGGTGATATTTTACAGCTCTCATTTGTTTTTGAAAATTAAGAAAGAATTTTTTTTTTTTTTTTTTCAATTTTCAAAACTTTGACAAAAGTGAGATCTGCAACACACTCACCATACCTCTCAGCAAATAGCTTGGGGTGTCTACTTTCCAAAATGGGGTCATTTGGGGGGGTTTTGTGCCATCTGGGCATTCCATGGCCAGTACCAGTACGTTGCTGGTCCTTGTTGGACATGTATTGTAATCTTTTTTTTTTTTCATGCAGCCAGTTGGCTGAACGAAAAAAAGAGATTGATCGGTGGGTATGCCCACCATTAGAATACCTCCCTTCAGCCACCCACTTCTAATGATGGGCATACATGCACCATTTATATATGCCAAAGCATGGGGGCATCCTCCCGCAAAAAAGTTATGCCGCACACACATGGTCAGACTTTTCCACGGGCAAGCCTCCATCGGAATTTCGACCGTATGTACGCGGCATTTGGAGCAAAATCGCTCCTCCGCCCCTGCTGCCCCAATGCTTCGGCATATATGCTTTTTTTTTTAACTCTGGTGGTGAAATCACCTCCTACAGCACTGGAGTCGCAGGGATCAGGCCTGTCTCTGCGAACGCTGCAGTTATGTGTGTTGTGTTTTGTAAGTGACAGTGATCGATCGATACTGCACTTGGGTGGCCTGGGCTGGACGGAGGGGCAAAACGCAGGTGCTAGCAGGTATCTGGGCTGATCCCGCTAACACTGCCTTTTTGGGAACCCTAAACTGCTGGGGACGCTAGTATAGATCTGATCAGATATTGATCTGTTCAGATACTATAACACTAAGGGAGGTGTATGCTTCACGCGTGGGTGTTAGCGTTACTGGCACTAACTTGACGCTGCCTGGGGTGTGACACAGACCCTCTCTGACGCTAAAACCTAATTGATATCACCCGCCGGGCGATCAGGGGGTTAAACCTTTATTGGGTTATATATACGGCGGGTGCCCTGACACTATAAAAAGCAAACTAACTAACCAGCGTCACCCGTAACACTTATATGGTGATCACTGGTGAAAGGGTTAACTAGGGGCAATTAGGAGGTTAGATAATATATGGGGGTACCCGACGCTATAAAAACCTGCGGCGAACCTAAAAAAAATTACTGGCTACCGATCGGCATCACCGACGCTAAGACAGCGATCAGAAAAATGATCGCTTAGCGACGGCGGTGCTAGGGGGTGAAAGGGTTATCTGGGGGGCGATCAGGGGCCTTTATTAGGGGGATTAGGGGGCTACACTGGACTAAAACGAACTTTAGTGACACTTTTACAGTCACAAATGTCACTGATTGCAGTGATCAGTAAATAAATGGTCACTGCAATCGGTGACACTGTGACTGGGGGCTGGGGGGTGATCTGGGGGGCGATTTGTGTGCCTATGTGTCCTGGTGTCAGTGTAGTGTTAGTGTACTGACCTGTGTGTCTTCTCTTGCACGGCGCTCGGTATATGTGAGCGCCGCATGAGAGATGACATCACTTCCTCCTGCTTCCTCTGCCTGTGTTTACATTACACAGCAGAGGGAGCATTTTCATTCGCCGGGAGCGATCGCGGGGGGGTGGCCGGAATCGAACGGCCGTCCCCTCATCTCGGATCGCTCCCCAACGAATACCGACCGCTCACTGTATAGGAGGGGGGCCCGATCGGACCCCCCAACTGTACAAAGGCAATCACGTACACTGTACGTGATTGTGCCTTTCGGTGCCATTCTGCCGACGTACATATACAGTGAGCGGTCGTTAAGTGGTTAAATAAAAACCTGACGTGTCCGGTGGATAATGTACAAATGTTTAAAGATCCTTCTGAAAGGAAATTGGAATCCTTACTAAAATCCTCATTTCTTTTGGCCGGTTCAGTTACCCAACCTGCTGTAGCAGCAGTCGATATGTGTCAGGTCATCAAGCAACAGGTAAAACAGGGGCTGAAGGATCTGCCTCCGGAACAAGCCAAATTTTGGGAAAATTTGGCTAAAGCCTTATGTTTTACAGTGGATGCCATTAGAGACTCTGTTCTGCAGGCATCACGCCTTACACTCCAGCTGGTGCATATGCACAGAGTTCTTTGGTTAAAGCATTGGTCAGCAGAAGCTCCATGCAAAAAACTTTTGGCCAGCTTCCCCTTCACGGCGAACGCCTCTTTGGGGAGGACTTGGAAGAATATATCCAAAAGATATCGAGCGGGAAAACCACTCTTTTAGCTGAGAAAAAGAAAAACAAGCATCCTTGTTTTAAACGTTGTCTTTCCCTAGTCCCAGGAAGACCTGCCTCCAGCCAGTGGCGACGGCATTTTCAGCCAGCCACAAAAGCCAAAGGAAATCAGGCTCAGAAGAACAAGAAGCCGTGGGGTTCAAGAGCCAACAAGCAAGACCCCAAAGCCGCCCTGTGAAGGGGTGCCCCCGCTCGGCCGAGTGGGGGGAAGGCTTCGTCAGTTTTCAGCGGCATGGCAGACAGAAATCCAGGACAAGTGGGTTGTATTGTTTGAGAGATCCCATCTTCTCAGTTCCAAAGTTCAAGACTCTCCAAAGATCCACAAAAAAGAGGATCCTTCTTCAAAGGTTTGGATCACTTACTGTCTCAAGGGGTGGTTACAGAAATACCCCTAAAAGAGCAAGGTTCTACTCAAACCTCTTTGTGATTCCAAAACCAAATGAAGACATCAGACTCATCCTGGATCTAAGATCTCTAAATCGGTTTCTGAACATTCGCCATTTCCGAATAGAAACGATTCGATCCGTGGTCGCCACCCTACAAGGTGGAGAATTCATGGCGTCCATAGACATCAAGGACGCATATTTACATGTACCTATCCATCCCGCTCACCAAAGATTCCTAAGGTTTGCTGTAGAAGATCGCCACTTTCAATTCGTGGCCCTGCCCTTTGGTGTGGCTACCGCGCCCAGAGTATTCACAAAGGTGCTAGCTCCTCTGTTGGCAAATCTAAGGACACAGGGCATAGCGGTAACAGCCTATCTAGACAATCTACTTGTGATAGATCAGTCAAGGGTGGGATTAGATCACGCTGTGCTCACTACAGTAAAGTACCTGGAGCATTTAGGATGGATTGTAAACCTACAAAAATCCTCTCTACAAGCCCTAAGAAGGTTAGAGTATTTGGGCATGATCATAGACACAGCCCAAAGCAGGGTATTCCTGCCAGAGCCAAAGATACAGAAAGACCTGATCCACAAGGTCAAAGCAAAGAAAGGGCCGTCTATTCGCCTTTGCATGAGGCTATTGGGGAAGATGGTGGCCTCCTTCGAGGCTGTCCCTTACGCCCAGTTTCATTCGAGACTACTTCAAGGCAATATTTTAGCTGCCTGGAACAGGAAGAGCCAAGCTCTGGATTTACCCATGCGCCTGTCTTCACAGGTGCACCAAAGCTTCAATTGGTGGTTAAGAACTAAGAACTTACGGAAAGGAAGATCCTTTCTCCCGGTCTCCTGGAAGGTGGTGTCTACGGATGCCAGCCTATCGGCTGGGGTGCAGTATTCGAAGAGGCTTCAGCCCAGGGAACCTGGGCCAAGACCCAAAAGATTCTGCCCATCAATGTACTGGAGATCCGGGCGGTATATCTAGCCCTCAAAACCTGGACTTACAGGGCCACCCGGTTCGGATTCAATCCGACAATGCTACTGCAGTAGCTTACATCAATCACCAGGGAGGCACCCGCAGTCGGGGTGCTCAAAAAGAAGTGAATCGGATTTTGGCATGGGCAGAGGATCATGTACCTTGCCTTTCTGCAATCTTCACCCCAGGGATAGAAGACTGGCAAGCGGACTATCTGAGTCGCCAGCAGCTATCACCAGGAGAGTGGTCTCTCCACCCCGAGGCCTTTCAGGCCCATATGTCTGAGATGGGGGAAACCCGGATGTAGACCTGCTAGCTTCCAGGTTCAACAAGAAGTTGGACAACTTTGTGTCCAGGACAAGAGATCCTCTAGCCTATGGGACAGACGCTCTAATAATTCCCTGGAATCAATTCTCACTGATCTATGCATTCCCCCCGATCCCTCGCTTACAAAGACTACTTCGCAGGATCAAAAAGGAGGGAATACCAGTAATCCTAGTGGCCCCAAATTGGCCCAGGAGGCCTTGGTTCGCCGAGATCGTAAAGATGGCGATAGGAAGGCCCTGGAAGCTTCCGCTTCGACACGACCTGCTGTCGCAGGGTCCAGTATTCCATCCTTCCTTACAAAAGCTAAATTTGACAGTCTGGCTGCTGAGACCCACATTTTGAAAAAACGAGGGGTCTCTGGTCCAGTTCTTTCTACGCTCATTAATGCAAGAAAGCCAGCCTCCAGACTTATCTACTATAGAGTCTGGAAAGCATACGTTTCCTGGTGTGAATCCAGAGGATGGAATCCTCAGAAATATCAAATAAGCAGGACTCTTGTTTTTTGCCAGTTTGGAGTGGAGGTGAAATTAGCCCTTAGTACCATCAAGGGTCAAATATCGGCTCTATCAGTCTTCTTTCAAAGGCTGCTCATTCAGGGGGTACTGCGGATAAATCCGCCAGTTAAGTCTCCCTTGTGCTCATGGGATTTGAATTTGGTATTGTCAGTGTTACAAAAGCAACCTTTTGAACCTATTCGCCATATTCCTTTAATTATTTTAAGTAGGAAATTGGCCTTTTTGATTGCTATCTATTCTGCTAGAAGAGTATCAGAACTAGCAGCTCTTTTTTGTAAAGAGCCTTATCTAATTTGTCACAGACAAAATTGTACCACGACCCCATCCTGCCTTTTTACCCAAGGTGGTGACGGCTTTTCTTTGAATCAAGACATTGTTCTGCCTTCTTTTTTTTCCGGACCCGCGGACGGCGGGGGAAAAGTTATTGCACTCTCTAGATCTAGTGATAGCGGTAAAGGTGTATCTGCAGGCAACCGCTCAGATACGTAAAACAGATGTTTTGTTTATTTTGCCAGATGGTCCCAAGAAGGGCCAAGCGGCATCAAAATCCACCATTTCCAGGTGGATTCGACAAGTAATTGTTCAAGCTTATGGTTTAAAGAACAGGACTCCTCCTTTTTCTGTTAAGGCACACTCTACCAGGGCGATAAGTGCTTCATGGGCAGTGCACCACCAGGCTTCGATAGCTCAGATCTGTAAAGCTGCAACTTGGTCTTCAGGCCACACATTTTCCAAATTCTATCAAATAGATGTGAAAGGACATGAGGACTCCGCCTTCGGGCGAAGTGTGCTGCAGGCAGCAGTATAGGGCTTCTTGTCCGCAAGCGGCCTGTTTGATCTGGGTCTCCCACCCTTCATATTGAGCATTGCTCTGGGACGTCCCATTATGTAATGACTGGCTCTGTGTCCCGTGGTGTAAGATAAAGAAAATAGGATTTTTAAAACAGCTTACCTGTAAAATCCTTTTCTTGGAGTACACCACGGGACACAGAGGTCCCCCCCTTCTTATGGGAACCTTATTGCTTGCTACAAAACTGAGGTACTTCCCTGATGGGAGGGGTTATATGGAGGGGAACTGTCTTCAATTGGTTGTGCCAGTGTCCAATCACCGCTGGTGACCCTTAACCCATTATGTAATGACTGGCTCTGTGTCCCGTGGTGTACTCCAAGAAAAGGATTTTACAGGTAAGCTGTTTTAAAAATCCTATTATTCTTCCTAGCAAATGAGCATTGGCAATGGCCTGCATGTGATGGGGACAAAACTAAAAACCATTTAGCTTGGGTTACAGTTCGCGATTTCTGTAACAAACAGGACTGAAGCAATTGGAGGAAACCTGGGTGCTTTTGTAGTATAGATTTAGTTGGGTGAAGTCACCTCTGGCACAGACCTTCCTGCTTCCCAGGTATTCTTGTTATGGAGCCTCTTGCATCTACCCAGGTCTTCTTCCAGACTCAGCACATGGCTGTGTTATCTCCTGTCTTGCCTCCCCCCATTTCCTGCTAACATCATTGCCTGTTTAGCCTTTATGAACCAGTTAACAAGTTAATTGGCGTTTGAACAGAAATGGTACACTGTCAGCTTACTGTACAGCATGACGCATACAAAAGGGTACCATCAGTATACGGGATCCATAAATTAATAAAAGAAGAATATAGTACATTAGCGAGTTGGCGAGAGTTTCATAATGTGAACGTTTTCAAGAGGCCTTGGTTCGTGTTAGTAAATTCATTGACACCAAGGTCACATCTCCGAGGTGCATGTGGTTAGCTGAGAAGGCTTAAAATGGTCTAACCAAGGCTGCCAGGTATTTATTATTTGTGTCATTATGGACCGCTGTGAACTTTTCGTCTATAACTGTGCCTCATCGAAGCTTAGTGTTGGCGACTTTCATGCTTACGCTATAGTTTATTTTGTAGCCATGAAAATTTGAGTGATCATTGTACATTCCCTACGGGTAACATATTTTTTTTTGGTTGATGTTGGAGTGCCACCCTACTCAAGTTAACATGCAGTATCATATTGACCATAGCGGAAAACTCGTATCCACAGCCTCTTACCATATATGCTCTGTCTCCCAGCTCTGGGCAGCCCCAAAAACAAGAAGGGTAGGCAGGGAAGAATCTTGCAATCCTAGTGAAGGGTATAGTACCAATGAGAGTGCACTTTGTAGGAGTTCCCTAATGTTAAAACATGGTGTGAGGAATTAAACGGCAACTTCCTCACTTTGTTCCAGTCTTCGGGAGATAAAACTGTGTCAAAGTCCCGCTCCCACTGCAGTACATCGGGGCTTGTGCATTGTATTACCCAGTATAGAGGTGTACAGCTGTGACCAAAGGTTTTGAGAATGACACAAACATTAATTTGCTGCCTCAGTTTTTATGATGGCAATTTGCATATACTCCAGAATATTATCACGAGTGACCAGATTATTTTGCAATTAATTGCAAAGTCCCTCTGTGCCATGAAAATTAACTTAATCCCATAAAAAACATTTCCACTGCATTTGTGAAGAAGGCTTCAGGGCGCCCAAGAAAGTCCAGCAAGCGCCAGGACCGTCTGCTACAGGTGCTTCAACCACGGGATCGGTGCACCACCAGTGCAGAGCTTGCTCAGGAATGGCAGCAGGAAGGTGTGAGTGCATCTGCACGCACAGTGAAGTGAAAACTTTTGGAGGATGGCCTGGTGTCAAGAAGGGCAGCAAAGAAGCCACTTCTCTCCTGGAAAAACATCAGGGACAGACTGATATTCATAATTTTTTTTCCCCCTTATCTTTATTTAAACATGTTTCTTTTTACAGTCAATTAAACCTATAACCAACAAACCTTAACCACTTCAGCCCCGGAAGAATTTACCCCCTTTCTGACCAGGCCATTTTTTTGCGTTACGGCACTGCGTCGCTTTAACTGACAATTGCGTGGTAGTGCAACATTGTACTCAAACAAAATGTATGTCCTATTTTTCCCCACAAATATAACTTTCTTTTGGTGGTATTTGATTGCCTCTGCGGTTTTAATTTTTTGTGCTATTAACAAAAGAAAAGCGAAAAATTTGAAAAAAACACTATCTTTTACTTTTTGCTATAATAAATATCCCAATTTAAAAAAACAAAAAAGCGAATTTCTTCTACATATTTTTGGTAAAAAAAAATCGCAATAAGCGTATATTGATTGGTTTGCGCAAAAGTTATAGCGTCTAAAAATAATAGGGGATTTATGACATTTGTAATTTTACTAGTAATGGCGGCGATCAGCGATTTTTATCGGAACTGCGACATTGCAGCGGTCAGATCGGACAATTGACACTTTTTTTTTTTGGGGGGGGGGGGCATTGACATTTAGACAGCTATCGGAGCTAAAAATAGCCACTGATTACTGTATAAATGTCACTGACAGGGAAGGGGTTAAGACTAGGGGGCGATCAAGGGGTTAAATGTGTCCTAGGGAGGTGTTTCTAACAGTGAGGGGATGTGACTGACTAGAGGAGGAGCCAGATCGTTGTTCCTACTTAGTGGAAACAGACGATCTGCTTCTCCTCCCCTGTCAGAACAGGCATTTGTGTGTTTACACACACATCCTCGTTCTGGCTCTTGTGCCCTCGATTGCGGGTGGCTGGTGGCAATCGCGCCCGCCAGCCACGCGGATCCTTTTAAAGGAGCTGCTGTACATATACGGCGATTTTAGCAGGAGAGCCATCCTGCCACCGTATATGTACAGGAGGCGGTCGGGAAGTGGTTAAAAAATTACCTTGTATTCATCCCTCCATACAATTGCCCATTCATATCGAAAAGAAAAAAAAAAGTGAGGGGGGGGGGGGTTTAGGGTGGTTTTAGTGGCCCTTCTCTTCATGGGGAATGAGACTGTGTACTCCTGTTCACTGTACTAACATTAACCCATGGTTCCCATTTAGCTTGTCAACTCTTCCAGTCTATTACTATTGGTACAAACCCATTTCTCAACTTCCATCTTTTTGTTGACCTGTTTCACCCAGTGTTCTATCGTCGGTACTTGTGTCTTTTTCCAATAGACCAGAATTAGCCCTTTAGCTGCATCCAACAAATTTGGAACTCTACTCGTCTTTTATGCCCTAATGTAGCTTTGAGTACCATGAAATGGGCATTGCACCGGGTCATCCCTGATCGAGGCTAATGTTATTTGAGAGATCAAATTCCTGAGCTCAGCCCAGAATGGCCTAATCTTAGGGCATTCCCAACAGATGTGAAGATGGGATCCTTGTAGCCTTGCGCCCTGCCAACATCTATCCGAGACTGAGGGGTATGCAACGGCCAATATCATACTGATATCCTGCAAAAGGTACAGGGATTGGACTGCAGAGGACTGGGGTAAAGTCATTTTCTCTGATAAATTCTCTTTCCAATTGTTTGGGGCAAGTGGAAAAAACCTTGTCCGGAGAAGAAAAGTTGAGCGCTACCATCAGTCGTCCTGTGTCATGCCAACAGTAAAGCATCCCGAGACCATTCATGTGTTGAGTTGCTTCTCAGCCAAGGGCGTGGGCTCACTCACAATTTTGCCTATGAACACAGCCATGAATAAAGAATGGTACAAAAACATCCTCCGAGAGCAACTTCTCCCAACCATCCAAGAACAGTTTGGTGATGAACAATGCCTTTTCCAGAATGATGGAGCACTTTGCCATAAGGCAAAAGTGATAACAAAGTGGCTTGGGGAATAAAACATGGAAATTCTGGGTCCATGGCCAGGAAACTCCCCAGACCTTAATCCCATTGAGAACTTGTGGTCAATCCTCAAGAGGTCTGTGTACAAAAAAAACACCCACAAATTCTGACGAAGCCCAAGCATTGATTATGCAAGAATGGTCTGCCATCAGTCAGGATGTGGCCCAGAAGTTGATTGACCGCATGCCAGGGCGAATTGCAGAGGTCTTAAAGAAGGGTCAACACTGCAATATTGACTCTTTGCATAAACTTTATGTAATTGCCAATAAAAGCCTTTGACACTTATGAAATGCTTGTAATTCTACTTCAGTATACCATTGTAACATCTGACAAAAAGATCTAAAAACACTAAGGCACATACTGATTTGCTTTGATCTATGCTTGTTTATAGTTTTTGATTATGTGGCTGCATATCCTAGGCCTAACCGGTTTCGGGGTCCACATATCTATGTCGTAACTCTGAACTGCGAATGTACACCTTGTACTGTTTACCGTTTTTTTTTTTTTTTACATGTGAAATACAAATATATATTTACCTCTAAAAACACTAAGGCTGCATTCACACCTAAGCATTTTCAGGTCATAAAATGCTCGTAAAGTGCATGGAAAAACGCCCAACAAGCACAATCCCATTCATTTCAATGGCGCCTGTTCACATCTGAGCATTTTGTCACCTGAGGCAAACTGTCCCAAGCTCAAAAAAGAACATGAGCTTCTTTGGGGAAGATTACAGGCATTTTTCTGCTTTTTACATTGGTGACTTGTACAAAATCACGACAAAAATGTGGTAAAAATCGACTTTGAAACGCTTAGGTGTGAATGCAGCCTGAAGCTGCAGACTTTGTGAAAATTTTATATTTGTGTCATTCTCAAAACTTTTGGCCACGGCTGTACAATAGAGAGACTAGACCCTGGGTGTTTGAGCATCTAGGCTCATGCTGTGAGGAGGGAAGTCTAATGCCTCGTACACACCGGTTTTCCTAGCAAGAAAACTGCCATGACAGCTTTTCAGCAGGAAAAACGGCCATGCGTATGCTCCATGGCAGTTTTCCTGGCAGGAAAACTGCGGGAAAAATAATGTGAACTTGTTCTCTATTTTCCTGTCAGGAAAAATACCAGCCGAGAAAAAAGGTCGTCTGTATGGTTTCCTGAGGGAAAAAATACTGCGCATGCTCATAAACAATTCAAAGCATGCGCGGAAGCATAGAACGTAATTTTGTCGGCTCGTTGTAGTCTTTTGACGTCACTGCGTTCTTGAAATTCAAAACTTCAGCGGTATTTGGCCTGCATGTGTGTATGCAAGGCAGGCTCGACAGGAATCTCGGCAGGAAAAATTCCAGTTTTTTTCCTGCCGGGAAAAATGGTCGTGTGTACAAGGCATAATTGTGATTCTTAGTCAGTGATTGCACTAGGTGTTGAATCTGGAGGTAGCCCAGCTTATAAATTCTAATTGGTAGTTAATGTGTTGGCCTATATATTTATGCTAAAAAAAGTCACTAGAATGGCCATGGCAACACAACACGGGGCAGCATGGAAAATGCAAAGATTGTGCATGAATTTATTGCAGAACCTTTTAAAGAAAACCTGTTATCGGAGAGATACTTTGGATGTATTTGAACTGCTTGGTTGCCTGGCTGTTGTGTTGATCAATTGGTACAGTACAATTTGAGTCCTAGACATTGAGTTCTGACCCTACTCTGCTTTCTACTTACTCCAAATACCAAAGTATGAGACTACCAGACAGAAATTATTTTCAGAATGATGTCATTAGTGGCAGCCCACACATTTTTGCCATGACTGTTATTTAAACAGAGCAAGAGAAGGTGAATGGTGTTTGTTGTCAAATCAAATAGTATTCTCCTACTAAAGCAGAGTCAGTGTTGATGCGGAGCTATTGTGTTCTCCTAGTGGTGGGGGGGGGGGCATCCCTGCTGGGAGAACACAGTAATCACATGAAAAATCGGATATGCTGGTTTGTACTCAAGTCTATCAATGGATCGACTTTGGTACAATCATCAGCCCGCCCATAGATGGTTCGTCAATGGCTGGCTTTAGTGAGATGTTGAAAGCTTCCTATTACCTAAATTGTAGATCATAGATGGGTTGCTTACCTGCCCTCTCTATCCTTTATTTGTTAATTTCACACCAAAAAATGTTAACACATAAATTTTGTGTACGTGGAAGGATCCTTATTCTCCTTCCATTGCTATGTGGCTCAATAAGATCAGGAGTATCAATGTCATGGAAGATCTAGTGCTTACCACTCAAGACAGAAGAGAACAATATACCAAAACATGGTCATATTGGGACATGTTTGTATATTCAGATGAGGGGGTGTCACACAGAGAGAGCTGCCCTGAGGATTGAGGTCCTCCTTGTCCTTCTTGCCAATGCACGCATGCATTCCATCACCCTGGCTCCCAACTCCCCCCCCCCCCCCTTTTTTTTTTTTCCTTCTCTCTCCTCTTTTTTTTTTTTTTCTTTCTGTGCCCATGGGACGTCCATTGGTCTCACTGTTCTTGTTCATCCTCAACTAAAAAATTGAAGTGTACGCCCAAGCAAATTCTGGAACATTATCTTTTAGTCACCTATTCGGTTTTGGAAATGTGAAAATAACGTGGTCTATATTGATGTCAGAATATCTTGCATTTCTGTATATCACTCTATAATACCATGCTACTGTGAAACTACTCTGTATTATCTGGGATATTGTACCTATTCTGTTCACTGCTTTGATGGATGCTTCGTTCTTTTATACAAATAAACAATTTGAAAAAAAAATTGTATTTTGTCTTCTAGAGTGACCGATGAAGTGTTCAATTTTTTGCTAGTCTGGTACTTCTGCACTCTAACCATCCGAGAAAGTATCCTCATTAGCAATGGATCACGGTGAGTACCTGAACCAAAGCAAAACCACATGGGTGCTCAATAATGAAAGCTAGTGGTGGTAAAAAGTAAAGCAAGTTGACAGATTCTGTTAAGTGGTAGTTTTCTACTAAGGAGCTATGAGTAAAAATCATTGAACACTTACAACATTTTTTAGTGGTGTGTGTTGTGTGTTTTTTTTTTTTTTCCCTAATGCAGGAAAGTCTGGTGACAGTTTGCTTCCCAACACTTGTGTCAAATTCAGGTATTTATTACCACCACATTTAGAATCTGCCACTTTGACTGTGACAGATTCTAAAAAGATTATCACCAGTTTACAGCAAACTGGTGGCAATTAGGACCAACTCTGAGTTGGCATACAGAGACATGCCAGTTCTCAGACTGGAGTCATTTTTTTGCTCTGAATTTTTCATGAATCTGCTGGCCACTGCCATCATAGTGACCAATTACTTATCCCCAACCCCAATCTGGAGCTAGGCCAGAGATTCCCTGGCCAACAGCTGAAAGTAAACAAAGGGCTGGGATGCTATCTGCCATTACCCAAATAGGCAGTGGCCATATTTGGACAATGCTAGCCAGCATCCTGCTTCTCCCAGTCGGCAGCTGAATGGAGCTGGGTATGAATAATCCATTGTTAGATGCTGCCAGGTATACAGTCTTTAGTGTCTTGGCTAGCAAGGGGCTAAACATGCACTGAAGTCAGTGTTCTCGGTATGGACAGTCCAGCCTCTGTGGGAGCACTGACATTTGTTCTGTTGGGCATGACAAATCTGACCATTGAAGGACAGGCAGGCTGTGCTCTCAGCACTGCCAGAAAACTGACCACAATGGGATTGTATGTGCTCCCATGCTTAATGTCATCATTTTTAAAATGGGAAAGCAGGGGGGCTGGCAGGATCACCAGGTATTTCACAAAAAAAACCATGCAAAGAAAACAGGATGCTTTTTAACACAAATATATGGTACAACAGACACATATCAGGAATATGTTGGGTTAACGTGTTTTAAGTGCACCAGTATGAAAGGGCCCTGATTTATTTCATGCAGCTCCTGATATTTACCCCAAAATACCATCATCAATGTCTTCCGACAAAAGAAATTTGCATAAGTGAGTTTTATGTAACATGCAGTACTGTGGAAAAGTTTATTTAATTTAGGAGAACTTTTTTTACCTTTTTTAGTGTTACTTCATAACGTTCGCTGAAAAAATACTTGCTTGCATAAATCCTTAGTGTAACATTGACCTACTGTATGATTAAACATGGGTGTGTATGTGCAGGAATATGCAAAGTGTCACCATTTTCAAAGGTTTGTAATTTGCCAAAATTTTGAATGGCATAAGTGTTTGACATAAATGTCACCCAGATCATCCCTTGTTTACTTTATATAGCTATTTTTAGTGATCTTTATTTTTTATTTAAAACCATTCTATGATCACAACATATACTTTCATTTTAAACATCAGTATTGTAATAATACAAATAATTGTTACATTTGATAATCCAATATAAGACTACTTGAAAAGTCTCCTTTCACGTTGTGAGCTGCCTGTTTGCAGGCCATATCGTTCCACAACTTTCTGGATTCCCGTATGCTTTGCAGCTTCTCCTCTGCTATTTATTATTTCTATCATCCCATGGTACCTTGCAGCCTGCAAGCAGAAATTCCTGTACTGACTCTGCCTCCTGAAACTCCTCCCCTCTGCACCTCTGCAGTTCAGAAGGCAGGCTTTGTGAAATGTGTGACACAGCAGTGCCTACTCACAGGGCATGGTAAATACGTGCCACAGAAAGGAAGTAAATGTGTGGGAATCTTCACAAATCAAGTTTACAAACTTATTGTAATTATTCATAGGGGTAGGCTAGAAATAATTTAAATACAATGTATAAATATGGTTTTACATTTTGACCATTACATACAGGGGCATATCTACCGCGAGGCAAACGAGGTGTTTGCCTTGGGTGGCATATTACAGGTGGGCGACGCTGCCTCTCAGGCAGAAGGGACACTAGCTAGAACTGCAGAGAACAGGAGCGGACTGGGCTGCCAACCTGATGCCCTAAAACCGGCCACCGCAGACAGTGCTGCTTTACTAACTGACAATGTTAATCCAGACCGACCGAGACCCATAGCTTGCTCCACCTCCACTGCTGGCTCTATTGCCCACTGGTTTCTTGGGCTGTAGCGCCTGGCATCTTGCAACCAGTGATGTAAGGTCCCTGCCCTTAGGTCTCTGGGGTTCATTCTGGGACGTGTAGTCCTTCTTCAATTTTGGCGGGACGCCACGATCTCAGGGGTTCATGCTGGGACCCTCCCAAGAGTAAAGAACAGCCAGTCCCGGCATTAACCCCTCAGAGCTGAGAACGTGACACCCCCCCCCCAACTAGTAAAGGACTACAAGTAAAAGCATGAACCCCTGAAATCTAAGGGTATGACCCCTTTGTTCTCAGGGGTTCATTCATGCTTGGACTGCATAACCACCATAGACCCCGCATAGCATGTTTTACAGGTGAAGGGGTGGGGCAAATTTAGATGGGGGGGTGGGGCAAATTTAGATGGGGGGGGGTGCCTGATTTTAGTCTTGCTTAGGGCAGCACAAAATCAAAATACACCACTGTATACATACGCTTTAACTTCTGCTTCTTTCTTCTTCTTTTTTTTTTTGGACACTTTTTCTGAATTGGGGGTAGGGTTGGAATAAGTTAGGGGAACCTGATTGAGCTAGCCTCTGCCCTATGATTGGTGATCTATTTCTTGCTCTCATCAGGCAAGTTTGTTCATTTGTTTACTGAGATGTTTTTTCTATAGATGGAGACCTTTTATTCCTGATGTTTACATATTATTTTCTTCTGCGCTTCCTTGTAGTTTATTACCGCTGGTTAGTGCTTTTAGTTTTCTAAGTTTAATATTTAATTATTTCCTTTTTTTTCAGAATAAAAGGATGGTGGGTTTCACATCACTATGTATCTACTTTTCTTTCTGGCGTGATGCTCACGTGGTAAGTTTGAGCATTTTGCAGTGTACATCTTGTAAGTATTGATGTTGGTGAAGTAGGTAGAACTGTTCTAGCAACAGAGGCATCATCATATTTACTCTTTCGTCCATGGACCGACACAGCTTCTCTATTGACAAAGTGGGTATTATCCGTTAATTAGGAGTGACTAGGCAGAAAAACGTGTAAAAAGTGTTGCATCACACCTTCTACAGTACCGCCCGGGGGGCGGACCCTCTGGGTATAACCTCTCAGTCTGCATCTCGCAGATCAGTTTTTTTCTGTCTAGCAAGGAGTAGGACATGGCTCCCTTCGGGCCCATTGGTCCGGGGGAAAATATATATATATATATATATATATATATAATATATTTTTTTTTCCATTTGTTTCCTGCGATCTTCGATCAACTGCCGACTGGGTGACAGGCTGGATCCTCGATCCTTGTAGTCTCCCCAGTTTCGGCCATCGAGCGTGTGCCGACTCTAGCTACGCGCTGGGTTTTCCACGACATGCCCGTCACTCCACGGGTGGCCGGTGAGCCTACGCTCCAGGGCCTGCATCGGACCGCTCAGCTTCGGCTGACCTTACGGCCGAGTCGCAGCAGCCTGGCCGGTGAGCTTATGCTCCAAGGCTTGCATCGGACCGCTCAGCTTCGGCTGACCTTACGGCCGAGTCGCAGCAGACTGTCCGGTGAGCGTCACGCTCCAGGGCATACATATGATCGTCCCTTTTGGGTCCAATCACAGCATGCCTGGCCAACAGTCACCTTCCGTGCGCAGACGATGATCTGTTTGGAATGTCTTCCAGCATAATACATGCAGGATAGGTAAGTAAAACTCCCCTGCCTCGGCTGGGTGATTTAGCTGGACATTCCTGGAGAGATCAAGTAAGTGGTTGTGGCCCCTTTCTTCCCTCTCTCCCTGCCTTTCCCTCCTTCCTGGGCTTCTAGCTAAAGGGTGCTGGGGGTCACCTAAGGGGTCCCACTGGAGCGGGGCTGGCTGTAACTAACATTTAAAAGAAATGTCATTTCTGTGTGTGTGTGTGTGCGCTTCCTCCTCCATGCTGTCGGCGGCCATTTTGAGGTGGTCCATGCCAAGTTTTGGCCTCTTGTGACTGCCCGGCGGCCATCTTCCTGTGGTTCGGCCACACCCACTGGCCCCTATCAGGTGATCGGCGGCCATGTTTGTCCACCCTGTATGTATAGATTGCCATTCGGCTGCCATCTTTTTGTGGGCTACGGCTGCTTGACCTCTATCTTCGGCTCCGCGGCCATTTTCTTGGAGCCCACATTATCTTCCATACAGACGTTTTTGGCAGCCATTTTGCGAGAGCCTCCGGCCTCTAGGGTGCATTACACTTGCGCGAAAATTCACACAGGAAGTGCTGATAAAAGAAGCAGACTGACACAGCAGAAGAGGGACAGCATCACAGGCGCAGCACACGGCAGCATAGCAGTACCTATCCAGGGTGGTGAGTCCTCTGGGTGACCCAGCCTCTCTGCAGCACAGGAGGGTGGCCTATTGATATCTTGCCTGGAGCCCTGTGGGTGTCAGCGTGTGGTCAGCATGGCATCTGAGCCAGATGTCTTCTCCCCTGAAACACCAGATTTAGCAGCTGGTGTCCCTGAGGTGTCTATGGAGGCTATGTCCGCAATCCTAGAGGCGTTTGCTGCCAGGGTGGAAGCAGCACACGGGAATACAGGGGGTAATAAACGCCCCCGTCCCCTGCAATCTTCTGGGGATATTTCTGATGCAGAACCAGGACCAGCTACGGCTCATGGCCCAGATTCTGATGCATCAGAGACTGCAGACCGTGACCGATCGGACAGTGAGGAGGACTCCAAGTCCAGGTCAGTACGCGAGACGGCTTTGGTATCTGACCTTATTACTGCAGTGCGGGATACGCTAAAGTTGGAAAATACTGCAGAAGTAGCAGATACTCCAGTCCCCTTTGGTTTTCGTAAACCTGCCCGCACTGCTAAGGTGTTCCCTTGTGTGTCTTATTTTGACAAACTCTTATACAAGGAATGGGAGAACCCACTGAGGGTCTTTACAGCCCCAAAGAGGTTTACAGTACGGTACCCCTTTGAGGAGACTTTTCTGAAAATATGGACCTCTCCCCCTATAGTGGACCCTTCGGTGTCCAGACTTAATAGAGCCACCACTATTCCAGTAGAAGGGGCTCCTGTTTTCAAGGACCCTGTGGATAAGAAGGCTGAAGCACTCGCTCGCTACCTATACTCAGTGGTAGGCTCGGCAGTATGCCCGGCATTGGCGGGGGCCCTAGTGTCTCAGACACTTACTGAATGGGCAAAATTGCTACTCCAGGGGTTAAAGGAGCGAGATGCTCCTCCTAATGAGATAACTTTGGCCGACCAGTTGGTCCAGGGCCTTAAGATTGTCTGCGAGTCAGACATGGATACTATTCCCCTGCTGTCAAGAGCTTTGGTTTATGCAGTAGCAATACGCCGCCTGATCTGGCTAAAGGGCTGGTCTGCGGACCAGACTTCCAAGAAAGCCCTGTTGGATCTGCCTTTTAAGGGCGACAGATTTTTGGGGCTTCTCTGGATGACATCATCAAGGATGCCACAGGAGGTAAAAGCACTTTGCTTCCCCAAACTAGCAAGGGTAAGGAGCCACGCCAAGGGCAAGGGCCCTCCTTTACTGCATGCAAGCGGTTTTTTTTCAGGGAAAAGACCCCAGGCCGATAAAGCGCCTGCCCAAGGACAAAAGCATCCTTGGTCCCGCAGACCCAACAAGCCTGCGGACAAATCTGCGTCAAATTCTCTCTTGTCCACCGGACAGATTCATCACCTCCAATCTCCAGCTACTACCGACCCGTCGGGAGGCCCTGTATGGGGCGGTCCAGGGTCTACTGGAACGCGGGGTAGTTATTCCAGTTCCGGAACAGGAACGGGGTCAGGGTTTTTACTCAAATCTGTTCATTGTGCCGAAGAAGGAGGGGGTTCGGCCAATCTTGGATCTCAGAGCCCTCAATTGCTTTGTGAAAGTACAAAGATTTCGGATGGAGTCGGTTCGATCTGTAGTCACGGCTCTCCATCCGGGGGACTTTCTGGCCTCCTTGGACATCAAGGACGCATACGTGCATGTCCCCATATACTCGAGACACCAGAGGTTTCTGCGATTTGCTATCGGGAAGAACCACTACCAGTTTGTGGCCCTCCCGTTTGGCCTTGCCTCAGCACCCAGGACTTTCACCAAGGTGCTCGCTCCGATTCTGGCACTTCTAAGACAGCGGGGTATCGCTATCACAGGTTACTTGGACGACCTTCTGCTGATGGCCCCTTCAAGCTCAGAATTAGAGGTAAGCGTGTCCATTACCTGTCAGACTCTTCGAGACTGTGGTTGGATACTAAACACGCAAAAGTCAGTATTGGTGCCCACTCAACGCCTAGTGTACCTGGGGTTGATTCTGGATTCCTCAGAGGCAAAGGTATTCCTCCCTGTGGAGAAGTTGCAGACCCTCCGGCTGCAGTACGGCAGCTGACTTCCAGGAATTGGTCGTCACTCCGTTTTTGGCATGCGAGTGTTGGGCCTCATGGTAGCCTCCTTCGAGGCGGTCCCATATGCTCAATACCACACTCGAGTGTTACAGAAGGAAGTTCTGTCCAGATGGAACAGATGCCCTTCATCTCTGGATTATCAAATCCGAGTGAGCCACCTAGTCAGGAGATCCCTGGTATGGTGGCTGACAGCACCAACTCTAATGGCCGGGAAGTCATTTCTTCCGGTTTACTGGATAGTGATCACGACGGACGCCAGCCTTACAGGTTTGGGGGGAGTCTGGGGTGTCCAGTCGGCGCAAGGTCGCTGGACCCCAGAGGAAGCCCTCCTGCCGATCAATGTCCTGGAGATCCGAGCGATCAAGCTGTGCCTCTTCAAATGGTCTGAGACTGCAAGGGCGTCCAGTCAGACAACGCCACAGCGGTGGCATATGTCAATCATCAAGGAGGAACAAGAAGCTCAGCTGCAGCATCGGAGGTTGCTCGCATCCTGAAGTGGGCAGAGAAGAGCGTACCGGCACTATCGGCCGTGTACATTCCGGTTGTGGAAAACTGGCAGGCGGACTACCTGAGCCGCCAGATGCTGGACCAGGGAGAATGGTCCTTACACCCGGAGGTGTTCCAACTCCTCTGCCAAAGATGGGGCACACCAGACGTAGATCTTCTGGCTTCCCGACTCAATCGGAAGGTATTGAGATTTGTGGCCCGGTCAAGAGACCCATGGGCAGACGCAACGGACGCGTTGGTAGCATCGTGGGGTCAGTATCGGCTAATCTATGCCTTCCCTCCCTTAAGGCTTCTTCCTCTTCTGCTCCGCAGAGTGGAGGCAGAGGGAATTCCAATGATCCTAATCGCTCCAGATTGGCCTCAGCGTCCTTGGTACGCCGATCTAGTACGTCTGGTAGCAGACGTCCCCTGGCGCCTACCACTACGGAAGGACCTGCTATCGCAAGGTCCCATATTCCATCCTGCTTTACAGTCATTGGCTTTAACGGCATGGCTGTTGAGAACCAGGTACTGAGACCGGGGCCTGTCAGACTCAGTAATCTATACTATGAGAAGTGCTCGAACCGTCCTCTAGGAAGGTTTATCACCGCACTTGGAAGGCCTACATCTCCATGTGTGAGGAAATTAAATGGCATCCGCGTACCTATTTGGTTTCCAGAATCCTGCTGTTTTTACAGCATGGGGTGGA
Source organism: Rana muscosa (assembly GCA_029206835.1). Classification (NCBI taxonomy): domain Eukaryota; kingdom Metazoa; phylum Chordata; class Amphibia; order Anura; family Ranidae; genus Rana; species Rana muscosa. The sequence continues at coordinate 956,578,303 of CM055116.1, read as the reverse complement.
CCAAAGGCTTGCCCCAAGTACGATTTAAGGGACAGATATCTGCCCTGGCTGTCTTTTTTCAGCGACCCCTGGCGACTCACTCTCTCGTGAGTACATTTGTGCAAGGGGTTCGACATGTGGCCCCTCCGGTCCGTCCCCCGTTACCTCCGTGGGACTTGAACTTGGTCCTCTCGGTGCTTCAGAAGGCACCGTTTGAGAAGATTAGAGATATTCCCCTGTTGACACTTTCTCAGAAAGTGGTCTTTTTGGTGGCTGTTACGTCAGTTAGACGAGTCTCTGAGCTGGCAGCCTTGTCCTGCAAGGCTCCCTATTTGATTTTCCACAAGGATAAGGTGGTGCTGCGGCCGCAGCCTTCCTTTCTTCCGAAAGTCGTTTCGACTTTTCATCTCAACAAAGACATTGTACTTCCATCCTTGTGTCCTCATCCGTCGAATCCTAAGGAGTCGGCGTTGCATTCCTTGGACGTTGTCCGAGCTTTGAGAGTATACCTATCTGCTACTTCCCTGTTCCGGAAGTCAGACTCACTGTTTGTTTCGGTGGCTGGTCCCAAGAAGGGCCAAGCAGTCTCATCGGCCACCATCTCTAGGTGGATCCGACAGATGGTAATCCAGGCTTACGCCTTAAAGGGTCAGGCGCCCCCCTTTCCTGTCACGGCGCATTCGACCAGGGCAATAGGTGCCTCTTGGGCTTTCCGACATCAAGCGTCTGTTTCCCAATTATGTAAAGCGGCGACTTGGTCGTCCGCTCACGCTTTCACAAAATTCTACAAAGTTGATGTAGGTGCATCTTCGGATGCCTCTTTCGGCCGCAAGGTTTTGCAAGCGGCTGTTTAGAGTTGCAACTCCTCCGTTGGAGGAGTGCTGTTTTGTGTTTTTAGGGTGAAGTTTGTTTTTATGCTGTTACCACCCCTCGTTTTTTTCTCTGACACTGCTTTGGGACGTCCCACTTTGTCAATAGAGAAGCTGTGTCGGTCCATGGACGAAAGAGTAAATAGGATTTTTTACTCACCGTAAAATCCTTTTCTCTGAGTCCATGGACCGACACAGCACCCACCCCTCCTTTTTAAGTTAGTACTGCTTTTTGACGAACTGATCTGCGAGATGCAGACTGAGAGTTTATACCCAGAGGGTCCGCCCTCTGGGCGGTACTGTAGAAGGTGTGATGCAACACTTTTTACAAGTTTTTCTGCCTAGTCACTCCTAATTAACGGATAATAGCCACTTTGTCAATAGAGAAGCTGTGTCGGTCCATGGACTCAGAGAAAAGGATTTTACGGTGAGTAAAAAATCCTATTTTTGTCACCTGAACTACTTTAGGCAAACCGCTAAAGACCGTTGCAATTTGAAAATGTAAACCTGCCAAAGTATTTGCTCATGCATTCTTGTGATTCATATACGCTTCCAAACTATAAACATAGAGTTATACCTCTTCCCATAACCTGCAGCTTTTTTGGCTACCTCTCCAAAATGTTCTACCTTTTCATTGTACATCGATTGAACATCACTGTAATAATGAGGTCATCCTTGGCTCCACCTCTGAGCTAGCCAGAGACAGGTCAATTTATTTATTTTTGATCAGGGAGTGGCCTGATAAAAAGAAACTGAACACAGAATACATCAATCAGCGCTGCAGCCAATGGGCTTCAACACTGACCGAACCAAAATCTTCCAACAAGCCGATTCACGAGAAGTTGATCAATAGATTGACTTCTTATGAAAGCGGCTGTAGATGGATAGAAATTTGATCCATGTATGGCCAACTTTATCCTGCCTAAATATGCCCTCCCTCTTGCTGCCAGTGCTTGACACATATTAGTGTGTGCAGTACAGTAGAGCTGAGTTGGCTAACAATGTAGGCACTCCCTCTCTCAACTTGATTTCTGGTATGTCTGTCATTACAGGGAGTAAATAGGCTACAGGTCGCTCTACCTCATCCAATCGGAGAACGCCTCGTATTCACTGCAAACATTTCAAGGCATCTGTAAATGGTGGCAGTGCCTAGCAAATGCTCCAATGGTTACTATGCAGAAGCAAAGCAGCTCTGCACAGAACCTAGCTGTAGTAGGGAAAATCTTCCAATGGGGAGTTCTGGTGACCTGAAGGGCCTCAGGGGATTCCCTTAATTTCCTCTGACTTCCTGTTTTGGCTATGGGACAGGAAGTGAAGAAGTGAAGATAAATCTTCCCAATAGTACATAGATGGCAAATACATTTCACTATCTAAAATAAAAAAAATTGTTCTACTTTAAGGCACGTAGAATCAGACGAGAACACCCCCAACCCCCCCACTACAATTTGCATATTTGCACATTACCGTGTGTTATGGTAAACTGTACTTTGACATTTATTCCTGCAATGCATAAATGTGAATCCAGACTTTTGTTATATTGTCGGTATATGAAAGCGTGAATGAAGGGAACTGAAGCTGTTACCTTGGCAAGCAGATGTTTTCCTCTAATCTGGCATAGTAATGATGGCAGTTCTCTTTGTTGTGGGCAGCACTTTTTTTTTTTAAACGTAAAAGGTTTAACATATGTTATATAAGTTAATGCTTTTATCTGTCTAGGCCAGATGGGTTAATGTATCGGATGTTCCGCAATCAGTTTCTTGCATTTTCAATATATCAAAGTAAGTAGATTTTCTGACCACTGCATTACATTCAGGGTCCTTTCACACCTGTGAGTACTCATTTTTCATGCATTTTAAAATGTACATTCGCCCTCTTTTTTTGTATTGTACAAAAGTGATGGGGGGAACTTTCACGAATATCACTTTTGGATGTGTTAGTGTGTATAAACACATCCTATTGTATTTTTAGTGAGTTCATATTTATAATTCATAGTGTGTGTGATCCTTGAAGACATTTTTTGATTTCCCTCTCCCTCTCCTTAAAACTGATTGTTTATACAGTAAACAGGGATATGCAATTAGTGGACCTCCAGCTGTTGCAAAACTACAAGTCCCATCATGCCTCTGGGTGTCATGCTTGTGGCTGTCATAATCTTGCTATGCCTCGTGGGACTTGTAGTTCTGCAACAGCTGGAGGTCCGCTAATTGCATATCCCTGCAGTAAACATGATTTGCCTTTTATAGTATGTTTGCCACTGATACTTGTAGTATAAGGTATGCTTCAGCCCAGCAATAATCATACTCAAAAACCTAAACTAAGTACTTGAAACCAAGCCACTAAGATGGTGATCGCTGACCCATGCTGCATATGCATTAACCATACTGGTAGGTAAATGATGGTGGCCACCTGCTTACTGGGCAGAAGGCCCTACACTAGGATGACTATGCATTAACCTGAATCTGTGAGCCCTTAAAGGGAATTTCAAAGCAAACTAATGGCAGACAGGTGATGGACACAGTCTGCACCTGCCCTTTACAGATTAAGTCTTAAAGCAGAGTTCCACCCAAAAATGGAACTTCCACTTTAAGTGACGGTGACCCCCTGACATGCCACATTTGGCAAGTCATTTTTGGGGGGGGGGGGGCAGATACACTCTTTTTAGAGGCATCCAGCTCCCACTTCCGGCACCGCGGAGCCCCGGGAGGAAGTTCACCTCTCCCCGTTATCTTCTGGGACACATCACAGGTCCCAGAAGATCGCCCGGCCAATCACAGCGTGCGGCTCGCACTTGCGCAGTGCGTGCCTGGCTGTGAAGCCACAGCCGGGCACCCACAGTAAGAATGCCGGCACCGTGGAGAGGAGCGGGGCTTCGTATGCCTGCATCGCTGGACCATGGGACAGGAGTGTCTGATTATTAAAAGTCAGCAGCTACACCTTTTTTGTAGCTGCTGACTTTTAATAAAAAAAAGAAATTTCAGCGGAACTCCAGCCGCGTTTTTTTTATTTTATTTTTTTAATAAAAGGACACTTACCTGTCCTGGATGCCTGCAATGTGCCTTGCGGCTTCACTGCCCTTTTCCTACTGCGCATGCACGAGTTGCGGCGGCGCTTTGTGAATGGGCGGCTGCCTGCTGGGACACACACAGGTCCCAGAAGGCAGCACACCCCATTCCCCAGGAGACATCATGATGAGGACGAGACCGAGGACCACCGCAAACAAGGAAGGAGCAGATTAGGAAGATCTGCCTAGTAACAGCCATGTAAGTATAAAAAAACAATTTTTTTTTTTTTTTTTTTTTAGGGTGGACCTCCACTTTAAGTTATTACTAAAACCAGTAATAAATTAATACAGAGGTACTTATTTAACCACTTGACCACTGGGCACTTAAACCACCTTAATAACCAGACCAATTTTCAGCTTTCGGTGCTCTCACATTTTGAATGAAAATTGCTCAGTCATACAACACTGTACCCATATGAATTTTTTGTCCTTTTTTTCGCACAAATAGAGCTTTCTTTTGGTGGTATTTAATCACCGTTGGGTTTTTTATTTTTTGCGCTATAAGAGAAAAAAAGACTGAAAATTCTGTAAAAAAATGATTTTTTTTCGTTTCTGTTATAAAATTTTGCAAATTACAATTTTTTCTTCATAAATTTTGGCCAAAATTTATACTGCTACATATCTTTGGTAAAAATAAGTACAAATTGGTGCATATTATTTGGTCTTTGTGAAAGTTATAGCGTCCACAAGCTATGGTGCCAATATCTGAAAATTGATCACACCTGAAGTACTGACGGCCTATCTCATTTCTTGAGACCCTAACATGCCAGAAAAGTACAAATACCCCCCAAATGACCCCTTTTTGGAAAGAAGACATTCCAAGGTATTTAGAAAGAGGCATTGTGAGTTTTTTGAAGTTGTAATTTTTTCCCACAATTCTTTGCAAAATCAATATTTTTTTTTTCTTTTTTTTTTTCCACAAAATTGTCATATTAGCAGGTTATTTCTCACACACAGCATATGCATTCCACAAATTACACCCCAAAACACATTCTGCTATTACTCCTGAGTATGGCGATACCACATGTGTGAGACTTTTACACAGCGTGGCCACATACAGAGGCCCAACATGCAGGGAGCACCTTCAGGCCAATTCTGACATTTCTCTCCTACATGTAAAAAATAGGATTTTTATAACAGCTTACCTGTAAAATCCTTTTCTTGGAGTACATCACGGGACACAGAGCGACATAGTCATTACTAATGGGTTATATAGTTACCGTCAGGTGCTGGCACTGGCAACTTCCAAAACCGGAAGTACCCTCCCCTATATAAGCCCCTCCCATCCGGGAGCACCTCAGTTTTGTAGCAAAGCAATAAGTGTCCCCAAAGAGGGGCGGGAGCTCTGTGTCCCGTGATGTACTCCAAGAAAAGGATTTTACAGGTAAGCTGTTATAAAAATCCTATTTTCTTTCTCGTACATCACGGGACACAGAGCGACATAGTCATTACTAATGGGATGTCCTAAAGCAATGCCAAATGAGGGGGGGGATACACCATATATAAGCTGAGCGCTATCAGACATGAGGATCTTTTGCGGCCTGCAACACACTGCGCCCAAAGGCGACATCCTCCTGACTTCTAACGTCCACCTGGTAGAACCTAGTAAACGTGTGTACCGAAGACCATGTTGCGGCCTTACAGATTTGAGCCAGGGAGGCCTGGTGATGCACTGCCCATGAAGTTCCAACTGCTCTCGTGGAGTGCGCCCTAACTTTGAACGGAGGCGGTCTACTTCTCAAGCTATAGGCTTGTATTATGACCTGTCGAATCCACTTGGCTAAAGTAGATTTTGACGCTGCCTGACCCTTTCTGGGGCCTTCCGGCAGAATAAACAAAGTATCCGTTCTGCGAATCTGAGCAGTGGCTTTTAGATAAGCTTTAACTGCTCTTACTACATCCAAAGAATGCAATAACTTTTCCTCTACCGAAGTAGGCTTGGGGAAAAAAGAAGGAAGAACCACATCTTGGTTCAAATGAAAACTCGATACCACCTTAGGAAGAAAGGCTGGATGAGGACGTAACACTACTCTGTCCTTATGGATAACCAGATATGGCTCCTTACAGGACATAGCTGCTAATTCCGATACTCTTTTAGCCGAACAAATGGCTACTAGAAAAATCAATTTCCTGGTGAGAAGCACTAAGGAAATATGCTGTAATGGTTCAAATGGTTGTTTCTGTAGAACCGACAGAACCAAGTTTAGATCCCATGGACATATGGGAATATTAACCGGAGGACTAATACGCATCACTCCTTGTATAAAGGCTTTGACTAGTGAATGCGAAGCCAAGGGCCTTTGAAAAAATATTGACAAGGCCGAAATCTGACCCTTGATAGTACTCAAGGCAAGCTTCCTATCTACAGCCCATTGTAGGAAGTCCAGAATCCTACCTATTACGTATTTACGTGGATGCCATTTCTTGGCTTCACACCAGGCGATGTACGCCTTCCAGATTCTATAGTAGGTCTGCCTGGATACCGGCTTCCTGGCATTGATCATGGTAGATACCACAGCATTAGAGAGCCCTCTCTTTTTTAGAATGTGGGCTTCAATAGCCAGGCCGTCAAACCTAGGGCTGGTAAGGAAGGGTGGTATATCGGTCCCTGCGAAAGCAGGTCCGGACGATGTGGGAGGGTCCAAGGACTCCCCACAGACATTTTTACAATCTCCGCGTACCATGCTCTTCGGGGCCACGCTGGAGCCACCAGAATCACTGGTTTCTTTTCTACCCTGATTCTGCGGAGTAATCGAGGTAACAATTGTGGCGGTGGGAATGCATATATCAGCTTGAACTGATCCCAAGGGAACACTAGGGCATCCGAGCCGCACGCTAGGGGATCCCTTGCCCAAGAGACAAACCTGTCCACTTTTGTGTTGAATCTGGATGCTAGCAGATCTACATCCGGTGTTCCCCACCGCTGACATATTGTCCGGAAAACCTCGGGATGAAGGGACCATTCCCCTGGGCATAATTGTTGGCGACTTAGAAAGTCCGCCTTCCAATTCTCCACCCCTGGAATGAATACCGCAGATATGGCTGGGACATATCTTTCTGCCCATCTCAGGATGTAATTTACTTCCCTTTGGGCTGCACGACTCCTGGTGCCCCCCTGACGATTGATATATGCCACTGCTGTGGCATTGTCTGACTGAACTCTGACAGGGGACCCTTGGAGTTTGGATGTCCATGCTACTAGGGCATACCGGGCTGCTCGTATCTCTAAGAGATTGATGGGCAGGGCCTTTTCCGCATCCGACCATCTGCCCTGGAGAGACCATTGCTCCAGTACTGCTCCCCAGCCTATAAGGCTGGCATCTGTAGTGACCACCTTCCAGGAAATCGGACTGAAGGATTTCCCTCTTTCCAGATTCTGGGGAACCAACCACCAGCGGAGGCTCCTGCGAACGGAAGGGGACAAGGACATTGGTAAGTCCAGAGCCTGAACTTTTTTGTTCCAGGCTGACAGTATGGCCCTTTGCAACTTCCTTGAATGGAATTGACCGTAGGGTACTGCTTCGAATGATGCCACCATTTTTCCCAGCAGCCTCATGCACAGGCGTATGGATGGCTGTCTTTTTGAACCCACTAAGTGGATCAAATCTCTCAAAGACGACCCCTTTTCTTGAGGCAAGAAAATCTTTCTCTGGTCTGAATCCAGCCTTAGCCCCAAGTATTCCAGACTTTTGACTGGTTTTAGGGCTGACTTGTCTCGGTTGATAATCCAACCGTGATATTCCAGATACTTGATTGTCTCGTGAACAACCACTTCTAGTTTTTCCACTGAGTGGTCTATCAGCAACAAGTCGTCTAGATATGCCATTATCGTTACACTTCGTGTTCTTAGATTGGCCAATAATGGGGCCAGAATTTTTGTGAACACTCTTGGTGCTGTGGCCAGACCGAAGGGTAAGGCTCTGAACTGAAAATGGCGCCCTTCTACCGCAAAGCGTAGAAATTTTTGGTGGGCTGGAAAGATGGGGATGTGCAAATAAGCATCTTTGATGTCGATCGAGGCTAACCATTCCTCCCCTTGTAGGGCAGTGGCTACCGATCGGATCGACTCCATCCGGAAAGTCCTGATATGTAGGAATTTGTTTAGCCCTTTTAGATTTAATATGGGCCTCACGTCCCCGTTTGGCTTCGGAACTGTAAAGAGGTTTGAGTAAAACCCGAACCCCCATTCTTCCAGGGGAACCTCTATAATTACTGCTTGAAGAAATAATTGTTCCAGTGCCAACAGGAGGGATCCTCTCTTCTGGGGATCCCTTGGCACGTTTGACCTTATAAAGCGGGAAGGAGGGGAGTTTTTTAACTCCAATTTGTATCCCAGATTTACTGCGGAGAGCACCCATCTGTCTCGGATCGTGTCCCGCCAGGTTTCTGTGAACAACTGAAGTCTTCCCCCCACCCGATTGGGTGGGGGCAACCCTTCATGCATTTGACTTTGGGGGAGGTTTTGTACCTCTCCTGCTCCAGGGCTTCTTGTTACCCTGCAACTGTCCGTGATTTTTACCTCCGGGATTTGACCGGGGAGGCCGTCGGAACTGTTTCACAGCCGATGTCCTAGGGACTGGAGAAGCCGGCCTCTTAAAGGAGGGACCTCTAACTCTATTTTTAACCGGCAAAAGTGTACTTTTACCGCTGGAAATTCTCTGGATATACTTGTCCAGGTCTTCCCCGAATAAGCGCTCCCCATGAAATGGGAAGCTGACCAGCAATTTTTTACAGGGAGCTTCAGCAGACCAGTTTTTGAGCCATAGAAGCCTGCGCATATGTACTACAGACAGCGTAAGGCGGGAGGCCTGATGGATTGAATCCTTTATAGCGTCCACCGCAAAGCATAAGGCTCTAGGTAGATCAGCTAGGGCAAGAGCCTGCTGATCCGGCAAGTCTCTTAAGACCTGTTTCAACTGATCCTTCACTGCTTGGCAGACCCCTATAGCTGCCACTGCTGGTTGTGTCACCAATCCTGCTGTAAAAAAAGCAGATTTCAATAATGACTCCAATTTTTTATCTATTGGGTCCTTGAACATTTGGACATTTTCCACCGGACATGTCAGTGATTTATTCACACAAGAGATGGCTGCGTCCACTGTAGGGACCTTCCATTTTCTGATGAACCTATCCTCCATGGGATAGACCACCGGAAATCTCTTGGGGGGAGTAAATATTTTGTCAGGATGCTCCCAATCCTGGTAAATGAGCCCCTCCAGTAAAGGATGGATCGGAAAGGAACAAACAGTCTGGGGAGCTTTTAGCGACCCCAACGAGGAGACAGAAGTGGAGGATGGCTCCGCAAGTGGCATTTTAAATGCTGATCGGACCATATTAGTCAGGGACTGAACCCATAACCTCTCAGCATGTGATGCTGAGAACGGCTCTTCCACTGTTGATTCCTCTACAACCGAATCAACCTCATCCTGATCCCCCTCAGGTAGGTCGACCTCTGTATGGGACTGTTGCTCTGTTAACAGGCACTCTGAGGGAGGAGACGGAGATCGAGCGCTTTTCTCCTGTGACAGGGAAGCAGCGATTTAATGCTGACAATCTCTCTTCCAGTCCTCCCAGAGCTGAGGAAAAAACCTCCTCTGTTACATACACAGGAGCAGGTGAACTGAGGACAGCCACAGTACCAGGTACTCCTGGGGGTGCCCTACGGTCACTAACCTCTGATTCTTCAGGGGAGACTGGTGCAGCCAAAGCATGCCCAAGATCCTCAGAGCCCGATGGAGACCCCCTATTCCTCCTGGAATTTCTAGTCCCGGAGTTTTTAGACGGCATATTCCTAAGCCACAAAGCTGAGGTATTCCAGCCGAAATACACCAGTTACTGATAATAGTCTAGCATAAATGCTGCTATAATAAACAGTTGGTGTCTACTAATGTGCCTTTCTAGGGGATGCCTGTATCAACCGCTTGCTGTATGCCTTTAAATGTTGCCAGCTCTGTCTCTGTACTTCATAGCCAGCTTACTACAATATTGTGGCTTTTTAAAACCTGCTGGGACGCCCGCACATGCGCAGAAGCGCTGCGGCGCGCACAGAGCGTCATCCCCCAGGCTCCGCCCCCTTTCCCGGCTCACCTCTATATATAGAGGCGCGTGCACGCGCACGCGCGCGGCCACGTGCGCCCTCGGCGCTAATTTCAAACATGGAAACCAGGGACAGGAGCCAGGGACCCTCTTTGCCGCAGGCCGGGGGATGGACGAGCACTGCAACATGGCAGAGGAAGCAGTTTCCTATAGGAGAACTCACCAACTGCCTGGACTTTGCTCTCTGAGAAGAAACTAGTCCACATGACAAGAAAACATTCCACAGCGGCCTCTAGTGGACAAACACAGGTACCGCAGTCTAATATACTAAATATATATAAAAAAACATTTTTTTTTTTTTTTTTTTTCTTGACCACCATTAAAAATTATTACATTTTTTTAGTAGTTACAGGCATGCACAGAATCTTGCGGGAATACCATTAGGTAACAGACAGAAAGACAAATTAGGCTGGGGGGTCCCCCAATAGGCCCCCACTTACCTGTTCCTCGCCGCAGGACTTTGTTTGGTCCACAAAAGCCCAAACTTCACCTATCACGGCAGGCATTGTAATCAAACCTTCAGGGACCGGGTTCCCAAGGATTCCACTCCCCTGGACCTGTATAGCACCCTGCACAGAAAACATCTTGGTCGTGGGTATGACCAGAGCTCTGGATCCCAGGGTCCAGCTCTCCTAAGAGAAGCATTACAGGCAGAACCTTGCTCTTCTCTTTGCAAGGCCCGGGTACCGACCGTTTAGCTATGAAGCTTTTTTGGTCGGATCCGGAATAGCTTACTGAGGCCCAAAAGAACCTGTACGCAAGCTCAGTGAAAAACACATGTTTCTTCTTGGCCAACACCTTAGACACTGGCAAAAAACTGAGGTGCTCCCGGATGGGAGGGGCTTATATAGGGGAGGGTACTTCCGGTTTTGGAAGTTGCCAGTGCCAGCACCTGACGGTAACTATATAACCCATTAGTAATGACTATGTCGCTCTGTGTCCCGTGATGTACGAGAAAGAAATCATCATTTGTTTGCAAGAAAATTGCATAGAACCCCAAAACAATATATATGTTTTTTTTAGCAAAGACCTTAGAGAATATAATGGTGGTTGTTGCAACTTTTTATCTCGCACGATATTTGCGCAGCAATTTTTTTAACGCGTTTTTTACGGAAAAAAAATGTTTTGTGCTTAAAAAAACAAAACAGTAAAGTTAGCCCAATGTTTTTGCATAATGTGAAAGATGAAGTTACGCCGAGTAAATAGAAACCCAACATGTCACCCTTAAAAATTGCACACACTCGTGGAATGGCGCCAAACTTCGCTACTTAAAAATCCCCATAGGCGACGATTTAAATAGTTTTACTGGTTACATGTTTTGAGTTACAGAGGAGGTCTAGGGACAAAATTATTGCTCTCGCTCTAACGTTCGCAGACATACCTCACATGTGTGGTTTGAAAACCGTTTTCATATGTGGGCGGGACTTGCGTATGCGTTCGCTTCTGTATGCGAGCTCACGGGGACAGGGGCGCTTTAAAAAAAAAAAAAAAATTATTGTTCATTTTACTTTATTTATTTTAGTTTGACATGTTTTTCCGCCCCAAAATTTTTTTTGATCACTTTTATACCTATTACAAGGAACGTAAACATCCCTTGTAATAGGAATATGGCATGACAGGTACTCTTTACAGTGAGATATGGGGTCAATAAGACCCCACATCTCACCTCTAGGCTCGGAAGCCTGAAAAAACAAAAAAACAAAAAAAACCAATCCTGGATTTGATCGTAGCGGTGAGTCGGTAGAAGCACCGGAGGGCGGGGGGGGGGGGACACATCCCCTCTCGCCTCCTGTAAGAATGATCAAGCGGCGGAACAGCCGCTATGATTGTTGTTATGGTGTAGGGAATCACCGGCTGAAAAAGCTAATCTGTGAATGATGCCTGTAGCTGCTCCCATCATTCAGATATCCCCGCACAAAGTCAAGGACGTCGTATGACGGCCGGCGGGTGGGAAGTGGTTATTGCGGAGTATTGCCCGGGCATTGCGCGGAGTATTGCCCGGGCATTGCGCGGAGTATTGCCCGGGCATTGCGCGGGGTATTGCCCGGGCATTGCGCGGGGTATTGCCCCGGCATTGCGCGGGGTATTGCACCAGGGATGGATGGATGGCTGGATCTGTGACTGCAATTGTCACAGATCCAGCCCACAGCGCTGCTGCCCTGATCTGCTCCCTCCCCTCTCCTCTCACACTGTACCGATCGGTACAGAGAGGGGAGAGAGGAACCGGCGTCATCACATGACGCTGGTCTGTTTACAAGTGATTGCTCCGTCATTTGACGGAGCGATCACGTGGTAAACGGCCGCTATCAGCGGCGATTTACCGCGATTCGTGATGCGCCGGGTCCTCTGGACCCAGAGGTCACGGAGTTTCCAGGGTGGCGCCATTCTGGGAGGACGTTATATAACGTCCTCCCAGAGTTAAGCAACCACCTTGTCGACGTTATTTGTCGGCAGGTGGTTGCTAAGTGGTTAATATGATAAAGAGTAGATACATTTATATAGTTTTACAGATAAAATTGAGATTGACACCCCTGTATAATGTGATGTAGTGAGGAGGTACTGTTCTGTCAGACCACTTCTATGGGCAGAGGGGAGATTTAGAGGCGCTGATGATCTTGGGAGGAGTTTTTAATTTCCACTGCACATCCTGTGCAATGGTACCATGAGAAGCGGCAAAATTACTGTCACAGATTGGAATGAAATTTTAGTGCATGATACTGTAGTATATAGTTGTTGGCTGCAGAGCAATCATAGAAAAGACACTTCCTGTTGATTAGAGTTATTACTGTTACATATGGGGGGGGAGGGGAAAGTGTGCCTTCCACTTAAAGATGCACTATCAAATTCTTACTAATGAATTGCATAAAAATAGGATCCTTTTGCATTACAATCTTGCCAAATGAAAGCCTTTTGTCCTTGTGCCTTGTGTGTAAAAAATCTATAAGTATATTATTCTTAAGTAATCACAAAAATCATTGGGAATAAATAGGCTCATAGCAGAAATGTAAAAATTGCTATGTTCCATAGGTGTGTAAGAGCTGAATTGGTTAAAGGCCAAGTTCACTTTTTGCACCATGTTACCATACTTGGGGTGTAACCTGGTGCAAATGCCATCCCACCCCATGACCGCATGCAGGGGTTCTTATCCCCTGCAGCTGCTGTTACTTTTTAAGAAACCTGTGAATGAATGAATGAACTACAAGTCCCATCTGCCACCTTGGCAGGTGGACTTGTTGAACCCTGATTCCAAAGAAGTTGGGACTCTGTGCTAAATCTACAGAAAAAAAAAATCCTTATTTTATTGGAACTAGAGAAAGTACAGTTACAATTTTAAGAAAAAAATAAGGTCATTTTGAAATTGATGGCAGCAACACATCTCAAAGTTTGGACAGGGCCATGTTTATCACGGTGTAGCATACCCTCTTCTTTTAACAACACTCTGGAGTTTTGGGAGAGGAATGTTGTCCCATTCTTGCCTGAATATAGGATTCTAACTGCTCAACAGTCCTGGGTCGTTATTTTTGTTTTTTTGTATTTTGCATTTCAAGATGATCCAAATATTGGTGAAAGGTCTGGATGCAGGCAGACTCTTCTACTAAGCTGTTATAAATGCAGTATGTGGTTTGGCATTGTCCTGCTGAAATTTGGTTGCAAATGTGCTCTAAAACCTGAATATATCTTTAAGCATTGATGGAGCCTTTCCAGATGTGCAAGCTGCCCATTGCATACTGTACATACTAATGCACCCCCATACCATCAGAGATGCAGGCTTTTGAACGGAGCGGTGATAACAAGCTGGAAGGTCACTTTCCTCTTTAGTCCGGAGCCCATGTTGTCAAAATGTCAAATTTTAATTTGTCTGACCACAGAACATTTTTCCACTTTGCAACAGGCCATTTTAAATGAGCGTTGGCCCAGAGAAGACGGTGACGTTTCTAAATCAAGTCTTCAGATTTGGATTCTTCTTTACATTATAGAACTTTTCCTTGCACATGTGAAGTGCACAGCGAACTGTCTTCAGACAGTGCTTTTTAGAAGTATTCCTGAGCCCATGCAGGAATGTCCATCACAGAATCATGCCTGGTTTTAATGCAGTGCCGTATGAGGACCCAAATATTACGGGCACGCAGTATGCACATTTTTATGCCTGAAGAACACATCTCCTATAGAACTTCTCTCCTCCCCTTGCCCAGCCCAAGAAACGAATTCCTGAAACTTGATCCATGTACAAAAATACCTGGAAAATACAAATCGTACACCTGAAAAACGCACCAAAAAAAGGAATACCACCTCTGCTGGGGTGTGAGTGTAGTAAAAAAATGGCTATGATGAGCCATAAAGTGAAAAATGGTAATCTACAGGTGTATACTGTATATAATATTAATGGACTTTACCCTTTGTTACAGATTGTGCCTTACTGAATAAAAATGTTATTTATTGCCAGAACACTTAGTATGTTTGTAGGCGCACTGGGGTTGTAGTGGATTAGACTGCTTTTGCTTTATAGGAAGTGAATATCACATTTTGGTGGATATTGTATGTTAGGATTTGAATCAGCATTTTTTTATTGTCTAAATTTTTTTTATTTGCAGGCTGTGTACAGTTTCTACAATATTATTATCAAAGTGGCTGTCTATACAGATTACGTACATTAGGAGAAAGAAACCACTTAGACCTTACAGTTGGTAAGTACATGGACTTGCTATTTGTAGTTTACTCTTGGGATGGGCACACATGCCATTGGATAGTGAGAGATCTAAAAGGTGAATTGTGGGCAGTTGTATTCCTGATTGGAAGGCTTATTAAGAAAATTGCATTCTTCAGACATTTGTTGCAGGAACACACACTTATACATGGCATAAAAATGAGTCTCGTTTGTACCCTATCAAACCTTGCATATGTGAAAACAGCTAGACAATGAGTGTCTAAAGCATGCCATAGATGATGACATTTTATTTCTTCCACCATGGGTGGAAGGAAAGAAATTGGCTTGATTCCACCTGTATTGATGGGGGAATGCCTCCTGCTGCACTATTGAATTATGCCAGCGGGGGGGGGGGGGCACGAAGAGCATTCCCAGCTGGCAGAATACGATGGTTATTGAAAGCAGCTATAGCTGTATGAAGAAAAATCTGACAACTGGATGTACCCAGGGCGATTGATTGACTTGGGTATAATCAGCCTGCCCACACAAATGCGACTGGTCCCTGCTGAACCAGCCAAATTTTGATCTATGCATGGTTGGCTTTAGGTTAAATGTTCTGTGATGAGCAGATTCATATAGGTATATGGTATAGGTGATTAACAGGGAGGGTTTGATTCCAATGGGCAAATGCATACTTCTTTTAGACAGGCATTTTTGGAATTGTTGGCATGTGTTCAGCATGTCGAGCTACAGGTGTAGTGCTTCTGTGTAGCTGTATCTTGAAGAAGTAGTATCACTTTAAATTTCTTTACACCTATTACATCCCTATGGGGCAAAGAACTCCATATACGTTGTCCTATTTTTCTATATGCCTTGTAGCTGTAATGATGGACAAAGTCATAACACCCCCCCCCTCCCTCCCCAGCTGGGCTGACCGACCACAGTTAGCAAGGAGACAGTCTGCTTTGACAATCGCACTTTTCTCAGGCTCCCAGCACTTGCCCAAGGCAAACACGGGTAGGAACGCAGAGAGAGTTGAGCCTCCCCTTCTGCATTCCTCTTTCTGATGCTTGCTGGAGAAGAGTTTGGCTGTTAACTTGTCTCCTCGCTCACTGCTGGGGTGGGCAGTGGTCCTGTTACGACATTATAGCCAGCATTTCCCTGCACATAGAAAGATAGGACAAAAAGTACAGCAGCACTTTGTCCCCTGGGGAAGTGATGGGTGGAAATAATTTAAAAGTAATACTTCTTCCTTTACTTCCGGTCCAGGCCTTTTCTGGCACTTCTTGTTCACATGTAATGATCAGTACATCAGTCCGGTGGGACGAGAGAACAGTGGAAGGCAGGGGGGGGGGGGGACGTGTCACCTTCCACTGCTTGTAATAGCAATCAAGCAGCTAGTTAGATACTCTGATTGCTATTACAGTAGAGCAGACTGTCGGCTCTAAAAAAAACTACTACGGTGATGCCTGCAGCTGGCATCATCCTGGTATAGCCACCGAAATTCCAGTGAAGTACGGGGTACGTCGCTGGACAGGAAGTGGTTAAAATGGTATTGGTCACAGCTTGTTTCACCTGCCATGTAATATAAATTGGTAAATGACTAGTAACTATTAGTAGAGACATCCCTATATGTTATACAGTACAAGCTGTGTTTTGTGTGGGACAGGGGTTCTTTAAAAAAAAAAAATGATTGTAAGTCTCATTTTCTAGAGGGCTTTCAGTCGTGGATGTGGCGAGGACTAACCTTTCTTCTCCCCTTTCTGTTCTTTGGCCATGTAAGTAGTATTGTACCTTGTGTACACTCCTGTCTGTCAGAAGATGCATTATATAGAACTACATATACAGTTGGGTCCATATATATTTGGACACAGGCACAATTTTTATACTTTTGTCTCTATGCCACCAGAATAAAATTAAAAGAAAACAATCCAAATGAATTGGAAGTGCAGACTTTCAGCTTTCATTTTAAGGGGTTGAACATAAATATCAAGATAACATTTTGGGAACGGCAACCATTTTTATACACGGTCCCCCTATTTTCAGGGGCTCAAATGTAATTGGACAAATGAATATAATCCTAAATAAAATGTTAATTTTTAATATTTTGTTGAGAATCCTTTACTGGCAATAACTGCCTTGAGTCTGGAACCCATGGACATTACCAAAGACTGGGTTTAGTCCTTTCTGATGCTGTGCCAGGCTCTAACATGCAGCTGTCTTCAGTTGTTCTTTGTTTGTGGGTATTTCTGACTTTTTAGTTTTTTCATCAAATGAAATGCATGCTCAATTGAGTTGAAATCAGGTGATTGACTCGGCCATTGCAGAATATTCCACTTCTTTTCCTTCAAAAGCTCCTGGGTTGCTTTTGCAGTGTGTTTTGGATCATTGCCCATCTGTACTGTAAAAGCACCGTCCAATCAACTGTGCTGCATTTGGCTAAACCTGGGCTGACTGTATATCTCTATACACTGCAGAATTCATCTGTCACATCATTAAACACCAATGACCCAGTGCCACTGGAAGCCATGCATGCCCATGCCATCACACTGCCTCCACCATGTTTTACAGATGACATTGTGTGCTTTGGATCATAAGCTGTTCCAAGCCTTCTTGCATTGCATGGACAGCTCCTTTTGAACACATGATGTAGGTTCACAGCGATAGATTACAAATGCAAATACAAGACTCATCTCATGCCACGTACACATGATCGGAATTTCCGTCGGAAAAACCTTGGATGGTTTTTCCGACAGAATTCCGCTCAAGCTTGACTTACATACACATGGCCACACTGGTTCTCTGAACTTTCGACCGTCAAGAACGCGGTGACATACAACACTACGACGAGGCGTGAAAATAGGATTTTTTACTCACCGTAAAATCCTTTTCTCTGAGTCCATGGACCGACACAGCTTCTCTATTGACAAAGTGGGTATTATCTGTTAATTAGGAGTGACTAGGCAGAAAAACTTGTAAAAAGTGTTGCATCACACCTTCTACAGTACCACCCAGGGGGCGGACCCTCTGGTATAACCTCTCGGTCTGCATCTCGCAGATCAGTTCGTCAAAAAGCAGTACAAACTTAAAAGGGAGGGGTGGGTGCTGTGTCGGTCCATGGACTCAGAGAAAAGGATTTTACGTTGAGTAAAAAATCCTATTTACTCTTTCGTCCATGGACCGACACAGCTTCTCTATTGACAAAGTGGGACGTCCCAAAGCAGTGTCAGAGAAAAAACGAGGGGTGGTAACAGCATAAAAATAAACTTCACCCCAAAACACAAAACAGCACTCCTCCAACGGAGGAGCTGCAACTCTAAACAGCCGCTTGCAAAACCTTGCGGCCGAAAGAGGCATCCGAAGATGCACCTACATCAACTTTGTAAAATTTTGTGAAAGTGTGAGCGGACGACCAAGTCGCCGCTTTACATAATTGGGAAACAGACGCTTGATGTCGGAAAGCCCAAGAGGCACCTATGGCCCTGGTCGAATGCGCCGTGACAGGAAAGGGGGGCGCTTGACCCTTTTAAGGCGTAAGCCTGGATTACTATCTGTCGGATCCACCTAGAGATGGTGGCCGACGAGACTGCTTGGCCCTTCTTGGGACCAGCCACCGAAACAAACAGTGAGTCTGACTTCCGGAACAGGGAAGTAGCAGATAAGTATACTCTCAAAGCTCGGACAACGTCCAAGGAATGCAACGCCGACTCCTTAGGATTCGACGGATGAGGACACAAGGATGGAAGTACAATGTCTTTGTTGAAATGAAAAGCCGAAACGACCTTCGGAAGAAAGGAAGGCTGCGGCCGCAGCACCACCTTATCCTTGTGGAAAACCAAATAGGGAGCCTTGCAGGACAAGGCTGCCAGCTCAGAGACTCGTCTAACTGACGTAACCGCCACCAAAAAGACCCACTTTCTGAGAAAGTGTCAACAGGGGAATATCTCTAATATTCTCAAACGGTGCCTTCTGAAGCACCGAGAGGACCAGGTTCAAGTCCCACGGAGGTAACGGGGGACGGACCGGAGGGGCCACATGTCGAACCCCCTGCACAAATGTACTCACGAGAGAGTGAGCCACCAGGGGTCGCTGAAAAAAGACAGCCAGGGCAGATATCTGTCCCTTAATCGTACTTGGGGCAAGCCTCTGGTCCACCCCATGCTGTAAAAACAGCAGGATTCTGGAAACCAAATAGGTACGCGGATGCCATTTCGTTTCCTCACACATGGAGATGTAGGCCTTCCAAGTGCGGTGATAAACCTTCCTAGAGGACGGTTTTCGAGCACTTCTCATCGTAGAGATTACTGAGTCTGACAGGCCCCGGTCTCTCAGTACCTGGTTCTCAACAGCCATGCCGTTAAAGCCAATGACTGTAAAGCAGGATGGAGTATGGGACCTTGCGATAGCAGGTCCTTCCATAGTGGTAGGCGCCAGGGGATGTCTGCTACCAGACGTACTAGATCGGCGTACCAAGGACGCTGAGGGCAATCTGGAGCGATTTAGGATCATTGGAATTCCCTCTGCCTCCACTCTGCGGAGCAGAAGAGGAATAAGCCTTAAGGGAGGGAAGGCATAGATTAGCCGATACTGACCCCACAATGCCACCAACGCGTCTGTTGCGTCTGCCCATGGATCTCTTGACCGGGCCACAAACCTCAATACCTTCCGATTGAGTCAGGAAGCCAGAAGATCTACGTCTGGTGTGCCCCATCTTTGGCAGAGGAGTTGGAACACCTCCGGGTGTAAGGACCATTCTCCCTGGTCCAGCATCTGGCGGCTCAGGTAGTCCGCCTGCCAGTTTTCCACACCCGGAATGTACACGGCCGACAGTGCCGGTACGCTCTTCTCTGCCCACTTCAGGATGCGAGCAACCTCCGATGCTGCAGCTGAGCTTCTTGTTTTTCTTTGATGATTGACATATGCCACCGCTGTGGCGTTGTCTGACTGGATCCTGACTGGACGCCCTTGCAGCCTCTGAGACCATTTGAAGAGGCACAGCCTGATCGCCCGGATTTCCAGGACATTGATCGGCAGGAGGGCTTCCTCTGGGGTCCAGCGACCTTGCTGTGACTGGACACCCCAGACTCCCCCCCCCAACCTGTAAGGCTGGCGTCCGTCGTGATCACTATCCAGTAAACCGGAAGAAATGACTTCCCGGCCATTAGAGCCGGTGCTGTCAGCCACCATACCAGGGATCTCCTGACTAGGTGGCTCACTCGGATTTGATAATCCAGAGATGAAGGGCATCTGTTCCATCTGGACAGAACTTCCTTCTGTAACACTCGAGTGTGGTATTGAGCATATGGGACCGCCTCGAAGGAAGCTACCATGAGGCCCAACACTCGCATGCAAAAACGGAGTGACGACCAATTCCTGGAAGTCAGCTGCTGTACTGCAGCCCCGAAGGGTCTGCAACTTCTCCACAGGGAGGAATACCTTTGCCTCTGAGGAATCCAGAATCAACCCCAGGTACACTAGGCGTTGAGTGGGCACCATACTGACCTTTGCGTGTTTAGTATCCAACCACAGTCTCGAAGAGTCTGACAGGTAATGGACACGCTTACCTCTAAATTCTGAGCTTGAAGGCGCCTTCAGTAGAAGGTCGTCCAAGTAGCCCATGATAGTGATACCCCGCTGTCTTAGAAGTGCCAAAATCGGAGCGAGCACCTTGGTGAACGTCCTGGGTGTTGAGGCAAGGCCAAACGGGAGGGCCACAAACTGGTAGTGGTCCTTCCCGATAGCAAATCGCAGAAACCTCTGGTGTCTGGAGTATATGGGGACATGCAGGTATGTGTCCTTGATGTCCAAGGAGGCCAGAAAGTCCCCCGGATGGAGAGCCGTGACTACAGATCGAACCGACTCCATCCGAAATCTTTGTACTTTCACAAAGCAATTGAGGGCTCTGAGATCCAAGATTGGACGAACCCCCTCCTTCTTCGGCACAATAAACAGATTTGAGTAAAAACCCTGACCCCGTTCCTCTTCTGGAACTGGAATAAGTACCCCGTGTTCCAGTAGACCCTGGACCGCCCCATACAGGGCCTCCCGACGGGTCGGTAGTAGCTGGAGATTGGAGGTCATGAATCTGTCCGGTGGACAAGAGAGAAACTCTATCTTGTAGCCTGAGGAGATTACTTCGCAAACCCACCTGTCGGAGACTAGAGCTGTCCACTGAGTCGCGAATTTGCGAAGACGTCCCCCCACCCGAGAGCTGGGTGGGGGCGGACCTTCATGCGGACGCAGATTTGTCCGCAGGCTTGTTGGGTATGCGGGACCAAGGACGCCTTTGTCCTTGGGCATGCGCTTTATCGGCCTGGGGTCTCTTCCCTGTCGCCCTAGGGGGACGAAAAAAACGCTTGCGTGCAGTAAAGGAGGGCCCTTGGCGTGGCCCCTTACCCTTGCTAATTTGCGGAAGCAAAGTGCTTTTACCTCCTGTGGCATCCTTGATGCTGTCATCCAGAGAAGCCCCAAAAAGTCTGTCGCCCTTAAAAGGCAGATCCAACAGGGCTTTCTTGGAAGTCTGGTCCGCAGACCAGCCTTTTAGCCAGATCAGGCGGCGTATTGCTACTGCATAAACCGTAGCTTTAGACAGCAGGGGAATAGTATCCATGTCTGACTCGCAGACAAACCTAAGGCCCTGGACCAACTGGTCGGCCAATATTATCTCATCAGGAGGAGCATCACGCTCCTTAACCCCTGGAGTAGCAATCTTGCCCATTCAATAAGTGTCTGAGACACTAGGGCCCCCGCCAAATGCCGGGCGTACTGCCGAGCCTACCACTGAGTATAGGTAGCAAGCGAGTGCTATCAGCCTTCTTATCCACAGGGTCCTTGAAAACAGGAGCCCCTTCTACAGGAATTGTGGTGGCTCTATTAAGTCTGGACACCGGAGGGTCCACTATAGGGGGAGAGGTCCATTTCTTCAGAAAACTCTCCTCAAAGGGGTACCGTACCGCAAACCTCTTTGGGGCTGTAAAGACCCTCAGTGGGTTTTCCCATTCCTTGTATAAGAGTTTATCAAAAGACACACAAGGGAACACCTTAGCAGTGCGGGCAGGTCTATGAAACGCAAGTGGACCGGAGTATCTGCTGCTTTTGCAGTGTTTTCCAACTTTAGCGTATCCCGCACTGCAGTAATAAGGTCAGATACCAATGCCATCTCGCGTACTGACCTGGACTTGGAGTCATCCTCACTGTCCGGTCACGGTCTGCAGTCTCTGATGCGTCAGAATCTGGGCCCTGAGCCGTAGCTGGACCTGGTTCTGCATCAGAATTATCCCCAGAAGCTTGCAGGGGACGGGGCGTTTACTACCCCCTGTATTCCCGTGTGCTGCTTCCACCCTGGCAGCAAACGCCTCTAGGATTGCTGTCATAGCGTTCATAGACACCTCAGGGGCACCAGTTGCTAAATCTGGTGTTTCAGGGGAGAAGACATCTGGCTCAGATGCCATGCTGACCACACGCTGACACCCACAGGGCTCCAGGCAAGATATCAATAGGCCACCCTCCTGCGCTGCAGAGATGCTGGGTTACCCAGAGGACTCACTACCCTGGACCGGTACTGCTATGCTGCCATGTGCTGCGCCTGTGATGCTGTCCCACTGCTGCTGTGTCAGTCTGCTTCTTTTATCAGCACTTGCTGTGTGAATTTTCGTGCCAGTGTAATGCACCCTAGAGGCCGGAGGCTCTCGCAAAATGGTTGCCAAAAACGTCTGTATGGAAGATAATGTGGGCTCTAAGAAAATGGCCGCCGGGCCGAAGATAGAGGTCAAGCAGCTGTAGCCCACAAAGATGGCCGCCGAACGGCAATATATACATACAGGGTGGACAAACATGGCCGCCGATCAGCTGATAGGGGCCAGTGGGTGTGGCCGAACCACAGGAAGATGGCCGCCGGGCAGTCACAAGAGGCCGAACTCGGCATGGACCACCCCAAAATGACCGCCGACAGCATGGAGGAGGAAGCACATACAGGTAAGCAGAAATGACATTTCTTTTAAATGTTAGTTACAGCCAGCCCCACTCCAGTGGAACCCCTTAGGTGACCCCCAGCACCCAGCAACCTTTAGCTAAAAGCCCAGGGAGGAGGGAAAGGCAGGGAGAGAGGGAAGAAAGGGGCCACAACCACTTACTTGGTCTCTCCAGGAATGTCCAGCTAAATCACCCAGCCGAGGCAGGGGAGTTTTACTTACCTATCCTGCATGTATTATGCTGGAAGACATTCCAGACAGATTATTGTCCGCGCACGGAAGGTGACTGTTGGCCAGGCATGCTGTGATTGGACCCAAAAGGAACGATCATATGTATGCCCTGGAGCGTAAGCTCACCGGCCAGGCTGCTGCGACTCGGCCGTAAGGTCAGCCGAAGCTGAGCGGTCCGATGCAGGCCCTGGAGCGTAGGCTCACCGGCCACCCGTGGAGCAACGGGCATGTCGTGGAAAACCCAGCGCGTAGCTAGGGTCGGCACACGCTCGATGGCCGAAACTGGGGAGACTACAAGGATCGAGGATCCAGCCTGTCACCCAGTTGGCAGTTGATCGAAGATCGCAGGAAACAACAAATGTAGCAAAAAAATATTTTTTTTTTCCCCCGGACCAATGGGCCCGAAGGGAGCCATGTCCTACTCCTTGCTAGACAGAAAAAAACTGATCTGCGAGATGCAGACTGAGAGGTTATACCAGAGGGTCCGCCCCCTGGGCGGTACTGTAGAAGGTGTGATGCAACACTTTTTACAAGTTTTTCTGCCTAGTCACTCCTAATTAACGGATAATACCCACTTTGTCAATAGAGAAGCTGTGTCGGTCCATGGACGAAAGAGTAAATGAAGTTCAATGCTTTCGAGCATGCGTAGGAATCTTGCGCGTCGGAATTGCATACAGACGAACGGAATTTCTGACAAGAACTTTTTCCGTTGGAAAAATACATTAGAGAACCTGCTCTCAATCTTTTGCTGGCGGAAATTCCGCCAGCAAAAGTCCCATGGAGCATGCACACGGTTGGAATTTCTGACCAAAAGCTCACATCGGACTTTTGCTGACGGAATTTCCGATCGTGTGTACGCGGCATTACAATCCACTCCAGACCTTTTAGCTGCTTATATGATCAAGAAATAACGAAGTAGCCCACACCTGGCAATCAAACAATTCAATTGACCAATTACTTTTGGTCCCTTGAAAAAGTGGGGATGGCTAATCTTAAAAGCTGTAATTCCTAAACCCTTCCTCCGATTTGGATGTACATACCCTCAAATTAAACCTGAGAGTGTGCACTTTCAGCCCATATCCATGATATAACCAGCTTCAATATGTTTTGGTAAATACCTGAAAAAAGCTAAAATTGTGCCTGTGTCAAAATATATAATAACCTAACTGTAGATTCTGCTCAAATTGCCATATATAAAATGAATGACATGACCCAGTTTAAAGAAGAAATCTAATGCTGATAGTATAGGCCCATGCAAATGTCGGAGAACTCTAAAATGTTCTTACACATGTTTAAAAAAAAATAGGAGCCATGTGTCCACTCCTCCTTAGTATGCCATAACTGACAGTGAAGATCAGCTAAATTACAGAACATGTTAATAAATCCTTGGCTTTGGAAATGGAGACAAAGTAGCAAAGTTATATTTTTGATAAGCACAGCTATGCTATTACAAACCAGAGTTTTTTTTTTAATTGTTATGTCCTGTACAAAAATTAGGAAAGACTGTGTTGACATGGGCTGTCATTTTTCTAGAGCCGGTTATAAATTCAGGTTTGTAGGTAAAACTTGCACTCGTTCTTTTAGTTTCTATACATGACAATTATTGCTCATATTTATACTGTTCCCAGTTATAGTTAATGACTTCCTATGTTGGGGAGTTTCCTAACAGGTTCAATGATCCAGTGGACAGGGTTTATTACGAATGAAGGAGTTATTAGCAATGTCCATGTGGGTTTTCCATTATAAAACTGCTTTTTATGAACAGCAGAGTGCAGTGCTGAGTCACAGAAAACAGTCGCCTTGCACTGTGTAGGCTGTAGCAAGTAGACTTGATGAAGATAAAGCTGTGCTCATTAGTAACCATCCTTCTCTTTTTTCCTCAGTTTTGGCAGCTGTACAATTCAATCACACTTTTTGAGCTGTCTAGACACGAAGCATGCAAAGAGTGGCAGGTAATGTATGCATTTCATGACTTTGCACAAACTAGTTTCCACTTACCAGCTGCGGTATTCACACTTCTGTGTCTGAAAACGTGTTTTAACTATTTGGATGGATTTTAAATGTGCTTTGAGGCATAATAGTTTCATCAGTGTATTTTTTATTTTATTTTATTATTAATATGCATAACCAGACTAAATCCGAAAGCTTGCTTTTCCCGAAATAAAAGTGTGAGTGGGTGCTAGAAATGACTAAACCAGGAGTAGGCAACCTTTTGAGGGGCAGAGATCTACCTGAACAACATGAAAGATCACCAGGGTTCTGTTCCCCTTTTTATTGTAAGAAATTAACTAGCAAGGCCTAACTAAACAGTACAGAAAAAATATATCAAAACAAATGTCACTGTCTAAACTTGGCCTACTTTAAAAGTGGATGGTGTCGATCAGTAGGGCAGCAGATGGTGTCAGTAGTTTAGTTTAGTTTAGTTTTATATGTTTATTTTTACAGCCCTGTTGAGAGGCTTTGGTGAAATATCAGGAGTCTAAACAGACCCTTGCGGTCTCACTTTTGAGATAGAGAAAGTGATTGAGGACACAGTCCTCAATCTCTAATTCTGTAGCCTCAACTGCACAGAATGAATGAACAGGAAGAGCTCTGCACAGTCTTTCTGTTCATTCAGAAACTGTAGCATAGTAAATAGTTTACTATGATTGTTATGAATGAACACAATTAGTGATCGGTAACAATTATTCACCGTGTTCATTCAGAAAAGGAAGGGGCCAGTAAATAACATATTTACTGGCCCCTTCCCCCCACTCTCCATCCTGGACCATCCCCCACAGCAGCCAGCAGAAGGGAAAGAAGAGAGGAAGCTGACAGTACTGCGAAGAGGGGGTGGGTTCCAGGGGGAGCACACAGGGTTCTGGGCAGCAGAAGGAAAGGGAGCCTGGACAGGAGGGGTAGAATTTACTGGAACCGATTCCCTGTAATTTACTCCTCAAGCAGCTGAATGCTGGCTGGAGGGAAAGGAGGAGAGAAGCTAGCTTTTAGCTGCTGCAGGGGGGGAACCACAGGGGATCAGTTATAATAAATGCCGCCCCTGCTCCTGTCCAGGATTCTGCAATGTAGAGACGTGATCTGCTCTTCGGGTAATGGTGATGAGTAGATTGGGATCAATAGGTTGCCAGACCCCCCCTCGCAGACTAAACATGCAGCTGGGAACAATGTTGGGTGAATGCAGCTGACCTGGTAAATGCCTAAAAGGACGTGTGTGTGTGTGTGTGTGTGTGTGTGTATATACAGTATCTCGCAAAAGGGAGTACACCCCTCACATTTTTGTAAATATTTTATTACCGTATATAATCGAGTATAAGCCAAGTTTTTCAGCACATTTTTTTGTGCTGAAAATGCCCCCTCGGCTTATACTTGAGTCACCTTTTTGCGCCAAACTTGGCACACATGTAGCTTAACTCTTCCTCTACAAGTGTGCAAAGTTTGTTGTCCGGGGGACCTACGGCCGAGGAGCACCGATTTTTCAAAGCCGGGCACCCCTTCCATAGACTCTAATGTTAAACGTCAGTCTAGGCATGGGCACAGTGAGGAATGGGCACCCTAGGCTTATACTCGAGTCAATACGTTTTCCCAGTTTTTTGTGGTAAAATTAGGTGCCTCGGCTTATATTCGGGTCGACTTATACTCAAGTATATACGGGTATATCTTTTCATGTGACAACACTGAAGAAATGACACTTTGCTACAATGTAAAGTAGTGAGTGTACAGCTTGTATAACAGTGTACATTTGCTGTCCCCTCAAAATAACTCGACACACAGCCAATAATGTCTAAACCGCTGGCACAAAAGTGAGTACACCCCTAAGTGAAAATGTCCGAATTGGACCCAAAGTGTCAATATTTTGTGTGGCCACCCTTATTTTCCAGCACTGCCTTAACCCTCTTGGGCATGGAGTTCACCAGAGCTTCACAGGTTGCCACTGGAGTCCTCTTCCACTCCTCCATGATGACATCACTGAGCTGGTGGATGTTATAGACCTTGCGCTCCTCCACCTTCTATTTGAGGATGCCCCACAGATGCTCAATAGAGTTTAGGTCTGGAGACATGCTTGGCCAGTCCATCACCTTTACCCTCAGCTTCTTTAGCAAGGCAGTGGTCATCTTGGAGGTGTGTTTGGGGTCGTTATGTTGGAATACTGCCCTGCGCCCAGTCTCCAAAGGGAGGAGAGCATGCTCTACTTCAGTAGGTCACAGTACATGTTGGCATTCCCAGTAGCGGCAGCACTCATATGCAGCCCCAAACCATGACACTCCCACCACCATGCTTGACTGTAGGCAAGACACACTTGTCTTTGTACTCCTCACCTGGTTGCCACCACACACCCTTGACACCATTTGAACCAAATAAGTTTATCCTTGTCTCATCAGACCACAGGACATGGTCCAGTAATCTGTCATTAGTCTCCTTGACTTCAGCAAACAGTTTACGGGCTTTTTTGTGCATCGCTTTTAGAAGAGCCTTCCTTCTGGGACGACAGTAGACCAATTTGATGCAGCGTGCAGCGTAAGGTCTGAGCACTGACAGGCTGACCCTCCCCACCCCTTCAACCTCTGCAGCAATGCTGGCAGCACTCATGTGTCTATTTCCCAAAGACAACCAACTGAATATGGCGCTGAGCACGTGCACTTAACTTTGTTGGTCGACCATGTCGAGGCCTGTTCTGAGTGGAACCTGTCCTGTTAAACCCCTGTATGGTCTTGGCCACCGTGCTGCAGCAGTTTCAGGGTCTTGGCAATCTTCTTATAGCCTAGGCCATCTTTATGTAGAGCAACAATTCTTTTCCCCAGCGTCTTTCAGGACAGCCACCATGAGACCTTGACTCCTCCCCTCCACAGAAAACACTGCGTCAGCCATCCTTCAAATTCCAGCTTCCCCTGCCGGACCTTCAGTTTTTAGTGTTTCCTCCGGTGGGAGACACTGCAAGGGGCCAAGACCAGATAGCCGGGGAGGCTGAGGCAGTGAGTGGTCCTGTAAGGGAGGCAGGGGACGCCTGGACTGGCGGTGGGGGGGATTTGCCGGACTACAGCTTTGTATGCCACCCTGTCTTCTCCCGAGAACGGGTGGACGATCCGGGGGCCCCCTGGCAGATCCACCAGTATGAGAGAGTGAGAACGATGACCCCAAATTTAACACACCCGCTCCCCATTCTCACACCTGAGACCTTGTAATACTAACGAGTCACATGACATCGGGGAGGGAAAATGGCTAATTGGGTCCAATTTGGACATTTTCACTTAGGGGTGTACTCACTTTTGTTGCCAGCGGTTTAGACATTAATGGCTGTATTGTTATTTTGAGGGGACAGCAAATTTACACTGTTATACAAGTTGCACACTCACTACTTTACATTGTAGAAAAGTGTAATTTCTTCAGAGTTGTCGCATGAAAAGATATAATAAAATATTTACAAAAATGTGAGGTGGTGTACTCACTTTTGTGAGATACTGTATGTGTTGAGAAAAAGGAACGAGGGTGAGTATCATGCATAGCACAAATACATAAAAAGGTTTCCAATGACAAGTCCACACATGTGTAATGACAAGGTACAGTATCGGAAAGAGCTGCATCATTTATTTCAAGCCTGTTTGATAACTTTATAGTGAAACGCTTCTTCTATTTCCAGTGAGAAAAGGAATGATCACAAATATATTTTTTCGGCAGGCTGTTTGACCACATGCTATTTTCATTCTTTGTTCCCTTTATGGAACTGGCTAAATCTCTACACCAGGGTTCCTCCAGAGGATGCTAGGGGTTCATTGGGCATTGGCAAATTTCTGCCTCTCTGATAAGTTCCCACTGAAACTATTGATCCGTTTGGCGATCTGCAAGGGGGATATTCTTCCCAATGACTACAAGAGTCAAACAAGCCATAGATGATTCGATTTTCTTTCCTGCATCCACATGGACTGCGTTGATGGTGGCAAGCCTCTCACATCGCTATTGTGTTCTGCTGGTGGGGGGGCCTTTTCCGGCCTGCAGAACACAATTACTGTTTGCAGTTAAAGCCGCAGACAGTAATCGCATGCCAAAAATCCAACAGGATGGTTGTACTGAAGTCGATTGATTGACTTCAGTGAAACTTGCCTGCCCAGACATGGATCAAATCTATGCCAGTCCCTGCTGAACCGGCTGACATTCGATCCATGTATGGCCAGCTTAAGGAGCATTCTTCTCACTGTCCATCACATTGATGTATAATGAGTTGTAGATGTCGTAATTATGATGGGTTTCCTGAGATTGCAAAGTTATTTCAAGGGTTCCTCTGATTTGAAAAGGTTGAGAAAGGCTGCTCTAGACTGTCATTCAGTGCATAGGCTATATATATATATATATATATATATAAGCTTTTTTTCAGGGGGAACTTGGTGGAACTCGGTTCCACCACCTCTGGCTCAGACCCTTGGGGGGGGGGGGGGGCCTGCTCATCACAATCACTTGTAAACACAGAAGTCTGGTTTCTGTGTTTTTACAAGTGACGGCTCTACAGTCTGTGTAACCCCCCTAAACTCTGCACTCTGTATGTAATGCAATCCTAGTATTTAACCACTTGCCGACCACCGCACGCACTTGTACGTCGACAGAATGGCACTCCTGGGCAGAAGGACGTGTGTGTGTGTGTATATATATATATATATATATATATATATATATATATAATGTCCCCTTTAAGGAAGCGGCATTGTGGACATGCTCCGTGAGCCCGACCGCGGGTCCCGCGGACTCGATCGCTGCGGGGATACCCGCGATCGTCTCACAGTGAGTTAGAACGGGGAGATGCTAATGTAAACAAGCATCTCCCCGCTCTGCCTAGTGACAATGACGGTGATCGCCGCTTCCTGTAATCGGAAACGGTGATCACTGTCTTGTCACACACAACCCCTCCCCCCTACAGTAAGAATCACTCCCTAGGGCACACTTAACCCCTACAGCGCTACCTAGTGGTTAACCCCTTCATGCCAGTATCGTTTTCACAGTAATCGGTGCATTTTTATAGCACTGATCGCTGTAAAAATGACAATGGTCCCAAAAGTGTTCGAGGTGTCCGCCATAATGTCGCAGTCATGATAAAAATCTTTGATTGCCGCCATTACAATAAAAATAAATAATTAATAATAAAAATGCCATAAAATTATCCCCTATTTTGTAGACGCTATAACTTTTGCACAAACCGATCAAACGCTTATTGCGATTTATTTTATTTTTTTGGGATTTTATTTTTATTTTTTTTACCAAAAATATGTAGAAGAATACGTATTGGCCTAAACTGAGGAACATAAATGTTTTTTATATATTTTTTGAGGAAATTTATTATAGCAAAAAGTAAAAAATATTGCATTTTTTTCAAAATTTTCGCTCTATTTTTGTTTTTAGCGCAAAAATAAAAACCGCAGAGGTAATCAAATACCACCAAAAGAAAGCTCTATTTGTGGGGGAAAAAAGGACGTAAATTTTGTTTGGGAGCAATGTGGCACGACCGCGCAATTGTCAGTTAAAGCGACGCAGTGCCGAATTGCAAAAAAGTGGCCTGGTCTTTGACCAGCAAAATGGTCCGGGGCTGAAGTGGTTAATGCCCCTTTAAGACCCTCCTTCTGTTCGTGAAATTTGACTGACCACACCCACTATTTGAAGTGATTTGGAGGGTGTGTGTGGATGAAGGGGTTTTGGGGGGTCGTGGGTTGAGTTCCAGTACCTATTGCTTGAGAAAAAAAGCTGTGTGTGTGTGTATATGTGTGTGTGTGTATGTGTGTGTATATATATGTATGTGTGTGTATATATATATATATATATATATATATATATAGTGTGTATGTGATAGATATATCTCTATCTCTATCTCTACCCTCTACCCTCTATCCAAAATCACTACATTAATTTTTACATATAAGGAAGATTTGACTCTCTTTATATCGATCACCTGTAATCTCCTGCATAACAGCTCTTGCACTGAGTGAGGGAGACTTTGTACCGTGTCGGTTAGCATAACAATGGCCATTTGAAGATAATACCTATCACCTGTATCTCATAGGCACCACATCCCTTAATTTGTAAACTAAGTATAGGTATGGAGAGTATGGGACTTTTAAGGTGCAACAACTACACAATGTTCTATTTAAAATATGATTTTATTACAAAGACATTTTCATAGAAAGATATATTTTCTCATATGTACATTAAATACATGAGCCATCGAATAAACATATTTAAAATTTCCAACATGCATATAGACAGATTAACTCAACATGTTTCGCCAGTTTTTGGCTTCTTCAGGAGTAGTGTCATGCAATTGCTGAGAATAAAAAAGGAAAATAAATACAACATAATTTGTTCAATCTATTATCAAAGTTAAAGACACAAAAAACACAAAAAATATAGTTGTATTTAGAGATGACTGAAAACCAAATCCACCCAGAAGGATATTTCCAATCTCAGTTCAGTTTTACCCCATATTATATATATATGCTTTACCTGTAAATTTGTTGGTATGATCATAAAGAAAGGGTAAAAGACGGATAACCAGTAAGTTGAGCCACGTAGGGAGACCTCAAAAGGAAAGATTATTGGTGTATCATAGAAGGGAGAATATACTGGCACGAGTAGCCACCCGAAGCACACCAACAAAAGAACAGAGGATCATCTGGGGGAAACTATGAAAAGGAGTATTGGTCAGAACTTATAATATCTTTTATATTGACTTACTTTGTCTTATATCTTATATTTCCCATCCATATTTACCTTTCTATATATCAAACTGATTTCAAAACAAGCAACCGAAGAGATGGATGAGGGGGAGAAAAAGGAGTGGTAGAGAAGAAAAAGGGAAATTATCCCAATCTCTCCAAATCACCCCTTGTCGCCCCACTTCTATCCGCTCTATGGAGACACAAAGAAAGGGAGAAGAAAAAATTATTAATTATAAGGATGTTAAATAACCTTATTTTATTATGTTTTAATTTTTATTTTTTATTTCTATATATAGTCAAAAATTGCCATATATTTATGACTATTGATTACCTATTGTTTTCCCACATCTGGGTTAGATCCACCTTAAGATATTTTTACCGGTATAAGCAACCAGTTCCTAAGAAAATTAAAAAATATATATGTATGTATAAAGATTGCTACTTTCAATTAACAGCCTATTAGACCAAAAAGATAGGATAAGAACAATAATTCAGTATCAAGTCATTAATTACCTTAGCCTAGTAACGCAAGACGTCTTTTCCCCAGGGTGTTGGTCATGTTACTGAATTAAACCAGACTGTGCTCTGGACTATATATCTCCCCTCCTCCTTCCCATTGGACGCCTATTTCGCGCCAAATCAATGGGAGGAGCGGGCGCGTCATTTCCTGCATCCACCCCCTTTGCTATGCTGACCCGGATGTGACGATCGTGCTGGAGAATGCCGCACCGAGAATGCGGCGTTCTCCAGCACGATCGTCACATCCGGGTCAGCATAGCAAAGGGGGTGGATGCAGGAAATGACGCGCCCGCTCCTCCCATTGATTTGGCGCGAAATAGGCGTCCAATGGGAAGGAGGAGGGGAGATATATAGTCCAGAGCACAGTCTGGTTTAATTCAGTAACATGACCAACACCCTGGGGAAAAGACGTCTTGCGTTACTAGGCTAAGGTAATTAATGACTTGATACTGAATTATTGTTCTTATCCTATCTTTTTGGTCTAATAGGCTGTTAATTGAAAGTAGCAATCTTTATACATACATATATATTTTTTAATTTTCTTAGGAACTGGTTGCTTATACCGGTAAAAATATCTTAAGGTGGATCTAACCCAGATGTGGGAAAACAATAGGTAATCAATAGTCATAAATATATGGCAATTTTTGACTATATATAGAAATAAAAAATAAAAATTAAAACATAATAAAATAAGGTTATTTAACATCCTTATAATTAATAATTTTTTCTTCTCCCTTTCTTTGTGTCTCCATAGAGCGGATAGAAGTGGGGCGACAAGGGGTGATTTGGAGAGATTGGGATAATTTCCCTTTTTCTTCTCTACCACTCCTTTTTCTCCCCCTCATCCATCTCTTCGGTTGCTTGTTTTGAAATCAGTTTGATATATAGAAAGGTAAATATGGATGGGAAATATAAGATATAAGACAAAGTAAGTCAATATAAAAGATATTATAAGTTCTGACCAATACTCCTTTTCATAGTTTCCCCCAGATGATCCTCTGTTCTTTTGTTGGTGTGCTTCGGGTGGCTACTCGTGCCAGTATATTCTCCCTTCTATGATACACCAATAATCTTTCCTTTTGAGGTCTCCCTACGTGGCTCAACTTACTGGTTATCCGTCTTTTACCCTTTCTTTATGATCATACCAACAAATTTACAGGTAAAGCATATATATATAATATGGGGTAAAACTGAACTGAGATTGGAAATATCCTTCTGGGTGGATTTGGTTTTCA
Source organism: Rana muscosa (assembly GCA_029206835.1). NCBI lineage: Eukaryota > Metazoa > Chordata > Amphibia > Anura > Ranidae > Rana > Rana muscosa. The sequence goes on along the minus strand of CM055116.1, from coordinate 956,545,008 downwards.
GTCATCTCTAAATACAACTATATTTTTTGTGTTTTTTGTGTCTTTAACTTTGATAATAGATTGAACAAATTATGTTGTATTTATTTTCCTTTTTTATTCTCAGCAATTGCATGACACTACTCCTGAAGAAGCCAAAAACTGGCGAAACATGTTGAGTTAATCTGTCTATATGCATGTTGGAAATTTTAAATATGTTTATTCGATGGCTCATGTAGTTATAACAATGGCCATGTTTACAGAAGCAGAGGTATCACCTCACCGGTATTCTGCTCCTCTTTTATTGACTGTGAGAGTAGAGGAGAGAAGAAAGCAGAACTTGAGCAGCCTGCCAGATGGGTCAGTACTGTTACCACAATATGAGGAAGGATGGCTGCAACTAGTACAGTCGTCCTGCGATGAATAAATGGATTTCATCTTTTCTTTCTCCATGCTTTTGCATCACCCTGTTCAACTGTTGTAACCCTACTCCTTTTTGAAGCTCTGTGTTGGTCAGTATTGGAGTTTATGTGGTGTTAATTACCTTCTCCACTCTCCCACATTACTTTGTTGGGCCTGGCAGTTGAGTGCTCACACCTGAGCATTGCATCTTGAGAGGAATGGAATGTGGGGGGGGGACAAGAATGACGAGGAGGATATGCAAGAAGGGAGAAAAAGTGGGCCATCACACCTATACATGGAATAGATATCCCATTTATAAAGGGACTTTGGATGTGCCTAACAATAGAAACCATAGAAATAAACAAAATCTTATTAAAAATGAAATGAATACATTTATTATTTAACCACTTCCTTACTGGGCACTTAAACCCCTTTGTACCCAGACCAATTTTCAGCTTTCAGCGCTGACGCACTTTGAATGACAATTGCGCGGTCATACAACGCTGTACCCAAATTATATTTTTATAATTTTTTTCCCACAAATAGAGCTTTCTTTTGGTGGTATTTGATCACCTCTGCGGTTTTTATTTTTTGCGCTATAAACAAAAAGACAGAAAATTTTGAAAAAAACTAAATTTTTTTACTTTTTGTTATAATAATATCCCAATTTTTTTTTTTTCATTTTTTCTCATTCAGGCCGATACGTATTCTTCTATTTATTTTTGGTATAAAAAATTGCAATAAGCGTATAGTGATTGGTTTGCGCAAAAGTTATAGCGTCTACAAAATAGGGGATAGAATTATGACATTTTTATTATATATATATTTTTTTTTTTACTAGTAATGGCGGCGATCTGCGATTTTTGTCAGGCCTGCGATATTGCGGCGGACACATCGGACACTTTTGACACTATTTTGGGACCATTCACATTTATACAGCGAACAGTGCTATAAATACGCACTGATTACTGTATAAATGTGACTGGCAGGGAAGGGGTTAACACTAGGGGCGATCAAGGGGTTAAATATGTTCCCTATTAGTGTTTCTTACTGTGTGGGGAGGGGACTGACTGGGGGAGGTGACCGATCTGTGTCCCTATGTACAAGGGACACAGCATCGGTCTCCTCTCCCTGACAGGACGTGGATCTCTGTGTTTACACACAGAGATCCACGTCCTGCCTCTGTAAAAGCCGATCGCATGTACCTGGCGGACATCGCGGCCGCCAGGCATGCGCATCGGCATCACGTGATGCGGCGCGCACAACTGTTCCCCGCCGCACGCCCTCGGAGGGATGTAAACAAACCAGGACGTCCTGGGGACGTCCACCCGACACTTGAGAGCCGCGCTGCAGCCGTCTTTTGGCTATAGCGCGGGTCTCAAGTGGTTAATCCTGTTTAAAAAAAAAAGAGAGCCATATTTTAATAAAAACATTATACAAAAATATCTGATTGCCTCATTCCAGAAATCACAGTGACGTGTACCAAGCATGTAAAATCACTGCTTTTTGCAAACCTAGCTTTCTCAGAATCCACACTTGGAGGAGGATGGCTGAAACAAGATATACAGAATGTACAGAAGCTTCTCTTTGAGGTCTACCTGTTACACCATGGGTGTAGCGTCCCTGGATTTGATTCCACGGTGGTGGAGGGGATGGCAGATGGTTTTATTCCCCCCCCCCCCCCACTCTCCTAATCCCCATTTTTTTTTTCTTTCCTCTACCTCTCTCCCTTCATCTTTTCTGATTTCTAGATCTCCTTTCTTTGTCTTGTTTTCAGTATATTCTTTCCTGCTTGTTATGGGAGTAATGACGTAACATATGTACCTAATTTGTAATCTTTATGTACATGGAATCTCTCCTTTGTTCGTTCTTGTTCACTTAAAACTAGGGTTGTCCCGATACCACTTTAAGACCGAGTACAATTTCCCCGAGACTTTTTTCAAGTACTCGCCGATACGATACTTTTTTTTTTGTCATGTGACGCACTGATGGATAGCACTGGTTGGTGGGCACTAAAAGGTGGCACTGACTAATGGCTGGCAGTGGCACTGATGGATGGGCACTTATTATGCAGAACTGATGGCTGGCACTGAAACATGGCACCGATAGGTGGCTGGCACGGAAAGATGGCACGATAGGTGGCAGACACGGAAAGATGGCACCGATAGGTGGCACGCACGAAAAGATGGCACTGATAGGTGGCACGCACTGAAAGATGGCATGCACGGAAAGATGGCACTGATAGGTGGCATGCACAGAAAGATGGCACTGATAGGTGGCACGCACTGAAAGATGGCACTGATAGGTGGCACGCATGGAAAGATGGCACTGATAGGTGGCACGCACTAAAAGATGGCACGCACTAAAAGATGGCACGCACTAAAAGATGGCACGCACGGAAAGATGGCACTGATTGGTGGCACGCACGGGAAGATGGCACTGATTGGTGGCACGCACGGAAAGATGGCACTGATTGGTGGCACGCACGGAAAGATGGCACTGATTGGTGGCATACACGGAAAGATGGCACTGATTGGTGGCATGCACGGAAAGATGGCACTGATTGGTGGCATGCACGGGAAGATGGCACTGATTGGTGGCATGCACGGAAAGATGGCACTGATTGGTGGCATGCACGGAAAGATGGCACTGAAAGATGGCACTGATAGGTGGCAGGCATGGAAAGATGGCACTGATAGGTGGCACGCACTAAAAGATGGCACGCACTAAAAGATGGCACGCACTAAAAGATGGCACGCACTAAAAGATGGCACGCACGGAAAGATGGCACTGATTGGTGGCACGCACGGAAAGATGGCACTGATTGGTGGCACGCACTGAAAGATGGCACTGATTGGTGGCACGCACGGAAAGATGGCACTGATTGGTGGCACGCACGGAAAGATGGCACTGATTGGTGGCACGCACGGAAAGATGGCACTGATTGGTGGCACGCACGGAAAGATGGCACTGATTGGTGGCACGCACGGAAAGATGGCACTGATTGGTGGCACGCACGGAAAGGTGGCACTGATTGGTGGCAGGCACGGAAAGGTGGCACTGATTGGTGGCAGGCACGGAAAGGTGGCACTGATTGGTGGCAGGCACGGAAAGGTGGCACTGATTGGTGGCAGGCACGGAAAGGTGGCACTGATTGGTGGCAGGCACGGAAAGGTGGCACTGATTGGTGGCAGGCACGGAAAGGTGGCACTGATTGGTGGCAGGCACGGAAAGGTGGCACTGATTGGTGGCAGGCACGGAAAGGTGGCACTGATTGGTGGCAGGCACGGAAAGGTGGCACTGATTGGTGGCAGGCACGGAAAGGTGGCACTGATTGGTGGCAGGCACGGAAAGGTGGCACTGATTGGTGGCAGGCACGGAAAGGTGGCACTGATTGGTGGCAGGCACGGAAAGGTGGCACTGATTGGTGGCAGGCACGGAAAGGTGGCACTGATTGGTGGCAGGCACGGAAAGGTGGCACTGATTGGTGGCAGGCACGGAAAGGTGGCACTGATTGGTGGCAGGCACGGAAAGGTGGCACTGATTGGTGGCAGGCACGGAAAGGTGGCACTGATTGGTGGCAGGCACGGAAAGGTGGCACTGATTGGTGGCAGGCACGGAAAGGTGGCACTGATTGGTGGCAGGCACGGAAAGGTGGCACTGATTGGTGGCAGGCACGGAAAGGTGGCACTGATTGGTGGCAGGCACGGAAAGGTGGCACTGATTGGTGGCAGGCACGGAAAGGTGGCACTGAAAGGTGGCACGCACTGAAAGATGGCATGCACGGAAAGATGGCACTGATAGGTGGCACGCACTGAAAGATGGCACTGATAGGTGGCACGCACTGAAAGATGGCACTGATAGGTGGCACGCACTGAAAGATGGCACTGATAGGTGGCACGCACTGAAAGATGGCACTGATAGGTGGCACGCACTGAAAGATGGCACTGATAGGTGGCACGCACTGAAAGATGGCACTGATAGGTGGCACGCACTGAAAGATGGCACGCACTGATAGGTGGCACGCACTGAAAGGTGGCACGCACTGAAAGGTGGCACGCACTGAAAGGTGGCACGCACTGAAAGATGGCACTGATTGGTGGCAGGCACGGAAAGATGGCACTGATTGGTGGCAGGCACGGAAAGATGGCACTGATTGGTGGCAGGCACGGAAAGATGGCACTGATTGGTGGCAGGCACGGAAAGATGGCACTGATTGGTGGCAGGCACGGAAAGGTGGCACTGATTGGTGGCAGGCACGGAAAGGTGGCACTGATTGGTGGCAGGCACGGAAAGGTGGCACCGATTGGTGGCAGGCACGGAAAGGTGGCACTGATTGGTGGCAGGCACGGAAAGGTGGCACTGATTGGTGGCAGGCACGGAAAGGTGGCACTGATTGGTGGCAGGCACGGAAAGGTGGCACTGATTGGTGGCAGGCACGGAAAGGTGGCAGGCACGAAAAGGTGGCACTGATTGGTGGCATGCACGGAAAGATGGCACGCACGGAAAGATGGCACTGATTGGTGGCACGCACGGAAAGATGGCACTGATTGGTGGCACGCACGGAAAGATGGCACTGATTGGTGGCACGCACTGAAAGGTGGCACGCACTGAAAGATGGCACTGATAGGTGGCACGCACTGATAGGTGGCACGCACTGATAGGTGGCACGCACTGATAGGTGGCACGCACTGAAAGATGGCACGCACTGAAAGATGGCACGCACTAAAAGATGGCACTGATTGGTGGCAGGCACGGAAAGATGGCACTGATTGGTGGCAGGCACGGAAAGATGGCACTGATTGGTGGCACGCACGGAAAGATGGCACTGATTGGTGGCACGCACGGAAAGATGGCACTGATTGGTGGCACGCACGGAAAGATGGCACTGATTGGTGGCACGCACGGAAAGATGGCACTGATGGGTGGCACGCACGGAAAGATGGCACTGATGGGTGGCACGCACGGAAAGATGGCACTGATGGGTGGCACGCACGGAAAGATGGCACTGATGGGTGGCACGCACGGAAAGATGGCACTGATGGGTGGCACGCACGGAAAGATGGCACTGATGGGTGGCACGCACGGAAAGATGGCACTGATGGGTGGCACGCACGGAAAGATGGCACTGATGGGTATCGCACACACTGAAAGATGGCACTGATTGGTGGCACGCACGGAAAGATGGCACTGATTGGTGGCACGCACGGAAAGATGGCACTGATTGGTGGCACGCACGGAAAGATGGCACTGATTGGTGGCACGCACGGAAAGATGGCACTGATGGGTGGCACGCACTGAAAGTTGGCACTGATGGGTATCGCACGCACTGAAAGATGGCACTGATGGGTATCGCACACACTGAAAGATGGCACTGATGGGTATCGCACACACTGAAAGATGGCACTGATGGGTATCGCACACACTGAAAGATGGCACTGATGGCTGGCACTGATGGCACGCGCTGACAGATGGCTGGTACTGATAAATGGGCACTGACAGATGGCTGGCACTTATGGGCAGGCACTGAAATAAATGACATGAAAGGAACCTAAACTATTTTTCTATGCTGCCTGCGACGCCCCTCTTGCTACACCCTGCACTTGGCCACATAAAAGCAGCAGCGGACATCTTGTTATACCCAGCCCGAACTATCTGAAATTTTCAGAATATAACACGCCAAGATATATTAAGGCATTGATATTAGGATTCACTTTTCTATGTCAGTTTCATGTATTTAACACTATATCGATAATTAGTATTTGACACATCAGGGGGGGGGGGATTTAATCACACACTGACCTGCTGCAGTGGTGCTGGCCATGTGTCTGTGCCTCTGCTTGCTGGAGAGGGGGAAGAGGGGCGCTCCACCAGGCTGAGTACGGACGCACAGGGCACGGGGAGAAGCCTCGCTATGTGCAGAGCCTTGCAGCTGCCAGGGAAAAGTCAGATCTGTGTGGAGGTCCCACAAGACTCACTCCTGCTCACCGGACTGTGACAGAATTAGCGGAGCCGCGATGAGCAGAGCTGAATGTGAGAGCTGCACCCGGCAGGAGGGGGAGGACAGTGGAATGTGGGGAGCTGGGCTTGCTCACCTCTAATGCAGGAAGTTTCCACAGACATGCGGTCCCAAGTCTGGTGATAGCTGGCGAGAGGGGAGGGAAATCACAAGGACACGTGATTGGTTGTTAAGGACGCGGCGGCCCCGTTCCTTAACAATCAATCTTTTCTTTACTTTTCTGCTGTTAGCGAGGAATTCCTGCTGACAACTGAAAGTACAGAGCCCGAAGGTATCGGTTTTGGGTATCGGGGCATTTGCAAGAGTACCGATACTCTTGCAAATGCTTAGTATCGGCACCGTTACCAGTATCGGTATTGGTGCAACCCTACTCAAAACATTTATGCAAAAAAATAAAAAAAAGAATATACAAATACCTAAAGCAAATATACACATAAACCTAGTGGAATGACCTGGTAGGGAAAGGGGGGGGGGGGGGGGTGTACAGACAGGAGGATATCCAAGGAGGAACAATCAACGGGTGGGAAAGACAGTATACTAAGGCTGAGGTCAGAGACAGTCAAATGCAGAATCAAAAACTCACCTAATGCACATAAGTCCACTATATACGGTGGCTTACCATTGATGGGCAACAAGTGGCACACATAAAGGTGAAGGACACCACCGAAAGAAAACCGGGGAGAGCAACACTGCACACCAACGGAAGAAAAAATAGGTCTATAAAAAATAATAAAAATAGATTGCAAATTGACAGAAAAAGAAACACTATACCACCCATAGTACCAAAAAGATCCTTGGTCACATACCCACCTTACTAAACAAACTGACAAATGGAAAGAAAAAAGGTCCGGCTTCAAATGTCTGACAAGGAGGACTTTTTACCTTTCTGGCTGCATGTTGTTTAGGGTCACCTACTTAAGTTGTGAAACCACAGGATGAGGATGACTACTTTGGGACTCCCAACTTCTATTAAAAAGAATGAAGTCATCTCTATTTCTATCTCTATGGATTTCCTTTAAAGCCGTGTTAATATTTTGTCAGGTGTAATGATTCATTCTGTGCCATAGTGTTCACTAAATGTCATTTAGAGGTATTTTATTTATTAAAGGTGTGTGAGGTGTGAAGACCAGGATTTGTCACACTTCATAAAAAAAAAAGGGTATATCAGCTGTTGCATTCAGAATTATAGAAAGTAATTGTCACCCAGGTTTAGAAGTCACTCATACCTTGTGCTGCCACAGATCAGGCAGCTGTAGCGTTTATCAAGGGTGGAGCGTGGCTCAGGAGCCAGGAGAGGCTGCAGTATGTCAGAGTACTGAGTCACGCCTAGCCAATACAAACACTCACAGATGACACTTGTTGGAGCCTCCTAGGTTACAGCCAGGTAGACACCATGTCATTGATCTTTCATTAAGATGTCTTGCAGATTCAGATCATGTGTTGGCACTTGTATGAATGCTTTCACCAAAAATATAGACTCTTCATCTGTGTAAAATAAACCTAAAAAAAAATGCCGTATTTGGGGACATTTCATGTACTCTTAAGTACATACAAAGATACATTAATATGTGTGTATGTATATATGTGTGTGTATATGTGTGTGTATATATATATATATATCGTGTAAAGGACTAGCATCAAATGTAGAACTTGAAGGACACCGCCACTCGCTGGTTCTTCTTTTTAAGGGCTTTGTTTGCCCATTTTTATTAAAAGAAGTTCAAAACAAAATGAAAGGTTTCCCTCGCAGGGGTTTCAGCACTCCTATTCATCAACAAAATGTCATTTAGCCTCCTGGCTTATACATACAGCAGTGCTGCTCAGGCCTTCCACTTCAGGCTTTCATCTGTCTCCTACAGACTATTCCCTTGGCAACACCGTCCATTTAGATAGCAGCCCCTCACTGCTCTGATCCTCAGACTTGGGTCCACTGCTCTGACCCTCAGACCTGGGTCTCTGGCTTCCAGTGTGCAGACAAGCACTCTCTGGCTTCTCCAGTGCACACTTGCACTCTGAGGCTTCTCCGGTGCACACCTGCACTCGTCGGGAGGGTGGAGCCCAGAATGCTGGTCCTGACTCTACTATCAGGCCCACACACACCTGAACAATCAGTGTGCCGCTGAGTCTCAAAACCCGGATCCAGGACTGGGGATTTCATCCCACCCGGATCTCTAAGAAATCCCCAAGCTCCAGGTCCCAAAGTGAACTTTAGTAAATCATGAGGAAACTGAAAAGCCAGTTTCCTCCCAAACAAGCAAATACCCTGGAGCCCCTCAACCTGCCTGGTTGAGAATCCTGTATTCATACACTGGTGGGGTACCACACTACCATATATATATATATATATATATATATATATATATATATATATATATATACTGATTGGCCATAACATTCTGACCATTGACAGGTAAAGTGAATAACATGGAGTATCTCATTACAATGGCATCTGAAAGTGGGTGACATATATATTAGGCAGCAAGTGAACATGTTGTTCCTGAAGTTGATGTGTGAAAGCAGAAAAAAATTGGCAAGTTTAGGGGTTGCACAACTTAAGAGCCAAATTGTAATGGCTAGAAGACTGGGTCAGAAAAGGTCCAAAACTGCAGTTCTTGTGGGATGTTCCAAGGTCTGCATTGGTCTGGACCTACCAAAAGTGGTCCAAGGAAGGAAAACCAGCAACAGAGTTATGGGCGGTCAAGGCTCATTAATGCACATGTGGCACAAAGGCTTGCTCATGTAGTCTGACCCAATAGAAGAGCTACTGTAGCTAAAATTGCTGAAAAAGTGTTGATTCCAGTAGAAAGGTATTGGAACACGTGCGTTGAAGTTTGATGCATATTGGGCTGTGTAGCAGTCCAATCAGGGTGCCCATGCTGACCCTTATCCACAGCCAAAAGCACCTACAATGGGCATGGATCAGAACTGGACCACAAAGCAGTGAAAGAAGGTGGCCTGATCTAATGAATTCAACAACGAGTTTGAGTTGTTGACTTCCCCACCAAATTCTCCAGATTTCAATCCAATTGAGTATCTGTGGGATGTGCTGGAAAAACCAAGTCTGATCCATGGAGGTTCCACTTCACAACTTGGAGGATCTGCTACTGATGGTTTGGTGCCAGATACTGCAGTATACCTTCAGAAGTTTGCTGGAGTTCATGCCTTGATGGGTTATGGTGGGTGGTCATAATGTTTTGGCTGATCAGTGTGTCAATAAAAGCAAGGCTTGTACAATATGAATATAATCTAGAGCAATAGTCTGTCACTTTTAGTTAGCGTTCCACTGATTGGGGATTTAATAAGTAGATACAATTCCACCTTTCTGTGAATTTGTGGTAGTCCTTTGCACACCGAAACAAGTGCCAGAAAGTAAACTCCGCATCCACTCCTAAATATCCACCTTGGTGCAAATGGTGACCCCCTGCTCCCCACGAGACACCACACACTCCAAAAATAGTTGCCTCTCATTTTACTGATAGGCATCACATGATCCCATTCAGACACTTTATTAAGTTAAACAGTCTCGATTAAAAACAGTCACAAAGAAAGACTTCTAAAATGCTCATCAATCCCCATATAATCATCAGTATCACACTCAGACAGCATGGCTGGGGATCCCAGCATATCGCCACATCCGCCTGCAGCGATTCCAGCAGTCAGCTTCGCTTCCTGCCGGCGTACTGACCTCACTTCAGGTTCACGTATAGCCATGCTCTGACGTGTTTCATCATTACGACTTCATCCGAGGCTTGTATATTCATATAGCATGTTTTCATCTAGTATCATATTTGTTACAGAGAACACAAACCTATCTGTTAACCCATTTTAAAGTGTATTTCCACTTTTGCAGCCAAGTTGGGATAACACCTACTTTGTATTTGTTACTTGTTCCTGGTCACGTAGCATACTTAAAAAAAAATATTTAAAACTTGCAGCTTACCTTTTCTAGATGCTTTTCCCCCAAAAATCGTACTTGCTGCTCCCTGTTCATGAGAGGGCTGGGGACTTGTGTTGGCCATGAACAACCCAATCTGTACTGTGCAGGCAGATTTCTTTATCGCTTAAATTCGATGAGAAAAACTGACTGTCCTAGCAAAGATTTACAGGCCTGGCTGGCTCATAGTATGTGTGAGTGTATGTACAGTTGTGCTCAAAAGTTTACATACCCTGGCAGAATGATTTCTTGGCCATTTTTCAGAGAATATGAATGATAACACAAACATTTTCACTTATGGTTAGTGTTTGGCTGAAGCCATTTATTATCAATCAACTGTGTTTACTTTTTTAAATCATGACAGCAGAAACTACCAAAATGACCCTGATCAAACGTTCACAAACACTGTCTGATAACATGCACACAAGTTGACACAAAGGGGTTTGAATGACTATAAAAGGTAACCATCCTCACCTGTGATCTGTTTGCTTGTAATTATGGTTGAACCTGACTAACTATGTAATAAGTGTGTGTCTGTATAAAAGGTCAATTCGTTTCTAGACTCCTTACAGACCCTTGCATCTTTCATCCAGTGCTGCACTGATGTTTCTGGATTCTGAGTCATGGGGAAAGCAAAAGAATTGTGAAAGGATCTGCGTTTTTTAGCATTCGTTTTTGATGATATGATACCGAGAGCTCCCACTCCAATCCTTTTCCCCCTCTCTCCCTTTTTTTCAGTTTCAAGCGTATAGGGGTTCATTTATATATTTATAGATGTATTCATAGCTGGCATTAGCAGGGATATAATTCCTTGAGGGATCCTTATTTTTAGTTCTCAGTGTATGTGTGTGTGTGTGCGTGTATATATATTTTCTATATACACACACACAGACACACACACACGGTACGGAAAGTATTCAGACCCCCTCAAATTTTTCACTCTGTTATATTGCAGCCATTTGCTAAAATCATTTAAGTTCATTTTTTCCCTCATTAATGTACACACAGCACCTCATATTGACAGAAAACACAGAATTGTTGACATTTTTGCAGATTTATTAAAAAAGAAAAACTGAAATATCACATGGTCCTAAGTATTCAGACCCTTTGCTCAGTATTTAGTATTTGCACCCTTTTGATCTAATACAGACATGAGTCTTTTTGGGAAAGATGCAACAAGTTTTTCACACCTGGATTTGGGGATCCTCTGCCATTCCTCCTTACAGATCCTCTCCAGTTCTGTCAGGTTGGATGGTAAATGTTGGTGGACAGACATTTTTAGGTCTCTCCAGAGATGCTCAATTGGGTTTAAGTCAGGGCTCTGGCTGGGTCATTCAAGAACAGTCACAGAGTTGTTGTGAAGCCACTCCTTAGTTATTTTAGCTGTGTGCTTAGGGTCATTGTCTTGTTGGAAGGTAAACCTTCGGCCCAGTCTGAGGTCCTGAGCACTCTGGAGAAGGTTTTCGTCCAGGATATCCCTGTACTTGACCGCATTCACCTTTCCCTCGATTGCAACCAGGCGTCCTGTCACTGCAGCTGAAAAACACCCCCACAGCATGATGCTGCCACCACCATGCTTCACTGTTGGGACTGTATTGGACAGGTAATGAGCAGTGCCTGGTTTTCTCCACACATACCGCTTAGAATTAAGGCCAAAAAGTTCTATCTTGGTCTCATCAGACCAGAGAATTTTATTTCTCACCATCTTGGAGTCCTTCTTCAGGTGTTTTTTTTTTAGCAAACTCCATGCAGGCTTTCATGTGTCTTGCACTGAGGAGAGGCTTCCGTCGGGCCGCTCTGCCATAAAGCCCCAACTGGTGGAGGGCTGCAGTGATGGTTGACTTTCTACAACTTTTTCCCATCTCCTGACTAACTCTGGAGCTCAGCCACAGTGATCTTTGGTTTCTTCTTTACCCCTCTCACCAAGGCTCTTCTCCCCCGATAGCTCAGTTTGGCCAGCTCTAGGAAGGGTTCTGGTCGTCCCAAACGTCTTCCATTTAAGGATTATGTTGGCCACTGTGCTCTTAGGAACCTTAAGTGCAGCAGAATTTTTTTTGTAACATTGGCCAGATCTTGGCCTTGCCACAATTCTGTCTCTGAGCTCTTCAGGCAGTTCCTTTTGACCTCATGATTTTCATTTGCTCTGACATGCACTGTGAGCTGTACGGTCTTTTATAGACAGGTGTGTGGCTTTCCTAATCAAGTCCAATCAGTATAATCAAACACAGCTGGACTCAAATGAAGGTGTAGAACCATCTCAAGGATGATCAGAAGAAATGGACAGCACCTGAGTTAAATATGAGTGTCACAGCAAAGGGTCTGAATACTTAGGACCATGCGATATTTCAGTTTTTCTTTTTTAATAAATCTGCAAAAATGACAAAAATTCAGTGTTTTTCTGTCAAAATGGGGTGCTGTGTGTACATTAATGAAGAAAAAAAATGAACTTACCGTATATACTCGAGTATAAGCAGACCCAAATATAAGCCAAGGCACCTAATTTTACCACAAAAAAATGGGAAAATTTATTGACTCGAGTATAAGCCTAGGGTGTCCATCTGCATGCCTCACTGTGTCCATGTCCATGCCTCACTGTGCCCATGCCTCACTGTGCCCATGCCTCACTGTGCCCATGCCTCACTGTGCCCATGCCTCACTGTGCCCATGACTAGACTGATGTTTAACATAGGAGTCTATGGAAGGGGTGCCTGGTTTGAAAAATCGTTGCTCCCTGTCCGTAGGTCTCCCAGACAAAAAACTTTGCACACTTGTAGAGGAGAAATGGGCCTATATGTGTGCCAAGTTTCGGGTCCAGGGAACCTACGACCGGCCGGTACCAGGTCCCCAAAATCACCGGAGAAATAACCGTTTAACATGGGAGTCTATGGAAGGGCTGCCCGAATTTGAAAAATCGGAGCTCCCCGGCCTTGGTCATCCGGACAACAAACTTTGCAAACTTGTAGAGGAATAGTGGGGCTACATGTGTGCCAAGTTTGGGGGCCAGGGGACCTACGGCCGGCTGGTAGCGCGTCCGCAAAATCCGGGTGATCAGGCGCAAAAAGGTGACTCGAGTATAAGCCGAGGGGGGCATTTTCAGCACAAAAAAATGTGCTGAAAAACTCGGCTTATACTCGAGTATATACGGTAAATGATTTTGGCAAATGGCTGCAATATAGCAAAGTGAAAAATTTAAGGGGATCTGAATACTTTCCGTACCCACTGTATATTGTGTGTGTGTGTGTGTGTGTGTAGATATAGATATATATCTCCGTCACGCACTTTTCTTCCCTGTTTGTACATTGCTATCCATTGAAAGCAGTAGAAGCTGCTTCTAGAGTTCTATGCAATATGCATACTCCTCCAAATAGCTAAAAATGTAAAATAATCTTACTCTTTCGTTCATGGAAGGACACAGCTTCCTATTGACAAGTGGGTATTATCCTTCATTTAGGAGTGACTAGGCAGAAAACTTGTAGAAAGTGTTAACACATCACACCTCCTACAGCACCGCCCAGGGGGCGGACCCTCTGGGTATAACCCTTCTCTCTGCACCTCGCAGATCAGTTTTTTTCTGCCTAGCAAGGAGAAGGACATGGCTCCCTTCAGGCCCATTGGTCCGGGGGGTTTTTTTCTACGTTTTTTTTTTAAAGTTTTTTTGTTCCTGCGATCTTCGATCAACTGCCGACTGGGTGACAGGCTGGTTCCCAGATCCTTGTAGTCTCCCCAGTTTCGGCCATCGAGCGTGTGCCGACCCTAGCTATGCGCTGGGTTTTCCACGACATGCCCGTCGCTCCATGGGTGGCCAGTGAGCTTCGCGCTCCAGGGCATGCATATGATCGGTCTCTATGGCACAATCACAGCATGCCTGGCCGACAGTCACCTCCGTGCGCGGATGATGATCTGTCTGGAATGTCTTCCAGCATGATCCACGCAGGAAGGGTAAGTAGCTCCCCTGCTTCGGCAGGGTTACTTGGCTGGACATTCCTGGAGAGATCGAGTAAGTGTGTTTTTTTTATTTTTTTCCCCCCTTTCTTTCCTCTCTTCCTGCCTTCCCTCCTCCCTGGGCTCTGAATCTAAGGATGGGTGCTGGGGGGTCACCTGGGGAGCTCCATCTGGAGCGGGATCTGCGCTGTAGACTGTCTTTAGATATCAATGTGCTGCTTACCTGTGTGTGTTTTTCTCCCTCCATGCTGTCTGCGGCCATTTTCTTGTGGTCCACGCCTGTTTTGGCCTTTAGAGCGTACCGGCACTGTCAGTCATGTACATTCCGGGTGTGGAGAACTGGCAGGCGGACTACCTGAGTCTCCAAATGCTGGACCAAGAAGAGTGGTCCTTACACCCAGATGTGTTCCAGCTCCTCTGCCAAAGATGGGGCATGCCAGACGTAGATCTTCTGGCGTCCCGACTCAATCGGAAGGTATTGAGGTTTGTGGCCCGGTCAAAGGACCCATGGGCAGATGCAATGGACGCGTTGGTAGCATCGTGGGGTCAGTATCGGCTAATCTATGCCTTCCATCCCATGAGGCTCCTTCCTCATCTGCTTCACAGAGTGGAGGCGGAGGGAATTCCAATGATCCTGATTGCTCCAGATTGGCATCAGTGTCCTTGGTACGCCGATCTAGTACGTCTGGTAGCAGACGTCCCCTGGCGCCTACCACTACGGAAGGACCTGCTGTCGCAAGGTCCCATACTCCATCCTGCTTTACATTCACCGGCATGGCTATTGAGAACCAGGTTCTGAGAGACCGGGGCCTGTCAGATTCAGTCATCTCTACTATGAGAAGTGTTTGGAAGCCGTCCTCTAGGAAGGTTTACCATTGCACTTGGAAGGCCTACATTTCCATGAGTGAGGAAACGAAGTGGCATCCGCGTACTTATTTGGTCTCCAGAATCCTGCTGTTCTTACAGCGTGGGGTGGACCAAAGGCTTGCCTTAAGTATGATTTAAGGGGCAGAGATCTGCCCTGGCTGTCTTTTTTCAGCGACCCCTGGTGGCTCACTCTCGCGTGATTATGTTTGTGCAGGGGGGTTCGACATGTGGCTCCTCCGGTCCGTCCCCCGCTACCTCCGTGGGACTTGAACCTGGTCCTCTCGGTGCTTCAGAAGTCACTGTTTGAGAATATCAGGGAAATTCCCTTGTTGGCACTTTCTCAAAAAGTGGTCTTTTTGGTGGCTGTTACGTCAGTTAGGCGGGTTTCTGAGCTGGCAGCCTTGTCATGCAAGGCTCCCTATCTGATCTTCCACAAGGATAAGGTGGTGCTGCGTCCGCAGCCTTCCTTTCTTCCGAAAGTCATCTCAATGAAGACATTGTACTTCCATCCTTGTGTCCTCATCCGTCGAATCCTAAGGAGGCGGCGTTGCATTCCCTGGACGTTGTCCGGGCTCTGAGAGTATACTTATCTGCTACTACTCCGTTCCGGAGGTCAGACTGCAGTCTCGTTGGCCACCATCTCTAGGTCTGTTTCCCAATTATGTAAGGGGGCAACTTGGTCATCCGCTCACTGTCACAAAATTCTACAAGGTTGATGTAGGTGCATCTTCGGATGCCTCCTTTTGGCCGCAAAGTTTTGCAGGCGGCCGTTTAGAGTTGCAACTCCTCTGTTTTGTTTTTGGGTGAAAGTTTACTTTTATGCTGTTCCCGCCCCTCATTTTTTTGACACTGCTTTTGGACATCCCAATGGGCAATAGGAAGCTGTGTCCATTAATGAACTCGGAGAAATGGATTTTACGGTGAGTACAAAAATCCTATTTTTACATTTCTTTTAAATGTGCTTTGTGATTGGAACACAACAAACATAGTGGGAATTCTGAAATTTGACTCCAAAAGTGAAAATACACTTTATTTTTCCCAATTCCAGAAATTGCATCTTGGCTGTATCCTTTGGATCTAGAAGGGTTATGGTGGAGAAATATTGTATATCTTATACATTTTTCATATCTGCTTCATCAGGGGGGATACTTAGGTGTGGTATACAGTCACATTTCTTCATTTAAATATGCAACCATGTTTCTGATCCTAGACCTTTCACATGGGACTATTGGGGATGTTGTATGGAGGCTTTGATTACTTTAAGAGTGGTTTACTACTCGAGATAGTTACTATAATATATATATATATATATATATATATAATATAGTAACTATCAGTCAACATCTTACTCGTATATGTGAAGGATAAATCAATTCTGTACCGATGTCATTCAGTTGACTCCAGTCTTTAGCTCGACCACCAAATAAGGAAAACCCTTCATCTGTGTACATGAACAGTGCTTCCATTCAAATACAGAATAGGTAAAACTGTTCTGAAACGTGTGCCTTTGCTTTCCCATGTCTATTAAAGGCAAACTTCACTCTCTCAATCAACACTGACTATTTTGAATCCTTATGCTATTAGCATTGGTATTGGATAGTAAAGTATATCGTATTTACTTGTTTTAAACTGTTTTTTTTTTCTTTTCTTTAGTTACTTCCTAGTTTCTTTACATAGGTAAATGTCATACATCCCAGAAGTCTTCAGGAGGGGAGGAGGGATTTTCTCAGCAAAGCACACCCTCCTGCATGCCTGAGCTAAGGGCAGATGGATTCCAGGAAGTCAATGCTACTTGAATCATCTGCCCTTACTCAAGATGGCCACAACCAGAAATGCTAGGGGGTGTTTTTCTAAGTACTTTCTCAACAAAATAAACCATGAAGACATGGGTGGATGGGGGAGTTTGCTTTGAATATAAAAAAAAAAAATGAATTAAATGGCACTTTTGGTTTGTGGGGCTCAGATACACTGTAGATCCACTTTAACAGGCTTACCTTTGCTGTGGGAATGACAGCGCTATTCATTCACAAGAGATTAATATGTCTTTTGTATGTAAGTTCCAAGCTATGACTTTCAAAACGCTACGTTGTGTAACTAAATCCTAGTACTAGAGGAGATTCCACGACTTCAGTGTGGAGTTCCCTCTTTTTCTGTAGCCCTGCTGAAATGAAAAGCATATAGGCAATCTCTGGTCAGTAATGAGCACTGCAAAGTGGTGCTTCAACCTGATAATCGAGCTGTGCATGGCCGGCTCCCTAAAGAAAAGCATTATATAAAGCTGCTAAACGAACACCTATGTCTCTGCTGCATCATTCATTTACTCTTTTTTGATTTTGAATCCTACAGGTTTTCGTTTTGGCTCTCGCCTTTCTCATCCTGTTCCTGGGGAACTTTTTGACGACTCTGAAAGTGGTCCATGCAAAGTTTCAGAAGAATAAAGAAAAGAAACCTTGACGTTAACTAGACCACGGACTTGTTGACTGTTATGTAGCTAATAAATGACCCAAAATAAAATGTTTAACAGGAAAAGGGATTGTGGGAAGCTACAAGTATCCCAGTATCTGTATCACTACTGGAGACTGCCTGCAGTCCTCACATGCTGCTCCCTATTTCTCTCCGGGAGAGACCACTGACTTTATACTACCAAACCTCTAAGCTTCACCTGCAGTGATAAGACCTTACATGCCACTTGGGGTATCAGAGTGTATTGCTCCGCTTTGTACCACTTGAAGGTCTTAAAATGTTGTGAAATCACCCGTGTTTTACTGACCGAGTACAAATCAGTGCCTGCCCCAATTCTCATATGCAAAGACTTAGGTGCATGCACAGTGTGAATAGTTGTTAATGACCTATACATTTTACAAGTACTGTTTTTGGAAAGAGAGGTCAGACCAGCATTCATTTTAATTTTCTGTCATTTCACATATTAAAACTTGATGAATGAAATAATGTGAAAAGGGACTTTTTCTAATGACTTCCTAAGGAAATGTTCATATTGCTGACGATGTGTGGGTTATGGCTGGAAAGAATGCAAAATAAAACAAACTTGTCTTTCACAGGAGATCACTTTGCAGTTTGATATTTTGAGAAATTAAAGGATAACCTTTTGAAATGTTGATCATATGGAAGGCCATCTTTTCTTAATTGTACATTATTACAGGACGCAGGATAGTATTTTGGAACCAATGGATTATGCAGCTGCCTTCAGGGGATGGAACAATGGGAAACAAAGCTGTAAGGGCCGCCCTGTATAGCCTCTCCTATCGCAGCAAGTCTGAGAAAAATAAACCACTTTTGTGGCATTTTTACAATATTCTTCAGTAGCTGTAGATCAGGGGTGTCAAACTCTATTTCATCGTGGGCCGCATCAGCATTATGATTGTCCTCAAAAGGGCCGGTTGTATCTGTAAGATTAGATGTCCAGCGCATCCCCTCCCCTTACATTAAATGTCAAGAGCCACCCCACCATCAGAAGTGGAGTCCCCCACTCTCCCTTACATTACAGTGCACCCCCCTTTTCTTATGCTGCTGCTGGGAAGAAGCTGGATGCATTGCTTGAAAGCAGAAAGTAGGGGGTCTGGAGGAGGACCAGAGGAGGGCTGGAGCTCTCCTGCAGGAGAGGTGTGAGGGCCACACGAAATGGCCTGGAGGGCCGGATTTGGCCCGCGGGCCTTGTGTTTGACACCTGTGCTGTAGAGGTACTGAGGTTCATTTTGGCAGCGTCTGGACCAGTTACTCCTGGGCTATGTCCTTAGGGAACTACACCTGGACCCTGCCAAAAAGAGGATGCAGTTCAACACATTGAGTTGGCTCCAGTTCCTGAGTCACTACCTTCCTTCAAGTTCCCCATAACCCTTTCAGAGACATCCCTCTTCTCCTAGTTATCCAGAGGAATGTTCTGCTATATTCCCTGAATTTATGGGGGGAAACGTCCAGCTTCAGAGTCCTCGCTCTGCAGGGGCTGCAAGTAAGCCACCTCACCCTGTCCCCCAAAGCCATCTCTGAACTTCCTCTGGCTACTTCTGCACTTCCTGAAGTGGAGGATGAGTATGGTACCTCAGATTTAATGGACTCTGTACATGAGGAAGTTTAGTCTCCTAAACGTAAGGATACTATTTCTATCCTTCTTGCTGCAGTGAAACACGTTGCTTAACCTGGCACAACTTGCACTGGCCTTGCCAAAGGTCACCACCCTGTGTTCCCCAGTACTATACACTCGCTTTTACAGTCTGTATTGTAGAGTGACTTGGCTCATCCTGGATATCCACCCCTTGGGTCTAGAATATTGCACACAGGTTGTACAAACTATAATTTTAGTCTCTGTATTTGCTTGCTTAACCGCTTCCCGACCAGCTGCCATCATTATACTGCGGCAAGGTGGCTCGTTCCCACAAACTGCCATAGGTGTACGCTGGCGCAAGAATTCACTTTTGTGGGTCCGTGCGCTCCCATTAGCAAGCAGGGGAGCCAATCGGCAGGTTCGGCGGACTCTGTCTGCCGAGCCACCTGCGATCGTTCCCCATAGTGACAGAACCGGGATCTGCCTGTGTAAACAAGGCAGATCTCTGTTCTGACAGGGGAGATCACACAGATCCTGTCTTTCTGCTATGCAGGAAGATGGATCTGTGTATATTCCCAGTCACACAATCCCTCATACAGTTAGAAAACAGAGAAGACATTTAAACCCCTTGATTGCCCCTGTTATCCCCTTTCCTGCCAGTGTCATTAGTACAATAACGATGCATATTTTTAGCACTGATTACTGTAATGTCACTGGTTCCCAAAAGAGTGTCAAATGTCAGTTAGGTGTCCCATCCATCCGCCGCTAAAAGTCGCTGATCTCTGCCATTGCTAGTAAAAATAAAAAAAAATATCATAAATATATCCCCTATTTTGTAGACACAATAACTTTTATGCAAACCAATCAATATACGCTTATTGCGTTTTTGGTTTTTTGTTATTTAAAAAACAAAAAAAACAAATATAGCAGAATACATATTGGCCTAAACTGATAAATACATATTTTTTTTTACTCTTTCGTCCATGGACCGACACAGCTTCTCTATTGACAAAGTGGGTATTATCCGTTAATTAGGAGTGACTAGGCAGAAAACTTGTAAAAAGTGTTGCATCACACCTTCTACAGTACCGCCCAGGGGGCGGACCCTCTGGGTAAATACCCTCAGTCTGCATCTCGCAGATCAGTTTTTTTCTGTCTAGTAAGGAGTAGGACATGGCTCCCTTCGGGCCCATTTGTCCGGGGGAAAAATATATTTTTTTGCTACATTTTTTTTTTGTTTCCTGCGATCTTCAATCAATTGCCGACTGGGTGACAGGCTGGAGCCTCGATCCTTGTAGTCTCCCCAGTTTCGGCCATCGAGCGTGTGCCGACCCTAGCTACGCGCTGGGTTTTCCACGACATGCCCGTCGCTCCACGGGTGGCCGGTGAGCCTACGCTCCAGGGCCTGCATCGGACCGCTCAGCTTCGGCTGACCTTACGGCCGAGTCGCAGCAGCCTGGCCGGTGAGCTTACGCTCCAAGGCTTGCATTGGACCGCTCAGCTTCGGCTGACCTTACGGCCGAGTCGCAGCAGCCTGTCCGGTAAACGTTGCACTCCAGGGCATACATATGATCGTCCCCTTGGGTCCAATCACACCATGCCTGGCCAACAGTCACCTTCCGTGCGCGGACGATGATCTGTTTGGAATGTCTTCCAGCATGATACATGCAGGATAGGTAAGTAAACTCCCCTGCCTTGGCTGGGTGATTTGGCTGGACATTCCTGGAGAGACCAAGTGGTTGTGGCCCCTTTCTTCCCTCTCTCCTTGCCCTTCCCTCCTCCCTGGGCTTCTAGCTAAGGTTGCTGGGGGTCACCTAGGGGGTTCCACTGGAGCGGGGTTGGCTGTAACTAACATTTAAAAAGATGTCATTTCTGCTTACCTGTGTGTGTGCTTCTTCCCCCTCCACGCTGTCGGCAGCCATTTTGCGGTGGTCCATGCTGGGTTCGGCCTCTAGTGACTGCCCGGCGGCCATCTTCCTGTGGTTTTGGCGCCATTTTCTTGTAGTTCCACACCCTCTGGCCTCTATCGCAGTGTTTCTCAACTCCAGTCCTCAAGGCGCCCCAACAGGTCATGTTTTCAGGCTTTACATTATTTTGCACAGGTGATTTGATCAGTTTCACTGCCTTAGTAACTACCACACCTGTTGGGGCGCCTTGAGGACTGGAGTTGAGAAACACTGCTATATCGACTGATCGGCGGCCATGTTTGTAATGATCCACGCTGTATGTATATATTGCCGTTCGGCGGCCATCTTTTTGTGGTCTACGGCTGCTTTGGCCTCTAGCTTTGGCGGCTATTTTCTTAGAGCCCACATTATCTTCCATACAGACGTTTGGCGGCCATTTTGCGAGAGTCTCCGGCCTCTAGGGTGCATTACACTGGCGTGAGAAATTCACACAGGAAGCACTGATAAAAGAAGCAGACTGACACAGCAGAAGTGGGACAGCATCACAGGCGCAGCACGGCAGCATAGCGGTACCGATCCAAGGGTGGTGAGTCCTCTGGGTGACCCGGCATCTCTGCAGCACAGGAGGGTGGCCTATTGATATCCTGCCTGGAGCCCTGTGGGTGTCAGCGCGTGGTCAGCATGGCATCTGAGCCAGATGTCTTCTCCCCTGAAACACCAGATTTAGCAGCTGGTGTCTATGAACGCTATGACGGCAATCCTAGAGGCGTTTGCTGCCAGGGTGGAAGCAGCACACGGGAATACAGGGGGTAGTAAATGCCCCTGTCCCCTGCAAGCTTCTGGGGATAATTCTGATGCAGAATCAGGTCCAGCTACGGCTCAGGGCCCAGATTCTGACGCATCAGAGACTGCAGACCGTGACCGATCGGACAGTGAGGATGACTCCAAGTCCAGGTCAGTACGCGAGACGGCTTTGGTATCTGACCTTATTACTGCAGTGTGGGATACGCTAAAGTTGGAAAATACTGCAGAAGCAGCAGAGACTCCGATCCACTTTGGGTTTCATAAACCTGGCCGCACTGCTAAGGTGTTCCCTTGTGTGTCTTTTGATAAACTCTTATACAAGGAATGGGAGAACCCACTGAGGGTCTTTACAGCCCCAAAGAGGTTTGCAGTACGGTACCCCTTTGAGGAGAGTTTTCTGAAGAAATGGACCTCTCCCCCTATAGTGGACCCTCCGGTGTCCAGACTTAATAGAGCCACCACAATTCCAGTAGAAGGGGCTCCTGTTTTCAAGGACCCTGTGGATAAGAAGGCTGAAGCACTCGCTCGCTACCTATACTCAGTAGTAGGCTCGGCAGTACGCCCGGCATTGGCGGGGGCCCTAGTGTCTCAGACACTTACTGAATGGGCAAGATTGCTCCTCCTGATGAGATAACATTGGCCGACCAGTTGGTCCAGAGCCTTAGGTTTGTCTGCGAGTCAGACATGGATACTATTCCCCTGCTGTCTAAAGCTTCGGTTTATGCAGTAGCAATACGCCGCCTGATCTGGCTAAAGGGCTGGTCTGCGGACCAGACCTCCAAGAAAGCCCTGTTGGATCTGCCTTTTAAGGGTGACAGACTTTTTGGGGCCTCTATGGATGACATCATCAAGGATGCCACAGGAGGTAAAAGCACTTTGCTTCCTCAAACTAGCAAGGGTAGGGGCCACGCCAAGGGCAAGAGCCCTCCTTTTACTGCACGCAAGCATTTTTTCGTCCCCCTAGGGCGACAAGGAAAAGACCCCAGGCCGACAAGACGCCTGCCCAAGGACAAAAGCGTCCTTGGTTCCGCAAACCCAACAAGCCTGCGGACAAATCTGCGTCCGCATGAAGGTCCGCCCCCACCCAGCTCTCGGGTGGGGGGATGTCTTCGCAAATTCGCGACTCAGTGGACAGCTCTAGTCTCCGACAGGTGGGTTTGCAAAGTAATCTCCTCAGGCTAAAAGATAGAATTTCTATCTTGTCTACCGGACAGATTCATCACCTCCAATCTCCAGCTACTACCGACCCGTTGGAAGGCCCTGTATGGGGCGGTCCAGGGTCTACTGGAACGCGGGGTAGTTATTCCAGAACAGGAACGGGGTCAGGGTTTTTACTCAAATCTGTTCATTGTGCCGAAGAAGGATGGGGTTCATCCAATTTTGGATCTCAGAGCCCTCAATTGCTTTGTGAAGGTACAAAGATTTCGGATGGAGTCTGTTCGATCTGTAGTCACGGCTCTCCATCTGGGGGACTTTCTGGCCTCCTTGGACATCAAGGACGCATACCTGCATGTCCCCATATACTCCAGACACCAGAGGTTTCTGCGATTTGCTATCGGGAAGAACCACTACCAGTTTGTGGCCCTCCCGTTTGGCCTTGCCTCAGCACCCAGGACATTCACCAAGGTGCTCGCTCCGATTCTGGCACTTCTAAGACAGCGGGGTATCGCTATCACAGGTTACTTGGACGACCTTCTGCTGAAGGCCCCTTCAAGCTCAGAATTAGAGGTAAGCGTGTCCATTACCTGTCAGACTCTTCGAGACTGTGGTTGGATACTAAACACGCAAAAGTCAGTATTGGTGCCCACTCAACGCCTAGTGTACCTGGGGTTGATTCTGGATTCCTCAGAGGCAAGGTATTCCTCCCTGTGGAGAAGTTGCAGACCCTCCGGGCTGCAGTACGGCAGCTGACTTCCAGGAATTGGTCGTCACTCCGTTTTTTGCATGCGAGTGTTGGGCCTCATGGTAGCCTCCTTCGAGGCGGTCCCATATGCTCAATACCACACTCGAGTGTTACAGAAGGAAGTTCTGTCCAGATGGAACAGATGCCCTTCATCTCTGGATTATCAAATCCGAGTGAGCCACCTAGTCAGGAGATCCCTGGTATGGTGGCTGACAGCACCGGCTCTAATGGCCGGGAAGTCATTTCTTCCGGTTTACTGGATAGTGATCACGACGGACGCCAGCCTTACAGGTTGGGGGGGAGTCTGGGGTGTCCAGTCGGTGCAAGGTCCTGGAAATCCGGGCGATCAGGCTGTGCCTCTTCAAAGGGTCTGAGGCCGCGTACACACGATCGTTTTTCATGACGTTAAAAATGCCATTTTTAAAAATGGGCATTAAAACCGATCGTGCGTAGGCTCCAGAGCATTTTTAACGACGTGAAAAACGGGCATTAAAAATTTCGAACATGCTCTATTTTTTCACGTCGTTTTTCATGTCGTTTTTTTTAACGTCGTGAAAAACGGTAGTGTGTATGCTTTTACGAGGGGAAAAAAAACCGCGGATGCTCAGAATCAAGTATGAGACGGGAGCGCTCGTTCTGGTAAAACTAGCGTTCGTAATGGAGATGGCACATTCGTCACGCTGTAACGGACTGAAAAGCACGAGGCTGAAAAGCGCGAATCGTCGCTCAACAAACTTTACTAACATGAAGGGTGGCGCCATTCGAATGGATCTTCCCCTTTATATGCCGTTGTACGTGTCGTACGTCACTGTGCTTTGCTCAAGCGTTTTTTTTCATGATCGTGTGTACGCGAGACAAGGTTGAGAGGAATTTTCACAAATACTAAAAAATGCGCTACCAACAAATACGTACAAAAATCAAAGTGCAGACTGAAATACAATTAATACAAAAAAAGTCCCAAGAAAAACTATCAATTGGTGTCCCAATAAACACAAAAAGAAAAAACTGTGAAGTGACTGTAAATAGGTTGTGAGGTGACTCGCTGCATTCAGAACTTCATACAAAAGGAAATTGTAGCAGGGAAGGGTAGGAATCTTCTTCCAACAATAGAAACTGTGAAGTGACTGTAAATAGGTTGTGAGGTGACTCGCTGCATTCAAAACTTCATAAAAAAGGAAATTGTAGCAGGGGAAGGGTAGGAATCTTCCTCCAAAGGTTATCCAGCCAGATGACAGAAAATGGAAAGAGTGGGGGCTTACCGACTCCGGTGGATCTCTATTACGGAAATCTTACAGGCTCAGCACATCAGAAGCATCCGTCCTGCAGCAGGTCCGCTCTCTCCCTTGGATCGTTCAGGGACACGATTTCCTTGTGATCAGGATCGATTTCCCAATGTTTCAGTGTGGATATCAAAAAAGAGATAAAGGGAGACTCATGGTGCAGTATATCAAAAAAAGGGTCCTTTTATTAAAATAACAGGAGCTGACATCCAGAGTCTCAGAACAAATGTTTTAAAAAACGCGGTTTGCCATCATCTCTGACGTCACCACGCTCCAGCCCAGTGGCCTGAGCCGCGGCTGGTTGTCTTATCCTAACCGCGTTTTTTAAAACATTTGTTCTGAGACTCTGGATGTCCGCTCCTGTTATTTTAATAAAAGGACCCTTTTTTTGATATACTGCATAAATCATCAAGGAGGAACAAGAAGCTCAGCTGCAGCATCGGAGGTCGCTCGCATCCTGAAGTGGGCAGAGAGGAGCGTACCGGCACTGTCGGCCGTGTACATTCCGGGTGTGGAAAACTGGCAGGGGGACTACCTGAGCCGCCAGATGCTGGACCAGGGAGAATGGTCCTTACACCCGGAGGTGTTCCAACTCCTCTGCCAAAGATGGGGCACACCAGACGTAGATCTTCTGGCTTCCCGACTCAATCGGAAGGTATTGAGGTTTGTGGCCCGGTCAAGAGACCCATGGGCAGACGCAACGGACGCGTTGGTGGCATCGTGGGGTCAGTATTGGCTAATCTATGCCTTCCCTCCCTTAAGGCTTCTTCCTCTTCTGCTCCGCAGAGTGGAGGCAGAGGGAATTCCAATGATCCTAATCGCTCCAGATTGGCCTCAGCGTCCTTGGTACGCCGATCTAGTACGTCTGGTAGCAGACGTCCCCTGGCGCCTACCACTACGGAAGGACCTGCTATCGCAAGGTCACATACTCCATCCTGCTTTACGGTCACTGGCTTTAACGGCATGGCTATTGAGAACTAGGTACTGAGAGACCGGGGCCTGTCAGATTCAGTAATCTCTACTATAAGAAGTGCTCGGAAACCGTCCTCTAGGAAGGTTTATCACCGCACTTGGAAGGCCTACATCTCCATGTGTGAGGAAATGAAATGGCATCCGCGTACTTATTTGGTTTCCAGAATCCTGCTGTTTTTTTACAGCATGGGGTGGACCAAGGGCTTGCCTTAAGTATGATTTAAGGGACAGATATCTGCCCTGGCTGTCTTTTTTCAGCGACCCTTGGCAGCTCACTCTCTCGTGAGTACATTTGTGCAGGGGGTTTGACATGTGGCCCCTCCGGTCCGTCCCCCGTTACCTCCGTGGGACTTGCACCTGGTCCTCTCGGTGCTTCAGAAGGCACCGTTTGAGAATATTAGAGATATTCCCCTGTTGACACTTTCTCAGAAAGTGGTCTTTTTGGTGGCTGTTACGTCAGTTAGACGAGTCTCTGAGCTGGCAGCCTTGTCCTGCAAGGCTCCCTATTTGGTTTTCCACAAGGATAAGGTGGTGCTGCGGCCGCAGCCTTCCTTCCTTCTGAAAGTCGTTTCGGCTTTTCATCTCAATGAAGACATTGTACTTCCATCCTTGTGTCCTCACCCGTCGAATCCTAAGGAGTCGGCGTTGCATTCCTTGGACGTTGTCCGAGCTTTGAGAGTATACCTATCTGCTACTTCCCTGTTCCGGAAGTCAGACTCGCTGTTTGTTTCGGTGGCTGGTCCCAAGAAGGGCCAAGCAGTCTCATCGGCCACCATCTCTAGGTGGATCCGACAGATAGTAATCCAGGCTTACGCCTTAAAGGGTCAAGCGCCCCCCTTCCCGGTCACGGCGCATTCGACCAGGGCAAGAGGTGCCTCTTGGGCTTTCCGACATCAAGCGTCTGTTTCCCAATTATGTAAAGCGGCGACTTGGTCGTCCGCTCACACTTTCACAAAATTCTACAAGGTTGATGTAGGTGCATCTTCGGATGCCTCTTTTGGCCGCAAGGTTTTGCAGGCGGCTGTTTTTTTTTTTTTGAATCAAAAAGGTTTTTATTGAACACCAGATAGATCACAACAGTTTCCATTGTACAAAAAATAGCAAAGGTTTCCCTCTGCTGGCGAACTGTAAAACAACATATAAGATCACATAAAAAACAGCACCACAATCTTGCATATATAAGCATATTAATCCTTGGCCGCTTGGTTTCAAATTTACTGCAAAAGTCGGGACATCACCAGCTCCCTGGGGCTCAGGCCAGGGGTATCAAGCCATTGGGACCAAATTCTCTCAAACCTGCTCGGGCTTCCCCTGTGCTGGTATATGTACTTTTCCATTATAAGAGTATTCCCCATGTGTGCTACCCAAGAGGTGGTGGTAGGCGGTGAGACTGACTTCCAACCCATCAAAATAAGCTTCCTGGCCTGAAACAGGGCCCTAGAGACTGCGACCCTGGTCAACTCCCCAGGGATCGCTTCCTCCAAGATCCCCAGCAGGCAGCACTTAGGGTCCAAAGGGAGCAGGCGGCTGTTTAGACTTGCAACTGTCTCTGTTGGAGGAGTGCTGTTTGGGGTGAAGTTTATTTTTATGCTGTTACCCCTTGTTTTTTCTCTGACACTGTTTGGGACGTCCCACTTTGTCAATAGAGAAGCTGTGTCGGTCCATGGACGAAAGAGTAAATAGGATTTTTTACTCACCGTAAAATCCTTTTCTCTGAGTCCATGGACCGACACAGCACCCACCCCTCCTTTTAAGTTTGTACTGCTTTTTGACGAATTGATCTGCGAGATGCAGACTGAGGGGATATACCCAGAGGGTCCACCCCCCTGGGCGGTACTGTAGAAGGTGTGATGCAACACTTTTTACAAGCTTTCTGCCTAGTCACTCCTAATTAACGGATAATACCCACTTTGTCAATAGAGAAGCTCTGTCGGTCCATGGACTTCTTCTTTTGTTTATAGCGCAACAAATAAAAACCGCAGAGGTGATCAAATAGCACCAAAATAAATCTCTATTTGTGGGAAAAAAAAAGGACATCAGTTTTTGTCTGGGTACAGCATCACACGACCGTGCAATTGTCAGTTAAATCGACTCGCAGTGCCATATCGCAAAAAATGGCCTGCTCAGGAAGTGGGTAAATCCTTCCGGGGCTGAAGTGGTTAAAGTGGTTGTAAACCTCATATGCAAAATTTCTCCAATACATGCACCAGTTATAGTTTGTTCTGTAAAAATCCAAACTGCTTTATTATTATCTCTGTATTTTCATCTCTAATCCTGTCGCAGCTCTCCCAAAATCTCCGGTCCATGGGCATGTCTTTGGCCTGGAGCTCGGGATGCAGAGTCATGACGACATTGGCCCCACATCTTCGCTGTACACTCACACCCACTTTTTTCAGAACAAACTATAAAATGGTGCATGTATTTGAGAACTGATGCTTATGAGTTTTACAAGCACTTAAAACTAAACGCTCTTTTACTCAGGCTGGGGCAGGAAACATGCACCCTTCCCTCATGCATGAGTCTCCTCTGCATGGCAGTCAAAGAAGAGGGGTTGTGGCAACATATATACTTTTGTCATGTGTCAGATTTTTTATTTTATTTATTTTTTAGTAGCAAGGCGGGGAGGATTACAGATAACGGGCGGCTCGTATCCCTGACAGACTGCACAAATGAGCTGTGCTGGTTTAGCTTAATTTTCGTTATCTGGGTTTACAACCACTTTAATGCTCTCAAACACGCCCACATCTCTGCAAAGGTGGGGGACCTTCACACTGCTCCTTTTTCAAGGGGTGAAAAATATCGTCCCAGAAGAGGAAAGGTTTCAAGGTTCCCTTCAAACCTGTTCCCTGTCCCCAAGGAAACGATGCATTCACCCCTACTGGATTTAGAGATTCTATTTGGAATCTGCCTATTCAGTCATTACTTCCCTGCACCTGAAGATCTCCTGGGCTCTGTGAACATCGAGGATGCATACGTCTCCAAAGTTCAAGAAACCTGCTCTGGATCCAACTCATCACTTTGGGAGTATCTGAGCCCAATCTTGCATATTGCCCTGTCCCAGGTCTCGCTTCCCTAAGAAAAAGATTCCAGTCTCTCTGCTACCAGATTTGGCCCCAATGGTCTAATAAACACTCAATAATTCACTCCTTTGAGGCAGTCCCATATACCCAGTTTTACTGTAGACTGTGGCAATTGTTACAGAGATAGTCATAACCTTGCTTAAATGCTTAAAATAAGTGATTAAAAACCTTTTGTCTATATAAAATGAAATCAAACGATAGCGGTGGGAAAAGAGAAAACAATGACATTTATTTATACAGAAACGATACCACCTAATAGCAAGGTGATACCAATGTTACACGATACATAATAGCAATATTGCTATGACAAACATGATAATACCTATGATGAAGATGATACCAATGTTACATGATAATACCAATAGTAACAAGAGAGCAAAAGAGAAGCAGCGGCACCCTTATGGGAGGGGGAGAGAGAGAGGGAGAGAGGCAGAGAGGGAGAGAGACAGAGAGAGAGACAGAGAGAGAGCGAGAGAGAGAGGGAGAGAGCTTATTACGTCACCATGTCGTCTGCGTCAGATCTTCATTCTAAGAGACTTATGGCTCTGGCTGACTAATATATACCCCCTCTATGCCTACTCCCCCATCCCCCAGGATGCAAAATCCCGTGGTCTCATTGGTTCAAAGCTGACCACCTGATTGGTTGAAATCTCAAGTCTCTTTACCTAGCCTGCCCACTCTAAAGCTGAAATACTGGTTGCTTTATCATCTCAGTGTAACCAGTTCCCGCATTAGCATGCTAAGGGCCCCTGCTGTGATGGGGTCTGGCTCTTTTGAGACAAAAGATATCTGAGTATCACCTGAAACCTATATATTCCTGTAACATTATATACGGTTACACCCATCCCCCTACATATACATCCATTGGGGCATGGTGCTTTATTTAGTATATGACATATTCAAAATATCCACCACACAATGCAAGATTCTGGCATTGCATCATGGGACAAGCAGACTTAGTCTCTGGCTTGCCCCATACACCTGACCAGCAATGGTTGATTTCCAGACCAGGGCTAGAATCAAGGAAAACCTTTCTCCTGATGTCAGGAAGGTGCTCACAATGCAGGCTCATTAAGAGTCTCGCATACACTCTTGGTACAGGGGGCTTGGATAATGGAGAAACCTCGGCGTTCATATTCTGCAGCTCAAGGCATTTCAGTTGCCTCTTTGACACTGGACCTCTCAGAGGTTCCCTGACCAGAATTCAGTTGAACAATGCCACAGCAGTGGTTTACATGAACCATTAAGGAGGCACCCAAAGTCATGCAGCTTAAAGAGAAGTGGGCCTGATTCTGGCTTGAAATGAACCTCACTGATTGCTGTGCACATCCCAGGCATGGAAAACAGCAGGTTGACTTCAACATCTGGATTTTGGAAAATGATCCCTAAACTTGGAGGTGTTTCAAGCTTTCTGTCGTAGTTTGGGGCACAGGACGTGGACCTCTTAATTTCCAAGACTGCAACAAACTGAACAGGTCAGGGATTCTCAAACCTTTGCAGTAGATGCTCTGTTGACTCCACAGATCAGTTGAACCTGATCTATGCTTTTCCTGCTTTGCTAGCGGGAAGGGAATTTGCTAGGTGACCATCTTTGGTTCTCACATTCATTCGTTTTTCAGTTGGACGTTCAGGCTTCAGTGGATTCCGGCTTTGGTCATAAGGTTATTCAGGTGCCCCTGTAAGCTGTAATACCCTATCTGTTCCTATGTTGAACTTTCTGGTCTGTTAGGCAGTCATTTGCCAATTGCCATGTTGCCCCACCCCTAAGTTGGATTGCTTTTGAACATACCAATTGCACCATAATACCATCCCGTGTCCTGTAATCTATGATTAAGAATTTTTTTTTTTTTTTACAGGTAAGACAAAAAAAAACGAATTATTAGAGTACGTTACAGGACACAGAATGCAATGATTTGCAAATCTCCTAAACCCATATTTTAATCACAATAGAAAGCATATTAAATGTTTAAACTGAGAAAATGGTAAGGTAATTTTAAAATTGATGGCAGCAACATGTCTTAAAAGTTGGGACAGGGCAAAACCAAGGAAGAGCTGGTAAAATATTTTGCGATTAATTGAAAACGGGTCTGTAACATGATTGGGTATAAAAAGAGCATCTTAGAGTGTCTCGGAACCAGTGGCGGCTGGTGCTCAAAATTTTTGGGGGGGGCGCAAACAAACTGAAAAAAAAATAAAAATCAATTGCCGCCACTGTGCCCAAACGCCACCAGTTTGCCCCCTCACATACAGCCAGTTTGTTTCCATATACAGCCAGTGTGCCCCTATATATATATATAACCAATGTGCCCCCATATACAGCCAGTTTGTCCCCATATATATATATAGCCAGTGTGCCCCCCATATACAGCCAGTTTGTCCCCATATATATAGCCAGTGTGCCCCCCATATACAGCCAGTTTGTCCCCCATATTCAGCCAGTTCCCCCAAATGCAGCCAGTTTGTCCTCCAAATGCAGCCTGTTTCCCCCCCCCCCCCAGCCCTGCACTTACCTTCCTCGGTCCGCGCCGTCCTCGATGTGTTCTCCCGCCCTCGATGTCGCTTCAGCCAATCAGGTTACCGGTAACCAGATCCGGTGAACCTGATTGGCTGAAACCTCCACACAGTCTTCTCCAAGGAACGCACACCCGTGCGTACCTGGGAGGAGTTTTTGGAAGCCGAATACAGCATGAGAGCTGTATTCGGAAAGCCTATCAGAGCCGCTGGCTCTGATAGGCACTTCCAAGTTACACCCACCGCCGCTCTAATTCATATGGCCGGCGCTCACCAGGAGGCCGGCCATATGAATAGTGGGCAGCGCGGCAGCGGTGACAATACACAGATTCATGCAATGCATGAATCTGTGTATTGTCTTACAGTGGCGGTGCGGGAGCGAGAGGGGGCGGCGCTCCGGCGCCCTCTATGGACGCACCGCCACTGCTCGGAACTAAAGATGGGGCTCACGAATCTATGAAAAGCTGCATCTAAAAATTGTTGAAGAATTTCAGGATAATGTTCCTCAACATAAAATTGCAAAGGCTTAAAAATATGTCATCATCTGCACTACATAATATCAAAAAATTCAGAGAAACTGGAGAAATCTCTGTGCGCAAGTGACTTCAGGCCCTAAAATGGCACTGCATTAAAAAGGGGCATGATTCTGTAAGGACATCACTGCATGGGCTGGATTATGAATATGTTTAACCTCTTGCCGACCAGCCGCTGTCATTATACTGCGGCAGGTCAGTTCTATTGCGTGAATCGCAGTAGGTGTACGTCGCTTCATGCAATAGATACAGTGGGCGCGATGTCCGCCGGCCACTCGCGATCGCTCCACAGAGAGCCAGAATGGGGATCTGTCAATGTCAAACAGATCCCCATTCTGTCAGGGAAGTAGAGAGAGATCGTCTGCGCCTAGTGATTAGGAACAGCGATCTCTCTGTGCTCCCTGTCAGTCCATTCCCCCCACGGTGAGAAACACCTCCCAGGGAACACATTTAACACCTTGATCACGCCCTAGTGTTAATTCCTTGAATGCCAGTGTCATTTATACAGTAATCAGTGCATTTTTATAGCACTGATCGCTGTATAATTGTCACTGGTCCCAAAAATGTGTCAAAAGTGTCCAATCTGTCTGCCATAATGTCGCAGTCCAGATAGAAAATTGCTCATCACCGCCATTACTTGAAAAAAAAATAATAATAATAAAAATGCCATAAATCTATCCCCTATTTTGTAG
Organism: Rana muscosa; assembly: GCA_029206835.1. Taxonomy (NCBI): domain Eukaryota; kingdom Metazoa; phylum Chordata; class Amphibia; order Anura; family Ranidae; genus Rana; species Rana muscosa. The sequence continues at coordinate 956,512,126 of CM055116.1, read as the reverse complement.
ACGCTATAACTTTTGCGCAAACCCATCAATATACACTTATTGCGATATTTTTGGTAAAAAACAAAACAAATGTAGAAGAATACACATCAGCCTAAACTGAGGAAAAAAAATTGTTTTTTTAAAAAAAATGTGGGATATTTATTATAGCAAAAAAGTACAAAATATTGTGTTTTTTTTCAAAATGGTCGCTCTTCTTTTGTTTATAGCGCAAAAAATAAAAACCACAGAGGTGATAAAATACCACCAAAGAAAGCTCTGTTTGTCGGAAAAAAAAGGACGTCAATTTTGTTGGGGTCTGGCATCGCAGGATCGCACAATTGTCAGTTAAAGCGACGCAGGGCCGTATCGTAAAAAATGGCCTAGTCATTAAACAGCCAAATCTTCCAGGGCTGAAGTGGTTAAAGTGAGTGTACACCCTGTACAACCACTTTTACCAACAGGTAAGCCTAGATTAGGGTTTACCTGTAGGTGCTGTAAATATTTCCTAAACCGTGGAGGTTTAGGAGATATTTACAAAAGAGACAAGCGCCACATGCGCCGTAGACAACGGCGCAGGCGCACTTTAGAAATGGCAATCGTGCCGTTTCTAAAGGAGGTCATGCAGTGACTGGTAACTCCCGATCAGGAGTGACGTCACGCGACTCCGGCCAGTCACAGAGCCAGAGTTCATGGCCCCGGAAGGAAGAGGGGTGAATGGATGCTTCCTGCACAGGGGACAGCGGTGACATTGCGATGCATAGTTATGCCCATTATGCTTTACCTTTGCAGGGAAATAAAGAGGAAGTAAAACCCATCAGGGTTTACTTCCTCTTTAAGGCAACCATTGGTTCCTGAATGCCACTGTACTAGTAAGCATAAGATTTTACAGGTAAGGCTAGGTTCACACTGAGGCAGCGTGAGTTGATGCTGTTCAGATGCAAATCTAATAAATTTTTGATGCGATTTGGCTGCAGCTGCAATTTCTCTTGGAACACAGGAAAAACTTGCAGAAAACGTACTTGAATTGTCTTAACACAGATAAGTGCTTTACATGCAGTTACCATTCAAGTCTCTGGAGCTTAAATCGCACGGCTCCAAGCGCTCACAGGACCATTTTGATAATCGCATCAGAATCGCAATGGGATCAGAAATCGCATCAGTGCGATTGTTAGCTCCAGAAACTGCATGTAAAATTCTTATCTGTCTAAAGACCCATACACACAATCTGACTTTTTGACAACAAACCTCCGACGGACCTGTTTTTCCAGAAAATCCGACCGTGTGTACGCTCCATCGGACAAACTTTTTTGGTTTTCATCGGACAAATATTCGCTGTGCAAACAGACAGACTTTCCGGCAACAAAAGTCAGATGATGCAAAATCCGATCATGTGTACAAAAGTCCATTAGACTTAAGTCCAAAGTACAAACACGCATGCTCAGAACCAATGCTAAAGATCAACCAGCAATAGCAGAAGTTGCACAAAGGGTGGCACTAAAGAGCAGAAAAACCACGTAGTACGTCACTACGTTCGTGTTTGTTGGCTGAAAAAGTCCTGCCGTGTGTATGCATACCAAGTTCACGGCCAACGCCCTTCGGACATAAAATCCAAAGGAAAAATGTTTTCTTTAAGATAGAGCTAAAAAAAAAAAAATTTGAAGGAGGGAAACTAGGGGATGCGCTCTGTATTCTCTGATAACTAGGATGGCCGCACCTTAAAGTGGACCTAAAAGTTAACTTTGCTGCTCCCTGAGAAATCCCTGAACTACGTGTTAGGCTCCGTTCACACTTGTGCAACTCCAAAGTTGCACGACTTTGATGTAACTTTTACACTCCCTGGCACTCAAGTCACATCAAAGTAGTGGGAGAACCTTTTTTTAGGTTGCATAGATTTGACCGGGTTCGATTGAAATAAATGGTCTGCGATTTATGTGTCTAAGGTTGCATAACAAGTCGCACAAGCGTGAACTGAGCCTTCAGCAGGATCATGCCTCTTATCAAGTCCAAGTGATTTACTGCTTACCTGACCTTTCCAGCTCTAGTCCACACCTGCAGGGAGGGTTCTGTGTGAGGCGGAGACACTAAATTGCTCAGGCTGTGAATCTGGAGAAGTTGCCCAACACCTCAAACCAGATCCTTGCTTCATTTTAAAAAATGTATAAGATTGCTGTCGAGTGGTTGCAAGGCGTTTTGTATTGAACAATAGAACACATACAGATTGAAAGGATCAGTCAGGCTTTTAGCTGATTGGAACCTAATGGTTGCTTATGTATAAAGTAGTTAGGAAAAGTGTCATATTAAGATTTCTTTGATATTTGCTGATTAACCACTTAAAGCGGAGTTTCACCCAAAAATTTAACTTCCGCTTTAAGTATTGGTGACCCCCTGACCTGCCACATTTGGCATGTCATTTTTTGGGGGGAGGAGCAGGTACCCTGTTTTTACAGGCACCCAGCTCCCACTTGCTCCCCTGGCTCCGCGGCGCCGGAAGGAAGATCACCACTCCCCCTCCCTCCCTGCAATCTTCTGGGACACGTCACAGGTCCCAGAAGATTGCCCGGCCATTCACAACGCGCAGCCGGGCGCCCACAGCTAGAATGCCGGCGCCTCGGAGAGGAGCGAGGCTTCCTGCACCCGCATCGCTGGACCGTGGGACAGGTGAGTGTTTGATTATTAAAAGTCAGAAGCTACATTTTTTGCCCTCTTTTGCCCTCCGGAAGGATTTGCCCTCTTAATGACCAGGCCATTTTTTGCGATACGGCACTGCGTCACTTTAACTGACAATTGCGCGGTCGTGCGACTTTATACCCAAACAGGGGTTAAGTGTTTCCTAGGGAAGCGTTTCTAACTATGGGGACAGTGTAGTGACTGGAGGAGGAGAGAGATCGCTGTTCCTAATCACTGTTTACATTGACATATCCCCGTTCCGTCTCTCCCGGGAGAGATTGCGGGTGGCGGGCGCGTGCATCGGCTCCAGCGTCGCGCACCCCCCTATTGGTTTTAAAGCGGCCGACGTACAATGATGGCGATTCGCCCAGGAGAGCCAACCTGCCACAGTACAACTGTGACGGCTGGTCCTGAACTGGTTAGTGTAAATAATGGCAAAACCTAACTAAGCCTAAACCTGCTCCTACACTCAGTCTAAGCCTATTCTATTTAGCCTGTAAAAGGAAATATGTCTATACTTACCTATTCTGAGGGTGCTCCAGTCATATGAACATGTCCCAGCGCCAGTTTCAGGGTAGAGAGAGGGGCAGCAGACATTAGATGCCCCATAGTAAGCCTATGGATGACATTATTGCCCAGGCTCTGCAGCAATTGTTGGCAATCTCTCCTCTAAACTGAAGCCAGGAGCTGGAGAGATCATGTGACCGGACCAGAGCGACTAGAGCATAGGTAGGTTTAGGCATCTTTCCTTTTACAGGGTAGATAGTATAGGCTTAGATTTGGGGTATAAAAAGCAGCAAGAGTTCCTAGAAGTGCTTAGATCCACCACATTTGTCTCTAAAAGGCTTATACAGTGTGTAGCGCCCCTCTACTTTGAGGGGTGCTGTGTGCCTAAATTTAGGGGTTGGTCTGAGCTAGTAGCCAGGCTCAGACTGCTTTTATTGATAGGTACGGTTATTTTGTTCCTCAGGTGTTGTACTGGTGTGCAGTTCCCTGTGGCCTGTAGGTGGCAACTGCCATGACAGGTCAGGGTTGAACCACTGGTAGCAGTGCTGTGCCTTAGGGTGTCCTCTCTCGGCAGTAGTACAGCGGGCGTTGTCAACCTGCTGTGCATGCCAGGAGAGGATACATAAGGGGCAGACGCCGCCTGGAGGTGGTTGTTCCAGAGTTCCGGAGTTCAGGTCGCGTGACCTGGCCCTCCAGGCCAGGGGTGCGCATATGCATCGGTCCCAGGCACCTTTAGCCTGGGGCTGCAACTTCGCCATTGTGCCCAGCACCTTTAGCTGGGACTCAGGTCTAAGAGGAGGAATCCCAGGGTGCCCCTGAGAGGGGACCTGCTCTAAGAAGAGGAGACCGGGGGAGGACCTTTCTGATGGACCGGTGAGAGTTCACGGAGAAAGAGAGGCCCGGTAAACTTCTGGAGGGATTCCACTAATCATCTGAGGCCTTGTAATGTACAGCAACTTGCACCTGTTCTTTAATTACAAGCGCTGAGAGGTTCGGGGCTCAGAGATTCTGTGGCAGAAAATCTCCGATCGTATCCCTAAGGGAAACGTAAGAGAAGTAAAGTTCGTGCATCACTCCGGCTGCTAGGCCCGTGAGAAGGGACTATCCGGGTGAGCAGAGTCCACTCGGGATTTAGTGGTGATACCAAGTGCCTGAACCTGCCTCCCTGTTTCTTTATTCTTCAACTCCAACTTTCCTATCCAGTTATCAGCATAAAGAATATAAACCTTCCTTCATTAAGGTTTAACCTTGTCTGGACATTGGCCTTATTGGTGCACCTACAACACTCTTCACTACACTCTAGGGGTAAGAACCAGCCGAGGGAAGGTAACTCGCTGCAGGACCCAACAATTGTGAACACCGCTCACCCTCTTATTCAAGAAGGAACCTGGGCATTGTGGTACGGTGTGTCCTGCCTTGAGGTAAGGCCAGGAAACTGTGTGCTACTAGTGGAACCTTGGATTGCGAGTAACACGGTTAACGAGCGGTTCGCAATACAAGCACTGTATTTTGAAAAATCCTAATTCGGTTTGCGAGTGTTGTCTTGCAAAACGAGCAGGATTCAGGCCAAAGCGTTGTGCAGTACCACGTTTGGCCTGAGATGGGGGGGCACCGGAGCCGGTCGGAAATGCTTGGAAAGACTCGGAAATACCACTTTCCTGAGCCTTTCCGAGGTCAGCCGAGCTGTCCTCGGGCCTTTCCAGCTGTTTCTGAGGCTCTCCAATGCCCCCCTGCCTCTGGCTGTATGCGGTATTGCATGCCATTAAAGTCAATGCGGAACAAATTATTTTTGTTTCCATTGACTTCAATGGGGAAACTCGCTTTGAGTAGTACTTTGCAAGTACTTTGGATTACGAGAATTCTCCTGGAACGGATTATGCTCGTAATCCGAGGTTCCACTGTAATTGGTGAAGGGACCAATAATTATGTAAGTCACATCATAGTCATTAAAAATCTTGTAGTTTATTGGATTAAAAGGAATACACTAGATCAAACAAATGCCAGAGGTGTGTATTAACATCAGCTAACCTTCTCATGAGTTCTCCACAGAGAACGGTCCGGGATGTGTCTAGAATGGATGGCGGGTGGCAGCAATGGTAAAGACAGCTGGACTGGATGGTGACTACCCAGCAATCGAGAGAAGCTGATTAGCTGCTGTTGTGACCACAATAGACTTGGGGTAGGGTATGTTTAAGCTTAGTTAAGTTTTGACAGGAATTACATTTTAGTTCTTCGGTTTTCTCCCCACAGTCAGAGAAAGTGACTTGCAAAATAGATATTGCAAGAGCTAAAATTTGCAGAATGTATGGAGTCTCTTCCTGTAAAAGCAATCATGCTACTGTAAGAAAGGAGCATAGACTAAGTCTAACTCCACTTTTCGCCTCTTGGTGATCGGTGTACTTTACAAACTTTGTTGAAGATTCCTACCTTTGTCTAGTCTAAAGATAAAGCTGTTTATTCACCATGTCTTATCCAGACTGATTCACAAATGGGACAGTCAGTGTTCATTATAAATCACCTGGTGCACTTTCATAGACATTGCTTATATAGCCAGCCACTCGGTGTACTCTTAACAGAATTTCTTTATTGGCTACATATAAAAAGACACAGTAGCCAAAATGCAATGCGTTTAGGCTCACAGAGCATATGCTATGAGGAAGGCTGTGTGAGCTGAAACGCGTTGCTTTTTGGATACTGTCTTTTTATGTGTAGCCAATAAAGAAATTCTGCTAAGAGTACACGGAGTGGATGGCTGTATATGCTATGGACTTCATGTTTTGAGAGCTAAACAACCTAACCAGAGCACTGGTCTCCAGTTTTTGAATCTGAATACAGCAATTGAGCTTGGATAAGGTCTGCTATATTGTTTACATAGACACCCTTTAGAATTCCATTGGTGATTGTGGCCAATTTATGGACCTATCACACACAGGTACATCAATCTATTGGTCCTAGGCACTGAGGTTGGTACTGGGACCACTTTCTCAGCGCACTCCCTTCCTCCTTGGCCACTGCACCGAGCACACTGACAGGTACATGGGCCAGAGGTTCTGTAGTAAGGGGTGGGAGGAGCTTGGTGGGGAATAGAAATACTAGTTCCCCAAAAGGTCTGCCTGGTTTTTGATTGACAGTGCACAGCAGTAGGCAGATCCCTAGCTATTTAGTCCAATAGCAACTTTTGAACCTGCCCACTGTCGTGCACTGTCAATCAGCAGGAAAACCTGATCGAGAACTAGTCTCCTCCCAGTTCCCTATCAGACTCTGCACACAAAGTGACAAGTCATTTCCCAAATATGGGCATTGCCATATTTGGGTAACGTGAACACCAGAAGCCCCAGCTCCTTTGCTTACATTTAGTTTTTGGCTGAAGAATGTCCCGGCCACCAGCTAAAATGGGGCCGGGGATAGAGTACTCTGCCTCCCAGCCTAGACATGCCCCATTCTAAATAGTGAAAGTAGTGATCTGGTTTTAGTTACCACCAGCTTCGTAATCTGCGAACTGGCCATAATTCTTTAGTTGTGTCACTGCCATAGCAATTGATTCTTAGAGTGACAGTAGTGACTACTACCTTAATTTGTCGCTAGTATGGGTAATGTTACAGAAACTGGTGCAAATGCTTACATTGACAAATGAATTTTAAGAAATGACAGGCTACATTTAGTAAGACCCATATGTGCCACACAACACCGATATTGAATCTTATTTTTAAGGGTAACACATTTTAACCAAAAATTAAAATCCTACTGCAGGGGATGTCTAAAATATATCTTAGTACAGACTTTTGTGAAAAATCAGGGAGCCAATCACACAAGCAGGCACATGTCAAGGGGCTTTATGTACAGCAACAGAGTACAGAACCTTCAGGTTGTCTTATTGCACAGGGGCTAAAGACTGAAGTGGAAAGGCAAATGTTAAGAATATTAAATAAAAAAAAATGGCTCATGTAGCAATTTACACATTTTTAATGAATGCAGAGTTCTCCTTTAAATATTTTTGGAGTTCAAGCATCACAATTGTTCTTAAGGCTACTTTCACACTGAGGCGCTGGCGGTATAGCGGCGCTATTTTTAGCGCCGCTATACCGTTTTTTTTGCCGCGATTTGCGGGCACTAGCGGGGGTATTTTAACCCCCGCTAGCGGCCGAAAAAGGGTTAAAAACGCCCGCAATAACGCCTCTTTGAGGCGTTTAGAGGCGCTACCCCATTGATTTCAATGGGCAGGGGCGCTACAGGAGCGCTATTTTTAGCGCTCCTATTGCGCCTCAAAGATGCGGCTTGCAGGTGTTTTTTGAGCCTCCTGCAAGCGCAACGCTCCAGTGTGAAAGCCCTCGGGCTTTCACATTGGATAGTATTGAGAGGCTTTTTTAGGGCGCATTGCAGGCGCTATTTAGAGCGCAATAGCGCCTGCAAAGCGCCTCAGTGTGAAAGGGGCCTAACAGTCAGCCAGGCAAGGGCTATTTTTACCTAGATTCGTTTGTGAGTATTATATGTCAAAGTACTAAAAACTATATTTTTATATTTTAACTTTCAACTAAAAAAATGTGTGTGGAGGAATAACAAACCAAAACATATAGGGTGTGCTGCAAAAAAAAAAAGAAAGAAAGAAAGAAAAAAAAAAAGAAGCATATTCGAACACATCGTCTCTTAGGATCTCATAACAAAAAAAAAATACACCTACACAGAGGTTCCCACAGAATCAAGCTTATGCAAACCAGCAGGGTACCACAACAAAAACTAGTGTGCTTTTTTTTAAACGTTCAGCCAATGACTAAACCTGAAGGCATTATGTAATAACCACAGAAAGTGTAAATGATGTGTGATGGTACTTGGCAGCCATTTAGGTTTCAGTCTGTAGGCTTATTTATGTTTATTCTTTAGTATAAGGAGCAGCACAGATCTGATTTTAGCCCATTAAAGTAAAAAACTACGCTCAAACAATAAAACCATATATGTGTTGTAGTTGCACTGTGTCAGTAAGCAGTGAAAAGCACTTCAGCATTGTCATCTATGTACATGCAAGTTACTGCTGTAGTCTTCTTAGATCTTGGCAACTTTGACAGTCCTTTTGTTGGAAGAGCCACTCCTAGCTCAGCCCAAAGCCCTTTATATCGACAGCACATTGCCGTAGCTGCAAGAGCTTAGGGTAATTCTCTAAAAGCCCCACCAGTATGGTCTATAACAGTGTTTCTCAACTCCAGTCCTCAAGGCGCCCCAACAGGTCATGTTTTCAGGCTCTCCATTGTTTTGCACAGGTTATTTGATCAGTTTAAGTGCTTTAGTAATTCCCACAGCTGTTTCATCTGAGGGAAATCCTGAAAACATGACCTGTTGGGGTGCCTTGAGGACTGGAGTTGAGAAACACTGGTCTAGAGGGGTGCAGAAGAAATTTGGCTTCACTGCTGCATTTACAAGTTTGGATGATGGAAGTCAGCAAAGCTTCATCTTGTGCATTAAAATTCCCTTGCAAAGTTGACAGCCCATTTTCCCTTAGAAATGCAACCACATTTTTCCTAGTGACTTCTCTGCTGCAGGTGGCCTAATCCAGTGGCCACCAAACTTTCAGACCTCACAGACCATTAAACTCACAATTTTTAATCCCACGGGCCACCAACATGAATTTTACATGTCTTATACAAACACAATGCACTGGCTCTCTTCCCACCTCTCCCTGGATCACACGGCTGCCTTATACCCACATTTCTCTGGATCTCTGCCACCCTCCGTACTCTGCATCACACTGCTGCCTTACACAGACTTATCATTGGATCTCACCTCCTTATCCAGCCATGTGCTCGAGCTCCGTGTTCCCTCCCACAGTCTGTGATCAGCACTGCCACTGGAAGTCACCTCCTTCACCTTCCACTCTCTGGACTACTGATGTCTCCCGCCGAGTTCACAGGAGCCATAGCTACAAAGGAGGCATTATCAATGCGCGCTGATAGTATTGACTGATTGAGAACACTGCTGGAAACAACATTGGGCGGTATACATCTGCCACAATGTTGACTTGTGGCAGAACCCCTGTGGACCACCAAAATTTTCTCGTGGGACCACTGGTTGGCGACCGCTGGCCTAATCTGACCATTATTGAGGATGGTTGTTGCAAATCTGACTGACATAGAAGCGACAACTGTATTATTAAAGAGACAATGAAAATACAAGAGCCACATCCTTCTCTTAATACAACCCCTTGAACTCTATTTTTCCTCCAGTTGTTCATTATCTGAGCAGATATCTGTAGGTCTTGAATGTCAGTAAAGGCAAAAAAAATAAAATAAATCCCATTTATCCTAATTGCTGACACATTGCCCCACATGTCTAGTCACGTTATGTAAATTATATGCATTGACAGCAGCATTTTTATCTACCCTTGTATCATATATTTCCAAGGAAGTGGGCCACAGAGTCGGAAACATCTGGGAATTTTAGCAGTTGTTAAATATGAATACTGTTTCCGCAGTGAGTCACTAGGAAGATATTAATTACATTTAAAAGCATGTTGGTCTTAAAGCAGAGCCAACCTCTCTCAGTCCATATTAAAGTGTTTCTAAAGACAAAAGGCAGAACTTACCTGATGCCACTCTCGATTCAGCGCTGTCCCCGCCGGCAGCTCCACTCTGCTGTCTTCCTGCATTCACTGGCTTTACTGAGAGCTGTGTGAGGCATTAACTGACCAAGTCCTTGAGGGGACATATTGCAAAGGGAGGTGGCCGGGGTGGTCTTTTCCTTACATTCAAGTTCTATATTGCCAAAGCTGGTGAGATTTTAGTCTCACACCAAGGCTTGCAACCATGCAAGCATCTCATCTGATTAGCTGTGCCATGCTGCATGTGCAGGAGGGGCCTGTGGCGGAATCTTTACGTATTCTTATATTTTCTAATATTATCTGTAATTATATTTTAATAAGGCCTCATGCCTACGAACGTTTTTATAGCCGCTTTTTTTCCTGGCGTCTGTACAGGCTTTACAGCCCGTTTTTCAAAACGTCCGTAGGCATGAGGCAAATGTTATACTTTTAAGTATTTGATCTCTTTTCGCACATACCAAATACAACCCCAAAAAACATGACAAAACAATAGGTAAAACTTTTTTATTTCCCATTTTGGATAGAGCAAGGGCGGGTTATAACCCATGTCAGATTTTTTTTTATTTTTTTTTCGCCATCTGTGTCCCATTGCAGTATTTCCCTTCACTTCCTGTCCCGTAGCCAAACATGAAGCGAGTGGAAATCCCTGCAAATTGAGGGAATTCCTTAGGTACCCCCAGGTAACCAAAACTAGTGTCCTCGTTGGAAGATTTCCCCTTTATTACTTTTCTGGGGACAACCCAAAATTTGGGATTTTCTTTTACTTTTAATGATAATGGTAAACAGAACAAATAGAGAGGGTGAATCTGCCTAGCAGAGGCAGAGACATCAGTTCTAATCCATCTCCATTCTGTCCAAAACTGAAATAAAGTTTTGCCTTTAGTTATACTTTAACCACTTCAGCCCCGGAAGGATATACCCCCATAATGACCAGGCCATGTTTTGCGATACTGCACTGCGTCACTTTAACTGACAATTGCACATTGTACCCAAACAAAATTGATGTCCATTTTCCCATAAACAGAGCTTTCTTTTGGTGGTATTTGATCACCTCTGTGGTTTTTATTTTTTGCGCTATAAACAAAGAAAGACTGACAATTTAAAAAATAAATATATTTTTTTACTTTCTGCTATAATACATATCCAAAAAATGTATTCATCAGTTTAGGCCAATGTGTATTCTGCTACATATCTTTGGCTTAAAAAAAAATTAAAAAAAATGTCACTAAGCGTATATTCATTGGTTTGTGCAAAAGTTATAGCATCTACAAAATAGGGAAAAGATTAAGGGACGTTTTATTTATTTTATTGTTTTTACTGGTAATAGCAAGGATCAGCGATTTTTTGCGAGATTGCGGCGGACAAATCTGACCCTAAGTGACACTTTTTGGTGACCAGTGACACCAATACAGTGATCAGTGGTATAAAAATGCACTGATCACTGAATAAATGGTACTGGCAGGGAAGCGGTTAATACTAGTGGGTGATCAAAGGGTTAAGTGTTCCCTAGGGAGGTGCTTTATAACTGTCAGGGTCACTTGGAACAACTGATCTCCCTCTCCGCCCCTGTCAGAATGGGGATCTGCCTTGTTTACATAGGCAGACCCCCGTTCTGCCCCTCTTTACTGCTATCGTGAGTGGCCGGCGGATATCGAGTCTGCCAGACCCGCAGGTGAGCTCCCGCTGTATCTAATGCACGGACTGACGTACAGGTATGTCAGTTCTTGCAGCCACAGTATATGTGCGGTAGGCGATCCGGAAGGGGTTTCAAAAAGCAGGTTTTTTACTTTAATGCAGAGAATGCATGAAGGTAAAAAGCTTCTGCATGCATCTCCCCCCTCCCCACTATACTTTCCTGGGCCTGAACTTGATCCAGTAATGTGCACAGAAGCAGTGTCTATCTCCCTCTTCACTGGCTCAGGGACAGCAGGGGGAGCCATTGGCTCCTGCTGCCATCAACCACAACCAGTGAGGAAGGAGCAAGACAACAGAGCAGGGCTCGGGAGCAAGCACACACAAGTGCTCCCAGAGCAAACAGTTTGCTATGGGGGCACTTGGCAATGACGAGCCAGTAGCGCCAGCGGGGGACCCGAGAAGAGGAGGATCGGGGCTGCTCTGTGCAAAACCACTTCACAGAGCAGGCAAGTATACCATGTTTGTTAATAAAATTGAGCACTTACAATTACTTTAATTTTAAGAAACAGGAAATGCCATTTCTGTCAATTCCATGCTTGTTTGTTAGATGGAAAATTTTAACTTTCTCACCTCTACTGTTATAATGTTCTATGATAATACTGAAGATTTTAGAAGTATTTACTGCATGTTACTAAAATCATAAAGTGCTCAGGTTGTATATAATAAAAAAGAATTACTAATCTCCATCTAAAATTATTAGTAAAACGACTCACCTGCCATCAATATGAGGACTTTGGTTTAAAACTGAAAGCTAGTGTAGCGGAGGCTCACCCCTCTCTCTTTATCGGTTATATGGCTGTTGTCTAGGGGTACCTGGGAGAGAGGGATAAGACACACCACGGCCCATGCCCTCTATAACTCAGAGGTGAAGGCCAGCAAATTGATTTTTTTTTTGTGTAGGTGTCCTAGAGTCAAGTCCAGTCCTTCGTCCCTGACTCCTTTGCTTAGTAACCCAAGTTCCACACAGTGAATAGGTCCAACTCAGTTTTATTCTTCTTGCCAAGCAATAAAACAATCTCTTTTCTTAGGAAAATGGGGGACAGATCGAGGCACAATCCTTTTCCTTTTTGCTGCTGCCCACTGTGCTGTCACCAGTGGTGAATAGTCACTGCCACTGACTAGGTAATATAGAACGTGAATTACCTTCGCTCACTTTGCCCCTGTCAGAGGAAGAAATCCATCCAAGGGAGAAGTGGAGGCCTCTCCGTCACCAGCGATGCTGCGCCGGACTCTTCAGGCAAGTTACTGCGCACCAGTCCTCATGAACTCAGACACGGGCACCCAAGGAGTTAGGGTCCCCTCGGATTCCTCCACCCTCGCGGAACTCAGTCGAAGGTACTGAGCCCCAGGCATCCGCCATAGTACCTCACCCCAGGCTAAAGGTGCCCGAGGTGGACTCCATCTCCGCTCCGGCTAGGCCAAGGGCACCTAGGCCTGGAGCACCGGAACGCCAGCACCCAAGCTGAAGGTGCCTGGGTGCGGCCACGTCCTCCAACTCTGAAAACCACAAGGTCCGGGCGTCCGCCCCTTTTATGACCTCTCCCTTCGCGTCACAGCGGGTTCCCCGCCCCACTGTACCAGCTCCAGGGGAGGACAAAAATAGGATTTTTATAACAGCTTACCTGTAAAATCCTTTTCTTGGAGTACATCACGGGACACAGAGCGACATAGTCATTACTAATGGGTTATATAGTTACCGTCAGGTGCTGGCACTGGCAACTTCCAAAACCGGAAGTACCCTCCCCTATATAAGCCCCTCCCATCCGGGAGCACCTCAGTTTTGTAGCAAAGCAATAAGTGTCCCCAAAGAGGGGTGGGAGCTCTGTGTCCCGTGATGTACTCCAAGAAAAGGATTTTACAGGTAAGCTGTTATAAAAATCCTATTTTCTTTTTCGTACATCACGGGACACAGAGCGACATAGTCATTACTAATGGGATGTCCTAAAGCAATGCCAAATGAGGGGGGGGGGATACACCATATATAAGCTGAGCGCTATCAGACATGAGGATCTTTTGCGGCCTGCAACACACTGCGCCCAAAGGCGACATCCTCCTGACTTCTAACGTCCACCTGGTAGAACCTAGTAAACGTGTGTACCGAAGACCATGTTGCGGCCTTACAGATTTGAGCCAGGGAGGCCTGGTGATGCACTGCCCATGAAGTTCCAACTGCTCTCGTGGAGTGCGCCCTAACTTTGAACGGAGGCGGTCTACTTCTCAAGCTATAGGCTTGTATTATGACCTGTCGAATCCACTTGGCTAAAGTAGATTTTGACGCTGCCTGACCCTTACTGGGGCCTTCCGGCAGAATAAACAAAGTATCCGTTCTGCGAATCTGAGCAGTGGCTTTTAGATAAGGTTTAACTGCTCCTACTACATCCAAAGAATGCAATAACTTTTCCTCTACCGAAGTAGGCTTGGGGAAAAAAGAAGGAAGAACCACATCTTGGTTCAAATGAAAACTCGATACCACCTTAGGAAGAAAGGCTGGATGAGGACGTAACACTACTCTGTCCTTATGGATAACCAGATATGGCTCCTTACAGGACATAGCTGCTAATTCCGATACTCTTTTAGCCGAACAAATGGCTACTAGAAAAATCAATTTCCTGGTGAGAAGCACCAAGGAAATATGCTGTAATGGTTCAAATGGTTGTTTCTGTAGAACCGACAGAACCAAGTTTAGATCCCATGGACATATGGGAATATTAACCGGAGGACTAATACGCATCACTCCTTGTATAAAGGCTTTGACTAGTGAATGCGAAGCCAAGGGCCTTTGAAAAAATATTGACAAGGCCGAAATCTGACCCTTGATAGTACTCAAGGCAAGCTTCCTATCTACAGCCCACTGTAGGAAGTCCAGAATCCTACCTATTACGTACTTATGTGGATGCCATTTCTTGGCCTCACACCACGCGATGTACGCCTTCCAGATTCTATAGTAGATCTGCCTGGATACCGGCTTCCTGGCATTGATCATGGTAGATACCACAGCATTAGAGAGCCCTCTCTTTTTTAGAATGTGGGCTTCAATAGCCAGGCCGTCAAACCTAGGGCTGGTAAGGAAGGGTGGTATATCGGTCCTTGCGAAAGCCGGACGACGTGGGAGAGTCCAAGGACTCCCCACTGAAATTTTACAATCTCCGCGTACCACGCTCTTCGGGGCCACGCTGGAGCCACCGGAATCACTGGTTTCTTTTCTACCCTGATTCTGCGGAGTAATCGAGGTAACCATTGTGGCGGTGTGAATGCATATATCAGCTTGAACTGATCCCCAGGGAACACTAGGGCATCCGAGCCGCAAGCTAGGGGATCCCTTGTCCGAGAGACAAACCTATCCCCCTTTGCGTTGAATCTGGATGCTAGAAGATCTACATCCGATGTTCCCCACCGCTGACATATTGTCCAGAAAACCTCGGGGTGAAGGGACCCTTCCTCTGGGCCTAATTGCTGGCGACTTAGAAAGTCCGCCTTCCAATTCTCCACTCCTGGAATGAATACCGCAGATATGGCTGGGACATATTTTTCCTGCCCATTTCAGGATGTAATTTACTTCCCTCTGGGCTGCACGACTCCTGGTGCCCCCCTGATGATTGAATTCTGACAGGGGACCCTTGGAGTTTGGATGTCCATGCTACTAGGGCATACCGGGCTGCTCGTATCTCTAAGAGATTGATGGGCAGGGCCTTTTCTGCATCCGACCATCTGCCCTGGAGAGACTATTGCTCCAGTACTGCTCCCCAGCCTATAAGGCTGGCATCTGTAGTGACCACCTTCCAAGAAATCGGACTGAAGGATTTCCTTTTTTCCAGATTCTGGGGAACCCACCACCAACGGAGGCTCTTGCGAACGGAAGGGGACAAGGACATTGTAAGTCTAGGGCCTGAACTTTTTTGTTCCAGGCTGACAGTATGGCCCCTTGCAAATTCCTTGAATGGAATTGACCGTAGGGTACTGCTTCGAATGATGCCACCATTTTTCCCAGCAGCCTCATATACAGGCGTATGGACGGCTGTCTTTTTTGTACCCACTAAGTGGATCAAATCTTTCAAAGACAACACCTTTCCTCGAGGCAAGAATATTTTTCTCTGGCCTGAATCCAACCTTAGCCCCAAGTATTCCAGACTTTTGACTGGTTTTTAGGGCTGACTTGTCTCGGTTGATAATCCAACCGTGAGATTCCAGATACTTGATCGTCTTGTGAACGACCACGTCTAGTTTTTTCACTGAGTGGTCTATCAGCAACAAGTCATCCAGATATGCCATTATCATTACACCTTGTGTTCTTAGATTGGCCAATAAAGGGCCAGAATTTTTGTAAACACTCGTGGTGCTGTGGCCAAACCGAAGGGTAAGGCTCTGAACTGAAAATGGCGCCCTTCTACTGCAAAGCGTAGAAATTTTTGGTGGACTGGAAAGATGGGAATGTGCAAATAAGCATCTTTGATGTCGATCGTGGCTAACCAATCCTCCCCTTGTAGGGCAGTGGCCACCGATCGGATCGACTCCATCGGAAAGTCCTGATTTACAGGAATTTGTATAGCCCTTTTTGAATTAATATGGGCCTCCCGTCCGCGTTTGCTTCGGGACTGTAAAGAGGTTTGAGTAAAACCCGAACCCTCATTCTTCCAGGGGAACTTCCATAATTACTCCTTGGAGCAATAGTTGTTCTAGTGCCAACAGGAGGGACTCTCTCTTCCGGGGATCCCTTGGCACGTTTGACCTTAAAAATGGGAAGGAGGAGAGTCTTTTAACTCCAAACTGTATCCCAAACCTACTGCGGAGAGCACCTATCTGTCTTGATCGTGTCCCGCCAGGTCTCCTTGCGAACAACTGGAGTCCTCCCCCCACCCGACTGAGTGGGGGCTTCAATGAATTTAACTTTGGGGGAGGTTTTGTACCTCCCCTGACCCAGGGTTTCTCATTACCCTGCTACTGTCCCTGTTTTTTACCCCCGGGATTTGACCGAGGAGGCCGTCGGAACTGTTACACAGCCGATGCCCCAGGGACTGGAGAAGCAGGCCCCTTAAAGAGGGACCTCTAACTCTGCTTTTAACCGGCAAGAGCGTATTTTTACCGCTGGAAATTTTCTGGATATATTTGTCCAGGTTTTCCCTGAATAAGCGTTCACCATGAAATGGGACGCTAACCAGCCATTCTTTACAGGGAGCTTCAGCAGACCAGTTTCTGAGCCATAGGAGCCTACGCATATGTCTATAGACAGCGTAAGGCGGGAGGCCTGATGGACTGAATCCTCTATGGCGTCAACCGCAAAGCCTAAGGCTCTAGGTAGATCAGCTAGGGCAAAGCCTGCTGATCTGTCAAGTCCCTCAAGACCTGTTTCAACTGATCCTTCACTGCTTAGCAGACCCCAATAGCTGCTACTGCTGGTTGTATCACCAAGCAGATTTTCATAAGGACTCCAATCTTTTATCTATTGGGTTCTTGAACATTTGGACATTATCCACTGGACATGTCAGTGATTTATACATACAAGAGATGGCTGCGTCCACTGTAGGGACCTTCCATTTATTTATTTTTTTGATGAACTTATCCTCCATGGGATAGACCACCGGAAATCTCTTGGGGGAATAAATATTTTCTCAGGACGTTCCCAATCCTGGTAAATGAGCCCTTTCAGTAAAGGGTGAAGTGGAAAAGAACAAACAGTCTGGGGGCTTCTAGCGACCCCAACGAGGATACAGTAGTGGTTGATGGTTCCGCAAGGTGCATTTTTAAATGCTGATCGGACCATGTTAGTCAGAGACTGAACCCATAATCTTTCAGCTTGAGATGCTGAGAAAAGGTTCCCCTACTGTTGATTCCTCTATAACAGAATCAACCTCATCCTGATCCCCTTCAGGCAGGTCGATCCCTGTATGGGACTGTTGCTCTGCTAACAGGCACTCTGAAGGAGGAGACGGAGATCGGGCGTGCTTTCCCTGACAGGGAGGCAGCGATAAATTTTGACAATCTCTCTCTAATCCTCCCAGAGCTGAGGAAAAAACCTCCTCTGTTACATACACAGGAGCAGGTGAACTGAGGACAGCCACAGTACCAAGTACCCCTGCGGGGTCTCTACGGTCACTTACCTCTGAACTTCAGGGGAGACTGGTGCAGCAGGAGTATGCCCAAGATCCTCAGAGCCCGATGAGACCCCCTTCGCTTCCTGGAAGATTCAGTTCCGGAGCTACTGGACGGCATATTCCTAAGCCTAAAGCTGAGGTATTCCAGCCGTAATACACCACTTTTACTGAGAATAGTCTAGCACAATTGCTGCTATATCACAGTTGGTGTCTACTAATGTGCCTTTCTAGGGGATGCCTGTATCAACCGCTTGCTGTATGCCTTTAAATGTTGCCAGCTCTGTCTCTGTACTTCATAGCCAGCTTACTGCAATAATGTGGCTTTTTTAAAAACCTGCTGGGACGCCCGCACATGCGCAGAAGCGCTGCGGCGCGCACAGAGCGTCATCCCCCAGGCCCCGCCCCTTTTTCCGGCCACCTCTATATATAGAGGCGCGTGCACGCGCACGCGCGCGGCCACGTGCGCCTCGGCGCTAATTTTCAAACATGGAAACCAGGGACAGGAGCCAGGGCCCCCTTTGCCGCAGGCCGGGGGATAGACGAACACTGCAACATGGCAGAGGAAACAGTTTCCTGTAGGAGAACTCACCAGCTGCCTGGACTTTGCTCTCTGAGAAGAAACTAGTCCATATGACAAGAAAAACATTCCACAGCGGCCTCTAGTGGACAAACACAGGTACCGCAGTTTAATATACTAAACATATATAAAAAAACATTCATTTTTTTTTTTTTCTTGACCACCATTAAAAATTATTACATTTTTTTTTTAGTAGTTACAGGCATGCACAGATATTAGCGGGAATACCGTTAGGTAACAGACAGAAAGACAAATTAGGCTTGGGGGTCCCCCAATAGAACCAAGTTCCTGGGGGCCCCCACTTACCTGTTCCCCGCCGCAGGACTTTGTTTGGTCCACAAAAGCCCAAACTTCACCTATCACGGCAGGCATTGTAATCAAACCTTCAGGGACCGGGTTCCCAAGGATTCCACTCCCCTGGACCTGTATAGCACCCTGCACAGAAAACATCTTGGTCGTGGGTATGACCAGAGCTCTGGATCCCAGGGTCCAGCTCTCCTAAGAGAAGCATTACAGGCAGAACCTTGCTCTTCTCTGCAAGGCCCGGGTACCGACCGTTTAGCTATGAAGCTTTTTTGGTCGGATCCGGAATAGCTTACTGAGGCCCAAAAGAACCTGTACGCAAGCTCAGTGAAAAACACATGTTTCTTCTTGGCCAACACCTTAGACACTGGCAAAAAACTGAGGTGCTCCCAGATGGGAGGGGCTTATATAGGGGAGGGTACTTCCGGTTTTGGAAGTTGCCAGTGCCAGCACCTGACGGTAACTATATAACCCATTAGTAATGACTATGTCGCTCTGTGTCCCGTGATGTACGAAAAAGAAAAGTCACAGTCTTGCAGTGCGAGCCCAGCCCCGATCCAAGGCAACAACGCCACCTTTAGGCCGGCGAGAACTTCACACCACCAGAGTCCTCCAAGACTCACAAAGGGAACCTTGAATTTCCTAACAATCAAGGCACCTGGGTTACACTAGCACCCAGATGCTCCCCCTAAATTCAAGTACCCGCTACACAAGGATAAACTAATAACATCTAAATACATGAGCCATGTGTATCCTTACTTGAATATTGGTGTGCTTTGTGCATTTCTTCCAGATATGAGCGGCAATTTTTTGTGAAACGTTACCTCTGTGGCTGTTGCCTGACTGGTCACTGCTGCTCTCTCTCCCTGTGCAGGGTCGCCGGTCTGGTCTCCACCCCCCTATAGTTTTCTGCAGCCAGCCTGTAGTGGGTGGGTCCTATTGCGCTTGTAAAGCATCTGATCAAACCGACCTCCGTTTAATCAGATGCTTTTGAGGGGGCAGAGGAGAGATCCCAAATCTCAGTAAAGAGTACCTGTCACTACCCATGCCCATGCTATCACAAGGAATGTTGTTCATTCTTTGTGATAGCAATAAAGTTGATCCATATAAAAATAAAAGGACAGCTTAAAAAATGCATTTAAATAAAATAAATAACGTGTCCCTGTCCCCCCGTGCAAACCCAACTGAAGAAACTCCTCCTCAGTACCTGCCATTCATGGATTTCCATATACCGGTGTTTCCATACTTCGCAGCCCTCTTCAATGCTGATGGCATATATGAAGGTCTAGAAAGTCAGGACTTCCAGGGAGATTAAACACAAGAAAAACTGGAAATTCATCCGTTTGTTGCATTTTCTTTCTTTTAATTATTAAAATCAGCTTATCCAGAATTGCTGGCTTATTAGCACAATTGTCCACAGAGGCTTAAAAATATAATTTGAGTGCCTCAGCCCATAGTCCTAAAATGAGGATTTTGTGTTTTTTTTTAATTTGTGAGGACATAAAATGCTATAGCTAATTGCCTGGTTGTCATGCTGCTCTTCAGTGATTTCTGTAGTCCTGGAGAAAAATATTTATACCAGAGGATTAGCCTTACACCCAAGCAATTAGTATTTTCATACAAAGGTCAGCAGTCCAGCTATTTCTGTAATGCCGCGTACACACGGTCAGAAATTCCACCAGCAAAAGTCCGATGTGAGCTATTGGTCGGAAATTCCGACCGTGTGTATGCTCCATTGGACTTTTGCAGTCGGAATTTCCGCCAGCAAAAGATTGAGAGCAGGAAAATTCGATAGTCTGTATGCAATTCCGACGCATGCTCGGAAACAAGTCAACTTATTTTCTCGGCTTGTCGTAGTGCTGTACGTCAACGCGTTCTTGGCGGTCGAAAGTTCAGAGAACTTTAGTGTGACCGTGTGTATGCAAGCCAAGATTGAGCGGAATTCCGTCGGAAAAACCATCCAAGTTTTTTCAGACGGAAATTCCGCTCGTGTGTACAGGGCATAAAGATTAGTTTTGCTTTAAAGTGGATTGCCCACGGACATGTATAGTGGCTACTGTATGGTGGATAATGTGGTAAATTTGTTATCTGCCACAGAGCCGGTGTAATTCACACTTCTGGTTTTAAAGGAACGAGTTGGGAACCTTATACTTGGGGCCCCATTTGGATCACATGTTATGGTGCATTGAATTAAGGCAGCTCACTCATATAGAATGTGCCTTGTAAACACAGCATTTTACCACATTGTGGCAACACAATAACCATTTATTAAAATCTTCCTGTCTTGGCCTGCACATGTGTTCACCACACTCCTCCATTAAGTGTATTGAGAGTGCTGAATTGGGGGAAAGGTGGGTATAAGTGGGAGCTGAGGTTAAAAAAATAACTAACTATGCCAGACATGCACATTTTAAGCTGGAAGGCAAGACATTCCTTCAGTAATGAAACCAACAGTACCTAAAGATATCAGATTATATTAGACTAATCTGGTCAATCATGGCAAGATTGGGTTATAATCATTACTTCTTTGGGTTCCTGCAGCTATCCCCTAGGCCAGTGGTTCTCAACCTGGGGGTCAAATTACGGTTTGTCAGGGGTCACCAAATCCTGGGCTGTTCCTGAAGCCTGCACCGCTCTCCCAGCCTTTTTGCGACCGCCCAGCAGGGCTGTTTCTTGAGCCCGCGGCTGCCCACTTAGCCTCTTCACAGCCGCCCATTTAGTTCATGGCATGGCTGGGGGGCAGAGATTAGAGGTCAGCTGACTGGTGAGGAATGTGAAGTGGGAGGGGCTGGAGGAGACCCTATCTCCTGATTTCAGCATAGGTGTCACTGCTACGACACACCACAAAGTCAGAGACACAGTGAATCTGGAGACACGGTGAGAAACACTACCTGTGATTATAGTTGCCATTAAAAGTCCCCATTACAGTTCTCAGATCAGCAGAAGACCTTGATCAAGAGCACATAAGTTGGCTGATCAGAACTCCTCTCAGCACTGCCACTAATCTCAACTCTCCACCAGCACTGCCACTCATCCCATTCCCCCCCAGCAAGGAGTAAGAGAAGGAATAAAAATAAAGAATACATGGAAGGTAGAGGAAAATAGGGGGGGGGGGGGGGACAAAGAAAAAGGGAGAGAAAGAACAAGAAAGACGGCTAGAGAGAGGGATGGGGAAAAAAAAAAAACCCAAGAAATTAGGATAGAGAGAAATAAAAGGGAAAGAAAGGACGACAAAGAAAGAGTGGTACATCCTAAAATGTACTATAAGGGGTTCCAATACTGTACGAGTGGAAGGGACTCAGGGAGTGCTAAATGTCCAAGGGTTAGGGGTGCAAATTATTTGCTTGCCTTGGGTGCTGACAACCCACGCTACGAAAATAATTTTACTGTTAAAATTTCCCAAGTTGTGAGGACCCCTATCAAGGGGTCACGGCACTTGCAAGGTTGAGAACCCCAGCCCTAGGCAATTGTTTTTTGGAGAATAGTCAGTTTTCTGAGCTGGATCACCATGGTTTCCCAGAAGACCTACGTATAGCAGCCACATCTGGACAATAACATCGCTCGTTGGGTATCAAATACGTGAAATGAATTAAAAAAGCTCCAGATAATATTATTATTATACAGGATTTATATAGCGCCAACAGTTTACACAGCGCTTTACAACTTGAGGGTAGACAGTACAAATACAATACACTAATACAGTAGGAATCAGAGGGCCCTGCTTCTTAGAGCTTACACTCTAAGAGGGAAGGTCAAGAGATACAAGAGGTAATAACTGTGGGGGGTGTGCTGATGGAGAAAATAAATATACAGTTAAGTGGGGGCCAGATAAGCTTCTCTGAAGAGAAGAGTAGGAGAAAGTCGGACAGATTGGGGTAGAGTATTCCAGAGGATGGGAGAGGCTCTGGAGAAGTCATGGAGAGCGTGGGATGAGGTGACAAGAGAGTTAGAGAGCAGGAGGTCTTGGGGGGAGTGAAGAGAACGATTAGATTGGTATTTTGAGACTAGGTTAGTGATGTAGCTGGGGGGCCAGGTTGTGAATGGCTTTGTAAATTGTTAGTATTTTGAATTTAATTTGATCGAGTGGCAGCCAATAGAGGGATTGGCAGAGGGGTATAGCAGACGCTGAGCGGTTTTGTAAGGTGGATGATCCTGGCAGCAGCTTTCATAATGAACTGAAGTGGAGATAGCCTATTTAGAGGTAAGCCAGTAAGGAGGGAGTTGCAGTAGACGAGGCGAAAGATAACCAGGGAGTGGATCAGAAGCTTTGTGGTGACATTGCTTAGGAAGGGGCGTATCTTGGAGATGTTGCAGAGGTTGAGGTGGCAAATTTTGGATAGCGATTGGATGTGGGGCCGAAAGGTTAGTTCGGAGTCCAGGATTACACCTAGGGCCTTGGTGTGGGGGGACAAGTTGATAGTTAAGCCGTTAATATTGCCAGAGAAATCAGGGGAAGTGGCACAGGAAATATCATGAGCTCAGTTTTGGATAGGTTGAATTTGAGGAAATGATGTGACATCCAGGCTGATTTGTCTGTTAGTAAGTTGGTGATGCGTGAGGAGACAGATGGAGAGAGCTAAGGGGGGACGGAGAGATATAGAATTGGGTGTCATTAGCGTAGAGAGGATGTTGAAAGCCATGGGAGGCAATCAACTGACCCAGGGAGGTGGTGTAGATTAAAAAAAAGGAGAGGTCCAAGAACAGAACCCTGGGGGACCCTGGCGGAGAAAGGAAGAGGAGAGGACGAAGTAGAGTTGTGACACTGAAGGAGCGGTGGCATAGGTAGGATGAGAACCAGCGAAGAGTAGTCACGGAGACCAAAAGGAGTGGAGTTTATTTTTTTGAGGGGGTGGTCCACTGTGTCAAATGCAGCAGAGAGGTCCAGGAGAAGAAGTAGTACAGAATAGTGTCTGTTGGTTTTAGCCATTAGTAGGTAATTTATGAGTTTAAGGAGAGCGGTTTCCGTGGAGTGTTGAGGGCGAAATCCGGACTAAAAAGGGGATCAAGAAGTTTGTTCATGGTCAGATGGTCGCTCAGTCGGTTGTAGATAAGTCTTTCAAGAAGTTTGGAGGAGAAGGCGAGTAAGGAGATGGGAAAGTAGGTTGTTAAGATTGGAGGGCTTTTTATGTATGGGGGTAACTAGCACATGTTTTAGAGAGTTTGGGAAGATGCCACAAGAGAGGGAGAGGTTGAAAAATGTGAGTTAGAGAGTGTAGAATCGAGTCAGCGGGTGAGAATAGCATTTGCGAGGGAGCAGGATGCAGGGGGCAGGTGGTTAGATGGGTGTTAGATAAAAGTTTAGCAACCTCGTTAATACTAGCACGATTGAATTAGAGAAGTAATGATTGGATCTGTGGACATGGGGTGTTGAGTGGGGGAGGTTTCTGCGCATTGGAGATCTCCTCACGAAATTGTATCAATCTTATTTTTGAAGTGATTGGCGATCTCCTGGACAGTGAGCGAGTTAGAGGGTGGAGGACAGAGCAGCATGTTAAAGGTCGTGAAGAGTTGACGGGGACTGGATGAGGTGGTGTTAATGAATGTGATAAAATAGGTATTTTTGGCAGTGTGGACACAGGAATAGTTTTTTGGGCGGGCAGATTTATATTGGTTAAAGTCTTCCTGGAAATTAGTCCTATGCCACAGACGCTCAAGAGCGCGGCTACGTTTTTAGAGACTGTGAGCTGTTGTAAATATGCACAATGAGCACTTAAGATAAAATTAAATAGCAACCAATCAGACTTCAGTTTGTCTGAAACAAGTCAGTGATATAAAGACTTCTTGCTACTAACCTTTGCTGAATAAGTCGGTTACGCCTGACACACACACAGGCAGTTTTTATCGCTCAACCCAGCTGGCTGGATGAAACAAACAAAACTGAGGCGCTCACAAGAAGCTCACTGTACTAACTTTGTGATGTTAGTCCAGCGATCTCCCAGCTGAGCTATTGTGTTCTGACAGGAGGAATGGCCCCCCACTAAAACACAACAGTCAGCACTGATCTGCTGCTGGTTTTCCAGCATGCCAGTTAGACTAAAGCCGTACGTTAGGCCAGCTCTTTCGGACAGGCTGCTGTAAACACTGGCCAAATGTCGTCCGGTTTCTGTTGAACTGGCTGATATTCTGCCAGTGTGCACTAGCCTTAATGCTAAAAGCCAGCCTATGCAGTTCCTCCCTACCCTTAACTAATAAAAGACTACTACAGCATTTATAAAACCAAAACAAACTGATTTCCCCATCCACACATTCTAGGTTGATGGGGGAATCCTGCTGCTGTGCTACTGTATTATGTCAGTGGAACTCCTCTGCTGCCAGCATACAGTAGATAACACAATTGGCTGCAAGCGCTGATCAAGCAAAAATATACCAACAGTCGCAAGGAGTTGATCACTAGATCAACTCCTCTTAAATGGGAACAGCCATACATGGATCAAAATTAAGCTGGTTCCTGCTAATCCATATATGGTCAGCATAATTGTTGTCGGGTGGGCTGGGCTACCCTAGGCTTCTTAGATCTCTTGTGAGTTCCGATAGTGAGATTTCCTTATAGTTCCAACTCCTGAGAGTTTTGCATATTCACATGAGATGTTCCAACTCCTCCAGTTGCATGTACCATTAAACACAAAAAAATACGTCAAGGGTAGAGTGCTGCCCCTTGTCAGCAGAGAACTCACCACCACAGATGCTGGAGACCTTGAAGTCCCTGGGGACTAATCAGCACCGAAATATTGACAATAAATGTGTTATGTTTTGTAAAACCTTCTAGTATCTGAAGACAGATCCCAATACTCACCTGTTATGTTTGAAAATATAAATATGAGCTCATTTTGTTTCTAGAAAAAATATGTGCACATATAACAAGACAAGCCGAGTGTCTTGAGTGTTCCAACTCAGTTCGTATTGATTAATATCTACCAAAAATAAAGTGAGGTTCAGGCATGATCTTTATTTCTGGTATGGCAATTTTTTATCTTATATTTACAACAAAAAAAAAAAATGCCATAGCTGCTAGCACTTTACTCTGCCAGTTCTGCAGTCTTGGGCATGAAAGGCATTAGGGTAACTCCAGCCAGCCAGAGATCCTCAGCCTTGGTAGCAATGTGGTTTCTAGACGACTCAGTATACAAGAAGAACAGATGCAGAGACAACATCCACCTCCCTTCATAGGAAACCACTGCTTGAACATACGCAGAAAAACTTTGCTTATAGTCCTTAAGTTAAAATGTTTCAGGATGAGTCACCAGCAGACTGGGCTTGTATTATAAAATACCCATATAATAATTAAAACAAAATGTATTTACAATAAAAGGAGTCCAGGTACTTTTATAATGACAGTCCCGGGGAAGTCAGGAGATGGTAGGGAGGAGGACAGTGCAGCGCTAGTCTCAGAGAAGCAGGCAACTCCTCTTCTTCTTTTTCATCTTCTGTTCTTTTTTCATGCCATTTAGTGCAATGAGCGTGGCTTCTCTGAACACATTATCTACATTCTCCTGAAATTTGGCTGAACATTCCAGGTATTCCTCAGCTTGAATGTTTTTGCAAGTAGCTTCACCCTTTAAAGAAGAATTATATTATATTAAATTATAGACATACACTGATGACTGAACAACAACTGTAGATAAACTGGATCAAAAGCAACACTGTTCCCTACTGAAATGAGCCCAAATCAGTAGACTCACATTGATATCACACTGTTATGTGACCACCATCTGTATTATTGTATTGGCCAAATGTTGTGGCCCCCTCTGTTCGTGCATTCTTGCTGCAAGTAAAAAAAACAAAAAAAATGATTACCCAGCACTTGCAGTTTACAGCTTTCAGTGATGCTGGTCCCTGCGCTCTCAGTGCAGCTTCCCTGAACTTCCAGTTCTTAAGGCTCGGTTCACATATGAGCCGCATCCGTCTGGCGCGTGCTGGTTCACCGTTTCAGGTCCGATTTCAGCCCGAATTTTGGGCTGAACTCGAACCTGAAACGGACCAAAAAAGGCACACGTTTTTCCTGCAAAATGCACCGGACCTGCTGTGGAGATATGTGAACCAGCTCCATAGAGAGCCAGTCACATTCTCCTGCTATGCGAAGTGGATGCGGGTTTGGCATCCAATTCGCATAGGTGTGAACCCAACCTTACAGAAAAGTGTAGAGCAGGGGGAGCAACTTGCCATTTTACACTACGGGGCTGTGTGTTTTAATTTATGCATATAGTGTAGGGCAGGGGTAGGCAACCTGGGGCCCTCCAGCTGTTGCAGAACTACAAGTCCCATCATGCCTCTGGGAGTAATTGTAACTGCCAGCCTACAAGGCTCATGGGAAATGTAGTTCCACAACAGCTGGAGGGCTGTAAATTTGTAGCTTTTCAATCATTAGATGTAGGGATGCGCCGATACCAAGCATCGATCTACCTGTATAGCTTTTCAGACAGCCGCTTCTCCTCCTCTCCCTCTGGCGGCTGTCAAGTGCTTTAACCACTTCAATACCATGCACTTACGTCCCATCCTGCCCAAGCCAATTTTCAACTTTCTGCGCTGTAGCTGTTTAATTGACAATTGCACGGTCATGCTACACTGCACCCAAACAGAATTTTTATCATTTTGTTCCCACAAATAGAGCTTTCTTTTGGTGGTATTTGATCGCCTCTGGGGTTTTTAATTTTTGCTATACAAATAAAAAAAGTTTCTTTTTTTTCTGTTATAAAATTTTGTAAATAAGTAAGTTTTCTCCTTCACTGATGGGCACTAATAAGGCAGCACTGATGAGGCGGCGCCAATGAGGCGGCATTGACGATGGGCACTGATAAGGCAGCACTGATAGGCGGCACTGTTGGGTGGCACTGATATGCAGCACTGATGGGCATTGATAGGCGGCACTGATGGGCACTCATGGGTGGCACTGGTGGGCACTGAAAGGCTGCAATGGTGGGTACTTATGGGTGGCATTGATAGGCGGCACTGCTGGGCATTGATACATGGCACTGACATACAGCACTGATGGGTATCCCTGGTGGCACTGGCAGGGATTTTGAGTGGGTACTGGTTGTCAGCTGCCTGGGCATTGATTGGCAGCTGCCTTGGCACAGATTGGCATTCCCTGGTGGTCTAGGGGGCATACCTGGTGGTCCAGTGTGGATGCCCATCCCTGGTGGTCCTGGGTGGCATGCTGGTGGTCCTGTGCGGTGATCCGAGGGGGGGGGGGGCTGCGCTGATAAACTATCAGCACATACCCCCCCCCCTGTCAGGAGAGCAGCCGATCGGCTCTCCTCTACTCGCGTCTGTCAGACGTGCGTGAGGAAAAGCCGATCAGCGGCTCTGTTTACATTGTGATCAGCCGTGATTGGACATGGCTGATCACCTGGTAAAGAGCCTCCGCCGGAGGCTCTTTACCGAGATCAGTGTAGCGGTGTGTCAGACTGATACACCGCACCACCGATCGCCGCGATGCACGCCCCCACGGGCGTGCGGCGGCTATCCTGCTGGACGTCATATGACGCCCAGTCAGGATAACGAAACGACCGCCCAGCCGTCATTCTGCTATAGGCCGGGCGGGAAGTGGTTAATTAAAGTTATACAGGGAGATAATTTCCCCACTGCCGCACAGATAACACCTTCGCCCCCCTCTCTGGCTCACCGGGTCCTTTTCCCTCTCTGCTTCCTGGCTCCCCTTTTCCTCCTCCCTCCTAGCAGTGTCCTCCTCCCTCTCTGCTCCCCGGGTCCTCCTTCGCCCCCCCCCCCTCCTGGATCTGTCAGGATGGAGATCAGAGGAAGGAGCCGTAAATATGTCATTTACCGGCTCCTTCCTTTTCTGAATGAACAGTCAGTGATCACTGGCTCTGTTCATTCATAATTGAGCATCGTAATCAGTGCAGCTGAAGCTGCAGAGAAAAGGGACTGGAGAATGTGTGTCCTTAGACAGAAACAGAAAAAAAGGGACTTTTTAGACCACTAATATCTCATCAAAGAGCACCCCCCCCCCCCAACAGGGGTGCTAGAAAAAACTATAACAAAAAAGGAATAAAAAATATATAAAAATTTAAAAAAAATAAATAGAAAATACTGACACAGTCCACGCCTCATCAGTTCCACTGTCAAACGACATTAAATAAAAAAAAAAAAAAAAAAAGGATCGGTATAGATGAGTACTTGAAATAAAGTAATAGGGAATTGTCTTAAAAAAAGTGGTATTGGTGCAACCCCAATTAGATGTGATGTCTGCAATAGTTTTCTTTTAGGCTTTTTTCCCCTTCTGTTTTCACCTGGTGATCTGGCCAGTAACACACCTTCTGCATTAGAGTGTACTCACTATGGATAAAGGAGCACAGGGGCGTCTTTGGGCAGCAGTATTGCCAGTCTGGGAGGAGGGGAGTGGTTGACGTTTTAGCAGATTTAAATACACTAACAACTTGAAGCCAAACTTCAGCTAATACTTTATACGCAGTTACAGCAAACTTTTTTTTTTTTTCTTTTAGGATAAAGGTTTTACATAAAAACAAAAAACAAAAAAAACAGATCACTGTAAGCATCTCTGCTAGTGGTAAATGGTGCGTCTCATCTCTAACGACTGCATTTTGCTAAAGAGCTTGTTCTTTTGAAACCAGACTTACTGGCTGGATCACCAGATGAAAACATAAGAAAGCAAGCTTTAAAAACGAAAACTGATGCAGCCACCACATCTAAGAATTGGTAAGCTACAATACAGCACCGGCCCAAGACATGGTGCTGCCTGGGACCAAGAATGAAATGCTGCCCCCCCCCCCCCAAAAAAAAAAACGCCCACCAAAACGCCCCCACATTCATTATTTTATATCATGATAATTAAATGTCATTTAAAAAGTTATAGCGCCTACAAAATAGGGGATAGAATGACATTTTTTTTAATTTTTTTTTTTTCCTAGTAATGACGGCGATCTGCGATTTTTATTATGACTGCAACATTATGGCAGACACTTTTGACACATTTTTGGGACCATTCACACTTATACAGCGATCCGTGCTATAAATATGCACTGATTGCTGTATAAATGTGACTGGCAGGAAGGGGTTAAATATGTTCCCTGCTAGGTGATTCTTACTGTGGGGGGAGGGGACTGACTGGGGGAGGTGACCGATGGTTGTCCCTATGTACAAGGGACACAGCATCGGTCTCCTCTCTCCCTGACAGGACATGGATCTTTGTGTTTACACACAGAGATCCACGTCCCTGGCTCTGTGACTGCCGTTCGCGGGTACCTGGCAGACATCGCGGCCACCAGGCAAGCGCATCGGCACCCGCGTGACACGGCGGGCACAGCTTTTCCCCGATGCGCGACCGATGCGGCGCGCATCGCGGAAGTAAACAGGAGGACGTCCATGGACGCCCTCCCGGGAATTGAGCGCCGCGCGGCCCGCACTGTAGACGTCTTTTGTCTATAGCGCGGGCGCAAAGTGGTTAAAAGAATAAAGTTTTGCTTTAAATTACAGGGAAAACACAAAGATCATCATCAGCCAGCCACATTAAAAATCCCACCTAACTCACCCGTTTTTCCAGATAGGCAGAGAGGCTGCCCAGGCTCAGCTCACACTGTCACTGTCCAGGGCACAGCCACAGCCGCACAGGAAGATTTCCTCAGACCCACACTGAAATCCAACCCTCACGCAGGAGATGGAAGATGGATGAGGTGTGTGGGCGGAGGCTGAGCGCTGTGAATGCTGGGGTGGCCGCGGCCTCCTGACGTCCCTGGTTGCTAGGCGACGGTCGGGACTCGGCAGGCAATTTTAGCAACCAGTGCAGGAGACAGCGGCACTGCACAGGCACAGCGCACCGCCGACCAGCATCCGCTCAGCCTCCGCTCTGCTCTCTGCCCGACGGAAGTAAGTCTGTTAAAAATATGTTGCCGGCCGGACTGCCGCCCCCTCCTAAATGCCGCCTGGTACCATGGTCCCATTGGGTCCCATGGTAGGGCCGGCCCTGCTACAATATAACAAATGTTTGTTTTTGGGTTTAATACCACTTTAAGTGATCAAATCACCTCCCGAAAGTGCTTAAAAAAACTGAGCGTTTAATATCACTTTAATATGAAAAACATAAATCCCTGGTGCAGCCAGTTCTTTTCCAAAGTCACATAACTAGTTAAATGGAGATGACTTGTGTGTGCTCAAGTGATTATAGTACAGCATAAATACACACGTGCTGTATCTGGAAAATCCAGCTTCTGGTGAATCAGTGTTGTGGCATTGCCCACCAAAAAAGACAAATAAACACTTCAAGCAGCTTTGTGAAACATACAAGAAATTTTCCAGGTCACTCAATATCCCTTGGAGCACAGAGAGTATGGCACAGCTGTGACTCTGCAGGGACAGACCAAATTACGATCCATGGGTGGCAGACCTCATCTGATCCTTAGATCAACTTCTGTGGAACGGACAAGCTTGAAAACTTTTGCTCGGTGGCTGATCCAATTGGCTACAGCTGATGATCAATGTAGTCAGCGGATTCCTCTATCAACCTCACTGGATGTAGGAATCAATTTGTTTGTGTTTTTTTTTTTTTTTTTTAGTCCACTGGCAGAACGAAAAAAAAAAAAGTACAGGAGGCTCTGAAGTCTACTGGAATAATGTTCTATGGTCAAAGTACAAGAGGCTCTATAGTCAACTAAAATAATAATGTTCTATGGTCTGAATATGGGGGCTCTGAAATCAACAAGAATAATGTTCTATGCTCCGAATACAGGGGGCTCCGAAATCAACTGGAAAAATGTCAAAACATGGAGTTTGGTCTGATGACCACAAAGCTCAGGTTTTGGTCTTACCAGACTACAAAACACACCGTATATACTCAAGTATAAGCCGAGTTTTTCAGCACTTTTTTTGTGCTGAAAATGCCCCCCTCGGCTTATACTCGAGTCTGTGTCCATCTTCAACTTTGTGCGCCTGATCCCGGCCAGCCGTAGGTCCCCTTGGCACACATGTAGCCCCACTTTTCCTCTACAAGTGTGCAAAGTTTGTTGTCCGGGGGACCTATGGCCGGGGAGCACCGATTTTTCAAAGCCGGGCACCCCTTCCATAGACTCCCATGTTAAACGTCAGTCTAGTCACACAGCGCTGGAGATCACGTAGGGAGATTGGGCACAGTGAGGCATGCAGATGGACACCCTAGGCTTATACTCGAGTCAATAAGTTTTCCCATTTTTTTTGTGGTAAAATTAGGTGCCTCGGCTTATATTCGGGTCGGCTTATACTCTAGTATATACGGTAAGCCAAAACAATACACATAATCATAAATACACCAAACCTAATGTGAAGCATGGTGGTATCTGCATTACTTTATGGGGATGCTTCTTTGCAGAAAGCCTTAGATAGTTTTTTCCTGTTTTTGGACCTTTTAAAACCATTAAAAACTTGATGCAGTATGCAAGAAACCGAGACTAGAGAGAAGAGTTGTCTTTTAGCAAGGCAATGGCCCGAAGAATAAAACCAAAATGACACAGGAAAGCATAAAAACAGTATTCATGTCCTGGAACGGCACAGTCAAAGTCTAGATCTAGATCCCCATTCAATAAAGGGTTTCTGTCTGTACTTGAAAACCGCAGTTCACTTGCCATCCCCATGAAAACTGAAAGAGCTGCAGCACTTCTGCAGAGTAGCAGGGAAAGATTTGTCTCCAGATATGCAAATATGAAAAAGACCTGAAGCTATTCAGTCAAAGCTTTTTTTTTTTTTTTAAAACAAACATGTCATACTTACCTCCTCTGTGCAGTTGGTTTTGCACAGAATGGCCTCGATCCTACTTTTCTGGGGTCCCTCAGCAGCACTCCTGGCTCCTCCTCTTCTCGAGTGCCCCCGGAGAAGCGCTCTTCCTCAGGGCACCCGTGCGGGCGCGCTCTCATGTCCTGCTGCTGCGACCATTGACACAGACAGCAGGACTCGGCTCCGGCATCATTGGACTGGATTGACAGCAGCGGGAGCCAATGGCTGCGTTGCTATCCCATCTATCCAGGACCTGAGACACCGGCTGGAGCTGGTGTGCTCGTCCCCAGCGTAGGAACAATCGGGCTTAGGTAAAAGGGGGCTAGTGCACTAAAAGAGGTTTTTCATCTCAATGCATAGAATGCATTGAGGTGAAAAACCGCAAGGGTTTACAAACGCCTTTAAATGTAATTACTATAAATCACTTTTGCACTTACTATAAATCACTTTTTGAAAGCACATCAAACTGATGTGCAGTACAGCCTCGACTTTCCATAAATGGGAATTAACATAGGCACAATGTTAAAGAAAACAATATGCTGGAATACATTAACCACTTAAGGACTGGAAGGATTTACCACCTTAATGACCAGGCCATTTTTTGCCATACGGCACTGCGTCATTTTAACTGACAATTTCGCGGTCGTGCGACACTGTACCCAAACAAAATTTATGTCCTTTTTTTCCCATAAATTAAGCTTTCTTTTGGTGATATTTGATCACCTCTGTAGTTTTTATTTTTTGCGCTATAAACCAAAAAATATTTTTTTTTTTACTTTTTGCTATAATAAAATGTCCCGAAAAAATAAAATAAATATAAAATAAATTTCGTCCTCAGTTTAGGCCGATATGTATTCTACATATTTTTGGTAAAAAAAAAAAAATCGCAATAAGCATATATTGATTGCTTTGCGCAAAAGCTATAGCGTTCACAAAATAGGGGATAAATATATGGCTTTTTTTTTTACTAGTAATGGCGGTGATCAGCAATTTTTAGCGGGACTGCGACATTGGACAGATCGGACACTTTCCACACTTTTTTGGGGCCATTGACATTTATACAGCAATCAGAGCTAAAAAAAAGCCACTGAATACTGTATAAATGTCATTGGCAGGGAAGGGGTTAACACTAGGAGGTGATCAAGGGGTTAAATGTGTTTCCCAGCGAGTGTTTCTAACTGTGGGGGGATGGGACTGCCTGGAGGAGGAGACTGATCGCTGTTCATAAGCAGTATGAACAGCAGGTCTGTCTCCTTTCTCCGGACAGAACAGAGATCTGCGTTTACATGGACAGATCTTCGTTCTGTCTCTCTAAGGAGCGATCGTGGGTAGACAGCGGACATTGCGGCCGCCAGGCATGTGCTCTGGCTCTGTTGTCGCACTATGCGCCCCCTAGAGCTCTTAAAAGCATCCGAAGTACAGCTACAGCGATTCACCGAGGGGAGCCAACCTGCCGCACTATAAATGCGGCGGCTGGTCCTTAACTGGTTAAAAAGTGTATGTAAAGCCCAAAAAAAAAAATGTTCTTTTCATTTTGGATAGTATGTGAACCTCTGTCATGTTTTTATTATCGTCTGTGGCCCTGCTGGTGATGTTTACCGTCACTATTTTTTCTGATAAATATTACAATGAGTAAACCTGTTCTGGTGACAGCGATCTGAGCGTGGATACCCCTTTGCTTTGGAGAGATATCCTCCTACCTGCTGCATCTCTGGGGCATGAAAGTGAAGGGAAATCTGCCTGAAGGGACCAAGACAGGCTTTACCTATACTTTAAAGGCCAAGTTCACCTTTATTTTTTTTCTAAATTCCAGCTCACCTATATACCAATATAGCACTAATGTACTTCTTTTGCAAAAATAAAACAGCTTTCTATTTATTCTACGCAGGCTTACCTCATTGACTTTATGGCTGTTTAAACACACAGCTCGATTACTTCTGTCTTACTTCCTGAACAGTCTTTAGGTCATGACACAGGAAGGAGTTGACCAGCTGATCTCATTAGCACACACCCTGCATCAGCTACCCTTAGCTGGTCAACTCCTTCCTGTGTCATGACCTAAAGACTGTTAAGGAAGACAGAAGTAATCGAGCCGTGTGTTTAAACAGCCATAAAGTCAAAAGGTGAATTTAGCCTCTAAAGTGGAGTTCCAGTCCCCCAAACATTTTTTTTAAACACTGCTTTGTAATTGTTCAAAATTGTACATAAATATATGACATGTACAATGACATGTTCAGCACTTTTACTTTCTTTAGAAATAGTTTGTTACTCATAGATCTCGGAAGCAGGCAGTTTGCATTTTAGCTGTGGGCATCTAAAGCCCTCCTGTGTTCATTTCCTGTAGTTCTGTGCAGCTGGCTACCTAGCATGCACGATCGAGGTTGTCCTTTTTCCTGACAAGTTGCCATAGCAATGTTGGCGTCGGCAGAAGTTTCACCCCATTGATATAGCAACCTGTCAATCAGAGGAAAGGAGAGGAAGAAAATAGAAGTCGGATCTTCCATTCGCATCATTTCCTCTCTGCAAATAATGCCAGATTGCGGCAGTAAGCAATTCACAAGGACTCCTAGGATACATGATGCTGCTATCCAAGGAACTCTTGTGAATCACCTAGTGACGTGATCGCCTAGGCGGGTACGGGTGGAAGTAAAGGAGAAATACCACAGAAAAAGGAACTTCTAATAAAAAAAAAGAAAAAAAGAAGGTTCGGAAAATGGGTGGAACTCCGCTTTAACTGAACTATCTAAAATTTGGATTGAGTATACAGATCAGGCCAAATTAGATTACAGATAGTGTAATAGGATTTTTGTACTCACCGTAAAATCCGTTTCTCTGACGTCCATGGACGGACACAGCTGGATACTGTAAACATGTGGGTATATGTCCCTGCTTGCAGGAGAAGATCCAGGCAGAATGTTAGAAACATACATTCTAGAACAAGCCAAAGCTGAACAGCCCCGCCCAGGGGGGCGGTCCCTCCGGACATTACCCTCCCACCTGCAGCTAGCAGCCTCAGTTCGTAAGAAAGCAGTACAAACCTTAAAAGGAAGGGTGGGTGCTGTGTCAGTCCATGGACGTCAGAGAAACGGATTTTACAGTGAGTACAAAAATCCTATTTTCTCTTATCATCCATGGACTGACACAGCTGGATACTGTAAACGTGTGGGACGTCCCAAAGCAGTATCAGAAGGGTGGGAGCAGTAGTAAAGGAACAACCAAAACTTCACTCCAAACAAGCAGAGCTCCTCAAAGGAGGAGTTGCAACATTAAACAGCGGCCTGCAACACTTTGCGGCCGAAGGGAGCATCCGAAGATGCAGCCACATCAACCTTATAGAATTTTGAAAAGGTATGAACGGACGACCAGGTCGCCGCCTTGCACACTTGTGCAACCGACGCTTGATGTCGGGAAAGCCCAGGAACCACCAATTGCCTTGGTGGAATGCGCCGCAACCGGAAAGGGAGGCGCCCGCCCCTTAAGGGCATAGGCCTGTATGACGGTCTGTCTGATCCACCTAGAGACGGTGGCAGACGACACCGCTCGGCCCTGTTTTGGACCAGAGACAGACACAAACAGCGAGTCAGACTTCCGAATGGAAACAGTAGCAGACAGGTACACCCGTAAGGCTCGTACCCATCTTAATGTATGAAGCGCAAACTCTCAGGGATGCGATGGGTGAGGACACAAGGACGGAAGAACAATGTCCTCCTTAAGGTGAAAGGCCGAGACCACCCTTTGAAAAGAAGGACAATCGTGGGCGCAACACCGCCATATCCTTGTGGAGGACCAAGTAAGGCGACTTGCAGGACAAGGCCGCCAACTCAGACACCCGTCTAACCGAAGTTACCACTAAGAAGGCCATCTTCTGGGACAAGGTCAAGAGAGGAATCTCTCTGATATTCTCAAAGGGATGTTCTTGGAAAACCGAGATGCATCAAATTCAGATCCCAAGTAGGGAGAGGAGGCTTGACAGGGGGGATCACATGGCGAACCCCCTGCACAAAAGGTGCTAATCAAGGAATGGCCCGGTAGCGGTCGTTGAAAAAGACATCCCGGGCCGAAATCCGACCCTCAATGGTATGCAAGGCCAGCTTTTGGGTCACACCACGCTGTAAGAACAGCAAAATCCTGGGAACGGAATACGTCTGAGGACGTCAATCAAGTTCCTCGCACATAGCGATGTAAGCCTTCCAGGTACGGTGATATATCTTTCTGGAGGAAGATTCCCGTGCCAACAACATAGATGAGATGACCGAATCCGGGAGACCTCGGTCCCTCAGCACCTGGCTTTAAACAGCCATGCCATTAAAGCCAAGGACTGTAAAGCAGGATGAAGTATGGGATCATGAGACAAAAGGTCCACCCCAATAGGCAGTCGCCAAGGAACGTCTGCGACTAGCCGAAGTAGATCGGCGTACCAATGTCGCCGTTCCGGAGCAATGAGGATCACCGGAATGGCCTCGGCCCCTACTCTGCGAAGCAGGCGAGGCAACAACAGCAGCGGAGGGTAAGCATATATCAGGCGATACTGCCCCCACGGGCTACCAACGCATCTGACGCGTCTGCCCAGGGGTCCCTGGACCTGGTCACGAATCTTGACACCTTGCGAGTGAGTCGAGAGGCCATAAGGTCCACATCCGGTGCCCACCTCTGGTAAAGAAGGTGGAAACACCTCCGGATGTAAGGACCCTTCCCCTGCAATGCACACGGCCGACAGGACCGTCCTGCAGCGAGATGTATGAAAATCCCAAAGAGACTCCGCAGTGCATCGGAGAAGAGGCCCCAGTTTACAGGGTGCCTCAACTGTTGGCCAAGAAAGGCAACTTGACAGAGCTTCCTTAGAAACTCGGTCAGAGGACCAGTAACTCAGCCTCCACAGGTGGCGCAAACCCACCCCGGGCACAGAGACCCTAAAGGCTAAAGCAGTTGCAGTGCACCTTCTAGTCGACTGATAGATGAAGCAGAAGCTTTTGCCCAGTCATTGAGCTTCAGAAACGCCAGAGACGCAGCCACTAACGAGCGTAACGCTAACCTCAGCCTGGCGAACACAGTCCAAGCCAGCGCTTCTGATCACCACTGAAGGCAGGTGGAAAGTGGTACCCCTGATACCAGGGATACTTATGACAATGCTCCATCCAGCAGATACCCCATTGTAAAGTGATGATTGTACAAACACATAGTTTATACTGTGTATTGCGTCAAAACGCGCAAATAGAGTGTGGGAGGAAACCCACCCAGCCACAAAGAGCATAATACAACCATATACGGCGTATGTAGTTTAGTATGTGTGGATAAACATATTAAAACACGTTTATATTGTGCCAGCGACGAAGGCGCGCACATCATCGGGGCTTGGACGGAAACCAGCCACGCAGATTGCGTACACAACCGTGTAGGTATGTTAGCCTGCGAATAAACAAATTGCACATGTTTATACTGTGCATAGCGCTGAAAATACGCACACCATTGGAGCGCGGGGGAGAAACCGGAGCACCCGGATGAAACCCACGCAGACTGCATAAGCATACCGTGAAGGTACTATAGTATGTGTGATAAACATTTTGCACAAGCCTATGTGTGCATAGCACCGAAGGCGCGCACAGCGTTGGCGCGTGGGAGGAACCGAAGTACCCGGAGGACCCCACGCAGACCCAGAGAATGCAATACATACAACTACTGTGAATGTATTTAGTGTTGTGTATAAACATAATGTGTATGTTTACACCGTGTATTGCACCAAAGGCACGCATGTCATGTAGCGTGGGCGGAAACCCGGAGGAAACCCACACAGACTGCACAGACATACCGGGTAGGTATGTTAGTATGTGGATATCAAAATCGCACAAATTTAGGCTGTGCATAGCGCCCATACCAATGGAGTGTGGGAGGGAACCGGAGTACCCGGAGGAAACCCACACAGACTGCATACACATACCGTGTAGGTATTATAACAAGCGTGATAAACATATGAACATGTTTAACTGTGCAGAGGGCCAAAGGCGCACATACTGTCAGCGCGTGGGAGGAAACCGGAACACCCGGAAGAAACCCACGCAGACAGCACACAGATACCGTGTAGGAATGATAGCATGTGAATAAACATATTGCACATGTTTATGCTGTGCATTTCCATTGGAGCGTGGGAGGAAACCGGAGTATCCGGAGGAACCCCACACAGACAGTATACCCATACTGTAAATATGTATAGTATGTGCAATAAACATGTCTATACTGTGCAGAGAGCCGAAGCGCACATACCATGAGAGCGCGGGAGGACACCGGAGCCCCCGGAGGAAACCCGCGCTGACCCAGAGAGTATAATACATACATATACTGTGAATGTATCTAGAGTTGTGCATAAACATTGTACGTTTATATCATGTATGGCACTGAAACACAGCATTGGAACGTGGGGGGACACCCACGCAGACACAGAGACCAATAACACATACATACACTGTGAATGCATGCAGTGTAGAGGTATAGGATGAGTTTAAATGATGGCACAGAGGCACATAATCTTCTCTGTATCATTCCAACCTGCTTAACTGTGCTGCCGAAGCAGGTAACAGGTAACCTCTGATGCTCAGACTGTGTGTCTGTCAGAGCTCAGAGCATTCCCCAGGAAATGGCGGAAACCACAGGTGCAGAGACCCTGTTGTTGCCTCAGGACATCACACAGGAGGCTCACAGGGACTAGAGACATAAATGAATAAAGTCCCCCCCCCCCCCACCATGCTGCACCGACCGGGGGGGGGGGGGGACGGGACACTGTGTACCACTGTATCATCCATGCTGCTCTTGGCGCGCAGCGTGTGAGGAAAACAGTGAGGAAGCTGTGTAAAAGAAAAGCTTGAAGGAACCAAGGGAAACAGCGTCCGCCTGAGGTACCACAGCCACAGCATCCAGCTTGAGAGTGTTCCTCACATCATCAATGAGTTCACTTACAAGCACCCTGTCATTCACTGACACAGAACTGGAGTCTTCCTCAAAGGGAATGTCCTGTTCAAAAACATTAAAATATTCAGGGCTAGGGTCCTGAGCACAGTAGCTAGGCCCATATCTGAATCAGAGCACTCCTCCACTAAAGATTTTTTTGGGGAGAGGGGGCTTTATAGTTCCCTTGCGCTCGCTTCCATTCTGACAAGGAATGATTCCAGGACTGCCGACAACTGGTCCATAAGGACCGCAGGTGCAGGAGCACTGCCAGTTGCCTCAGGCAAGTGTGGAGAAGCAGGTGTATCAGACTCCATATCGCCACCCTCTGAGACCTTATACACTACAACAGTGAATATACAGTCCACCCACTGGCTACGCTGAGGCTGAGGAGAGGATACCCTGAGGACTCACCAACCCTTAAGAACCGCTCAGTTCTGCTGAGGAAACCGCGCTGTTAAGCCTGAGGAGAGTGAAGAATCTGTGAGGAGATTGTGAGGAGATTTGCGTCGCAGCTAGAGGCCAAAACCGAAAGTAAAAGTGCGCGGCTACAAGAAAATGGCCGCCGCCCGCAGATATAACTGCGCCATTGAACCACGGCAAGATGGCCGCCAAGCGCATTATTTAAAAAAACAACCAGCGCTAATGCGCGCGCTAATGGTGCACACAATAAGTCCCCACCTCACACACCAGAACACTGCTCCTCTTCCACTAACAGACATGAGCGCCCCCAGCCAGGCCAGAGTGACCCCCAAGCACCCCCACAGCACAGCACCAGTACAGGGTGCAGAGAGCAGCATAACAGGGGGGAGACAGGGAGAAACCCCCCCATATATAGAAACACAGCCAGCATGTACTCACCTGCAGCAGGAGAGACTACTTACCCGTCCCAGAGGGACCCACTGGTTTGTTTCAGACAGACCTAACACAGAGCAGTACTGCGTAGCTGTCGGCCCGGTCCATCGCGAAAGATACAGTCAGTCAGGTACTGTTCAATCTTGAGAGGACCGCGGGAGCATAAAAGCAACCCGGCCACCCCTGGAGTCATGGGGCATGTCGTGAACTGAGTCTCATGCACACAAGGCGAGGATCAGCACGCTCGATGGTCGGACAGGGAAGACTACGAGGATATCAGTGTACCCAACCTGTTGCCCAGCCGACAGTTGATTGAAGGTCTGAAAAATAAAATAAATTACAATTCCCAAAGGAATAAAATTTTAAAGTAAAATCTTCCAGGAGACTGGCTCCTGAGAGAGCCACGTCTTCTTCTGATAGGCAGAAAAAAACTGAGGCTGCTAGCTGCAGGTGGGAGGGTAATGTTCGGAGGGACCGCCCCCCTGGGCGGGGCTGTTCAGCTCTGGCTTGTTCTAGAATGTATGTTTCTAACATCGAACATTCTGCCTAGACATATATCCACACGTTTACAGTATCCAGCTGTGTCAGTCCATGGACGATAAGAGAAATAGGGCTGCAACTAACGATTATTTTCATAATCGATTAGTTGGCCGATTATTGTTTTGATTAATCGATTAATAACCGTAAAAGTAAAAAAAAAAAAAAAAAAAAAAAAAAAAAAAGGTAATTTTGCTGCGATTTGCATTTTTACATTTTTACATTTTTTTTTGGCCAATTTGTTGTTGGGCAGACTAAAAATCACAAATTGCTGCAAAAACGCATTATTACATGCTTTTCTGCAGCTTCTCTATCGAAGTATATTGAACCAAAAAAACAAAATAGCACAGTTTTGCGTTAAAAAAAGTACTTGCCCTTTCCAAATACGCAGCAGCTGAAAAAATCATGGATGTGAACGTGTCCCATAGGAAACCATGTAAATGACCTGTAGTGTGTTTCTGCAAAAAGCACCAAAAAAACACAGAGGTGTGACCCAGGCCTGAGATGTTTAGTAACATAATGGTGTTAAAAAAAAAAGAATTAGTACAAAAAGAGCAAATAATCGCTGTAAGGGGACAGTGAAAGTAATATTTAGAGTAGCGATTTGCTCTTTTTGTACTGTAAAGGGCTCATTTTCGTTTTTTTTATCATGTTACTCGCCGATTAATCGATTATGAAAATAGTAATCGATTTCTTAATAGATTAGTTGTCGATTAATCGATTAGTTGTTTCAGCCCTAAAGAGAAAGATAGTTTTTTGACACTGCTCAAAAAAATTAAAGGAACACTTTGAAAACATATCAGATCTTAACGCGGAAAAATATCATGCAGGATATCTATATAGATATGGACTGGGTAATGCATTAGTAACGAAAGGATGACACATCGTTTGATGGAAATGCAAAGTATCAACCTACAGAGGGCTGAATTTAAAGACCCCCCCGAAAATCAAAGTGAAAAAAATAGGATTTTTTACTCACCGTAAAATCCTTTTCTCTGAGTCCATGGACCGACACAGCTTCTCTATTGACAAAGTGGGTATTATCCGTTAATTAGGAGTGACTAGGCAGAAAAACTTGTAAAAAGTGTTGCATCACACCTTCTACAGTACCGCCCAGGGGGCGGACCCTCTGGGTATACCCTCTCAGTCTGCATCTTCGCAGATCAGTTTGTCAAAAAGCAGTACAAACTTAAAAGGAGGGATGGGTGCTGTGTCGGTCCATGGACTCAGAGAAAAGGATTTTACGGTGAGTAAAAAATCCTATTTACTCTTTCGTCCATGGACCGACACAGCTTCTCTATTGACAAAGTGGGACGTCCCAAAGCAGTGTCAGAGAAAAAACGAGGGGTGGTAACAGCATAAAAATAAAACTTCACCCCAAACACAAAACAGCACTCCTCCAACGGAGGAGTTGCAACTCTAAACAGCCGCTTGCAAAACCTTGCGGCCAAAAGAGGCATCTGAAGATGCACCTACATCAATTTTGTAGAATTTTGTGAAAGTGTGTGCGGACGACCAAGTCGCCGCTTTACATAATTGGGAAACAGACGCTTGATGTCGGAAAGTCCAAGAGGCACCTATTGCCCTAGTCGAATGTGCCGTGACAGGAAAGGTGGGGCGCCTGACCCTTTAAGGCGTAAGCCTGGATTACTATCCGTCGGATCCACCTAGAGATGGTGGCCGATGAGACTGCTTGGCCCTTCTTGGGACCAGCCACCGAAACAAACAGTGAGTCTGACTTCCGGAACAGGGAAGTAGCAGATAGGTATACTCTCAAAGCTCGGACAACGTCCAAGGAATGCAACGCCGACTCCTTAGGATTCGACGGCTGAGGACACAAGGATGGAAGTACAATGTCTTCGTTGAGATGAAAAGCCGAAACGACCTTCGGAAGAAAGGAAGGCTGCGGCCGCAGCACCACCTTATCCTTGTGGAAAATCAAATAGGAAGCCTTGCAGGACAAGGCTGCCAGCTCAGAGACTCGTCTAACTGACGTAACAGCCACCAAAAAGACCACTTTCTGAGAAAGTGTTAACAGGGGAATATCTCTAATATTCTCAAACGGTGCCTTCTGAAGCACCGAGAGGACCAGGTTCAAGTCCCACGGAGGTAACGGGGGACGGACCGGAGGGGCCACATGTCGGACCCCCTGCACAAATGTACTCACGAGAGAGTGAGTCGCCAGGGGTCGCTGAAAAAAGACAGCCAGGGCAGATATCTGTCCCTTAAATCGTACTTAGGGCAAGCCCTTGGTCCACCCCATGCTGTAAAAACAGCAGGATTCTGGAAACCAAATAGGTACGCGGATGCCATTTCATTTCCTCACACATGGAGATGTAGGCCCTCCAAGTGCGGTGATAGACCTTCCTAGAGGACGGTTTTCGAACACTTCTCATAGTAGAGATTACTGAGTCTGACAGGCCCCGGTCTCTCAGTACCTGGTTCTCAACAGCCATGCCGTTAAAGCCAATGACTGTAAAGCAGGATGGAATATGGGACCTTGCGATAGCAGGTCCTTCCGTAGTGGTAGGCGCCAGGGGACGTCTGCTACCAGACGTACTAGATCGGCGTACCAAGGACGCTGAGGCCAATCTGGAGCGATTAGGATCATTGGAATTCCCTCTGCCTCCACTCTGCGGAGCAGAAGAGGAAGAAGCCTTAAGGGAGGGAAGGCATAGATTAGCCGATACTGACCCCACGATGCTACCAACGCGTCCGTTGCGTCTGCCCATGGGTCTCTTGACCGGGCCACAAATCTCAATACCTTCCGATTGAGTCGGGAAGCCAGAAGATCTACGTCTGGTGTGCCCCATCTTTGGCAGAGGAGTTGGAACACCTCCGGGTGTAAGGACCCTTCTCCCTGGTCCAGCATCTGGCGGCTCAGGTAGTCCGCCTGCCAGTTTTCCACACCCGGAATGTACACGGCCGATAGTGCCGGTACGCTCCTCTCTGCCCACTTCAGGATGCGAGCGATCTCCGATGTTGCAGCTGAGCTTCTTGTTCCTCCTTGATGATTGACATATGCCACTGCTGTGGCGTTGTCTAACTGGATCCTGACTGGACGCCCTTGCAGCCTCTGAGACCATTTGAAGAGGCACAGCCTGATCGCCCGGATTACCAGGACATTGATTGGCAGGAGGGCTTCCTCTGGGGTCCAGCGACCTTGCGCCGACTGAACACCCCAGACTCCCCCCCAACCTGTAAGGCTGGCGTCCGTCGTGATCACTATCCAGTAAACCGGAAGAAATGACTTCCCGGCCATTAGAGCCGGTGCTGTCAGCCACCATACCAGGGATCTCCTGACTATGTGGCTCACTCGGATTTGATAATCCAGAGATGATGGACATCTGTTCCATCTGGACAGAACTTCCTTCTGTAACACTCGAGTGTGGTATTGAGCATATGGAACCGCCTCGAAGGAGGCTACCCTGAGGCCCAACACTCGCATGCAAAAAACGGAGTGACGACCAATTCCTGGAAGTCAGCTGCCGTACTGCAGCCCGGAGGGTCTGCAACTTCTCCACAGGGAGGAATACCTTTGCCTCTGAAGAATCCAGAATCAACCCCAGGTACCCTAGGCGTTGAGTGGGCACCAATACTGACTTTTGCGTGTTTAGTATCCAACCACAGTCTCGAAGAGTCTGACAGGTAATGGACACGCTTACCTCTAATTCTGAGCTTGAAGGGGCCTTCAGCAGAAGGTCGTATAAGTAGCCTTTGATAGCGATACCCCGCTGTCTTAGAAGTGCCAGAATCGGAGCGAGCACCTTGGTGAACGTCCTGGGTGCTGAGGCAAGGCCCAACGGGAGGGCCACAAACTGGTAGTGGTCCTTCCCGATAGCAAATCGCAGAAACCTCTGGTGTCTGGAGTATATGGGGACATGCATGTATGCGTCCTTGATGTCCAAGGAGGCCAGAAAGTCCCCCGGATGGAGAGCCGTGACTACAGATCGAACCGACTCCATCCGAAAACTTTGTACCTTCACAAAGCAATTGAGGGCTCTGAGATCCAAGCTTGGACGAACCCCCTCCTTCTTCGGCACAATGAACAGATTTGAGTAAAAACCCCGTTCCAGTTCTGGAACTGGAATAACTACCCCACGTTCCAGTAGACCCTGGACCGCCCCATACAGGGCCTCCCGACGGGTCGGTAGTAGCTGGAGATTGGAGGTGTTGAATCTGTCCGCTGGACAAGAGAGAAACTCTATCTTGTAGCCTGAGGAGATTACTTCGCAAACCCACCTGTCGGAGATTA
This sequence comes from Rana muscosa, assembly GCA_029206835.1. NCBI lineage: Eukaryota > Metazoa > Chordata > Amphibia > Anura > Ranidae > Rana > Rana muscosa. The sequence goes on along the minus strand of CM055116.1, from coordinate 956,467,424 downwards.
GTGCTGTCCACTGAGTCACGAATTTGCGAAGACGTCTCCCCACCCGAGAGCTGGGTGGGGGTGGACCTTCATGCGGACGCAAATTTGTCCGCAGGCTTATTGGGTATGCGGGACCAAGGACGCTTTTGTCCTTGGGCAGGCGCTTTATCGGCCTGGGGTCTTTTCCCTGTCGCCCTAGGGGGACGAAAAAACCACTTGTGTGCAGTAAAGGAGGGCCCTTGCCCTTGGCGTGGCCCCTTATCCTTGCTAATTTGGGGAAGCAAAGTGCTTTTACTTCCTGTGGCATCCTTGATGATGTCATCCAGAGAAGCCCCAAAAAGTCTGTCGCCCTTAAAAGGCAGATCCAACAGGGCTTTCTTGGAAGTCTGGTCCGCAGACCAGCCTTTTAGCCAGATCAGGCGGCGTATTGCTACTGCATAAACCGAAGTTTTAGACAGCAGGGGAATAGTATTCATGTCTGACTCGCAGACAAACCTAAGGCCCTGGACCAACAGGTCGGCAAATGTTATCTCATCAGGAGGAGCATCTCGCTCCTTAACCCCTGGAGTAGCAATCTTGCCCATTCAGTAAGTGTGTGAGACACTAGGGCCCCGCCAATGCCGGGCGTACTGCCGAGCCTACCACTGAGTATAGGTAGCAAGCGAGTGCTTCAGCCTTCTTATCCACAGGGTCCTTGAAAACAGGAGCCCCTTCTACAGGAATTGTGGTGGCTCTATTAAGTCTGGACACCGGAGGGTCCACTATAGGGGGGAGAGGTCCATTTCTTCAGAAAACTCTCCTCAAAAAGGGGTACCGTACCGCAAACCTCTTTGGGGCTGTAAAGACCCTCAGTGGGTTCTCCCATTCCTTGTATAAGAGTTTATCAAAAGACACACAAGGGAACACCTTAGCAGTGCGGGCAGGTCTATGAAACCCAAGTGGACCGGAGTCTCTGCTGCTTCTGCAGTATTTTCCAATTTTAGCATATCCCGCACTGCAGTAATAAGGTCAGATACCAAAGCCGTCTCGCGTACTGACCTGGACTTTGAGTCATCCTCACTGTCCGGTCACGGTCTGCAGTCTCTGATGCGTCAGAATCTGGGCCCCGAGCCGTAGCTGGACCTGGTTCTGCACCAGAATTATCCCCAGAAGCTTGCAGGGGATGGGGCGTTTACTACCCCCTGTATTCCCGTGTGCTGCTTCCACCCTGGCAGCAAACGCCTCTAGGATTGCAGTCATAGCGTTCATAGACACCTCAGGGGCACCAGCTGCTAAATCTGGTGTTTCAGGGGAGAAGACATCTGGCTCAGATGCCATGCTGACCACACACTGACACTCACAAGGCTCCAGGCAAGATATCAATAGGCCACCCTCCTGTGCTGCAGAGAGGCCGGGTCACCCAGAGGACTCACCACCCTGGATAGGTACTGCTATGCTGCGCCTGTGATGCTGTCCCTCTGCTGCTGTGTCAGTCTGCTTCTTTTATCAGCACTTCCTGTGTGAATTTTCGCGCCAGTGTAATGCCCCCTAGAGGCCAGAGGCTCTCGAAAAATGGTTGCCAAAAACGTCTGTATGGAAGATAATGTGGGCTCTAAGAAAATGGCTGCCGACAGAAGATAGAGGTCAAGCAGCCATAGCCCACAAAAAGATGGCCGCCGAACGGCAATATCTGCATACAGGGTGGACAAACATGGCCGCCGATCAGCTGATAGGGGCCAGTGGGTGTGGCCGAACCACAGGAAGATGGCCGCCGGGCAGTCACAAGAGGCCAAACTTAGCATGGACCACCTCAAAATGGCCGCCGACAGCATGGAGGAGGAAGGACACAAACACAGGTAAGAAAAAATGACATTTCTTTTAAATGTTAGTTACAGCCAGCCCCGCTCCAGTGGGACCCCCTAGGTGACCCCCAGCACCCAGCAACCTTTAGCTAGAAGCCCAGGGAGGAGGGAAAGGCAGGGAGAGAGGGAAGAAAGGGGCCACAACCACTTACTTGATCTCTCCAGGAATGTCCAGCTAAATCACCCAGCCGAGGCAGGGGAGTTTTACTTACCTATCCTGCATGTATTCTGCTGGAAGACATTCCAAACAGATCATCGTCCGCGCACGGAAGGTGACTGTTGGCCAGGCATGCTGTGATTGGACCCAGAAGGGACGATCATATGTATGCCCTGGAGCATGACGCTCACCGGACAGGCTGCTGCGACTCGGCCGTAAGGTCAGCCGAAGCTGAGCGGTCCGATGCAAGCCTTGGAGCGTAAGCTCACCGGCCAGGCTGCTGCGACTCGGCCGTAAGGTCAGCCGAAGCTGAGCGGTCCGATGCAGGCCCTGGAGCGTAAGCTCACCGGCCACCCGTTGAGCGACGGGCATGTCGTGGAAAACCCAGCGCGTAGCTAGGGTCGGCACACGCTCGATGGCCGAAACTGGGGAGACTACAAGGATCGAGGATCCAGCCTGTCACCCAGTCGGCAGTTGATCGAAGATCGCAGGAAACAACAAATGTAGCAAAAAAAAAAAAAAATATATTAGATAGATTATATATATATATATCTATCTATCTTTTTTCCCCGGACCAATGGGCCCGAAGGGAGCCATGTCCTACTCCTTGCTAGACAGAAAAAAACTGATCTGCGAAGATGCAGACTGAGAGGGTATACCCAGAGGGTCCGCCCCCTGGGCGGTACTGTAGAAGGTGTGATGCAACACTTTTTACAAGTTTTTCTGCCTAGTCACTCCTAATTAAACGGATAATACTCACTTTGTCAATAGAGAAGCTGTGTCGGTCCATGGACGAAAGAGTAATTATGCTTGTCCATTTTTGCTGAAATGTCATTGCAGCAACTTAAAATGGTCCTCAGTAGTTTGTATGGCCCCCACGTGCTTGTATGCATGCCTGACAACGTCGGGCCATGCTCCTAATGAGACATTGCATGGTGTCCTGGGGTATTTCTCCTCCAAGATCTTGACCAGGGCATCACTGAGCTCCTGAACAGACTGAGGTGCAACCTGGTGGCATTGGATGGATCGAAACAATGTCCCAGAGGTGTTCTATTGGATTTAGGTCAGGCGAGAGTGGGGGCCATTCATGGAATCAATTCCTTCATCCTCCAGGAACTGGCTGCATACTCTCACCACATAAGGCCGGGCATTGTCGTGCACCAGGAGGAACCCAGGACCCACTGCACCAGCGTAGGGTCTGACAATGGGTCCAAGGATTTCATCCCGAAACCTAATGGCAGTCAGGGTGTCATTGTCTAGCCTGTAGAGGTCTGTGTGTCCCTCCATGGATCTGCCTCCCCAGACCATCACTGACCCACCACCAAACTGGTCATGCTGAACGATGTTACAGGCAGCATAACGTTATCCACAGCTTCTCCAGACCCTTTCACGTCTGTCACATGTGCTCAGGGTGAACCTGCTCTCGCCAGTGGTGGACTTGTCAATTCTGGGGTTAAGGCTGGGTTCACACTTGTGCGACACGACAGCCGTCCTACTTTGGATCCGACCTTGCCCTGCGACATGAAGCCGACATATGTCCGACTTTCAATGAACGGGGATCCGACTTGGATCCCCGCCAATACCAGGCACTGTGTTTGGTATGAATCTTGAGGGGAAACTCCACGCCAAATTTTAAATAAAAAAACGGCATGGGTTCCCCTCCAGGAGCATACCAGGCCCTTCGGTCTGGTATGGATTTTAAGGGGAACCCCTACGCCGAAAAAACGGCTTGGGGGTCCCTAGCAAAAGAGCTGGAAGAAGATAGCGGAGGCCCGGCAGAAGGAAGAAAGAACTGGAGAGCGCGGAGACGACACCAGAGAACCCCGAAGTCGGTAGAAGACCCCCGGAGCTGTGTAATAAATTACTTTAAAAACCTTTGTAGCGTTTTTTTATTGACATTTTTTTCCACCAGGTGAATGGGTAGGGGTACAATGTACCCCATACTCATTCACATAGGGTGGGGGGCCGGGATCTGGGGGCCCCCTTATTAAAGGGGGGTTCCCGGATTCCGATAAGCCCCCGCCCGTAGACCCCGACAACCAACGGCCAGGGTTGTCGGGAAGAGGCCCTGTCCTCATCAACATGGGGGCAGGGTGCTTTGGGGTGGGGGGGCCGCAGGTCGCCCCCTGCCCCAAAGCACCAAACCCCCCATGTTGAGGGCATGCGGCCTGGTACGGTTCAGGAGGGAGGGGGGCGCTCTCGCCCCCCCTCTTCTCCTGCGGCCTGCCAGGTTGCGTGCTCGGATAAGGGTCTGGTTTGGATTTTAGGGGGACCCCCACGCCGTTTTTTTGGCTTAGGGGTTTCCCCTTAAAATCCATACCAGACCGAAGGGCCTGGTATGCTCCTGGAGGGGAACCCATGCCGTTTTTTTTATTAAAAATTTGGCGTGGAGTTCCCCCTCAAGATCAGCAAAGCACAAGTCGCCTGCCAAAGTCGGATCATGCAAGACAGCGGTCCGACTTTGATCCGACTTCAATGATAGTCAATGGGCTGAAGTAGGATCAAAGTCGGACCAAAGTAGTACAGGGAGCATTTTCAAAGTTGGACCGACATTTGTCGGACCAGTTAAGACGGCTCCCATAGGGAAACATTGATTTTCACACGTCATGCGATATGAGCTCCCAATGTCGGAGCGTTTGTCGCCCCAGTGTGAACCCGGCCTTAATGGCAAATGCCAATCAAGCTCCACGGTGCCAGGCAGTGAGCACAGGGCCCACTAGAGGACATTGGGCCCTCAGGCCATCCTCATTAAGTTTCTGATTGTTTGGTCAGAGACATTCATACCAGTGGCCTGCTGGAGGTCATTTTGTAGGGCTCTGGCAGTGCCCATCTTGTTCCTCTTTGCACAAAGGAGCAGATACCAGTCCTGCTGATGGGTTTAGGACCTTATATGGCCCTGTCCAGCTTTCCTAGAGTAACTGCCTGTCTCCTGGAATCTCCTCCATGCTCTTGAGAAACCTGTCAATGGCACTTATTGATGTGCCATCCTGGAAAAGTTGGATTGCCTGTGCAACTTCTATAGGGTCCAGGTATCGCCTCATGCTACCAGTAGTGACACTGACCCTAGTCAAATGCAAAAACTAGTGAAAAACAGTCAGAAAAAAGAAAATAAAAAGGTCAGTGGCCTCTACCTGTAAAACCATTCCTGTTTGAGGTCCTCTTATTGTTGCCCATCTAGTGCACCTGTTCATTTCATGAACACCAAAGCAGCTGAAACTGATTGACAACCCCCTCTGCTACTTAACTGACCAGGTCAATATCCCAGGAGTTTAACCGACTTGATGCTATACTCTGATTAAAAAGTGTTACTTTAAGTATAGTTATAGGCGTTTGACCTTGCTGTAGCAGGGGGATTCTATGTTCTCTAGTTGGGAGGAAGTTGCTGCAGCCTCTAGGTTTTTGCTGGCTGCATATTAAAAACAGTTTTGTTCCCAAAGTACAGCTCTTAAAGGCTCTTGCCAAAACCATTAAGATTATTAAGTATTAAGAAGGTAACTGTCAAAGGCAAAACAAAGCCATGCTATGACCGTCCGCTATGTCATTCCTTACTCAACTATCATCTATCTTCCGAGACTTCAAATTGCCTCACACTTTTCTAGCACTTCTGCTTCTCTTAATGTATACTTCCTTTCCATGTAACGTTTCAATTATATTCTTTACGTTTTACAAGACAATTATATAAGTAGAACACTTTGCAATTAAAAGTTCTCTTGAAAGTGTTACTATATCTATAAAAGTGTTATTAGTGAGACAAGCACTCAAAACATCTACAAGAAACCCGGCAGTGAATCATCTATCTAGCAATCCCGTAAGGCAAAAAACACAATAAAACATCTCCCTTTGTTTAGAAGAATGCTTTTATTTGCTTACAACTCCCATAAGCTATGAGTGCTTTATAAGAGTCGGGATTAAAGGTATTAAAATAGATGCAAGTGCAAAGTACCAAAAGGGCCCGCACAATGCCTAAAACAAAAAGTTAGCAAGACATGTAAACCTCAACAATGAACTTCAATCCCCTTTCAGTCTGTTACAGATACTGAAAACCATGCCTGCGATTCTGCCAGAAATCCAGTTATCTCCTAACTTCCTGTAGTAAAATGGCAATATATCATTGAACGTCAAAGCAGCCCTGTTCCTTGAACTACAGGACAGCTCTCCCCTAAGTTATGAAGATGGAGAGGGGTGGGTGACGTAGTCCCTTCTCCATTGATAGCACAGCAAGTAAGCAATGTCATCCAAGGACAAGAAGTGTTACTGGCAGGATGAAAATAAATGAAAAACAAGGCTGTAAAATAAATAAAAAATGCAGTCACCAAACCTATGAAATGGGGAATTGCAATATAATACATGGTTGTCCTTGGATTTAGATTTACTATAAGCTTGTTATGCACTGCCTACAGACAGGGCTGCTGTTAGAAATCAAGAGGCCCCCCATACAGCCTACCTGACAGCACCCCTTTCCCTGCCCGAAAGTGACTGAGGACATAGATTGAATCAGTCCCTTTCACTGTAGCTTCATTCGGCAGCTGCACATATGGATAAATAGGAAGCGCTCGAGGCTTCCTGCTCATTCACAAACGGAAGCATAGTAAACACAATTTACTACGCTTCACAGATGAATGGACACGGGAGTTATTGGTAATGATCGCTCACTGTGTTTATTCAGGAAAGGACAGTAAATGGCATATCCCTTCCCTCGTTCTCCATCTTGAAACATCCCCGTGTGCCGGCAGCAGCTGCTGGTGGGAGAGGAGGGATGCTGGCAGTGATATGGGGAAAAGGGGCACAAAGGGGGGCCCAGACAGCAGATGGAAGGAGCGCATGTGCTAGAACCAATCCCCCTGCAGTGCAGCCGGAGGTGGGAAACAAGAGAAGATAAGCAGTTGGCAGCGCTGCAGGGGAAGGCAGAAGAGGATCGATGTTTGCAATAAGACAGTACAGCCAGACCTCCTGCTCCACAGGTGCCCGGGCCCCCCTATTGAACTGATGGGGTCTAGGCACGGTACAAGAGGGCTAGCTGTACTGCCTTATCAGCAGCCCTGCCTACAGATACTAAAATAACTAGGTTATAACTAGGTTATTGGTTAAACTAGATGGACTAGTGTCTTTTTTCAACCAGACTAACTATGCAACTATGACAGTCCCCACTAACTAATGTCTATGGGGTACGTTCAAACAATCTGATATGAATGGAATGGGTTATTTAGGTAGGCCCTTGGACTACATGCTGGCTAAAATAAGATACAGTGGAAAATGTGCAGAGTCTGTACAATCAGCCTGTAATGTGTGGCCACCTTCAGCTATCCCTTTAAAGAAAATGAGCATGACACACAACTAGGACATTTTATGAACTATATAATATTAAAAAAAAAAAAAAAAAAATTAAAAAAAAAAAAAAATTGTACTCACCGTAAAATCCTTTTCTCTGTCGTCCATGGACGGACACAGCCTCTTCAATCCTTGACATATGGGTTATGTTCCTGTTCATAGGAGAGGACTAGGCAGAGCATGTTAAATATTTAAACACGTTATATTAATCAGATTTGAACAGCCCCGCCCCGGGGGGTGGTCCCTCCAGACATAACCCTCTGCCCTGCAGTCAGCAGCTCAGTTCGTAACAAGCAGTACAAACCTAAAAAAGGAGGGGTGGGTGCTGTGTCCATCCATGGACGACAGAGAAAAGGATTTTACGGCGAGTACAAAAAATCCTATTTTCTATTTTCGTCCATGGACGGACACAATTCTTGACATATGGGAAGTCCCCAAGCAGTGTCAAAAACGAGGGGTGGGAACAGCATCAAAAAGCAACTAACTTCACCCCAAACAAGCAGAGCTCCTCAACGGAGGAGTTGCAACCTCAAACAGCCGCCTGCAAAACCTTGCAGCCGAAGGAAGCATCTGAAGATGCACTCACATCAACCTTGTAAAATTTTGAGAAAGTGTGCACGGACGACCAGGTCGCCGCCTTGCACACCTGTGAGACAGACGCTTGATGTCGGAAAGCCCAGGAAGCACCAATTGCCCTGGTTGAATGTGCCGTGAGCGGAAAGGGGGGTGCCTGATCCACCGAGAAATGGTGGCAGACAAGACCGCCAGGCCCTTTTGTGGACCAGACACCGACACAAACAGTGAGTCAGACCTCTGAAAACGGAGCCGTAACAGACAAGTACACCCGCAAGGCACGTACCACGTCTAAAGTATGGAGCGCAGTCTCTCTGGGATGTGACGGCCGAAGACACAAGGACGGCAGCACAATGTCCTCATTTAGGTGAAAGGCCGAAACCACCTTCGGAAGGAAGGAAGGCTGCGGGCGTAGCACCGCTTTATCCTTATGAAGGACCAAGTATGGTGACTTGCAAGACAAGGCCGCCAATTCAGAAACCCTTCCGACAGATGTAATGGCCACTAGAAAGGCTACCTTCTGAGTTAGTGTCAAGAGAGGAATCTCTCTGATGTTCTCAAAAGGAGGTTCCTGAAGAACCGAGAGCACTAGATTTAAATCCCATGGAGGAAGAGGTGGTCGAAGTGGGGGAGCCACATGTCAAACCCCCTGTACAAAAGTACTAACCAGGGAATGGGTCGCCAAAGGCCGTTGAAATGAAACAGCCAAGGCTGAAATCTGACCCTTAATGGTGCTTAATGCAAGTTTCTGATCCACTCCACGCTGTAACAACAGCAGGATCCTGGAAACCGAATACACCACTCCATCTCTTCGCACATAGAGATGTAGGCCTTCCAAGTACAATTGGAAGAAGATTTCTGTGCCCTCAGCATGGTTCAAATGACCGAATCTGAAAGACCTCGGTCCCTTAGTACCTGGCTTTCAATAGCCATGCCGTTAAAGCCAGCGACAGTGAAGCAGGATGAAGTATGGGACCTTGAAACAGAAGGTCCTCCCGCATTGGCAGCCGCCAGGGTACGTCTGCCACCAGGCGCACAAGGTTGGCGTACTAAGGACGCCAGGGCCAATCTGGAGCGATTAGAATCACCGGGATCCCCTCGGTCTCCACTCTGCAGAGCAGACGAGGAAGCAACTTCAGTGGGGGATAGGCATAAATTAGTCGATACTGACCCCACAGGGCCACAAACGTGTCTGCCGCGTCTGCCCAGGGATCTCTGGACCTGGCCACGAATCTTGACACCTTGCGATTGAGTCGAGAGGCCACGTCCGGCGTGCCCCACCTCCGGCAAAGGAGTTGAAACACCTCCGGATGCCAGGACCATTCCCCCTGATCTAGCATCTGGCGACTCAGATAGTCCGCCTGCCAGTTTTCTATGGCCGGAATGTAGACGGCCGACAGAGCCGGCACACTTCTTTCTGCCCACCGCAGGATGTGAGCGACCTCGGGCGCTACAGCCGAGCTCCTTGTTCCCCCCTGATGGTTGACATAAGCCACCGCCGTGGCGTTGTCTGACTGAATCCTTATCGGGCGTCCCTGTAGTCTCCCCGACAACGGGGAGAGGCACAGTCTGATCGCCCGAAGTTCCAGGACATTGATCGACAGACGGGATTCGTCCGGAGTCCAGCGACCCTGGGCCGACTAGACTCCCCCCCCCCCCCAACCTGTGAGGCTGCCGTCCGTCGTAATCACAGTCCAATGGAAGGGAATGAACGATTTCCCGGACTGAAGAGCCGGGGATCTCAGCCACCAACTCAGAGAAGCCCTGACCAGGTGACTGACCTGAATCCGACGATCCAGACACAATGGAGATTTGTTCTATTTGGACATGATCTCCCTCTGCAAAACTCGAGTGTGGAATTGGGCATACAGTACTGCCTCGAAGGAGGGTACCATGAGACCCAGAACTCGCATGCAAAAAACGGAGAGACGACCATTTGCGGGATGTCAACCTCACCACAGATTGAAGAGTCTGCAATTTTTTCCAAAAGAAGGAAGACTCTCGCCTCCTTGGAGTCCAGAATCAACCCTAGGTACTCCAAACGCCGAGTCGGTGTCAGGACGACTTCTGAATGTTTAACACCCAACCGAATTCTCGGAGGGTCTGACTGGCTATAGACACATCTTCCTCTAATTCTGAGCCAGAAGCTGCTCTCAGAAGAAGATCGTCTAAGTAGCCCACGATAGCAATGCCTCGCTGTCTCAGCAAAGCTAGAATCGGGGCGAGCACCTTGGTGAAAACCCTCGGTGCTGACGCTAGGCCAAAGGGAAGAGCCACAAACTGATAGTGGTCTTCGCCGATTGCAAAGCGTAGAAACCTCTGGTGTCTCGTGCAGATTGGGACATGCAAGTATGCGTCCTTGATGTCCAAGGATGCCAGAAAGTCCCCCGGATGGAGCGCAGCAACCACCGAATGAACGGATTCCATGCGGAACTTCCGAACCTTTACAAAGACATTTAAGGCTTTGAGGTCCAAGATCGGACGGACTCCGTCCTTCTTTGGGACCAAAAAACTGATTTGAATAAAAACCCTGAAACCTCTCTTCCAGTGGTACAGGTAAAATCACCCCAGCCCTTAGTAAATCTTGCACTGTCCCCAATAGGGCAGACCGACGAGCCGGAAGAAGAGGGAGATTTGAGGGAAAGAATCTGTTCGGCGGACAGGAAAGAAACTATCTTGTACCCTGAAGTGACCACCTCGCAGACCCACTGGTCGGAGAGCAGGGAGGTCCACCATGCTGCGAACCTGCGAAGCCGTCCCCCCACCCATGAGTCGGGCGGGGGCAAAATTTCATGCAGCGGCAGGCTTCTTTGCTGGCTTGTGGGGCTTGCGCACCCAGGGATGCTTCTGTCCCCCAGCTGGACCTTTTTCAGCCTGGGAGGGCCTATCCGCGGACCCTGACTGCCGAAAATACCGCTTCTGCGTGGGAAAGGAAGGACCCGGCTTATGGCGCAGCTCCTTCCCCTTAGTGGACTGAGGAAAAAAAAAAAAAAGAGTACTCTTACCACCAGTGACATCCTTAATAATGTCATCCAGCGAGGTGCCAAAAAGCCTCCCACCTTTGAAGCGCAAGTCTGCCAAGGCTTTCTTGGAAGCCTGGTCAGCGGACCAGCATTTCAGCCAAATTAGGCGACACATTACCACCGCAGATACAGAGGCCCTGGAAATTAAGGGGGCTGCATCCAGAGTGGCATCACAGACATACACAAGGCCCTGCACGAACTGGTCGGCCAGTCTTACACACTCAAGAGGGAGCTGATGTTCCTCCACAGTCTGGTGCAAAATCTTTGCCCATTCAGTGAGTGTCTGAGACACCAAATTTGCAGCCAAAATAGGCCGCAACGCAGACCCCAGCAAGGTGAACATGGACCTGCTCAGCGCCTCGGACCTCCCATCAGTATGGTCCTAAAATGCAGGGGTCCCCTCTACCGGGAGAGTGGTTACTTTATTTAACCGAGCGACCGGGGGGTCAACAACCGGAGGAGAGGCCCACTTTTTCAAAAGGCTCTCCTCATAATGATACCTGACCGCCAGGCGCTGAGGGACCACAAAGGACTTCTGCGGCTTTTCCCATTCCTTATCTACGAATTTATCAAAGAAGGACACATAGGGAAACACCTTAACAGAACGGGTCGATTTGTGCGCCCCAAAGGAGACTGACCCCTCCGTGGATGCCTCAGCTGCACCTTCCAGTTTAAGGGAGTCCCTCACAGCATTGATCAGCGCACCAACAAGTGCCCTGTCATGCGCTGACCTGGATGAAGGGTCTACTTCACAAGGAAGGTCCTGCTCCGCATCCTCTGACAACCCAGAACCGGGGTCCTGTGCTGCAGCTAGGCTCGGGTCTGAGTCAGAGCATTCCCCTGGAGATGGCGGGGGGAGGGGGTGCTTTTTACCACCCTTACGCTCACACGCCGCTTCCACCCTGGCAACAAATGATTCCAGGACTGCCAACTAGTGTCCATGGTAACCGCAGGTGCAGGAGCACCGGCTGCCGCCTCTGGCAAGTTTGGGGAAGAAGGGCCAGACACTGACTCCAAAATACACCACTGAAGCTCTCAAGGACTCAGTCAAAAACTGAAAAGTCCACCCTCCTTGATGCACTGACCGGGGGGGGGGGGTTACCCAGGGGACTCATCACCCATCAAGAGACTGCTCAGCGCCGCTGCCCCCCTTCCTCTGTACACAGCGTGTGTGAGGAGAACTGTGAGGAGAATTGTGCCGCGCGCCGTACAGGAAGCCAGCACTAGAGGCTAAAACCCCATCCTAAATGGCCGCCAGACGCCTCAAAGAAAAGGGCGCGGCCACAAGAAAATGGCCGCCCGCAATAACAACCTGCACCACAGCGCGGCCATGGCAAAATGGCCGCCAATGGGGAATACAATAGAACAGCAGGCATACAAGAAAATGGCGTCGGCACCGCAAAAATGGCGACCGAGCACCGCGATGTGGACGAGGAGGCCGAGTACAGGGACTTCCCGGACGTGGAGCACCCCTCACAGAAAAACGGCCCCCGACACCCCACAGTCCCCCACTGGGATCCGGAGCCCCCCCCACAGGTACGCCCCGGTCGCAGCGCGCCCTACTAGAGCAAAAGGGGAATAGTGATAGAGATTCACTGAAACGCCCAGCTGTACCCACCTGCCGAGGCAGGAGGAATAGTACTTACCCGTCCTGTGCGGACCCGCTGGTGCGTCCCTGACAGGCCTACAACCGAGTTGGAGTAGCTGTTGGCCCGATCCACTGTGAGTGAGACAACAAGCAGCCTAGTCATATGTGGACCCCGGAGCATGTGCTCACCGGCCACCCCTGGAGCCATGAGGTACGTCGTGGCAGAACCAGCGCGAAGCTAAGGACTGGCACGCTCGATGGCCGGAACTGGGAAGACTACAAGGATCTATAATATCCAGCCTGTCGCCCAGCCGGCAGTTGATAGAAGATATCACAAAAACATTTTATTAAAATAAAAAATTCTTCAGGACTCTGGGCCCAAAAGGGAGCCACGTCCTTCTCCTCTGCTAGGCAGAAAAAAACTGAGCTGCTGACTGCAGGGCAGAGGGTTATGTCTGGAGGGACCACCCCCCGGGGCGGGGCTGTTCAACTCTGATTAATATAACATGTGTTTAAATATTTAACATGTTCTGCCTAGTCCTCTCCTATGAACAGGAACATAACCCATATATCAAGGATTGAAGAGGCTGTGTCCGTCCATGGACAAAAAGAGAAATGCTGTTTTTTTCACAGTTTTTTATTCTCTTGCATTAAACTGTATTCTGATACTTATAATGAATTCTGGTGGTTAATCATACTTCATGGGTGGTTGGTCGCTTAGTTTTTATGGTCAGTATTACACAGTTAAAAAAGGACAAGAAGGAGAAGGAGAAGAATGCACATGCAGAACAGAATAATAATAAAATAAAAAAAGGAGTTATTTGGTACAATCATTAAAATATATACTGCTGTACTGTATACTGAAATATATACTGGTGATAGAATATGTTCTAATGCCAAGCAAAGCTTGGCTCTACTTCCTGTTGCTACGGTGGCCAGGTTTGTATGGGAACACGCATTGGGTGCAGACCAGACTACCTGCATGGCACTACCTGCACGGTTGGTGCTCCAAGATTCTAGTTGTAGACTTGCTAAATGCTTTCTCCTCTCTTCAAAATTTGTGAAAACAATATATGCTATTAATTGTACCAAATAAATGCCACCCCCCTGCGCTCTTCTGTTTCTTGTACTCTTGTACTTTTACAGTGTACTAGTGAGCCCTCTGCATTCTAGGAGTAGTAAAGATGAGCAGTACACCCTCTCATGACAGCAATTTTTATGTTATTTTAGATCATATTCTTTTGCTTGAAAGATACCATGAGTATTTGTATCACAATTATATAATTTATTTAGATATTTTTATTTTTTTTCCATTCATTTTCCCCCCCATCAGGCATAGCGATAGAAGACTGGTGTAGTTTAGGTATGCTGTAAATATGAAATGTTACATTTTTCCTTAAAGTGCTGCTAAACCCAAGACCCTGCATTCTGGTGTCCCACAGTACACAGAACATGGGAATTCAATTTTAGTAAATAGAAACTGCCAAATACCTTTTCTTATCAGAAGTTAGAGCAGTCTTGTGACTTCTATCAGTGTCCAGCCAAGCACTGGTTAAAGCTTGTAGGAGTTTTCTGACTGTGCTATGAGATTGCAAAACCTCTGACCCTCTGTCTGGACAGTGCCGATTGGCCCCGTTCTGATCACATGCATCCTCCAAAGAAAAAAAAACCTCTAGCAACACACCCCAAACTGAGCATGTGCAGCCTGACTCCATAGACTCTTATCAGGAAATTATTAGGAGTCCGTTGAAGGGGAGGATCAGAGAAGACAGGATCAAACAGCCTTTTAACACAATGCAGAGGATTAACCCCTTAGGTTCCACAGTGAGTATAATAAGCATGCTTTACTGCATATACAGACTGATTTTACTGTTGTGGGTTTAGTAACACTTTAAGACAGCATCCCCTTAAAAGGACAAAGAGAGAAGAACACCTCAAGAAAAGTAAGAGATTTTTTTGAAAGGCCAATTAAAAACATTGCTCAACCCCTTTATGCAACCGACTGCAAAGTAAAATAATTTATCTTGGTATCCTCCAATCAGTACAAGCCTTTTCCATTATCAAGATGGGAGTTCAGAACTGGAGAACAAGCATACTTGTAAAGAATAAGGAATGCTATGTTACCTGGTAGTATGTGATTGGTTCTTGCTGAGAGGATTTCAATTTGCGCAGTCGTTCTTTATCCATACGCAGATCTGTTTTACAACCAATCAACACTATAGGCACTCCTCTGCAAAAGTGATGCACTTCAGGATACCACTGAAAAAAGAGCACAATTATAAAAGTATTTATTCAGTAAGCCCTGGCACCAGCTTCTCGTGGACGCACACAAACGATGGCACACGGGCCAAAAATTTCCACCTCAGATAAATCTAAGTAGTAGAACCAGTTGCTATTAATTTCTCATTCTTTAAAACAGACACGTTTGCTGGACCCATAAGTAATAAGTTTACTTCAAATGGAGGTTCACTGTGGAGGGATGCAGACACAAATAGTGGGCAACAGGCAGAGGAGAAGAAACAGACAGCTCCTAACCCAGATGTGTTATCTGTATTAAGTGGAAAAGGAGAATATAGTTTTAAAGAACCATTAGTATTCAGTTGAATGGGGTCCGAAAGGTGTGCTGGAATCATGTTGCAACCTCAATCCAAAAAGGTACGTGACATTAACTTCATGAATGCATTGTGGTGTGGTATGTCTGGGCAGACCAGGTTAAAGTTTTACTTTCATTGTGACATATGGTACATTGCATACCCGACAACTGTATCAGCAGTCACACCCTGTTTTCTTACTGACATTATCGGATTTAGATTGATAAGCGCTAAGAAGTCTCTTTCCAGACTGCTATATGCAAAAGATAAAAAAATGCTAATTATAGAAAAGAACCTTTATAGTAACAGAAGTCTGTACATTGGTGACAGTCCAATCTGTGCAATCAGTTTCTGCCGAAGTTTAACAAGGAGATTACATATACCGTATATATACTCGAGTATAAGCCGACCCGAATATAAGCCGAGGCACCTAATTTTACCACAAAAAACTGGGAAAATGTATTGACTCGAGTATAAGCCTAGGGTGTCCATCTGCATGCCTCACTGTGCCTCACGGTGTCCATGTCCATGCCTCACTGTGTTCATGCCTCATTGTGTCCATGTCCATGCCTCACTGTGTTCATACCTAGACTGACGTTTAAACATGGGAGTCTATAGAAGGGGTGCCCAGCTTTGAAAAATCGGTGCTCCCCGGCCGTAGGTCCCCCAGACAAAAAACTTTGCACACTTAGAGAAGAAATTGGGCTACATGTGTGCCATGTTTCGGGTCCAGGGGACCTACGACCGGCCGGTACCGGGTCCCCAATTCACCGGAGAAATTACTGTTTAACATGGGAGTCTATGGAAGGGGTGCCCGGCTTTGAAAAATCATTGCTCCCCGGCCGTAGGTCCCCCAGATAACACACTTTGCACACTTATAGAGGAAGAGTGAGGCTACATGTGTGCCAAGTTTGGGGTCCAGGGGACCTTAGGCCAGCTGGTACCGCGTCCCCAAATTCCGGGAGATCAGGCGCAAAAAGGTGACTCGAGTATAAGCCGAGGGGGGCATTTTCAGCACAAAAAAATGTGCTGAAAAACTCGGTTTATACTCGAGTATATACGGTAGTAAGATTCCTTGCTTGCCGATTATAATAAACAGAGTATAGCACAATATATTTTTGAAAACTCTAAAATATAGCTAAAAATAGCATACACATCCTCTATTATCCAATCTGTTTATAAGTAAACACCCAGGTTGTGTCTCACCGCTCGATCTACAATCTTCCCTATTCATAAGGAACCTGTCAGGCTAGAAATATGGAAGCTGCCATCTCTAAAATCTTCCCTATTCAGATGAACCCTGGACAGCTAGGAGTAGTAACTGCCATCTTCCTATTTCAGAATAAACCTGCTTGAATAGAAATATGGGAACTGCTATCTCTGCACTGCTAATGCTTGGTGTTTGTCATCCTTTTCCCTCCCACACTACTAAGCGAGCAAGTCAATGACCTGAAAGTAGTATGTGCATATCAGCTGTCCTGAAACCGGATGTGATAAGCTTGTTCCATGTCAGTGATTCACCAAGAAGTAAAGGAATGACAACAGCCCCGGAGAACACACCTTCAAATGTACATTACAAACAGCCATTCCCCCAATTCTATCCTAAACAGAACTACAGGAAAAAAAAAATATATATACACACACACACACACACACACACACACACATACATATACTGTATATACTTGAGTATAAGCCGAGTTTTTCAGCACATTTCTTTTTTGCTGAAAAAGCCAAAAAGCCCCCCCCCCCTCGGCTTATACTCAAGTCTCTCCGCTGTGTAATGCAGTCAGTCGGCGGCCATCCAGTGTAACAAAGCCCCGCCTCCTCCTCGTCCGTGATATACGGAATACTGACTCACTGCTGGGAAACGGAATCACGGATGAGGAGGCGGGGCTTTGTTACACTGGACGCCCGCCGACTGAAGTTAAGACTGCAGGACACAGCGATCAGGTACATAAGTCATGCAGATCGGCACAGTGAGGAATGCAGATCGGCACAGTGAGGAATGCAGATCGGCATTGTTCACTCTCTTTTCCACTTACAGTAGCTTCTGCATTTCCCACCATAGGCTTATACTCGAGTCAATAAGTTTTCAAAATTTTTTGTGGTAAAATTAAGTGCCTCTGGATATATTCGGGTCGGCTTATACTCGAGTATATACGGTATTAGAAATAAATACATGTGAGCTATATTACCTGTTCAAGAATTTCCAATTGAGTTCTTCCAGCATAGCCAGGCAGGTGACACTACTATGCCCTGGTCCAGCTTTTTAGTTTTCCTCGTCTCCCCTCTGCCTACCGATCATCATCATGCTGCAAAACCCTTGTGCAATGAGCATTAAGGTGACACAGGAAGCTGTAAAGCTGAACCAGGAAATAGAATAGTCATCTTCCTGGCTATCAAGACCAGCCATAGATGGATCGAAATTCAGACAGTTTAACAGGAACCAGATGAATTTTGATCAGTCTATGGGCAAGCTGGTTGTACTGAAGTTGATTCATCAATCGACTTCAGTACAACCAGCCCGCCGGGTTTTTCTTGTGCGATCACTGCAGGTGGCTATAGCTGCCTGCAGTGATCATTGTATTCTGAGGCCTGGGAAACCTCCAGCTGTCTGAACTGTCAGTGTTGATGGGGGAATCAATCCTTCCCACTGCACTGTGTTGATGGGGGAATCAAGCAATTTTCTTTCCTTCAACCACAGGTTGAAGGAAACAAAATTGTATAATGTATGTCTTGCTTAAGTGTGAAAAGCAAAGACTGGTTGAACAGAATGTATAACCTATTTGGCTGGTAAATCGGTCTGCTTGCATATTTGAAATGCATGTTTTGCGGCTTTCCTGGAGTTTAGCTTTAAGTCTGCTCTTCTGCAGAAATACCACACCTATACCTTGTTCAATCAGACTACTTCTACATATTCTGCACAAGGTTCAGGGAATCCCACACAAAAAGGGTTACCTGTGCTCCATTCATTCTGCAATGAACAGAGGCTAGATCAAGTGGAATATAGACAGCCACACTTACTCCTCCACAAAGCTATTTACTGAACAATACACTATTTGAAGCCTCAGCACAAAATTATGGCTAGGTTACAGAATATGAATATTGCAATGCAACCCAAACATCATAAACGTGTTAGACTGCATAAATGTACAGATCTTCGCATTGCCTGACCAGCAACCGACAATGACGCAGGCAACTGGTAACGCTTTCCTTAAAGGTCCTCTGAATTTCTGATGATGATCTTGCTTCCTTTCTGAACTCCTTTTCTCTTATCCAGATTTTTCTATTTGCTTAACCAACCCTTTCTCTTACTTCTCTCATACACTTTATCATTCCCTTAGATTCCTGGTACCCAACCTGTGGCCATTTAGCAGATTGTGTGGCCCTCAGATACTTTGCAGGCACTAATCTGTGTTTCTCTATTGTGGCAATGATTTCTAGCAGTCTCATGTAATACGTCTTCAGTCAATGAAATTCTCATGGAGCATGTCCTCAGAATCCTATAACTTCTGCAGCATAAAACGTAATCTCTGACCATCTTTTGAATCATGACTGCAGTCTGATCATCTCTTGTATCATTCCCATAGTCTTTGATTATATCCTTCTGTGTGTCTGCTGTCTCCGACACTGAATTTTCACAGCATTTTATGTGCGACCCTCTGGTGTTGTAGAGGGCTGCACTTCAGGTCCCTCATATCAAGAAAGATGACCATCACTGCCTTAGATGGTGAGGGGATCATTCCTGATAACTGAAGCTTATCCCACAACTAATAATCAACTAGTTGTACCCTGCTAGTCTGACATACAGAGAGGAAGAGGAGGCAGAGACCCTGAACTGTGCCGAGAAGTAAGATAAACTTTTAGGTTTACTAGACCAGTCTTACCTTAATTAAAACATTGTCAAAGCTGGTAGGGCTTGTAACATCATAGCAAATTAAAACCAAATTAACCTCTTGATAAGAGAGGGGACGCAGCCGGTCATAATCTTCCTGTCCTAAAATGAAAGTTAAGATGCGTTAATATAACATTTGATTGTGCACACAGTTCTGAAAATTAATTATACTCAAGGGCTCATTCAGAAGGGCAATAAGATCCGTCCCCCAATCTGAGTTGCTGTTTACTGTGTGTGAATCCACCTTGAAGATGCTGCCTGCACAGTTTCTAGGTGGATTCCCACACAGCAGACCGTTGCTCAGATTGGGGGACGGGTCTGATCGCCCATCTGAAGAAGCTCTTAAAAGTAAAAACAGCACATGCCTGTGCATGTGACCAAGATTTGCCAAACATTAATCAGCAAGTGTTTTTTTTTTTTAATCTTTATTTAAGGTATGCAAATTGTACAACATGGCATGATAACATATGTGCCAACCAACGTTATATAGTGATAGGCAATGATAATAACACGTCAATAAAGAAAGTCAACGTACATTAATGGGATAACAGGCAGGGTTCCATTTCAGTGTTATAAGAAAACAGGAGACTGTGGTCTAAAGACTCTACAACAGCTATATCCTGCAATTCAACTTGAATAGTGGAGGGAACCTCCAAAACAAGAAGAGGGTTTGTATTATTGGACACATGTGTACCATTAAATAAGAACAATACGGGACGAGAAAGGGCACCTAAAGAGTGAAGCAAACTTGTCCCTAGCAACAGTGGTTTTAAAGCAAAACAGCAGCTCATCATTCTGGGCCTGTAAGTTTAGCTAGTGAGAGCAGGAAGTCCATTATACATTCAAAATGGAGAATGGAGTATTTTATTGAGACATACTCTCTGCCCACATGCTGCTATTACAGTGCTAGTCTAATGGAAAAAGTGTCTACACACTTTAGCTGAGAACAATGCACCCTTCAACCCACCAGGGCACTCTAATGCAGGAAGTATGTTACTGGCTAGATCACCAGGTTGAAACAGAGGGGAAAAAAAGAAAAAATGAATGCAGCCACCACATCCAATGATTGGTAAGCTGCATTATTTTACATTTTTGGGTTAATACCGCTTTAAGGTAAAAATATTCATCTTTTTTACGCCCCTAAACACTTACCTGGCTCCTCTCATGATCCTACTTCTGTGCCCACCTGTAGCTCTTTTCCCTTTGCTTCCTCTTCACAGGAGACTCAGACAGCAGCTGGAGCCATTGGCTCCTGCTGCTTTCAGTCAAATCCTGTGAGGAGGGAGCAGAGGGCGTGTGTATGTCAATGGACGCATAATGCCCAAGACAAGTCATGCCAAGTATGCAATTATGCAAGCTATGCTGTGCTATTACTTGGCAGCTTGCTATGGGGACACCCGCAGGAAGAAGATGTGAATGGCACCGGTGGGTGACTGCTAAAGAAGGAGGTAAGGGACCACTCTGTGCAGTATTGTTGCGCAAATCAGGCAAGTATAAACCTCCTTTTTATTTTAATGTAAAAAATAAGCTTTAGTATCCCTTTAAAGTGGTTGTAAACCTCAGACATGAAATATGAACAAAGCATATCCCTCTATAGTGTGTGCTTGCCCCAATCCAGTGTACCAGGTGCCTTTTCTCTCTGCTGCCTCCTTCCTCTGCTATAAGCATGAGTCATTTCAGACTGTTTTTCTGACAAGAGAAACATGGTGTCAGGGGAGGGCACAGCCTGTGATTGACAGCCTCAGCTCTGTTCCTGTGTGCTGTGTGAAGTGGGGAGTGTCCCTTCCCACCAATCAGCTCAGAGCTCTCCTCACTGATGCAACTTCAGCTCTCCACCCCCTGCTTTACAGAGCTGAGAGATCCTGTTTGAATTCTGCATTCTGAATGAATGAATGTAGTGGACAGAAGGCTACAGACAGACATGTACAATTGAGATAGCAGGATTTGTTTAATCTCTGTGCATCACCTGAGCCAGTCAGCTCACTTGGTATATGTGATGGTTTACAACTACTTTAAGTCAATGGAATTATTGGAAAATAATTAAAAACGTGCAACTAACATTGTTAGAGGATGGTAATTCTCTACCCCCCGGTCTGCATTGTTTAGTATTCATTAAACCAGACTATCCTGCAATCGACAAAAACCCTTACAGTTTATAATGGCTGCAGCTGGATCTTACTTAAGATAGGGGTCTATACTCCGAAACGTTGGAATCCCATATCTACCTGAACCACATGCCAGGTGAAGGCTTTTTCTGGTATCCATGTTTGCCAATTGCTGCACTTTTAACAAGGATCTCCTCCCGGTTCTAATAAAAATGTGAATGGTGCTTGCATCTGAGAGATAGAGGATCTTTTCATGTACTACAATTTATTAGTGTAATACACCTGAGCCTCACTTGAGGAAACCCAATCTATGGTTCTTGCACCCGTATTTACCCTTTATGTACTGAGGTTGTGAATTGGATGTGCGTTATCCTATTTTTTTTACCATGTCGTAATTTTGTGCGTGTCCCAGAGCACACTCTACTTTTTAACCGGTTCCCGCTCAGCCTATGGGCTAATGATGACAGAGCAGGCCTTTTATCAATCTGGGTGGATGTCATATGGCAACCTCCCGAATGGGGCCGCGCAGTGGCAGATTGATCACTGTACCGGCCTGCTGCCAGTACCATGTGACCGATGTAACCGATCACAGCTGGTCAAATGACAATTGTAAACAATGGGTGGCTTCCTTTCAAGGCATCCATTGTGTGCAATTCTGTTGCTAGCTGTGACTTGTCACAGTGATCACATGGCTCAGACTAGGCCAATCATAACTAATCACAACAAAACAATCTGAATGAGTCGATTTCATGCAGTAAAATGCTTGCATATAGCAATGAAATTCATTGCTATAAGCAAACATTGTAAATAAATAAATAGGGGTCATTTGAGGTATATCTATACTGTCCTAGCATTTTAGGGCCTCAAGAAATGATAGGTCTTCAGTACATCAGGATTGATCAATTTTCAGATACAGTAGTACCTCGGATTACGAGCATAATCCGTTCCAGAAGCATGCTTGTTATCCAAAGCACTCGTATATCAAAGCGAGTTTCCCTATAGGAATCAATGGAAGCTCAGATAATTTGTTCAAGTGTCACTGATAGTGTATGCAGTACCCGCATGTGGACAGAGGTGGGGGGGTGCTGAAGACACTTGGAAACACTCGGAGACGTTCCGAGCGTCTCGGAGCATTACCGGCGCCCCCGCACCTCTGGCCACATGCGTCGCGGAACTTCACACCCCAGAGGCTTGAATCCTGCTCGTCTTGTGAGACAATGTTTGCAAATCGAGTCAGGATTAAAAAAAATTAAGCATGACAGCTCGTATTGCGAAATGCTCGTAAACCGCATTACTCCCAATCCGAGGTTTTGCTGTACAGGCATACCCCACTTTTAAGTACACAATGGGACCAGAGCATGTATGTAAAACGAAAATGTACTTAAAGTGAAACAATACCTTTTTTCACTTCTAAGGTGTAGTGGGGGGTCAGAGGCTGTAGTGGGGGGTGTCAGGAGCTGTAGTTGAAGTCTCAGGGGCTGTAGTGGGGGTGTCAGGGGCACACTGGAACAGGGCGGGCTATGCTCTCAGGGGTTCACCTCTTTCTGCTGCGGCTGCAAAATGTCTGTACAGTACTTGTGAGACACTTTACATACACTCGCCGGTATGTCCTTACTCGCGAGTGTATGTAAAGTGAGTGTACTTAAAGCGGGGTATGCCTGTATATACCATATTTTGTGTACTCAACCTTCCTACAGACTAAATAATAAACACAGATTTGGGTTACTTTCACAAAAAAAAAAAAAATGTAGCAGAATACAGTTTGGCCTAAATTTATGAACAACAATTATTTATTTTCCAAAATAACAGAAAGAAAATTTTATTTTTTTCTATTTTTTCAGCGTTTTTTTGTTTAGTTAGCAAAAATTAAAAAACCTAGTGATGATTAAATACCACAAAAAGAAAGCTCTATTTATGTGAACAAAATGATACAAATTCAGTTTGGGTACAGTGTTACATGACCACGCAATTGTCAAAGTGCGACAAGGCTAAAAGCTGAAAATTGGCCTGAGCAGGAAGTGCCCGGTATTGAAGTGGTTAAGCACATAATTCTTAAATGCAGATACACAAGCAGTCCACACAAATTACTAAAAAGATCATTCAAATCTAACCAAATTTAAAGTCTTGGAATGTGCTGATATTTCTAGATGACAGAATCAAGGAGACAGTTATTAATGTCAAACATAGCTGTGGGAAAAGTCTTTATACAGAACACCAAGTGCAATCTATCCCATACAAACCTATTTTAGAAATGGGTGAATGGGTGGCATTAATTTAGTATTAGGTATGTATGTATGCATGCATGTATGTATGTCACATACATTATAGAACACTAACCTGTACTGAATTTACAGAATGCAAACAAAAAAAAAATGTTTCCAGATGGCTTTTGTTTAACCTTCTGTCACCCACAAAAGGTCTACAGCTTAGTTTATTGCTAATGGCAGGCTGCAGATCTCCCCACCCTGACTGGCCTCACATAATTACCACTGTGGTTCATGATGTCCTTCAATGTTCTTGCTTCACAGATGGAGAGGAATTTTAAGCACTACTTCTTCCTAAATACATTCGTCTGAATAGCAGTCAGCCAGCCAGGTGGAGATATATTTATATATATTAGCTCAAACTATAATTTTTTTTCATTTTAGATGGGTTTTTTTACATCTGGTTTCCTCACAACCTATTGCAATTCCAAGGTGGTATGTGAAGAATGACTTTTTTACAATATCTAATGAGAACCCGAAGCAATTTTAGATAATGAATAACACTTTCTGTAAGAGGCAAGAGGACACTTATGGCAAAGTGCTACTTGAGCTGGCACACTAAACAAAAGAAAAAAAAAATACTACATTTAATAAAAAAAAAAAAAAAAAAAAAAAAAAATGTACATTGAAATTAAATAAAGAACATTTAGACCAGGAAAAAGCCTGAAATACTACTACAAAAATAAGGCATTCCCTAGCTGTGCTATCGATCATCACAGTGGGCACTGGTACAAACTTTTGCAGGCGGTTAGGTTCAGCCAATTTGGTTCTTCCGGGGTATGGAAAGTAAGTAAATGTTATTTTGTTATACAACAGAGTAGAGCTGCACGATTCTGGCTAAAATGAGAATCACAATTTTTTTGCTTAGAATAAAGATCACGATTCCCGCAGTGTGACATCTTCTTTCACATTATACAAAAAAATTGGGCTAACTTTACAGTTTTCTTTTTCTTAATTAATTAAAGTGCATTTTTTTTTAAAATTGCGTTTGAAAAACCGCTGCGCAAATACAGTGAGACAAAAAAAATTGCAACAACCACCATTTTATTCTCTAGGGTCTCTGCTATATATATATATATATATATATATATATATATATATATATATATATACACACACACACACACATACACACACACACACACATATATACATACATATACATATATACACACACACACACACATATACACATACACACACACACACACATTACATGCATACTACAGTAAGTACATCGATGCACAAATCAGCGTATCAGGAGCATACAGCACCGTTCAGCCAAGGGGCAGGCCCCAAGGCAGCAATAATAGCTAGGATTGAAGAAGCATCAGGTAAGCCGAAGCATTGAGTATCAAACACTTAATACCCATCCCACTCAATCTTTAACCCCAGGGGAAACACAATGACAGACCAGGAAGGAGGGGGGGGGGGACCCTGAGGCAGCAAACGCTGTATGAGGCCTCCCTAGGCACCCATCCTTAGTCAGGGGGAGGGTCAAGGGCAGCTCGGGTCTCCGTCCAGGTGGACCAGATTTTGTCAAATTTGTCCGGGCACTGTCTGTTTTCGTACGTCAACTGGTACAGGGGGAGGACCAGATTTACCGAGCGTTGCCAAGAGGCACAGGTTAGGGGATCCTCAGATTTCCACTTCAACAATATTTCACGTCTGGCATAAAAAAGGGCAAAGGTCAGCCGCAGCTTACAATACCTATCCCCCGCCACGTCTTCTAGATGGCTGAGTAGCAAAATTGTCGGGTCAACCGGAATACTCGTCCCACTCACGTCAGTCAGTCTGGAGGCCACAGCCATCCAATACGGTTGGAGTTTGGGGCACGACCAGACCATGTGCCAGAATGAACCCAGTTCTTGTTTGCACCTGTGACAGTTAGGATCCCGGGACGGATAGATACGGGCCAGGCGCTGTGGGGTGTAGTAGGCTCTGTGGAGAAACTTGAACTGTATAAATCTGTCTTTTGCGGCGATCAGCGATGGGATATATGAGAGATGCAGTCCTCCCACCCCTCTTCGTCCAAGGACGGCATGTCAGCTTTCCACTTCTCCCAGGACTTAGTAAGTTTGGTATCATACGCCACGGTCAAGTACAAGTATAGGGACGAGAGAGGGCGGTCCATTACACTAGAAGCTAGGAGTCGCTCAACAGAGTCAGACTCCAAAGTCAGGGGGTCAGGGAATTGGGCCTTGAAGGCGTGTGCAAGCTGGCAGTATTTAAACTGGAAAGAGGCTGGGAGGGCATAAGTACTTCTCATCAGGAAAGACATAAGCTTACCCTCATACACTATCTGGTTGAGCTTAATAATACCCTTCTTAGCCCAGAGGGAGGGGTCCGGAATGCTATTTAGGTGGGGCAGCATAGGATTGCTCCACAGGGGCATATGCGGGGACACGTAGGCGGGCTTCCTGTAAATAAGTCGAGCCTCCTGCCAGACCTTAACTGTGGTCCGCATGAGGGTCGTCATAGAGGGGTTCGCCCTAAGGCCCCTAAACGGCAAGTTACTCAGGGCCGCGTATGAGCCCAGGATAGCTGCCTCCAGAGTGACCGCCGGGTTTTGCCTGGGCTGGGAGAACTACCACCGAACCGTAACCAGCACTGCCGCCCAATAGTAAAGCAGAAAATTTGGGAGTGCTAGCCCCCTCCAGACAAAGGGAGGTAGAGGATCTGCCTCGCCACCCGGGGAGGTCGGCCAGCCCATACAAATGACAGCAGCAGGCCCTCTAGTCGCCTAAAGAACGCCCTAGCAAAGGAGTATTCCGGAAGAAATACAAAAACTTTGGAAGGTAGACCATTTTCAGCAGGTTAGTTCTACCCACTGGTGTCAGGGGAAGGGAACGCCATGCCGAACATCTGGCCGTCAATTGGGTCATAAGCGGCTGAATGTTCTTGGCGAAGTAGTCACCCACCCCACCACTAATCCTAATACCCAGGTATTTGAACTCGTCTACCCACTGAAGCGGGGTGTGTGTCGGGGTTCTCACGGAAGAGGGATGGAGTGGGAACAGAACCGACTTATCCCAATTCACACGTATGCCCGAGTACCGTCCGAATCGATCGATAAGATCCAATGCAAGGAGGAAGAGGCATCCGCCAGATAGAGGAGGGTGTCGTCTGCTTACAGACACCTTCTCCTCAATCGGCCCTATCTGCAAACCCCTGACCCTCGTGTCCGCTCTCAGTAATATGGCGAGGGGCTCCACAGCCAGGGCAAACAAGCCCGGGGAGAGGGGACACCCCAGCCTCGTGCCTCTGCCCAACTGGAATATCTCAGAAAGGCAGCCATTACTTCTAACTCTAGCCGAGGGGCAACTGTATAGCATGCGCACCCACTGTGTGAAGGCCGGCCCGAACCCGAAGCTAGAGCGCACCTCCCAGAGGTAGCCCCACTCAACGGAGTCAAAAGCCTTCTCCGCGTCGAGTGAGGTAACCACACCCGCCGATCCCTCCTCGGCCCCATCAATGTGAGTGAGGAGGCGTCTAATGTTGATGTCTGTTCTCCGCCCCAGCATAAACCCCGTCTGGTCCGAATGTACCAGGGCAGTAATGACTGAATTCAATCTGTTCGCCAAGACTTTAGCTAAGATCTTTGCATCTACATTCAGTAGAGAGATGGGACGGTACGGGGACGGTACGAGGAGCAGAGTGTGAGGTCCATCCCTGACTTGGGAATGACCACAATCACCGCCTCACTCATGGTTTCGGGGAGTCTCCCCAGCCGCGAGGACTCTGCCAGAAGGGAATGGATTCGGACAACAAGGTCCGCAGCGTAGTGTTTATAAAACTCCGCTGGGAGCCCATCAGGACCCGGGGTCTTCCCCGCTTGCATGGACTTAAGGGCCTGCTGAACCTCCAGTGTCGTGATGGGGGCGTCAAGTTTAGTGCGATATGTCGGGGTGAGGACCGGTATGTCAATGTCCCCTAAGTATGCCTGGAGATCAGAGAGCTCATAGTCAACCCGTGAGCTGTAGAGTCCTGTAAAAGTCAGCAAAGCAGTTACATATACCCTCTGGCGTACAGATCAGTTCCCCCCTAGGGTCCTTGATACCTGAGACGCACATTCCTCCCACCTGTTCCCTGGAAAGCCAAGCCAGCAGTCTCCCGGACCGCTCACCCTGCTCAAAAATCCGCTGGGACTGAGCAAGCAGCCTCTTCTGGGTGAGAGCGGTACGGAGGCTAAGGACCTCCCCAGTTAAAAGTTGTAGTTGTGCATAATGTTGGGGATCCCGGGATCCGATGAAAACCTCCTCCCCCCTAGCCCGCACCAACTCGGCTCTGAGCTCCCTTCGCACAGTTGCAATAATGGTCTGGTAGTGACCCCTCGTAGCAGCTTTAAAGGCATCCCACACAATCATGGCGTCGGCCATACCGGGATTGTCTGCCCAGTAGCCCGACAACTGTCTGAAAGCGAACGTCCACATCAGTGTCCGTAACCCAGAACCTGGACAGTCTCCAGAGTCTGACCACAGGGCCCGTGGAGAGGTCTAGCGCAGTGTTTCTCAACTCCAGTCCTCAAGGCGTACCAACAGGTCATGTTTTTGGGATTTCCTGCAGATGAAACAGCTGTGGTAATTACTAAGGCAGTGAAACTGCTCAAATCACCTGTGCAAATCAATGGAAATCCCAAAAACATGACCTGTTGGTGCGCCTTGAGGACTGGAGTTGAGAAACACTGGTCTAGCGTCAGAAGCAATGGTGCATGGTCAGAGACCCCCTGGGGGAGTATACGTATGTCCGCGACTCGTGACAGGACCGACCCTCCCGCATATACCAGATCGATGCGGGAGAATGTCCTGTGGGAAGCCGAGTGGCAGGTATAGGCCCGAACCTGAGGATGTCTCCACCTCCACACATCTATCAGACCGCAGGTGTCAGCCCAGTCAGCCAGCCCTGAGCGGGGGACCCCCACAGACGTCAGGCGGTCCAACCCCGAGTCAGGAACCATATTAAAGTCTCCTAGTATAACTGTATTGTCAGAGGCGAACTCAGCCATCTTACCAGTTACCTGGTTTAGTAGCGACAGTGAGGCCGGAGGAGGCAAATATAGGCCCACAATTGTCCAGGTTAAAGAATGGATCACTGCATGTATTATAACATATCTGCCATCCGGATCAAGGGCAAAGTCCAGGAGCCGAAATGGGAGGGACTTGTGGACCAGGACACTAACCCCCCTAGAGAAGCTAGAATACGTAGAATGGTTGTGGTGTCCCACCCAAGGCTTTTTAAGGGACAGTATCCTACTCCCTATAAGATGGGTTTCCTGTAAGATGCAAATATGGGGGTTGTGGGACTTAAGGAATTGAAACACCATGGAGCGCTTGGTTGGTGAGTTCAGTCCCCTGGTGTTCCAGGACACAATGTTAACTGAGGACATAACAACCCAAGAGTGTAACAGGGGAGTCAGAATGGTGAATCTGGCCAGCTCCCGGACCCAGCCCCCGAGCCCATGACATGCACATCGTAGCTCCAAGCAATGCTGATATATCAATTATCTGTAAACCCAACAAAAGTAACATAACATAAAAACTAAACATCAACCCCCAGAACATAGCAGCCCCCAACTGGCCAACCCCCCCCCTCATCCCACCCCACCCACCCCCTAGAACTGAGGCGGGTTTGTATCCCAAAATCCGGTACGGCACAGCAGCCGTCATGTAGGGGGCCTGCGCAAGCGGCCATCACGCCCCTCCGTTAAGAACCGGAGAGTGCAGGCAAGCCGACAAGTTCCTCGCTCCATAGCTCAACACTGGGACAGTCAAGAAGCCGGGAGGGGTCAACAGGATCATGGCAGGATAAGTCAAGTGTCTTCCGACAACCCCTCGCAGGCAGAACAGGAGCAATGTAAGATCAAAGACACATGAAGCGGTAATAGGGAGAGCCCACCGCAGCAGGAACACGCGGCA
This sequence comes from Rana muscosa, assembly GCA_029206835.1. Taxonomy (NCBI): domain Eukaryota; kingdom Metazoa; phylum Chordata; class Amphibia; order Anura; family Ranidae; genus Rana; species Rana muscosa. The sequence goes on along the minus strand of CM055116.1, from coordinate 956,438,162 downwards.
GGCTCACCTCAGTCACCTGACAGTGTCAGGGGCACAGTCTTAGTTGCAGAGAACATGAAAATGAAATACAAAAAGAACGTTCAGCAGGGCACAACTGGTGCAACAGGGCCTAACCCTCCACCTCCTTCCGCCACCCCCCAAAGCCAACACCATAGGCAGCAAAAATCTCCAATAGGCCTGCCATAAGTGGGGGTATGCAATCCAGGGCTGAAGTCTCCACGGGAAGCCTGTGCAGGAGAAGGGGGGACCCCCACCCATCAGGATATGCACCCCTGGTGTCCCGGCGAAAGCTGCATCCCCCCCACAGGGTCCGCCGGGGCGGTAAAGCGGTCCAGGCCACGAGAAGGGGGGGCAGCACAGCACCATATTAGTCAGTATAGAATATGGAGGGGGGGGCAGTGCAGGGGAGGCAAAGAGCAGGCACATTATATAGGAGAAACTCACGGTTTCAGACCTCAGCGGTCCCGGGGCAGAGACTCCAGCCACGCCGAGGCACCACGCGGCGTGGTGAAGAAACGGACGGTCTCGCCATCTTGGACTCTCAGCCGCGCGGGGAACAGCACACTAACGGATATTCCTGGCTCTCAGGGCCGCCTTGACCTGGTCAAAGGATTTCCTCATCCTCTGGGTTTCAACAGAGTAGTCTGGGAAGATCAGGAGCTTTGTATTCTGGAAGCGGAGGTCTCCCAGGGCCCTGGACACCCTAAGGATTTCATCTCTGTCCCTAAAGTTGAGGAGCTTAAGGATAGAGGTCCTCGGTGGCGATCCCTGGGGTCCTGGCCTGGGTGGCACACGATGCGCCCTCTCGACCACATATTGGGGGGACAAACAAGCATCCGGCAGGAGGGAACGCAGGAGATCCCCCACAAAGGTAGTCAGATGCGGCCCCTCCACCCCTTCAGCAAGGCCGACGACGCAGAGATTATTCCTCCGATTCCTGTTCTCGTTGTCCTCGGCTCTATATTCCAGGGCCTTCACCCTGGTCTGGAGGGATCTGAGCGCCGCCGAGTGCTCAAGAATCTCATCCTCAGCAACGCCAATCCGCTGCTCGGTCTCCGTGGTCCGGGACCGCAGCTTTTCCATATCCTGCCTCATGATCCCCATATCCAGCTGAACGGCCTCTATCTTTGCAGTGAGGGTAGCCTGGCAGGTGGCTATGGCGGCCATGACCTCCACAAGCCATGGGGGTCTGGCTTCAGGCTCCGCCATCGACGGAGCTCGTGCGGCCCTGTTAGAGACCCGAGTGGCGCGAGTCTCCACGTGGACAGGAGGGAGAGGCGGCGGGCCCTCCACCACCACCGGGAATCGGAGCCTCTTTCCCTTACTGGCAGGTGTGCCCGAAGACCGGCATCCCATCCAGCTGCTGCGGGTCAATCAGGAGAGCAAACGGCAGCCCAGATCCGGAGAAAAGCAATCTGCCCAGCGGAGCTCAGTCTAGAAGCGTCCACTCACCTCGCCATCTTGGACACGCCCCGCGACATGCTGTTTTGAAGATCGGGAAGAGAAAAAGATCACGATTTTGATTCTTAACGATTAATCGTGCAGCTCTACAACAGAGGATTTGAAAGTTTAAAATTGCAGCCTGCTACCAATGTCAATCCGGAATATAAGTTCTGATCACGTCACCATTTTTCTAGGTAAATGTATTTCTAAAGGTGCTATTGACATGAAATTTTCACCACTTGTTGGTAAAAACCCATGCAATCCATACATACAAAGAAACCAAAACAAATACTTTCAGAAATTAAGTTATGTGTAATAAAATGGAATGACCATTGGACACTATTCTGTACGCCTACTCCTGGACCTTTCTGCTGCCTTTGATGCGGTTGACCACCCCCTCCTCCGCAAAAAAACTCCATGCCTGTACTCTTCACTGTTCTCTTCCTACTATATTATATAAAGTTAGCCTAATTTTTTTGTATAATGTGAAAGATGTTACACCACGAGAATCGTGATCTTTATTCTAAGCAAAAAAGGAAAAAATAGCGATTCTCATTTTTGCCAGAATCGTGCAGCTCTAATATTTACCTAGAAAAATGGTGACGTGTTCAATGCTTATTTTACCTACTGCATCTTGCTTGCAATTTGTCAAATTTTTTTTCTTCAAAGAGGGCTTTATCACGTTTTGGGCAAATCTTTTTTTTTTTGGTTTTTAACCACTTAACGACCGCCCACCGCCGATTTACGTCGGCAGAATGGCACCGACAGGCAGAATCACGTAGATCTACGTGATCGCCTTTGTGCAGTTGGGGGGTCCATCCGGACCCCCCTTCACTGCAGTGAGCGGCCGTTAAGTGTTCGGGAGCGATCAGGCATGAGGGGGCGGCCGCTCGATTCCGCCCCCCCCCTCGCGATCGCTCCCGGCCAATGAAAATGCTTCCTCCGCCATGTGATGTAAACACAGGCTGGAGGAAGTGATGTCATCTCCCTCGCCGCGGTCTTTTCGTTCCCGGCGCCGAGGAGAGAAGACAGAGGTTAGTGCTCCAACAGTCCACTGACACGTAGGTACACATAGGCACACAAATCACCCCCCAGTCACCCCCAGATCACCCCCCAGGTCACCCCAAAGCCCCCAATCACAGTGTCACTGATTGCAGTGATCATTTATTTTACTGATCACTGCATTTAGTGTCATCTGTGATTGTAAAAAGTTGCAGGGCAGTTAGGATTAGGCCCCTTTAGGTCCAGGGTAGCCCCCTAACCCCCCCTAATAAAGGTTTAACCCCTTGATCACCCCCCAGGTAACCCTTTCACCCCCTAACTTCAGCGTCACTAAGCGATTGTTTTTCCGATCGCTGTATTCGTGTCGCTGGTGTTTTAGATAGGCAGTTATTTTTTTTTAGGTTCGCCGCAGGTTTTTATTAGTGTCAGGTACCCCCATATATTATTTTAACCCCCTGATTGCCCCTAGAGTTAACCCTTTCACCAGTGATCGCCGTATAAGCGTCACTGGTGTCACTGGTTAGCCAGTAAGTTATTTAGTTATTTAGGTTACCCGTCAGGTTTTTATATAGCGTCGGGTACCCCCATATTTAACCTAATAAAGGTTTTAACCCCCTGATTGCCCCTAGTTAACCCTTTCACCAGTGATCACCATATAAAGGTTACGGGTGACGCTGGTTGATTAGTTTGCTTTTTATAGCATCAGGGCACCCGCCGTATATAACCCAATAAAGGTTTAACCCCCCTGATCGCCCGGCGGGTGAGATCAATTAGGTTTTAGCGCCAGAGAGGGTCTGCGTCGCCCCAGGCAGTGTTAGGTTAGTGCCAGTAACGCTAACACCCACGCGCAAAGCATACACCCCCCTTAGTGGTATAGTATCTGATCAGATCTATACTAGCATCCCCAGCGGTTTAGGGTTCCCAAAAACGCAGTGTTAGCGGGATCAGCCCAGATACCTGCTAGCGCCTGCGTTTAGCCCCTCCGCCCAGCCCAGCCCAGCCCACCCAAGTGCAGTATCGATCGATCACTGTCACTTACCAAACACAACACACATAACTGCAGCGTTCGCAGAGACAAGCCTGATCCCTGCGATCGCTAACAGTTTTTTTGTAGCGTTTGATATATTTGCCGACGACAGTCAGGTGCTTTTTTTCCTGTGAATCTTACTAGTGTACCCCTAAATTTAGAGCCCAAAATGGCAAGACGAAGGTACACTAGTAAAGAGGCCTACGAGATTCTGAGCATGACAGATAGTGAAGAGGAGGTCACGTATCTGTCAGATTCAGGCTCAGAATATCTTCCCGTAGAAGACAGTGACGTCAGCGGCCCCACGTCAGATAGCTCTGACGACGAAGTTGAGGTCCCTGCTAAGGTCAGGTGTACCCGATCCCGATCTTCTGAGGTTGTTGAGGAGCAAGAACCGCAGGTCTCTCGTATCATGGAGCAGAGTAGTACTAGCGCCGCTATTCCTTCTGGTGAACTGGCAAGCACCAGCGGCCTAGTACAGCCTGGACGTACATCCAGCACTGCAGTATCACGTGGTGACGTGGCGAGTCCCATAAGTGCAGTTCAAGCTGGCGAGGTGGCAAGCACAAGTAGTGTCCCGCTGCCACCAAGAAGACAAAGGCAGGCCCGTCGTGCCCATACTGCCCTTCCTGCAGAATTTGCCTATCCTGATTGGGTCCCCACCACTTCTGCAGAACCCGTACTTCCCCCATTCACTGCCCAACCCGGTATTCAGGTGGAAACAGCTGATTTTATTCCAATTGATTTTTATTCGCTGTTTTTCACGGAAGATCTCTATAGATCTATTGTGGACCAGAGTAATTTATATGCTGGTCAATTTATCGCCGCTAACCCCCAGTTGCCTAAAATTGCCAGAAATTGGAAACCAATTACGGTTTCCGAATTTAAGACCTTTCTGGGCCTTTCCCTCAACATGGGCACACATAAATTTCCGTCATTGCGTGCTTATTGGTCCACGCACCCAATTGACCACATGCCCGTGTTCTCTGCCTCCATGTCCAGGGCACGATACGAGTAGATTTTGCGGTTCATGCACTTCAACGACAATGAACTTTGTCGTCCACGTGGGGACCCTGAATACGACCGGCTCTATAAAATTCGGCCCCTCATAAACCACTTCAACGAACGTTTTGCAGCCTTGTTTACTCCCGATCAAGTTGTCTGCGTTGATGAGTCCCTGATTAAATTTTCTGGCCGCTTGTCTTTCAAGCAGTACCTTCCCAGCAAGCGTGCCAGATACGGGGTCAAGCTCTACAAGTTCTGTGACAGGGCAACAGGCTATGTAGTGAACTTTACGGTTTATGAGAGAAAAGATAGTCAGATTGAGTCGGTCAACTGCCCGGATTACATAGGGAGCGCTGGCAAGATAGTGTGGAACTTGGTGTCACCCTTATTCGGAAAGGGGTACCACTTGTATGTGGACAATTATTACACGAGCGTGCCACTGTTTAGTCACTTGTTTGATCATCAGATTGGAGCATGTTGCACCGTGCGACCTAATCGCCGGGGCTTTCCCCAGCGGCTTGTAGATGCCCGTCTTAGGCTGGGGGAGAGAGCCTGCTTGAAGTGTAATAACTTGCTCGCTATGAAGTGGAGGGACAATAAGAATGTTTTCCTTCTTACCTCCCTTCATGCAGACACGACAGTCCAAATTCGTACAGCGACTGGTGTTGTGGAGAAACCCCTCTGTGTCCACGAATATAACCAAAATATGGGAGGGGTGGACCTCAACGACCAGTTGATGGCGCCGTATCTAATTGACCGTAAGGCGAGACGCTGGTACAAAAAAGTGTCTCTATCATTATTCCAATTGGCTTTGCTGAACGCTCATGTGCTATACAGAGCTTCAGGCGGGACGTTATCTCTTCTAAAATTCCAGAATGAGATAGTCACAGAACTCCTGTATCCAGGCGGTTCTGCACCTCACCATCCCCAACCAAATGCAGTAAGCCGGCTGCATGAGAGGCATTATTCGTATGTCCTCCCGAGTACCCCTACCCAAAGCCACCCCCAAAAAAGATGTTGTGTCTGTAGCAAGCACGGATTTAGGCGTGACACCCGTAGTTTTTGTCCACTCTGTCCTGACAAGCCTGGTCTTTGCCAAGGTGAATGTTTTGAACGCTACCACTCAAAAGTGAAGTTTTAGCGTAGGGTACAGCATTTCACAGACAAGGACACACTTACACAGGGTCTCCCAAGATGCCATTACATTTTGAGAGACCCGAACCATTACAGTTGTAAAGTTACAAAAAAAAGTGTAAAAAAGAAAAAAAAAAAAAACGTAAAAAACAAAACACAAAAAAAATATAAAATATAAAAAACAAAAATAGTTCTCGTTTTATTGTTCTCTCTCTCTCTATTTTCTCTCTATTGTTCTGCTCTTTTTTACTGTATTCTATTCTGCAATGTTTTATCATGCTTGCTTTTCAGGTATGTAATTTTTTGTTTTCAGGTGCGCCATTCAACTGCAGCGCGGAATTATTTATCTTGACAGCAACAGCGTTTGCTCCCACGATACATAAAGCCGTGACTCCAGTGCTGTAGGAGGTGATTTCACCACCACAGTTAAAAAAAAGAGCATATATGCCGAAGCATGGGGGCAGCAGGGGCGGAGGAGCGATTTTGCTCCTAATGCCGCGTACATACGGTCGAAATTCCGACGGAGGCCTGCCCGTGGAAAATTCCGACCGTGTGTACGCGGCATAACTTTTTTGCGGGAGGATGCCCCCATGCTTCGGCATATATATATTTTAGGCACAGGTTGCGTTAAAACATTTTTTTATTTTTTACTAGGTTTTGTTTTGGTATTTGCTTTGCAGGTATGGCATGGTAAGGTCTTACTGTTGTACTGTAATGTTACTTTGTTTTAATGTTAACCACCATTTGCTTAGCAGGTACGCCATTCAGTTGCAGCGCGGATCTATTTATCTTGACAGCAACAGCGTTTGCTCCCACGATACATAAAGCCGTGACTCCAACGCTGTAGGAGGTGATTTCACCACCACAGTTAAAAAAAAGAGCATATATGCCGAAGCATGGGGGCAGCAGGGGCGGAGGAGCGATTTTGCTCCTAATGCCGCGTATATACGGTCGAAATTCCAACGGAGGCTTGCCCGTGGAAAAGTCCGACCGTGTGTACGCGGCATAACCTTTTATGCCGCGTACATACGGTCGAAATTCCGACGAAGGCTTGACCGTGTGTACGCGGCATAACTTTTTTGCGGGAGGATGCCCCCATGCTTCGGCATATATGCCCATCATTAGAAGTGGGTGGATGAAGGGAGGTATTCTAATGGTGGGCATACCCACCAAGCAATCTCTTTTTTTCGTTCAGCCAATAGGCTGTATGAAAAAAAAGATTACAATACATGTCCAACAAGGACCAGCAACGTACTGGTATGTTGCTGGACTTTGAATGTTTATACCAGAATGATGCCTGCGGGTTTAGGTATCATCTTGGTATCATTCTTTTCAGCCAGCAGCCGGCTTTCATGTAAAAGCAATTCTAGCAGATAATTAGCCTCTAGACTGCTTTTACAAGCAGTGGGAGGGAATGTCCCCCCCCCCCCCGGATATAAAAAGCGCCATTGGGAAATTGGGAAAGCATTTTATCACACCGATCTTGGTGTGGTCAGATGCTTTGAGGGCAGAGGAAAGATCTAGGGTCTAACCCCCCAATTTTTTTCAAAAAAAGAGTACCTGTCACTATTATTGCTATCATAGGGGATATTTACATTCCCTGAGATAACGATAAAAATGGTAAAAAAATAAAATATGAAAGGCACAGTTTAAAAATAAAATAAAAAAGCCAAATAAATAATAAAAAAAAAAAAAAAAAAGCACCGCTGTCCCCCCCTGCTCTTGCGCAAAGGCGAACGCAAGCGTCGGTCTAGCGTCATATGTAAACAGCAATTGCATCATGCATGTGAGGTATCACCGCGAAGGTCAGATCGAGGGCAGTCATTTTAGCAGTAGACCTCCTCTGTAAATCTAACGTGGTAACCTGTAAAGGCTTTTAAATGCTTTTAAAAATGAATGTAGTTTGTCGCCGCTGCGCGTTTGTGCGCAATTTTAAAGCATGTCGTGTTTGGTATCCATGTACTCGGCCTATGATCATCTTTTTTATTTCATCAAACATTTGGGCAATATAGTGTTTTTTAGTGCATTAAAAATAAAAAAAGTGTGTTTTTCCCCCAAAAAATGCGTTTGAAAAATCGCTGCGCAAATACTGTGTGGAAAAAAAAAATGCAACACCCACTATTTTAATCTGTAGGGCATTTGCTTTAAAAAAATATATAATGTTTGGGGGTTCAACATAATTTTCTTGCAAAAAAAATTTTTTTTTCATGTAAACAAAAAGTGTCAGAAAGGGCTTTGTCTTCAAGTGGTTAGAAGAGTGGATGATGTGTGACATAAGCTTCCTAATGTTGTGCATAAAATGCCAGGACAGTTCAAAACCCCCCCAAAATGACCCCATTTTGTAAAGTAGACACCTCAAGCTATTTGCTGAGAGGCATGTTGAGCCCATTGAATATTTTTTTTTTTTGTCCCAAGTGATTGAATAATGACCAAAAAAAAAAAAAAAAATGTACAAAAAGTTGTCACTAAATTATATATTGCTCAAACATGCCATGGGCATATGTGGAATTACACCCCAAAATACATTCTGTTGCTTCTCCTGAGTACGGGGATACCACATGCGTGGGACTTTTTGGGAGCCTAGTCGCGTACGGGACCCCAAAAACCAAGCACCGCCTTCAGGATTTCTATGGGTGTAAATTTTTGATTTCACTCCTCACTGCCTATCACAGTTTCTGAGGCCATGGAATGCCCAGATGGCACAAAACCCCCCCAAATGACCCCATTTTGGAAAGTAGACACCCCAAGCTATTTGCTGAGAGGTATGTTGAGTATTTTGCAGATCTCGCTTTTTGTCACAAAGTTTTGAAAATGTAAAAAAAGAAAAAAAAAAAATGTCTTTCTTAATTTTCAAAAACAAATGAGAGCTGTAAAATACTCACCATGCCTCTCAGCAAATAGCTTGGGGTGTCTACTTTCCAAAATGGGGTCATTTGTGGGGGTTTTGGGCTATTTTGACATTTTATGGCCTTCAAAACTGTGATAGGTAGTGAGGAGTGATATCAAAAATTTATGCCCTTAGAAACCTTGAAGGCGGTGCTTGGTTTTTGGGGTCCCGTACGCGGCTAGGCTCCCAAAAAGTCCCACACATGTGGTATCCCCGTACTCAGGAGAAGCAGCAGAATGTATTTTGGGGTGTAATTTCACATATGCCCATGGCATGTGTGAGCAATATATCATTTAGTGACAACTTTGTGCAAAAAAAAAAAAGTTTGTCATATTCCCGCAACCTGTGGCAAAATATAAAATATTCCATGGACTCAACATGCCTCTCAGCAAATAGCTTGGGGTGTCTACTTTCCAAAATGGGGTAATTTGGGGGGGTTTTGTGCTATTTTGGCATTTTATGGCCTTCGAAACTGTGATAGGTAGTGAGGAGTGAAATCAAAAATGTACGCCCTTAGAAATCCTGAAGGCGGTGCTTGGTTTTTGGGGCCCTGTACGCGGCTAGGCTCCCAAAAAGTCCCACACATGTGGTATCCCCGTACTCAGGAAAAGCAGCAGAATGTATTTTGGGGTGCAATTCCACATATAACCATGGCATGTGTGAGCAATATATCATTTAGTGACAACTTTTTGTACATTTTTTTTTTTCTTTTTGTCATTATTCAATCATTTGGGACAAAAAAAAAAAAAATATTCAATGGGGTCAACATGCCTCTCAGCAAATAGCTTGGGGTGTCTACTTTCCAAAATGGGGTCATTTGGGGGGGTTTTGTGCCATCTTGGCATTTTATGGCCTTCAAAACTGTGATAGGTAGTGAGGAGTGAAATCAAAAATTTATGCCCTTAGAAACCTTGAAGGCGGTGCTTGGTTTTTGGGGTCCCGTACGCGGCTAGGCTCCCAAAAAGTCCCACACATGTGGTATCCCCGTACTCAGGAGAAGCAGCAGAATGTATTTTGGGGTGTAATTTCACATATGCCCATGGCATGTGTGAGCAATATATCATTTAGTGACAACTTTGTGCAAAAAAAAAAAAGTTTGTCATATTCCCGCAACTTGTGGCAAAATATAAAATATTCCATGGACTGAACATGCCTCTCAGTAAATAGCTTGGGGTGTCTACTTTCCAAAATGGGGTCATTTGGGGGGGTTTTGTGCTATTTTGGCATTTTATGGCCTTCGAAACTGTGATAGGTAGTGAGGAGTGAAATCAAAAATTTGCGCCCTTAGAAATCCTGAAGGCGGTGCTTGGTTTCCGGGGTCCCGTACGTGGCTAGGCTCCTAAAAAGTCCCACACATGTGGTATCCCCGTACTCAGGAGAAGCAGCAGAATGTATTTTGGGGTGCAATTCCACATATAACCATGGCATGTGTGAGCAATATATCATTTAGTGACAACTTTTTGTAATTTTTTATTTTTTTTTTGTCATTATTCAATCACTTGGGACAAAAAAAAAAAAATATTCAATGGGCTCAACATGCCTCTCAGCAATTTCCTTGGGGTGTCTACTTTCCAAAATGGGGTCATTTGGGGGGGTTTTGTACTGCCCTGCCATTTTAGCACCTCAAGAAATGAGATAGGCAGTCATAAATTTAAAGCTGTGTAAATTTCAGAAAATGTACCCTAGTTTGTAAACGCTATAACTTTTGCGCAAACCAATAAATATACGCTTATTGACATTTTTTTTACTAAAGACATGTGGCTGAATACATTTTGGCCTAAATGTATGACTAAAATTGAGTTTATTCAATTTTTCTTATAACAAAAAGTAGAAAATATCATTTTTTTTCAAAATTTTCGGTCTTTTTCTGTTTATATCGCAAAAAATAAAAATTGCAGAGGCAATCAAATACCATTAAAAGAAAGCTCTATTTGTGGGAAGAAAAGAACGCAAATTTCATTTGGGTACAACATTGCATGTCCGCACAATTTACAGTTAAAGCAGCGCAGTGCCGAATCCCAAAAACAGGCCTGGTCCTAATGGCCCGAAATGGTCCGGGGCTTAAGTGGTTAAGGAAAGTTAGATAATATACGAGATCTGCTAGAGAAAAAAGTACATATTAAATTCAATAATCAAAGTCACACAAACACTGTAAAGCAGAATACAATTTGGTCTGTCATGCCTAATGAAGTAAAAACAAGATTTTCCAGCAGGCGGTGAGGAATCCACATGACATGTAGGTCAGGGTGTAAATATGTAGGATGACACCTCCCATTGAGGAGTACATTTAGCCGTAAGAGGAGTATCCCTGTCATTCAGGGCAGGTATTTGAATTACATGGAAACTTGTCTTCAGTTTAAAATAGTTCCGGATAAGTTTGCTGTACAAGACTGCATACAAATCATATACACCACATAACAGCCATTTTTTGTAGGTAAAAAAAAAAAAAAAAACACGCCAAAAAAAACTAATTCCTTTTTAGATTACAAAGAACATTGTTTTTGTAGATCAGTGAAATCAGAAAAAGTCAAGCAAATTGCGGAGAACTGTCTTTCTAGTCACAAAAAGTCTTCTGGCCCCGGGCCCAGACAGTAGATGCGTTGTAAGCTAAAACTGTGCTTTGCCTGTGCAGGGGATTCATTTTAATGACAATCACAGCAGCAACTTGTACTCATCCTCCCTTCCCTAGCCTGACACTCCATTTTGCCTCCAGCAGGGAAAATACTGGGTACTTCCAGGTGTGGAAAGCATAAGACTTACCTCCCCCCCATGTGACAGAGCTGGTGCTGGGCAATCGGCTTCTGAGGCACTCCGTGCTATTATGGGGGAGGGGAGTGTCCATCACCTTCTGTAAGCTCTAAAGCCTGGTACTACACTACGAAAAAAAACTGACAGCTCAGTTCGGAGCCGCTGTACTAAATATGCAATGTTAGTACAACAATCTCCCCTACCAGTCTATTGTGTTCTGACAGGGGGGACCGCCCCCCCCACCAGAACACTCTGGTCAGCGCTCTCAGCTATTGGCTAAGAGCGCTGACCGGGAGCCAGCCGGGAGGCCGTTTTTGGTCATACCCCTTCAACAGTAGCCAGCTGCAGTACACAAGGGCCCGACATTCGGCCCGTGCATACTAGGCTTAAAGACTTACTTTGGTCTCTGTCAGAGCGTTTGACAGGCAGTGGGGAGGTGTTGTACCCCCCACTTGAACCCCACACTAGTGCACTGCAACCACATGCATTGCATGCAGTTGCGGGGCACCTGCACAGAAGCTCCATTCACTTGAATAGGTTGCGCTCAGTGGGGGCTACACCCGCCAAAAGTGACAGGGGACATAATTTCTACAGCAAAGCATGTGTGCCAGTCAGGGTGAGCAGTAAAAATGCTGATAGTGTGAACAAGTTCTTAAAAACAAATTTGGTGGTTAAATGGAGCAGTGGGGGGAATAAAAGGAATGCAAGAGCTGCTGGATAGCTGCGGAACTACATTGCATCCAAGCATCACAAAAACTAAAAATGCCATTTAATTTCTAAAATTCAAGGCAAAACTCATACATCCAAGTCTCCATGCTTTTTTTGTTGGCAAATCACTTTGAAAAACACCTATAGCTTCTGGCTGTGGACAGGTGGTTCATGTATCATTTACTTCCTGGAATCCATCTGCCCTTAGATCAAGCATGCAAGCAGCAGGGTGTACTTGGTTGAGAAAACCCCTCCTCCCCTCCTGAAGACTCGTAGGACATATGACATAATTTGCCTAGGCCTGGAAACCAGGAAGTAACTGGAGAAATGTATAAATAAAAAAAAGAAGAAGTTTAACACAAGTAAATATGATATACTTTCCTATCTATTTTACTAATGCTAGCAGCACAAGTAGTAGTCAATGCCGATTGAGAGTGTGAAATTTTGCTTTAAAAAAAAAAAGGTAAGCTGTTGCTTTTAACCAAATAAGCAAAGCATAGGTGCACATATCCCCGAAGGAGCAAATCAAATCACATGGACTTATTCAGGCACTGCAAAGATTATCATTAAAGTAGAAAGTATAGCGACCATTCAAGATACATTTCCTAATTACTTCCTATAAAAGTTATTGCAGAGCACCAAGGCTCTCACAATACTTTGCTAATGAAGCCCAAAAGGGTCATCAATAGAAAAAGTTTACACTACTAGCATTGCTATTTCTTGCACGATTTTTTAAATTACAATATTTAAAATACAAAAGAAAAAAAAAACATGTCTCAAATGAGTAATGTATTGATGTGTGTTGCCCACATGAAACAATTTAAAAAAAATACAATAATGCTTTCTGCCCGAGGCATAGTTATGCAACTTTCCTCCAGTAGTAGGTCATACCAGCAGCCGATGATTTAATGACTTGCTGGCACAAGGTGACAAAAATCTAGGGGGTAAGATATGAAGACAGCGAAAATCCTCCCAATAAAGACACAGCCATGAATTTAAACCCAACACATATTCTAACCCTTTGTCATAAAAACAAAAAAGGCAAAAATGTTACTGTGGCGTCTCATTTGCTGGGTTTTAATGCAGTTGTCCATCTACAACTACATTATCCAAACATATAGTTGAAGGCCTGTTCTAAACCTTTTCCTACTCTGGCCTCATATTTGAGCCTCACCCCTTGCAAAATATTCCAAAGTAATAAAATGCATGAAATTCAACAAAGTACCACAATCTAGAACACATAGCAATGCTATCAAAAGTCACAGTGCAAAATAGATGTTCAGTTGTTAATAACGTAAATTGCAAATATACATTTGCAGGAAAAGTTAGATATTTTTTACTTACTTATAGCTAGCAGCCTCTGGCAGAGTACCACCAAGGCAAAAACTTGACCCTAGATAGTGCTCACAGACAAGGACTTACCCAAGCAAGCATAAAATCTGTCTCAGGAAGTATTTTCTGGGATGAAGTCTTCCTTTCTCTTACCAAAGTACATTTTCCATGTGCAGTGGTCAACGCTATGGCATGGGAGTTTCTGGCCTTCCACCAAGGTAGGGATCAGAGTCTGAAAGACCCCTATAGATCGCTATTAATCCAGGGCAAAACTTGGTGTTGGTGCTTAGACGCACAGGGTGATCCAAAGACGTTTTATTTTCTAATACTGTCAAGATGTTGAATTCCAACATCCTTGAATGGGGTTAAGTGTGTGGGACTGCCTCAAAAAAAGGAGGCTACCTTTAAACCCAGCACCCCCATGCAAAAAGGCAAATAGAGAAACACCCCAGGGATCGCAACTCCCCCACCTTGAACCAAAAGGTCCAACATTTTTTTCCTGAGGAATGACACCCTGAAGAATGTCCAGAAGGACACCCAGACCATGTCCAGAATAACACCCAGACACTCCAAGCAGTTGGATGGGTAACATTTGGAGATTGAGAAATACTGTAGAATCTGCACATTGGCCTTGAAGCCATCCTCCGATTGCCTACCACAAAACCCAAGTAGCGCTAAACAGACAAATAAAAAAGGGGGTGTCAAAGGAATGTTCCAGATGTGGAGAAACAATTACTGCCCACAAAGATTCCACATAGAAGTGCTTTAGGTCCAGAATGGCACAATGCCATTTCGATTGGGCTCCGTGAACAGGTTGAAATTGTGATCATAAAACCTTCTGGATCAGAGACAATGACCCCCTGAGAGTGCAATGGGTCCAGAGCAAATAAGGTTTCTACTTTGTAGGGTACAGCAGGCGCGTTTGATGCCATTAAGAGTTGAGATGCAAAACTCCAGTTTGTAGCCTCTGGACACAGTTGTAAACCCAGACATCGAAGATATCTCAGGTATATACTGATGTAAAGGCCACCAGATGTACCTTATAGAAGCCAGAATGTAAACTGTAGGCATCTGATATTAACGCTTTTAGAAAACTGTCTGATTGAGTGGCAGCTACATGATCATATATATTTTGACATCCCATCAGCCACAAAACGCTTGATTGGTCAGATAATTTCTGTCAATAACCTCCTCAAACACCAGAAAGAGTGGATGCATCAGCAGTCTGAAACTCTCCTTGGCACTCATAGAAAAGACCCTTGGCTGATAATCTTCATTTGATGGTAAACACTCCCATTCATTTTATGCTCATAGACTGAACTTTGCCAGAACCCAGGACATTGTTAAAATGTAAGTAAGTTCATCATTACAAAAAATCTGTAAGGTGAACTTACACTGTCTGGACCCCTTCCCCATTTCTCCCGGTCAGGTAGTCCCACGATTACCCGCTGTGACACTTTGGGTCGCTGCTTCACCGGTCAGAGGATTTTAAATACCCGTGGCTTAATCTCATAAAACGTACCTCGTAAAGGTAAGTATAGGAGGCATTCTAATTGGTCGGCGCCGTCATTTTAAAATCATTAAAATGCTCTAATACACCAAGTCAAAGCGTAAAGAGAGTCTCTGCCTCTTTAAAGAGTGCTAGCATATTGTAAAACTCTAAAAATATTCCTGCCTACTGTGATGTTATCACAGATATTGTGAACAGTTTGCAATTCCGAAAAAACACATGGAGGAGCTGTGACGTGTAACAGAATAACTGTGTAGTTAACCAAGCCCACTAACTATCCCTCTCAGCCTGCTGGCACCTTGACTGTGGTCCTGCAAGCTGGAAAATCTTTGTGCAGGTTGAGGCTGAAAGTGTCGTCACACATTTGTGACAGTGCAATGTGAGTTCACCCCACATTTGTCACATACTGGTGTCAGTAAAATGAGATATGACCTGCCTGTTTGTGACATACTGGTGACCAGGAACAAACACCACGGTTTTCATAGGAAACCCATTTGAAAAAAGGGATTTTTATAACAGCTTACCTGTAAAAATCCTTTTCTTGGAGTACATCACGGGACACAGAGCGACTTAGTAATTACTAATGGGTTATATAGATTACCTTCAGGTGCTGGCACTGGCCACTTCCAAACCGGAAGTACCCTCCCCTATATAAGCCCCTCCTATCCGGGAGCACCTCAGTTTTGTAGCAAAGCAATAAGTGTCCCAAAAAGAGGGGTGGGAGCTCTGTGTCCCGTGATGTACTCCAAGAAAAGGATTTTACAGGTAAGCTGTTATAAAAATCCCTTTTTCTTTTTCGTACATCACGGGACACAGAGCGACTTAGTCATTACTAATGGGACGTCCCAAAGCAATGCCAAATGAGGGGAGGGATACATAAGCTGGGCGCCATCAGGCATGAGGCTCTTTTGCGGCCTGCAACACACTGCGCCCAAAGGCGACATCCTCCTGACGTCTACCTGGTAGAATCTAGTAGACGTGTGTACTAAGGACCATGTTGTGGCCTTACAGACTTGAGCCAGGGAGGCTTGGTGATGCACTGCCCATGAAGTTCCAACTGCTCTTGTGGAGTGCGCCCTAACTTTGAACGGAGGCGGTCTCCTTTTCAAGCCATAGGCTTGTATTATGACCTGT
Organism: Rana muscosa; assembly: GCA_029206835.1. Taxonomy (NCBI): domain Eukaryota; kingdom Metazoa; phylum Chordata; class Amphibia; order Anura; family Ranidae; genus Rana; species Rana muscosa. The sequence continues at coordinate 956,422,232 of CM055116.1, read as the reverse complement.
CGAATCCACTTGGCTAAAGTAGATTTTTGATGCTGCCTGACCCTTTCTGGGGCCTTCCGGCAGAACAAACAAAGTATCCGTTCTACGAATCTGAGCAGTGGCTTTAAGATAAGCTTTAACTGCTCTTACTACATCCAAAGAATGCAATAACTTTTCCTCTACCGAACTAGGTTTGGGGAAAAAGGAAGGAAGAACCACATCTTGGTTCAAATGGAACCTCGATACAACCTTAGGAAGAAGGCTGGATGAGGACGTAATACTACTCTGTCCTTATGGATAACCAGATATGGCTCCTTACAGGACAAGGCGGCTAATTCCGATACTCTTTTAGCCGAACAAATGGCTACTAAGAAAATCAATTTCCTGGTGAAAAGAACCAAGGAAATGTGCCGCAGTGGTTCAAATGGTTGTTTCTATAGAACCGACAGAACCAGGTTTAAGTCCCATGGACATATGGGAATACTAACCGGAGGGCTAATACGCATCACTCCTTGTATGAAAGCTTTGACTAATGAATGCAAAGCCAAGGGCCTTTGAAAAAAATATTGACAAGGCCGTCTGACCCTTGATAGTACTCAAGGCAAGCTTCCTATGTACAGCCCACTGTAGGAAGTCCAGAATCCTACCTATTACGTACTTACGTGGATGCCATTTCCTGGCCTCACACCACGTGATGTACGCCTTCTAGATCCTATAATAGATCTGCCTGGATACCGGCTTCCTGGCATTGATCATGGTAGATACCACAGGATTAGAGAGCCCTCTCTTTTTTAGAATGTGGGCTTCAATAGCCAGGCCGTCAAACCTAGGGCTGGTAAGGAAGGGTAGTATATCGGTCCTTGCGAAAGCAGGTCCGGACGATGTGGGAGGGTCCAAGGACTTCCCACTGACATTTTTACAATCTCCGCGTACCATGCCCTTCGGGGCCACCAGAATCACTGGTTTCTTTTCTACCCTGATTCTGCGGATTAATCGCGGTGGGAATGCATATATCAGCTTGAACTGATCCCAAGGGAACACTAGGGCATCCGAACCGCAAGCTAGGGGATCCTTTGTGCAAGACACAAATCTGTCCACCTTTGCGTTGAATCTGAATGCTAGCAGATCTACATCCGGTGTTCCCCACCGCTGGCATATTGCCTGGAAAACCTCGGGGTGAAGAGACCATTCCCCGGGCATAATTGCTGGCGACTTAAAAAGTCCGCTCTCCAATTTTCCACTCCTGGGATGAAAACCGCGGATATGGCTGTGACATACCTTTCTGCCCATTCCAGGATGCAATTCGCTTCCCTCTGGGCTGCACGACTCCTGGTGCCACCCTGGTGATTGATATATGCCACTGCTGTGGCATTGTCTGATTGAATTCTGACAGGTGACCCTTGGAGTTTGGATGTCCATGCTACTAGGGCATACCGGGCTGCTCGTATCGCTAAGAGATTGGTGGGCAGGGCCTTCTCTGCTTCTGACCACTTGCCCTGGAGAGACCATTGCTCCAGTACTGCCCCCCAGCCTATGAGGCTGGCATCTGTAGTGACCACCTTCCAAGAAACCGGACTGAAGGGTTTCCCTTTTTCCAGATTCTGGTACCAACCACCAATGGAGGCTCTTGCGAACGGAAGGGGACAGGGACATTGGTAAGTCTAAAGCCTGAACTTTTTTGTTCCAGGCTGACAGTATGGCCCTCTGCAAGTTCCTTGAATGGAATTGACCGTAGGGTACTGCTTCGAATGAAGCCACCATTTTTCCCAGCAGCCTTATACACAGGCGTATGGATGGTTTTTCTTTTTTGTACCCACTAAGTGGGTCAAATCTTTCAAAGACGACACCTTCTCTGGAGGTAAGAAAATCTTTCTCTGATTTGAATCCAGTCTTAGCCCCCAAGTATTCCAGGCTTTTGACTGGTTTTAGGGCTGACTTGTCCCAGTTGATAATGCAACCGTGAGATTCCAGATACTTGATTATCTTATGAACGACCACTTCTAGTTTTTTTCACTGAGTGGTCTATCAGCAACAAGTCGTCTAGATATGCCATTATCGTTACACCCTGTGTTCCTAGTTTGGCCAATCGTAGGGCCAGAATTTTTGTGAACACTCGTGGTGCTGTGGCCAGACCGAAAGGTAAGGCTCTGAACTGAAAATGGCGCCCTTCTACTGCAAGGCGTAGAAATTTCTGGTGGGCCGGACAGATGGGAATATGCAAATAAGCATCCCTTATGTCGATCGAGGCTAACCATTCCTGCCCTTGTAGGGCGGTGGCCACCGATCGGATCGACTCCATCCGAAAAAGTCCTGATATGTAGGAACTTGTTTAGCCCTTTTATATTTAATATGGGCCTCATGTCCCCATTTGGTTTGGGGACTGTGACAAGGTTCGAGTAAAACCCGAACCCGTTTTCTTCCAAGGGAACCTTCATGATTACCCCTGGGGCAATAGTTGCTCTAGTGCCAGAAGGAGGGATCCACTCTTCTGGGGATCGCTTGGCATGTTTGACCTTATAAAATGGGCAGGAGGAATGTGTTTTATCTCCAGCCTGTATCCCAGACTTACTGCGGAGATCACCCATCTCTGATGGTGTCCCGCCAGGTCTCTGTGAACAACTGAAGTCTTCCCCTCACCCGATTGAGTGGGGGCAACCCTTCATGACTTAGGGGGAGGTTTTGTACCTCTCTTGACCCAGGGTTTCTTGTTACCCTGTGATTGTCCCTGATTTCTGCCCCCTGGATTTGACCGCGGAGGCCGTCGGAACTGTTTCACAGCCGATGTGCCAGGGACTGGAGAAGTAGGCCTCTTAAAAGAAGGACTTCTACCCTTGTTCTTAACCGGCAAGAGTGTACTTTTACCGGCAGAAGTTTTCTGGATATATTTGTCCAGATCATCTCCAGATAAGCGTTCTCCATGAAATGGGAAGCTAATCAGCAATTTCTTACAGGGAGCTTCAGCAGACCAGTTTTTGAGCCATAGAAGCCTACGCATATTTCTACAGACAGCGTAAAGCGGGATGCCTGTTGGATTGTAACCTTTATGGCGTCCACCGCAACACAAGGCTCTAGGTAGGTCAGCTAGGGCAAGAGCCTGCTGATCTGGTAAGTCCCTTAAGACTTGTTTTAACTGATCTTTCATTGCTTGGCAGACTCCAATCGCTGCTACTGCAGGTTGTGTCACCATGCTTGCTGTAGAGAAAGCAGATTTTAGTAAAGACTCCAATTTTTTATCTATTGGGTCCTTGAACATTGGAACATTATCTACTGGACATGTCAGTGATTTATTTACACAAGAGATGGCTGTGTCCACTGTAGGGACCCTCCATTTTTTTTTATGAACTTATCCTCCATGGGATAGATCACTGGAAATCTCTTGGGGGGAGTAAATATTTTACAGGATGCTCCCAATCCTGGTAAATAAACCCTTCCAATAAAGGGTGGATTGGGAAGGAACAGACAGTCTGGGGAGCTTTCAGCGACCCCAGCGAGGAGACAGTAGTGGTTGATGGTTCCGCCAGAGGCATTTAAAATGCTGCTCGGACCATGTTAGTCAGAGACTGAACCCATAATCTTTCAGCCTGAGATGCTGAGAAAGGTTCTTCCACTGTTGATTCCTCTATAACTTTATCAACCTCACCTGATCCCCTTCAGGTAGGTCGATCTCTGGGACTGTTCCTCCACTAACAGGCACTCTGCAGGAGGAGACGGAGATCGGACGCGCTTTCCCTGTGACAGGGAAGCAGCGATCAATGCTGTTAATCTCTCTTCCAATCCTCCCAGAGTTGAGGATAAAACCTCCTCTGTTATATATACAGGAGCAGGTGGACTGGGGACAGCCGCAGTACCAGGTACTCCTGCGGGGTTCCTACGGCTACTGACCTCTGAAATTTCAGGGGAGATTGGCGCAGTACAGCATGCCCAAAATCCTCAGAGCCCGACGGAGACCCCTTTCGCTTCTTGGAAGATCTATTTCCAGAGCGTCTGGACGACATATCCTATAAGCACAAAGCTGAGGTATTCCCGTCGTCATACACCAATTTTGCTGGTAATAGTCTAACACAGTTGCTGCTATATACCAGCTGGTGTCCACTAAAGTGCCTTTCTATGGGGATGCCTGCATCAACCGCCTCTGTGTGCCACTGTTTGTTGCTAGCTCTGTTTGCATCCAGCTGACACTTGTACTGTGTCTTTATACAAGCTGGGACGCCTGCACATGCGCAGAAGCGCCGTGGCGCGCATCGAGCGTCATCCACCCGCCCCGCCCCTTTTTTTTTCATAGGAGGCGCGTGCACGCGCCCGCGCGCGCGCCCGTGCGCCATTGGCGCCCTTTTCGAAAAACAAACAGGGACTAGGAGCCAGGGCCCTTTTTGCCGGAGGGCCTGTGCGGTGGATGAGCGCAGCAACAGGGCAGAGGAAGTGGATTCCCACATAGAAACTTACCAACTGCCTGGATCTTTTGACTTGAGAAAACCAAAGATCCACATGACAAGAAAAATGGACCACAGCGGTCTCTAGTGGTTTAACACAGGTACCGCGGTCCTTTTTTTTTTTTTTTTTTCTTGACTACTATTAAAATTTTACATTTTCAGTAGTTACAGGCATACACAGATATTAGCGGGAATACCGTTAGGTAACAGACAGAAAGACAAATTAGGCTTGGGGGTCCCCCAATAGAACCAAGTTCCTGGGAGCCCCCCACTTACCTGATCCCCGCCGCAGGACTTTGTTTGGTCCACAGAAGCCCAAACTTCACCTATCACGGCAGGCATTGTAATTAAACCTTCAGGGACCGGGTTCCCAAGGATTCCACTCCCCTGGACCTGTATAGCACCCTGCACAGACAACATCTTGGTCGTGGGTATGACCAGAGCTCTGGATCCCAGGGTCCAGCCCTCCTAAGAGGCATTACAGGCAAAACCTTGCTCTTCTGCTGCAAGGCCCGGGTACCGACCGTTTAGCTATGAAGCTTTTTTGGTGGGATCCGGAACAGCTTACTAAGGCCCAAAAGAACCTGTACGCAAGCCCAGTGAAAACACATGTTACTCTTTGGCCAACACCTTAGACACTGGCAAAAAACTGAGGTGCTCCCGGATGGGAGGGGCTTATATAGGGGAGGGTACTTCCGGTTTGGAAGTGGCCAGTGCCAGCACCTGAAGGTAATCTATATAACCCATTAGTAATGACTAAGTCGCTCTGTGTCCCGTGATGTACGAAAAAGAAAAGGCTAGTCTGCACCTGCACAGTAGCGCCGGTGGGCAGGCCATGCCTACGCAGTACAACTGCCAGGCTACGAGTGCGCAAATGGTGTTGATTTGCGGCTACATAATTACCAACAACCTTCTCTTCACTACCAGCCCGAATGCCGCACAGACTGTTCTCTGCTCACTCAACTGTCAAAGAAAGAAAAAAGCTGGCAAATGGTTATCAACATTGTCAGTGCTGGGAGAGGACTATAAACAAAGTATCTTTTAGGCCCCATGCACACGAGACGCTGTTATTTGCTGTTAAACTCGCGTTCAGAGGCAGTTGGACGCTTTTTTCAACTGCCCCTGAACCCATTCAATGTTATCCTATGTGTCCATGCACACACTCTCGTTTTTTGGTGGTTACAAGCAGTTGCATCTAACCTTGTTTTTCCAGAAGCAAAAAAATGGGTTCAGACGCAAAAGTTTTCCACGTTTCAGACGCTAAACGCGGTACCGGCGTTTTGCCGCGTTTGCGTTTATAAGCGTTTTTAAAGGTGACCTATTTTTTTACATTAGAAATCTCAAAAATGATGGCAAATGATGAAAAACCATTAAAAATATATATAAAAAAAAAACTAATTGCTTGCATTGCACTGTAGACAATCCACAACTTGTGGCAGGTGACGTGGCAAGTGGACAATCCACAACTTGTGACAGGTAACGTGGCAAGTGGACAATCCACAACTTGTGGCAGGTGATGTTGCCAGGTGACGAGGCAGGTGGAAATCCACAAATTGTGGCAGGTGACGTGGCAAGTGGACAATCCACAACTTGTGGCAGGTAACGTGGCCAGGTGACGTGGCAGGTGGACAATCCACAAATTGTGGCAGGTGACGTGGCCAGGTGACGTGGCAGGTGGACAATCCACAACTTGTGGCAGGTGGACAATCCACAACTTGTGGCATGTGACGTGGCCAGGTGATGTGGCAGGTGACGTGGCAAGTGGACAATCCAGAACTTGTGGCAGGTGACGTGGCCAGGTGACGTGGCAAGTGGACAATCCACAACTTGTGGCAGGTGATGTGGCAGGAGGACAATCCACAAATTATGGCAGGTGACGTGGCAGGTGGACAATCCACAAATTGTGGCAGGTGACGTGGCCAGGTGACATGGCAGGTGACGTGGCAGGTGGACAGTCCACAAATTGCGGCACGTGACGTGGCCAGGTGAAGTGGCCAGGTGACGTGGCAGGTGGACAATCCACAAATTGTGGCAGGTAAAGTGGCCAGGTGACGTGGCAGGTGACGTGGCAAGTGGACAATCCACAACTTGTGGCAGGTGACGTGGCCAGGTGGACAATCCACAAATTGTGGCATGTGACGTGGCCAGGTGATGTGGAAGGTGACGTGACAAGTGGACAATCCACAACTTGTGGCAGGTGATGTGGCCAGGTGATGTGGCCAGGTGGACAATCCACAAATTGTGGCAGGTGATGTGGCAGGTGACGTGGCAAGTGGACAATGCACAACTTGTGGCAGAAGACGTGGCCAGGTGACGTGGCAAGTGAACATTCCACAACTTGTGGCAGGTGACGTGGCCAGGCAGTATGGCCAACCTACCAGATTCAAATTTACTGGCACCACACCCGAAATTTACTGGCACCGCCACGTTTTTACTGACATTTCGCAAAAGTCACTGAATTCAATTTTTAGGTGCAAATTTCAGTATTTTGGCTACAAACAAGTACACTAGGCAAATAGCAATGTGATTTAAGGTAGATATTAAAGTAAAAAAACATATTTTTGATATAATAAGGGCAAATTATTTAGTCACATCACCCCCTGTCTCCATCCCTCTCTGCCACCAACACCCCCTGCCTTCACCCCCCTCTGCGGTGCCACAATCTCCTCCTGCCTCCAATCTCCTCCTGCCTCCAATCACCCCCTGCCTCCATCCCCCTCTACGGTGCCACCAACAACCCCTGTCTCCATCCCCCACCCTCTGCAGTGCCACCATCCCCCTCTCCGGTGCCACCAACACCCCCCGACTCCAATCTCCCCCGACTCCAATCTCCCCCGACTCCAATCTCCCCCTCTGCGGTGCCACCATCACCCCTGCCTCCATCGGATCCCCCTCTGCCACCATCACCTGATGTCACTGTCGGCTGGGCTGTCTGTCACTCTGTCCGTCACCGACTCCCCTGTGAACTTTGTATTGCCTGGATGCAGCAGGCTCCTCCATTCCGCCGCCGTGTGCTGCTCAGCCTCCAAGTCCTGACTCCTGCTCCAGTGCTGTGCTCCTCCGACCTCTTGGTTAGTTACAGATTTAAAATTCTGGCGCGCGCGCGCCTGGCGGGATGTCCTAATACATCACTCGCCGGCGCCGCGCGGCATAGCCTCTGTGAAATCCGCCCCCCGCCGGCCAAATACAGCATATGCTCGGCAAGCTCCAGAACTGCACATTCGCAGCTCTAAGCCGAACCGATCTTGGCTATTTTTACTGGCACATTCCCGCAACTACGGACATTTACAGACCCCGGGGGGGTGCCCGTTTTTACGGGCTGTCCGTAAAAATACGGACGGTTGGCAACACTGGCCAGCTGATGTGGCAAGTGGACAATCCACAACTTCTGGCCAGGTGACTTGGCAAGTGGACAATCCACAGCTTGTGGCAGATGATGTGGCAAGTGATACGGTAAATATAAGTACACTGCTGCTCTCTCAGCTGCTGGTCTCCCAAAATGGCTGAAATGGTTAAATAATACTGTTTTTTGAGCTTAGGGAGGGTCTTATGATGTTTAACTAAACGCCTATAGACGCAAACGCGGTAAATTGCCGCTAAAATCGCGGCAAAACAGGCGTTTTTAAACGCCGGTTTTAGCCTTTAAAAACGTGTGTTCAGCAGAGTTTGCACCGGCGTCTCGTGTGCATGGGGCCTTAGTCCTTTTAGATCACAGAATTTAACTGTGGTCTGTAAATGAGGTCAGTTTAGCCACTTAAAGGCTAAACCTTTTTCTGACATGTTGCTTACAAGTTCAATTCAGTATTTTATTGCTAGAAAATTACTTACAACTTCCAAACATTACATATATTTTAGCAGAGACCCTAGAGAATAAAATGGCAGTCGTTGCAATATTTTATGTCACATTGTATTAAATGCAATTTTTAGGGGACACTTCAATGAATAAAAAAAACAGTAAAGTTAACCCAATTTTTTTGTATAATGTAAAAGAGGATGTGCCGCCATGAGAATCGTGATCTTTATTCTAAGCAATAAAATAGTGATTCCCATTTTAGCCAAAGCCATGCAGCTCTACTATGCCCATATGATTACCTTGATTTTGAGCCGCATATGCAGTTGGAGTGCAGCAAACCGCATTAAACTGCGTTCAAGGTGAAAGGGCCCTAAAAGCCTGTGCTACTGCCTGCATAAACTTAGATCAGTGGCAGCAAAAGGGTATATATATATATAAATACCTGTGGGAAGCTGTATAATAATGAGGTCTGATTACTAGGTAAGATGTGGACCTAGAAATTGAAACTTTATCCCACCAAAAGTTCCAGGACTGAAGCCTCGTACACACGGCCGAGAATCTCGTCAGGAAAAAATACGCTGTTTTTCCTGACGAGATTCTTGAACAAGAATCTTGTCCCGGCCGAGTGTACACACATACGATTCAAAAGAACCGCCGTTCTATTGAATGGCACGAACGCGGTGACGTCATAGACTATGACGAGCTTGCGCTCGTCACAATCGATGCCGTCGCCACCATCTTGCTACACCCTACCTATGCCTAGGAAGCTACCGCGCATGCGTCAAAGTAATTTCGAGCATGCGCGGGTTTCCACGGCGACGGGTAAGTGTACACACTCTCTGGTTTCTCTGGTTTCTCGTCGGGAAACAGGCCGACGAGAATCCCGACGAGAAAAGAGAGAGCAGGTTCTCTATTTTTCTCGTCGAGATTCTGGCCAGTTTTCCCGACGAGAAACCTGAAAGCCGCGTACACACGGACGGTTTTCTCGGCAAGAAAGCTCTCCCGGCAGTTTTCTTGTCGTTTGACAAGAAAACCGGCCATGTGTACGAGGCTTGAGATTTACTAGGATTCTGAGAACAAAAAGTATTGTTTTTCTCCCCACATAAATCATAAACCCGGGAGCCACTCATTATGTATATGCACAAAATCAAGGTGACACAAAAAAACATCCACGATCCTGCAATTCAGTGCTTCCCATCAATGTAATGTGTGTGTGTGTGTGTGTGTGTGTGTATTTATATATATTAGTGTCTTTCAGTGCCAACACTGGTATATATTACAGTTATTAGAAGTTATTAGCATTGAACACACTAAATGGAGTTGCAAATGGTTACAAAATACAAAGTCCTCTGCTTTATACACATGTCATACAAGTAACATATCCAGAGACCCACAAAGCACAGTTGTATAAAATAATTGCCAAAAGCAAGTCAGTACTTCTCACTCAAAAAATGAGAGGTGAAGTATTGCCAACCAATACCAAACATCGTGAAAGTTATTTTCACCCAGTATGTGAAATATGTGGCACACAGCATTAATCAGTATTAAAGAACACGCCTGACGTTCTCAGAGAACATTAGGTGTTGTTTATAACATACCATAGAACTATAATGCTATAAACATGCAAGTGTGTTTCATTATAGCTTTGTTGGAACTGCAAACTGCATTTTGCAAACACTTGTCACTAACCATAGATTTCCTGTAACAGCAGCAAAACACTTATAGCTCTGCAATATAGGTCTGTGTTCATCCAACCTCAAAGCATTAGCTGGCAGTGTGAGGACTATGTATATGTACAATGTGGAACAGACAAACCTGTAATCAGCTGTAAGCAGGAACTGGCTTTGATAGATTTATTTCAGATGTTTATTTAGGTGTAAAATACTTAACATTCTTTGATGCCAACAATCAACAAAAAAGTTTTCTGTTCAGACAATTCTTGGTTCTAACAACGTATACATGGATCAGCATCCATTCTCTCCTCTGTGTATCTAAAATCCTCACACCCTGCTATACGTTAAAACTCTTATACTTTTTCACCCCTATGTATACAAATTTACTTCAAACTACCTACATGGTTGACTGCCACTTTCATGTGAGAAAACCAACATCTACTAAACTCTTCAAAATGGACACTTTTGGTACATGGATTAAATCAAGATGCTCCCTTCTTGACCATTTAAAATGGCAATGGAAAGGAGACTACCTAGTGAAAATATATGGAAGCTTCCAAAACCAACTTGTTAATACCAACAGTGCACGCTTCTGAATTTCTCTGTAAACTCTGGAGTGGGGTGTGTAATAATAAAAAAAATATATATATATTTAAAAAAAAAAAAAAAAAAAAGTTAAAATTTTAGGTCATGGAATGGTCATAGAAATTGACATTAGAAGAGACAGGCTGTAATATGCCTATAGTGTTACAACCAGGGAATTGTGGGTAGTAAAACTTGCTTGAAACCCCATCAACTCTAAGCAACCATGGAGCCCCGGAACCCAGAGCTGCTTGCAGTATACCATATCTAGGGTTAGTAAAGATGGTGAGGAATGACCACAGCATATCCCATAATACAATGTCCATCTTGTTTATGCCCTAAATTGCCTCGTAGGATGTGCTGGGGCATTCCTCAGCATCATTTTTTGGACAAGGCAATATCTGCATACTGTTCCCGGGACACCCTCAACAGTAAATTTTTAAGCAAGTTATGCCGACTATGGTGAAAAGTATTTTACTGTGATAGCAAGTTCAGCAGGAGTATATTTCTAAAAGGTGTATAGGTTGAGCAATATCCCCTAAATTACCAAACAGCTGAGATTGAAGAGGCAACCAGTCAATACAGCTCAACTGCTGCCTTAAATATTTTAGTTTTTTTGTCACAATCTGGCATCACCATAGATAGTAAAAATTGTTGCAGAATGGGTCATCCATAGCTAAAGAGATAACTTACGTGTGTCATAATTTGCCCATGTCTAGCTAGCAAAAATTTAGCAAAAACCCACATATGATCAGAGCTCAGCAGAGAATCCTCTGGTACAGTGCCTTGAAAAAGTATCCATACCCTCTGTCAAAATCGATGCCACAACTATAAGCCCAGCCCCGCATGCCAAGGTTCTAGGTGTAGTCCTGGACTCTAAACTCTCCTTTAAGCCCCACATCCAATCACTGTCCAAATCCTGCCGCCTCAACCTCCGCAACAACCCCTTTCTAACCAATGACACAACAAAGCTCTTAATTCACTCCCTGGTCATCTCTCGCCTCGACAACTGCAATTCCCTTCTCATTGGCTTACCTCTACATAGTTCATCACTTCTTCAATCCATCATGACTGCTGCTGCCAAACTCAATCAACTTACCAATTGCTCTGTGTCTGCTACTCCTTTGTCAATCCCTCCACTGGCTTCTGCTCACCCAACAAATTAAATTCAAAATACTAACTACTTACAAAGCCATCCACAAGTTAGCCCCCAGCTACATCACTAGACTAGTCTTTAAATACCAACCTACTCTCTCTTCGTTCCTGCTCTCTAGCTCCCTCGTCGCCTCCTCCCATGCTCGCCTACAGGACTTTTCCAGAGCCTCTCCAATCCTATGGAATGCCTTACCCCAATCTGTCCAATTTTCTCCTACTCTATTAGCTTTTAGACGATCCCTTAAAACCCTCCTCTTCAGAAAAGCCTATCCTACCCACACCTAACAACTGTATTTTCATTTTCGCCATCAGCTCATCACCCACAGTTCTTACATTTTGTTTCACTTGGCCCTCCCTTCTAGATTGTTATCTCTAATGAGCAGGGCCCTCTGATCCCTCTGTATTGATTTGTTGTGTAAGTGTACTGTCTGCCCCCATGTTGTAAAGCGCTGAGCAAACTGTTGGTGCTATATAAATCCTGTATAATAATAATACCCCCTGAAAATTTTCACATTTTGTCATGTTACAACCAAAAATGTAAGCGTTCGCATCATACAGGTCAAAATTTTTCATCAAACCCACCTCACATCGGCTAGGTTACACAAGATGGGTCTCCTGCCCTCGGCTGCCCGTTTCCGCAGCTGTGACCAAGAGGCTGATTTCTTACACTGCTTCTGGTCATGCCCGGTAGTCCGGGACTTCTGGGAAGAAGTGGGTGCTTTAATCTCATCGACGCTAGGCCTCCCAAACATAATCCACCCCAAGAACTGCCTATTAGGCATTTTTGGCGAATTACACCTATCATTACATGCCAAGAGACTGCTCCGTATACTCTTCTTCTATGTTAAAAAAGCAATATTACTGTCCTGGAAGGGCGCACAGACCTCTGAAATCCCTCTGGTTAAAACTTATTATTGACGCTATCCCACTGTATAAACGTACTTTTGAACTCCGGAAACGGAACAAAACCGTCTACAAAATTTGAGGTAGATGGTTGGCTAGTCCGCTAACCCTCTCCCAGCACTGATTGTACTACTCTTGCTTGACCATTGATGGGCCCGTGCCTCAGGGATATCTAATGTCTGGACCTCCGCTTTTGCTATATCCCGGTAGTATTATACCTGATCCTTTTACCATTGTGCCTACTTTATATTTTGCACTGATGTCAGTTTCTTTTTCCATGTTTGAGTGTATTGCCCAATGTTTATGACCAGGTTGTCTGGTGGTATTGTTGTTGTTTTTTTGTATGTTTCTGTTTGTTGGTTTGTCTTTCTTTTTTTTTTTTTTTTTTTAAAAGATAAGTGTATTTTATTGGGATTTTATGTGATAGACCAACACTAAAGCCCCGTACACACGATCGGATAACCTATGGATTTTCGTCCGATGGATTTGTCCATCGGAAATCCGATGAAACTGTTTTTCATCAGTCTTGGCCACACACCATCAGTCAAAAAATCGACCGTTCCAAACGCGGTGACGTAAAACACTCCGATGAGCCGAGAAAAATGAAGTTTAATGCTTCTGAGCATGCGTCGACTTGATTCTGAGCATGCGTGGGTTTTTTAACCGATGGACTTGCCCATAGACGATCGCAAATTCCCATCGGTTTTTTATCCATCGGAAAAATTTAAAACAAGTTCTATTTTTTTATTTTTTACAACCGATGGAAAAAAGACCGATTGGGTACCATACACGATCGGTTGGTCTGATGAAAACCGTCCATCGGACGGTTTTCATCAGTAAAACCGATCGTGTGTACGGGGCTAAAGTGTCACATAATTGTGATGTGGAAGGGAAATGATAAATGGATTACAAAATGTTTTACAAATAAATATCTAAAAAGTGTGGCATGCATTTGTATTCAGCCCCCTTTACTCCGATACCTCTAACTAAAATCTAATGGAACCAATTGCCCTCAGAAGTCACCAAATTATAAAATTTGATGATTAGATTAGAGTCCACCTGTGTGTAATTTACTCAGTATAAATAGAATATAAAGTATATTTTGTGAAGCCCTTAGAGGTTTGTTAGAGAACCTTAGTGAACAAACAGCATCATTAAGGCCAAGGAACACACCAGACAGGTCAGGGATAAAGTTGTGGAGAAGATAAAAGCGGGGTTAGGTTTTAAAAAAATATCCCAAGCGTTATTTATTTAATACCCCATCAGTGCACAAACTAGTGCTACAGTAGAATTGTTTTTTTTAAGATGCTCCATGCATTCCACTTGGCTGACTCCCTTGCCTTTAACACTCAAAATACAAGAATTCTTTATCTGCATACTTGTGCTGGGTTAGTAATCCAAAGTACTGTATTCAAACAAAGGTCTGTATGACAAATGACAGCAAGGTGGCTGGAATATGCAGAATGAGAAGTCTGCAACAGTAACCTCCACGTTTCTCAGTATGGTTTTCCTTTAAAAGCACAGGTGTCAAACACAAGGCTTGCGGGCGGAATCCGGCCCTCCAGGCCATTTCATGTGGCCCTGGCACCTCTCCTGCAGGATATTTCCAGCCCTCCTTTGGTTTCTGCTTTCAAGCAATGCATCCAGCTTCTGCCCAGCAGCGGCATAAGGAAATGGGGGTGCACTGTGGGGTACTCAACTTCTGATGGTGGGGTGGCTCTTGACATCTAATGTAAAGGGAAGGGGATGCGCTGAACATATAATCTTACAGATACAACCAGCCCTTTTCAGGGCAATCATAATGCTGAAGGGGCCCACGATGAAATTGAGTTTGACACCCCTGCTTTAAGGATTTAAACTTGGCTGTAACTGCAAACTAAAAAAGACCAACATTTACTTGGTAGACCTTAGTAGTTTCACACAGACAAGCTCTAGATCACAGAGTGGCTCTCTGCCAAGTAAGCACTTTAGTCACATAGTTACAATCAGCATCTGACAAGGGCCCTATTGTCGAAAGTGATAGGAAGCAAAACCAGTACAATTCTGCGGAACTGCAGGACTTCTGAATGGCAATGGGGTTTCGTTAAACCTTTTCTTTTACTAAACATTACAGCTCATTCTATACCCAGTTTTGCTGCCTCAGGTAAAGCAAAAATTTTCAACTTAACTTTTAGGAAAGGACGCTGAGCCATTTTAAAACGACCTTTCAAAAGGTGTTACAGAATACCAACTACCTACTTTTCACACAGGCTGCAGTGCCTCTAAATGCAGAGAAAATACATTTACTTTGAAGTGAAATACACACATGCCTGTCATAACAGAGAAAAAGTAATTAATTTGAAGTGAAAAACACACAAGCCAAGTTGCCCTAGATAAGAAATTCTTGGCACACTCCAACAACAATGCCCAAGCTGAAATGCTAATTCTTGATTAATACAGATAAAGTAATGTTCATAGCAAACACCTTGGCTTTTTTGTATTGCAATAAAAAATGATATGATCAATGCCAAGTTTCCTCTATAGTGAATGACACAATTGGTACAGATATCCCAACTATAGAATATACTGTTCCACGTTAATCTGTTAAACCAAATTAGTGTTGAATAAAGAGCCTGTACTAAAATGATCTATAGCCAAAACTTTTTTTTTTTTGTTGTTGAAAGGAGGATGGGTAAAAGTTAGCACCCCTGTGAGGTTTTACTGCTATCGAAGGCTTTGTTAGAGAGATTTCCTCTCGCCTTCAGTTTTGGGGACAGCCTTTTAACAAAGCGGGAGGCAAGGCAAAATCTGTGCTGGAAAAGCAAACAAAAAAACTGACAGGGGTTTTAGAATACCTCTACTTTACTTAACCACTTCAATACAGGGCACTTATACACCTTACTGCCCAGACCAATTTTCAGCGCTCTCACATTTTGAATGACAATTGCGTGGTCATGCGACGCTTAACCCAATCAACATTTTTATACATTTTTTCCCACAAATAGAGCTTTCTTTTGGTGGTATTTGATCACCTATAGGGTTTTTTATTTTTTGCACTACAAATTAAAAAAAAAAAAAAGAATAAAAATTTTGAAAAAAAAAAAAAAGGAAAAAAATGTCTGTTACATAACTTTGTAAAGAAGTAAGTTTTCTCCTTCACTGATGGGCACTGATGAGGTGGCACTTATATGCAGCACTGATATACAGCACTGATGGGTGGCACTGGAGGGCACGAATAGGCGGCATTGATGGGCACTGAGTGCCATCCCTAATGGGCAATGATTGCCGTCCATGATGGGCTCTAGTGGGCTTACCTGGTGGTCATGGGTAGGCTTCCCTGGTGGTCCTGGGTGGGCATCCTCGGGGGGCTGCACTGATAATCATCAATGCAGACCCCCCCCCCCCCCCGTCAGGAGAGCAGCCGATCGGCTCTCCTCTACTCGCGTCTGTCAGTGGGAGTAGAGGAAAAGCCGATACACGGCTTTTCCTGTTTAACAATGTGATCAGCTGTGATTGGACACAGCTGATCACGTGGTAAAGAGCCTACATCAGAGGCACTTTTCCAGTGTTGCGGTTAGGCAAACCTTAGACAGTTCGAATCCGATTCCTGCTGAACCGGTCGAGATTCGAACCATGTATGGGCAGGCTGAATGTACCAAGTTGATGGATCGATACAACCAGCCTGCTAGATTTGCTTGTGATTAGCCGCTGCTATAGCCACTAGCAATAATCACTGTCTTCTCCCAGCAGGGACATTCTTCCCAAACTAGACAATATTCTGGTTATAGATCAGGGGTACCACTGTACCCTCCTGCTCATGTGCTCCACCGCTGTACCCTCTTCCAATCTGTGATATGCGTGATATGCAGAGTGGTGAAAGGAAGCAGAGATGAGACACATCTACCTGCAGGGCAGGACTTAGGGTGGTGGGGGCCCCTGGGCTTGAGTCACTTTCGGGCCCTACCTTCTATACATTACTTTAAGGCTACTTTCACACTGAGGCGCTGGATGCGCTGGCGGTATAGCAGCGCTATTTTTAGCGCCACTATACCGTTTTTTTTGCCGCGATTTGCGGGCGCTAGCGGGGGTATTTTAACCCCCGCTAGCGTCCGAAAAAGGGTTAAAAACGCCCGCAATAACGATTTCAATGGGCAGGGGCGCTATAGGAGCGCTATTTTTAGCGCTCCTATTGCGCCTCAAAGATGCGGCTTGCAGGAGTTTTTTGAGCCTCCTGCAAGCGCAACGCTCCAGTGTGAAAGCCCTCGGGCTTTCACATTGGATAGTATTGAGAGGCTTTTTTGGGGCGCATTGCAGGCGCTATTTAGAGCGCAATAGCGCCTGCAAAGCGCCTCAGTGTGAAAGGGGCCTAAATAGAACAAAATGATACATACACAAGCTATGTATTAGAGCTACACAATTCTGGATAAACTGAGAATAAAAATAAAGATCACGATTCTGAAAAAACTAAACAAAATTACATAAATTTATGTTAATTGCTGAAGTCTATTAAAAATAGCTGAATTTTACCCCAGCAAGCAGGATAAGTGGATAAAGAATCTGTAGTTGGACATTGTTTGGTCGCCGTTTCTGACTGAAGAGATGATTCATTGATGGGCTGCCCTGCTCGTGAATTCAAATCGTCTCCAACCGTTTCTTCCAGCGGGTTCGGGTTGTTGTCCTTTGGATTCTCTGCTTGCACATCAGGCTGTGGTGTCATGGGTGTAAAAAATCCAGTAATCCTATTCATTTTACTGAGAACTTCCTTTTTGCATTGCTGTCTTTCATTCTTTTCTTTTGTTTTCTTTTAAGCGCGCCACTCTAAAACCGTTTGTCCACCATTATTACATCACTGTCTAATGCAGACAGGTTTTCTCAACGGCAGTAAACGAGGCACTACGTAACTGCCAATAACCAATCAGCAAACCTCAAGATGACCGACATTTAATTTAGCTAATTAAATTTAAATTTTCATTGCAGGGCAGGGCCAGGTAAAAATGCTAGACCAATCAACAAACTTTAATTTAAAAATTAAATGGACTGGTATATTATTGAAAAAAATTAAACGTAAACGGCGGGGCCCCCTATTGGGCGGGGCCCATGGGCTTGAGCCCAGTCAAGCCCAATGGCAAGTCCGGCCCGGTCTACCTGTCCTGGCACACTCATCCTACTGATCCACCTCTCACATCCAGCCCACGTGCTTGTATGTGATGCAAGTGATGTCACATACAAACATCTGGAATAGATGCCCAATGATGAGCTCAGATCAGGGGCATTTTCTGAAAGCAGTGGGCCTGTGTTCAGGATCATAAGTTGGGCCCCCCGCAGCTGAGGAAAAGTGTGTGCGAAGGGCCACAGCAAAAGTTGGGTGTGATTTTCATTGCGCTTAATACTGGCTGTGGCTTAAAAGGGACACGGAGTGCAGGGGTTCAGTAGCAAGTGACGCTAACCGTCACCTGATTGTGTTTTCCTCCATCACAGGGAAATCCCTTCTTTCTGAGATTGGTAGTGGCAACCAAGCGAGTCATTTTCCTCTAGATTGTGGGCTTTAGCAGTGGCCAATGACAGTCCTTTACCTCCTGGAAACAGGAATCGTGCCCCCCCCCCCTGAGAAAACCGGACGCAATCTCTTCCCCATCACAAAAGCTGACGATCGCAATGACAGCAAAGTTAGAGAACCAAACAATGTTTCCCATCCATTACAATGTGTGGGGGCACAGTGCCTCCCCCTCAGTGCAGTTGCAGCGTGGGGAATACTGAAATTGGAATGCATTAGTGTCTCACTGACACTTCCCTGCCCTGCGCTGCTCTGTTGATGGGGAGGGAGCCCAGTGACGACAAAAGAGGCTTTGAGTGCTGCTGGCGGCACCAGTGCCAGAGGTTGCCTACCCCTGCTATAGATACACTTTAATCCATTTTATACTTGCCCACTTACATTCCAATTCATACAAAAGAACCAGACTTGTTTGGGGGAATGAAGGAGCACTGCAGCTTAAAGCAGTTCTTGGGTCAGTCCTTCAAAAATTAAAAGTCACCAGCTACAAAATCTGTACAGTGCAATCGGGAAAGTATTCACAGCACTTTCTTTTTTTCCACATTTTGTTACTTTACAGCCTTATTCCAACATTTCTTGTGCCTCATCTTTAGAAGAGGCTTCCTTCTGGGAAAACAGCCATGCAGACCAATTTGATGCAGTATGCGGCGTATGGTCTGAGCACTGACAGGCTGACCCCTTCAACCTCTGCAGCAATGCTGGCAGCACTCATGTCTATTTCCCAAAGACAACCTCTGTATAGGACGTTGAGCACATGCACTCAACTTCCTTGGTCGACCAGGCTAATTGGGCCCAATTGTTGTTGTGTTATTTTGAGGGGACAGCAAATTTACACTGTTATACAAGCTGTACACTCACCACTTTACATTGTAGCAAAGTGTAATTTCTTCAGTGTTGTCACATGAACAGATATAAAATATTTACAAAACTGAGGGGTGTACTCACTTTTTTGAGATACTGTAAGTATGCCAGGACACTCAACACTGAGCTCAGGTGCATCCTGTTTCTACTGATAATTCTTGAGATGTTTCTACAACTTGATTGGAGTCCACCTGTGGTAAATTCAGTTGATTGGACATGATTTGGAAAGGCACACACCTGTCTATATAAAAGTTCCACAGCTAACAGTGCATGTCAGAGCACAAACCAAGCCATGAAGTCCAAAGAATTGTCTGCGTGTCTTGACCTCCAAGACAGGCACATATCTGGGGAAGGGTACAGAAAAAAAATTCTGCAGCATTGAAGGTTCCAATGAGCACAGTGGCCTCCATCATCCGTAAATCGAAGAAGTTTGGAACCACCAGGACTCTTCCTAGAGCTGGCCGTCCAGCCAAATTGAGCAATCTGGGAGAAGGGCCTTAGTCAGGGAGGTGACCAAGAACCCGATGGTCACTGACAGTGCTCCAGTGTTTCTCTGTGGAGAAAGGAAAACCTTCCAGAAGAACAACCATCTCTGCAGCACTCCACCAATCAGGCCTGTATAGTAGAGTGGCCAGACGGAAGTCAAGTAAAAGTAAAAAGGCACATGATAGCTCACCTAGAGTTTACCAAAAGGCACCTGAAGGATTCTCAGACCATGAGAAATAAAATTCTCTGGTCTAATGAAACAAAGATAGACAGACATCTTTGGCCTGAAGGGCACGTGTCACGTCTGGAGGAAACCAGGCACCACTCATCAAGTGGCCAATGCCACCCCTACAGCGAAGTATGGTGGTGGCAGCATCATGCTGTGGGGATTTTTTTTAGCGCCAGGAATTGGGAGACTAGTTAGGATTGAGGGAAAGATGAATGCAGCAATGTATAGAGACATCCTTGATAAAAAACCTGCTATAGAGCGCTCTGGACCTCAGACTTGGGCGAAGGTTCATCTTCCAACAGGACAACGACCCTAAGCACACAGCCAATATAACAAAGAAGTGGCTATGGGAGAACTCTGAATGCCCTTGTGTCCCAGCCAGAGCCCAGACTTGAACCCGATTGAACATCTCTGGAGAGATCTAAAAATGGCTGTGCACCGACACTCCCCGTCGAAGCTGATGGAGTTTAAGAGGTCCTGCAAAGAAGAATGGGAGAAACTGCACAAAAAGTAGGATTTTTATAACAGCTTACCTGTAAAATCCTTTTCTTGGAGTACACCACGGGACACAGAGCTAGTCATTACACAATGGGTTAAGGGTCACCAGCGGTGATTGGACACTGGCACAACCAATGGAAGACAGTTCCCCTCCATATAACCCCTCCCATCAGGGAAGTACCTCAGTTTTGTAGCAAAGCAGTAAGGTTCCCATAAGAAGGGGGGGACCTCTGTGTCCCGTGGTGTACTCCAAGAAAAGGATTTTACAGGTAAGCTGTTATAAAAATCCTACTTTCTTTATCGTACACCACGGGACACAGAGCTAGTCATTACACAATGGGACGTCCCAGAGCAATGCTCATATGAAGGGGGGGGAGACACAGATCAAAACAGGCCGCTTGCGGACCAGAAGCCCTATACTGCTGCCTGCAGCACACTTCGCCCGAAGGCGAATCCTCATGTCCTTTCACATCTATTTGATAGAATTTGGAAAATGTATGGACTGAAGACCAAGTTGCAGCTTTACAGATCTGAGCCATCAAAGCCTGGTGGTGCACTGCCCATGAAGCACTTATCGCCCTGGTAGAGTGCGCCTTAACAGGAAAAGGAGGAGTCCTGTTCTTTAAACCATAAGCTTGAACAATTACTTGTCTAATCCACCTGGAAATGGTGGTTTTTGATACCGCTTGGCCCTTCTTGGGACCATCTGGTAAAATAAACAAAACATCTGTTTTACGTATCTGAGCGGTTGCTTGCAGATACACCCTTACCGCTCTCACTAGATCTAGAGTGTAATAATTTTTCCCCCGCCGTCCGCGGGTTTGGAAAAAAGGAAGGCAGAACAATGTCTTGATTCAAGTGAAAAGCCGACACCACCTTAGGCTGAAAAGCCGGATGGGGTCGTAGTACGATTTTGTCCTTGTGACAAATTAAATAAGGCTCTTTACAAGAAAGAGCTGCTAGCTCTGATACTCTCCTAGCAGAAGCTATAGCAATCAGAAAGGCCAACTTCCTACTCAATATAATTAAAGGAATATGGCGAAAAGGTTCAAAAGGTTGCTTTTGCAACACTGACAATACCAAATTCAAATCCCATGGACACAAGGGAGTCCTAACTGGAGGATTTATCCTCAGTACCCCCTGAATGAATGTCCGAACTAGGGAGTGAGATGCCAATGGTCTCTGAAAGAAGACTGATAGAGCCGATATTTGCCCTTTGATGGTGCTAAGGGCTAATTTCATATCCACTCCTAACTGGCAAAAAGCAAGAATCCTGCTTATTTCATATTTCAGAGGATTCCAACTTCTGGATTCACACCAGGAAACGTATGCTTTCCAGACTCTATGATAGATGAGTCTGGAGGCTGGCTTTCTAGCATTAATGAGCGTAGAAAGAGCCGGGCCAGAGACCCCTCTCTTTTTCAAAATGTGGGTCTCAGCAGCCAGGCCGTCAAATTTAGCCTTTGTAAGGAAGGGTGGAATACTGGACCCTGTGACAACAGGTCGTGTCGAAGTGGAAGCTTCCAGGGCCTTCCTATCGCCATTTTTACGATCTCGGCGTACCAAGGCCTCCTGGGCCAGTTTGGGGCCACTAGGATTACTGGTATTCCCTCTTCTACAAAGACTGCTTCGCAGGATCAAGGAGGAGGGATCGGAGGGAATGCATAGATCAGTGAGAACTGATTCCATGGAGTTATTAGAGCGTCTGTCCCGTAGGCTAGAGGATCTCTCGTTCTGGACACAAAGTTGTCCAATTTCTTGTTGAACCTGGAAGCTAGCAGGTCTACATCTGGGTTTCCCCATCTCAGACATATGGCCTGAAAGATCTCTGGGTGAAGAGACCACTCTCCTGGTAGCAGCTGCTGACGACTCAGGTAGTCTGCTTGCCAGTTTTCTATCCCTGGAATGAAGATTGCAGAGATGCAAGGTACATGCTCTTCTGCCCATGCCAAGATCCGGTTCACCTCTTTGGGCTGCCCGACTGCGGGTGCCTCCTTGGTGATTGATGTAAGCTACTGCAGTAGCATTGTCGGATTGAACCCGAACTGGGTAGCCCTGTAACCTGTATGTCCAGGTTTTGAGGGCTAGATATACTGCCCGGATCTCTAGCACGTTGATGGGCATGATCCCCTGAGTCTTGGCCCAGGTTCCCTGGGTAGAAGCCTCCTCGAATACTGCACCCCAGCCCGATAGGCTGGCATCCGTAGACACCACCTTCCAGGCTGCTGGGAGGAAGCACTTTCCCTTCCGTAAATTCTTGGCTTCTAGCCACCAATTGAAGCTGTGGCGTACTTGTGAGGACAGGCGCATGGGTATATCCAGAGCTTGGCTCTTCCTGTTCCAGGAGGCTAAAATATTGCCTTGAAGTAGTCTCGAATGAAACTGGGCGTAAGGGACCGCCTCGAAGGAGGCTACCATCTTTCCCAATAGTCTCATGCAAAGGCGAATAGACGGCCTTTTGTTTGCTTTGACCTTGTGGATCAAGTCTTTCAGAGACTGTATCTTTGGCTCTGGCAGGTATACCCTGTTTTGGGCTGTATCTATGATGATGCCCAGGTACACTATCCTTCTTTGGGCCTGGAGAGAGGATTTTTGTAAGTTTATAATCCATCCTAAATGCTCCAGGTATCCTACTGTAGTGTCTACAGCGTGATCCAATCCCTCCTTTGACTGATCTATTATTAGTAGATCGTCTAGATAGGCTGTTACCGCAATGCCCCGTGTTCTCAGGTTTGCTAACAGAGGAGCTAGCACCTTTGTGAATACTCTGGGCGCGGTGGCTACACCAAATGGCAGGGCCACAAATTGAAAGTGGCGATCTTCTACCGCAAACCTTAGGAATCTTTGGTGAGCGGGGAGGATTGGTATGTGTAGATATGCGTCTTTGATATCTATGGACGCCATGTATTCTCCGCCTTTTAAAGTAGCGACCACGGATCGAATCGCTTCCATTCGAAACTGGCGAACGTTCAGAAACCGGTTTAGAGATTTTAGATCCAGGATGGGTCTGACTTCTCCGTTTGGCTTTGGAATCACAAAGAGGTTTGAGTAAAAACCTGAACCTCGCTCCTTTTGGGGTACCTCTAACCACACCTTGAGCTATTAAGTGATTCAAACCTTTGAAGAAGGATCCTCTTTTCTGTGGATCCTGGGAGAGTCTTGAACCTCGGAATTGAGAAAATGGGATCTCTCGAAATTCCAGTTTGTACCCTGAGAATATTGTGGATGCCACCCAATTGTCCTGGGTTTCTGTCCGCCAGGTCGCTGAGAACTGACAAAGCCTTCCCCCCACTCGGCCGAGCGGGGGCGCCCCTTCAATGAGAGGTTTTGGGGGCTTGCTTATTAGCTCTTGAACCCCACGGCTTCTTGTTCTTCTGAGCCTGTTCTTTGGCTTTTGTGGGCGGCTGAAAAGGCCGTCGCCACTGGCTGGAGTCTGATTTCCCGGGAGCTGGGGAGAGAGTGCGTTTAAAACAAGGTCTCTTGTTTTTCTTTCTCTCAGGTAAAAGTGTCGTTTTACCACTTGATATCTTTTGGATATATCTTTCTAAATCTTCCCCAAATAGGCGTTCGCCATGGAACGGGAAACTTGCCAACAACTTTTTGCATGGGGCTTCCGCTGACCAATGCTTAAGCCAAAGTACTCTGCGCATCTGTACCAGCTGGAGTGTAAGGCGTGATGCCTGTATGATAGAATCTCTCATGGCATCCACTGTGAAGCATAAGGCTTTAGGCAAATTCTCCCAATTTTTAGCCTGCTCTGAAGGCAGCTCCTTCAGCCCCTGCTTTACCTGTTGGCTGATGACCTGACACATACCGACTGCTGCTACTGCAGGTTGGATAATTGAGCCGGCCAAAAGGAAGGAGGATTTCAGTAGGGATTCCAACTTCTTCTCAGAAGGATCTTTAAACACTTGTACATTATCCACTGGACATGTCAGGTTTTTATTTACACAAGAAATAGCCGCATCTACCGCAGGCAGGCTCCATTTCTTTAAAAAAAATTCCTCCATAGGATAAAGAATGTTAAACTTTTTTGGAGGTGAGAAACGCTTATCTGGATGTTGCCAGTCTGCGTACATTAGATCCTCTAGTAACGGATGAACCGGGAAGGAGCATGCACCTTGCAGGGATCTTAATGATCCTAGGGAGGAGACAGGTGATTCCGTTACCTCCGAAGAGGGTAACTTAAATGCAGATCGCACAGCTCCTGCATAGCATTGTACCTGTGACTTTAAAATCTGGGATACCGAAAAAGGCTCATCCGATATCCCTGATCCGTCTGACTCCTCATCCTCTGCTGATGTAGCCTCCTCCTCATCCTCCTCCTCTTCAGGTACTTCTGAAGGGAGGTCCAATACTGGAGGAGATCTGCTTCGCTTATTGTCCTTTTTAGAGGATTTAGCGATTAAGGTAGCAATCTTTTCCTCCAGATTATTTAGGGCAGCTGATAAAGTGTCCTCAGTGACATATGCAGGCCCAGGCTTCACTGGGGAAGCCGCCATACCTGACAGAGGTAATGGCTCATCCTGTACAGGTGCATTTGGCAACACAGGAGAGGAAGGTACCGAGTCAGCACAGCTAGAGCCTCCTGTCTCAGGCAGCGGTGCTCTTTTATCTCTTTTTGTCCGCATTACTTCCCCTGGAAGACTTACTGTTTAGACAAAATACAAGGTACCTAAATGCATATACTACCGTGCTTAGTTTAGCAATTTACATTAAGTATGCAACTTTTAACACATAGCTATGCATAACATGGATGTCTTCTAGGAAGTACCCAGTCCAACCACATGGAGTCTTACTTCCCTGTATAGCTGCTGTGTTTCTCTGCCAGGAATAAGAGAACAAACGAGCTTGCTTGCTGCTGCAGTGCCTCACACTGACAGTCTTTAAATTTGGCGCCGTTTCTGTGCCTGCGCGCGCCCACGTGCCCGCGCACGCCTTCGCCCCCCCCTCCGATAAAGCGCGCTCCCACGCGCGCGCGCGGCTCTTAGCGCTATGGCGGTGGCCCTAGTGAGAGAGGACTCTCATCAGCCCCTGTTCCCACTTACTTGCACCTGCAGATGTCTGTGTCGGCCACCGAAAGGAGGAGCGGGGTGCCCAAGCAAGCTCAGCAGCGGAGGTGATGAGCAGTGTACTTCGCCGAAGCCGACACTGAACAGAGTGAGGTGAGTATATTCAGCTCTTTACTCCCCCCAGTGGCGGAAAAAGAGAAGACATCCACTTTTTGAAAAAGGTCCCAAACCTAGTTATGGACCTTCTAATCTTACCTTATCCACGCCGCAGGTTTTTTCTGCTGAAAATTTTCAGACAGATACCAAACTTCACCCTTCACGGTGGGCTATGTGTGCCAACCTTCAGGGATATGGGTTCCTATTTAAAGGATACCTCTCCCCTGGGCCTTGTACAAGACTCTTACCAGGACTTTTAGCGAAATAGCGAAAGTGCTGGATCTTAGAGCCCAGTCCTCCGAAGAGAGACATTACAGGCGCTGCCTCATGGATGAGGCCCGGATCCCATCCAGTTTTGGCTTAACTTGTAGGCGTCTTGGATGGATCCGAAAGCATAGCTTTTACCCCCAGAGGGTCTCTTTGGTAGAGCTTTCCTTTAGCACCTCCTAACGCGTCCAACACCTTTCGACACTGGCGAAAAAACTGAGGTACTTCCCTGATGGGAGGGGTTATATGGAGGGGAACTGTCTTCCATTGGTTGTGCCAGTGTCCAATCACCGCTGGTGACCCTTAACCCATTG
Source organism: Rana muscosa (assembly GCA_029206835.1). Lineage (NCBI taxonomy): Eukaryota > Metazoa > Chordata > Amphibia > Anura > Ranidae > Rana > Rana muscosa. The sequence goes on along the minus strand of CM055116.1, from coordinate 956,396,364 downwards.
TGTAATGACTAGCTCTGTGTCCCGTGGTATACGATAAAGAAATAAGTGTGCCAAGCTTGTAGCATCATACTCCAAAAGACTCGAGGTTGTAATTGGTGCCAAAAGTACTTTAACAAAGTGCTCATCAAAAGGCTGTGAATACTTATGTACATGTGATATTTTTGTTTTTTTATTTTTATTAAATTTGCAAAGATTTCCAACAAACGAACTGCTTTCACATTGTCATTATGGGGTATTGTTTGTAGAGTTTTAAGGAAAATAATAAATTTAATCCATTTTGGAATAAAGCTGTAACGTAACAAAATGTGAAAAAAGTGAAGCGCTGTGAACACTTTCTGAATGCACTGTAGCTATGGACTTTTAGTAAACAGTCACCTGTCCAAGGATCCAGCACTGTCCTCCCCCAGGCCGGTTCTTAACTTGTCTTTGGGTTCTCTGTGCCCACATGTTAACTGTGGGCAGCCAGATGGGACCCCTAGCAACTTCACAACCAACTGTCCACTGCACATGGTGAATGGTCCCGCAGCCTCCTGGGACCAGTGACGTGTCCCAAAAGGTTGCAGGCAGGGGGTGGAAGCTGAAGTTCCGCTTTAACAAACATTTCCTTTATTTGAATAGTTGTAGCCACCCTGAAACATAATTACAGCCACAGCAATATAGAGGAAGAACATCAATCGCAGTTGATCTTTTATTTCTATAACTGCCAGATCATTGCTTCCCTTTTCCATCATGCTTTGGTTAGCATCTATTGAAAGTTCTTAGTTCAGCTTGTAGGAACTAAAATATATACCCAGCACCCTGCCTCAAGATCACCATTTCCCCAACACCAGCACCAGATATTTGTTTCAATTTGTATACAGAACATTAATATTATAATGTACACCTTAGAGAGATAAGTACTCCACTGCTAGCATTTCAATTCAATGTTTTAACACCACATACACACACATATATATATATATATATATTTTAGAGCTGCCACGACTCGTCGACGTAATCGATTACGTCGACTACGAAAATACGTTGACGTGCGTGAAAGGCGTCGACTAATCGCTCCGCGGCCTCGACCTTAGGAAAGGCCGCGGCTTCGGCCTAGCTCCAGAGTGGCATCCATCTTGGTACACCCGGCGGCGGCTGCCTAGGTGCGCGCTGACCTCATCACCCCTCACCCTCACTGCTCGTGGATCTGATCTGGCCGGCTTAATTTCTGTATGGGAGATTGTGGCTATTACAGTGAGTGGGAGAGATTGTGGCTATTACAGTGAGTGGGGGAGATTGTGGCTATTACAGTGAGTGGGAGAGTGTGGCTATTACAGTGAGTGGGAGAGATTGTGGATATTACGGTGAGTGGGAGAGATTGTGGATTTTACGGTGAGTGGGGGAGATTGTGGATATTACAGTGAGTGGGGGAGATTGTGGATATTACAGTGAGTGGGGGAGATTGTGGATATTACAGTGAGTGGGGGAGATTGTGGATATTACAGTGAGTGGGGGAGATTGTGGATATTACAGTGAGTGGGGGAGATTGTGGATATTACAGTGAGTGGGGGAGATTGTGGATATTACAGTGAGTGGGGGAGATTGTGGATTTTTACAGTGAGAGGGGGAGATTGTGGATTTTTACAGTGAGAGGGGGAGATTGTGGATTTTTACAGTGAGAGGGGGAGATTGTGGATTTTTACAGTGAGAGGGGGAGATTGTGGATATTACAGTGAGTGGGGGAGATTGTGGATATTACAGTGAGTGGGGGAGATTGTGGATATTACGTGGATATTACAGTGGGGGAGATGACGTGGATGCCTCTTTTGCAAAGTGTTAGGTAGAATTTATATGGCATTTTCATGCCTGATGCTAAAGTGTTGTTTAATTTTATTTTTGGCACTTTATTTTGTATACTGTAAAAACTTCAACCACACAGTATTTTTGGGAAAAAATGTAATAAAAGATGAAATATTATATTAGAAGTTGTACTTCTCATTTTTTGTAAAGTTATCCAAAGGATTAAATTAGCTAATCACAAAAAGAACACACTAGATTAAGTAAAAAAATTAAATAAAAATAATCGTTATAGTCGTTGACTAATCGAAGAAATAATCGATAGATTAGTCGACAGACAAAATAATCATTAGTTGCAGCTCTAATAATTATTATATATATATATATATATATATATATATATATTTTTTTTTTTTTTAAAAAGAAGAAATTATAGATAGATAGATACTGTAGATATACCCCCCAATTCCAAGTGTCTTCCAGCATGCCTTTTTGTTTGAGGAAAGTATTTTACTAAAAGTTTTGGATAGGGTTTGCAAAGGATAGAATGCCTGTTGGATTTCTACTGCTACTACTGATTTCCTCCCACTTAATGTTCTGGCGACAGAACACAGCTTTTCACTGCCATCTGTGTCCTTTTTAACGATTGCCCCTCTCTTCCTGTTTGGTAAAATCACGGTGCCTGTGACAGTAGGGCCTCGTGCATCAGTGTCCGTATGCATCCATGCTGCATGCTAAGGCCGTGTATACCTGCACAGGTGTTCCCGTGCAGGCAGTCCTATAGCTGTTAATTTGGAGGATGAATAAAATAAACAAATTTCACCCAGATATAGTGGTGCAACGGATCGTCATTGATCCGTGATCCGAACGTGTCAACATGTCCGGATCGGCACACCACGCGATCCGCGGATTGAGCTCCGCTGCCTCGGCCATAGGAAAGGCCGCGGCTTTGGCCGAGCTCCGGCCATCTTGGTACACCCGGCGGCGGCCTAGGTGAGCGGCGCGCTGACGTGGGGGAGAGATGTGGACATTACAGTGGGGGAGATGTGGACATTACAGTGGGGGGAGATGTGGACATTACAGTGGGGGGAGATGTGGACATTACAGTGGGAGGAGATGTGGACATTACAGTGGGAGGAGATGTGGATATTACTAATATCCACATCTCCCCCACTGATCCGAAAAATGATCCGATCCTTGACTCTGATCCGAGGAACAATCCGAACAGTGAGTTTTTTGATCCGTTGCACCCCTACCCAGATAGCAGTAAAAACCCAACATAGTTTCTAATTCTTCCTCCCTCTATCCAAAACATAAAAAAGAAAAAAAAAAAAAGGAAGAAGAAGTTTTGGCTGGACATACATCCAACTTTAAAAAGGCAGGTAAAAAGACCAATAAGCAAAAAAAAAGGAAAAAAGGATTATAAGCAGCTGTAGGCTCTGGCATTTAAATATACCTGTGTTACTCTGCATGATAGAACTTTCCCTTTAGGCAGAACAATATTTGGCCATGGAGGCAGTAAATGTGTTAAACCAAAAGCAGTGACAGAATCCCTTTCTTCGCAAAAGCTGAAGTTCTATTCGATATCAGATTTATTATATAGGATATGGCAAGGATAACCCATTACCGTATATACTCGAGTATAAGCCGACCCGAATATAAGCCGAGGCACCTAATTTTACCACAAAAACTGGCAAAACTTATTGACGCGAGTATAAGCCTAGGGTGTGCCTCACTTTGCCTCACTGTGTCCATGCCTCACTGTGTCCATGACTAGACTGACGTTTAACATTGGAGTCAATTGAAGGGGTGCCCGGCTCTGAAAAATGGGTGCTCCCCGGCCGTAGGTCCCCCGGACAAGAAACTTTGCAAACTTGTAGAAGAGGAGTGGGGCTACATTTGTGCCAAGTTTGGGGTCCAGGGGACCTACGGTCGGCCGATACCGGCTCCCCAAAGTCCGGGAGATCAGGCGCAAAAAGGTGACTCGAGTATAAGCCGAGGGGGGCATTTTCAGCACAAAAAATTGTGCTTAAAAACTCGGCTTATATGAGTATATACGGTACTACTGCCTTGCTGGCTCTGTGCTTATGGAGCTGTCAACACAGACTAAAGCCAGTGTACACATTGCTTGTTTACAGTCAGTCTGTACTCACTGTCACTCAGAATACAATAAGTAATCTGGTCCACACACCTTCTCATTCAAAGTCTTTATCCAGAAGTTACATGAGCAGTCATATACAAAACTATTTCAAGAGATCAGCCCCCCCCCCCCCCCCTTAGGATAAGCCAAGCCCTTTCCTTCTCCCTATTTCATGACTCTAGACCAGTGTTTCTCAACTCCAGTCCTCAAGGCGCCCCAACAGGTCATGTTTTCAGGATTTCCCTCAGATGAAACGGCTGTGGTAATTACTAAGGCAGTGAAACGGATCAAATCACCTGTGCAAAATAATGGAAAGCCTGAAAACATGACCTGTTGGGGCGCCTCGAGGACTGGAGTTGAGAAACACTGCTCTAGACAGCCAGCTGTAAAAAAGCCACATCAATAGATATCCCAGATATCTTCCTTGTCCTCCCTCCTGCTCTAGAGACACGTGTAGCTAAGTGCACAGGCTTTATGGATCCTGACACTCAAGATGGACCTGAACCCAAAAAGTAAAGACTTTCTATTTTAGAAATTTTAATTCTTCCTAAGCAAGTAACCTGATTGTCCTTTGTCTTTAACTCCTACTGAAAAATGGCAAAGGCATTTCCCAGTATGCAAGGGTGCCTAGCCACTCCTGCTCAACCAACCACATAGCAGTATATGTCTGATAGCTAGTGTCTCAAGATTTGGAGTGAGATTCAGTGATGCAGCTACTATGCTGCATGAGGAAGAAAAGCCCTGCGTCTACCAATGTGGTGATTCCACATGGAGACAGTGCAGACCAAGGAATGGTAAGTTAGTACTGGGAAGAAGATCCGCTGCAAGGGGCCTACAGACAATACTGATGACTAGTTATTGGTCATCTTCTGGTATGGGGTGAGGGGTGCATAGGACTCACTTCCTTTCCTCCCCTGACAATGCTGTGGCTTAGTGACTGGTCCAGTGCCATCACTATTTCTGTGTAAGCTCTGAATATAGTAACTTGGAGCTTACTGCATTCTGCAGCTGAAAAGCTAGACAGGGGAAGTGATAGAGGGAGAGTATGTGCTGCTGGAAGGTAGGCAATAACTTAAAATGATTGCTTTGCCCTTCATGGTCAAAGCATTTTTCATTGAAGGCCTCATTCACACGGGCGCAGAGGCCCATACACCATGAATGGGCCATTTGTTTATGCAGCTACAGCTGTCAGGTGCTGTATACAAGCAGCCCATGTACTGTAGGTCTAAAAAGGTATGCAGTGGCTGCACAGACACAGCCGCTCATCCTAATTTGACAGGCATGTGGGTGCAGTTGAGAGCCCCTGAACACAGACAATGTGTGTTCAGGTTGCCAACCTGCACACTTGTCAAATTAGGATAAGCAGCTCTATCTGTGCAGTTGCTGCCACCCCAGACTTAGATGGCAGCACCTGGGGCCTCCAGCTGCATAAGAAAATGGCTCATTCATGGTGTATGGGCCTCAGCGCCCAGTTGAAAGCCGGCCATACATGGATTGAAATTCAGCCAGTTCAGCAGGGCCAAGATTCAATCCATGTATGGGTAGGCTAGTCGATCCATCTGATGACTTGGGTACAACAAGCCTGTTGGATTTTTTTACATTGGATTACGGTCAGCGGCAATAGCCACTAGCAGTAATCATTGTGTTCTGCTGGCCAGGAACGCTCCCTGCAGCCACCCCCCTGCCAGCAGAGTACAGGAGCACTGCAGGAGGTATTCCCCCCTTCAACAAGGTCAGTGTTGATGGGGGAATCGAGGGAAGGAAAGAAAATCGAGTGATCTATGGGCTGCTGAAGAAAACTGGTTTGTAGAGTACATGCATCACTTGTTCTCTGCAGTTAGTTCAGTACAGACACAATCAGGCTGAATGTAAATTTAAACAAAGCAACATGTATATGCTGGGCTGAACCTGTTAGGACAGCCCTGAAATCAGATGGAGGAAACGGCAGAGATACCAGCTCATTTCTGCAAAGTTGTTGGTATCCCTAGGTGTATTAAAAGGGCGAATGCCACAAAAATATACATTTTATATACAATTATATAATTACACTGAACATACCTGCTGTATCATACAAATGAAGAAGAATCTCTTTGTTCCCAATAGTGACGCTGGTTGTATATTTCTCAAAAACAGATGGGGCATATTGCTGTTGAAAGAAAGCAAAATATTTATATACAATTACATACACAGATTTACAAATACCAAGAAAAATTTTAGTTTATGAACTTAGTCCTTTTTCCACATCAGTTATATACATTACTTCTATTTGTCCCAGATTAGTACAGCCACTTAGGCCATGTTTTCTTTTGGGGCAATTATGAACACTTCTGACAGTCTGAGGGCTGATTCTTCCCATATGAGAAAAGGAAATATCGAATGAATTGATTAACATAAAACCCAGAAGAGCCAATAAGGTGGACCGAGAAAGAAAATAAAAAAAAGACTGATGTTCATCATGTTCAGCCTTTCAAAACTCTCTGGGACTTTGTTGGTGTGGTTTTTGAGGTCTGCACACATACTATGGCCATTACAAGGGGTTTCCACTCTTTTTTTAATCCTAGGGAATGCAACAAGGTGCTGGAACATACAAACATTTCAGGTAAAAACACACAGGTGTACACTTTTATACATTATCTGGTCTTGTCCAAAGTTTGGAGCCTTCTGGAAGCAAGCATACCACATACAAGCTAATTTACATTGACCTTGGGAAGAACGCGGCTGCATATCTTCTCCACTTAATTATAAAAAAATCATTACTAATCCACTTTCTCAGTGCCACTAGGGCCTGCATCCCTATGCAATGGAAACAAGAAGCACCACCTACATTAACTCTAGCTAGCCGAACATCACTGAACTCCATCCAACATATGGAGGATCTGACAGCAACTTTGAACCACAGAGGCAACAAAATCAGGCATACATGGTTTTACTGATTATACTTTGTACATTCCAGGCAGTATAGAAAACGTTTCTTGGGCACCTAAATCATGGGATATCCCCCTCCCCCCCACCATTCAAGGTTAGTTCAGCGACCTCCCCCACTACCCCCCTGTCAGAACACTCCGATCAGTGATCTCTGCCATTGGCTTAGAGCGCTGATCAGGAGTCGGTCGGATGATGGTTTTCGGGCATGCTTGTCTGACAGAAGCCGGCCGAATGGCTGACTTCTGTCGAACAGACAGATATGCACACAGGCTGAATGTCACAGTCACACTATACCACACACATTCTATCCTGCGCTTTTTTTTTTCAATTCTTTTCTATAGTTTTTTTCTTTTATTATCTACTAAAATAAATACCACTTATTATTTAGTACTTGTAAATTAACTTCATATTGTTCGCCATCATTGCAGTGTTTATATTAATATTTCTGTATATTTCCCGTTTGCATAATTGATTTTCTTTAATGTGTACATTAAATGGAATTAGATAGAGATTTATAGCTTAAAGTGATTGTAAAGTCTTGTTTTTTTTTCTATAAAAAATAACAAACATGTTAATACTCACCTGCTCTGTGCAGTGGATTTGCACAGAACAGCCCCAATCCTCCTCTTCTTGCAGCTTGCTATGGAGGCACTCGAGCCGAGTCACAGCGCCATGTCTCCATTCAGACACGGAGCCGTGGCTCGGCCCCACCCTCTCTCTCTCCAGATTGGCTAACTGACTTTGATTGACAGCAGCGGGAGCCAATGGCGCCGCTGCGGTGTTTTAACCAGAGGGAGAGTCTTGGATGGCCAGAAAAAAAAAACTTCTGGACTTTACAACCCCTTTAAGCCAGGGCTTGACAAATTTGCTTGGAATCTAGGAGCCAGCTAAAAAAGTTAGGAGCCAGGAACGCGCACCTTACCGCCGAGCTTGCGCGCAGAAGCGAACGCATACATGAGTAGCGCCCGCATATAAAAGCGGTGTTAAAACCACACGTGAGGTATCGCCGCGATTGGTAGATCGAGAGCAATAATCCTAGCCCTAGACCTCCTCTGTAACTCAAAACATGCAACCTGTAGAATTTTTTAAACGTCGCCTATGGAGATTTAAAGGGTAAAAGTTTGTCGCCATTCCACGAGCGGATGCAATTTTTAAGCGTGACATGTTGGGTATCAATTTACTCAGCGTAACATTATCTTTCACAATATAAAAAAAAAAAAATTGGGCTAACTTTACTGTTTTTTTTTTTTTTTTTTAATTAAAAAATAAGACGTGTATTTTGTCCCAAAAAAGTGCGCTTGTAAGACCGCTGCGCAAATACGGTGTGACAGAAAGTATTGCAATGACCGCCATTTTATTCTCTAGGGTGTTAGAATAAAAAATATATATATAATGTTTGGGGGTTGTAATTAGAGGGAAGGAGATGGGGCAGTGGAAACAGACAGGGGAAGCTCCATTAGCATTGCTGGTTGTATGTCATACCAACGGCCACCACAAGATGGCGCCTGATCACAGAAGGAAGCATAGGCCTACAGAGAAGCATAGGCCTGCAGAAGGCCGCAAAGCCGCGGCCTCAATTACCGGCCGGCCTGACGCGATTGCACGGCGCGGGGGGGGGGGGGGGTAGGGGGGTTTCACGGAGACACAGGATACCCCAGCTGTGCTGCCCCAGGTCGCTAATTCTAGTCGCAATGGCGACCTGGCGCCCGGGGATTGTCGAGCCCTGCTTTAAGCGTACCATAGACGGTTCAAATCTTGGCCAAGATTCAAACAATGTATAGGCAGTCCCCAAGTTACAAACATCCGACTTACGACTCATACTTACAAATTGGAGGTAAACAGCAGGAAGGAAAATTCACTCCTGTAATGCCGCGTACACACGATCATTATTCACGGCGGTTAAAAAAACGCCGTGAATAATGTCATTTAAAACAGGGGAACAGCTTGTTCCCCACACACGGTTGTTTTTCACGTCATTTTTTCTCTTGACGAGAAAAACGACCGTCTGTGGGCTCCGCGGCAGTGTTTCCCTATGGAAACAGGTCGAAAAAAAACGACGAGAAAAAATAGAACAACATGTTCTAATTTTTCTCGTCGTTTTTAATGCCGTTTTTCTCGTCTAAAAAAATGCACAGACTATCGTTTTTCTCGTCGAATAGGAAAAATGTTGTTTTTTTCAACGAGAAAAACGGCCGTGTGTACGCGGCATAAGAGTTATCATGGGGGAAAAAAAAAGTTTTTTCCCTGAAACTTTATTAGCAATCCTTGTTTCCATGATAACACACAATTTTCAAAATCCAACTGTCACAGGGACAGAAAGTGGGAGGTGAAATCTTCGGAACAGGGTCCAGACAGCAAAACAAACCATATGGGGCGTTTACCCTTCCCTAATGTAAAAAATTATTTTTGCTGGAGTTGCACTTAAAAATATATACCTGTTCTAACTTGCATACAAATTCAACTTGGGTTCTGTAGGTTTGTTCTTATCTTGTTTTTTAACCCAGGGACTGCCTGTATGGGCAGTCTGAAAGTACCCAAGTTGATCGATTGATCAACTAGGGTACAACCAGCCTGCCTGATTTTACATGCGATTATTGCAAGCAGCTGGTATAGGTGCTAGCAAAATTCACGGTGTGCTCCCTGCATGAGAACACAATGGCTCCACAGGAGGGATTCCCCTGTCAACACCATCTGTGTTGATGGTGGAATTGAGCAAATTTCTTTCCTGCAACCAAAATTGCTCCGTCTATGGCCAGTGTTAGCCCCTAAAGCAGGGGTAGCCAAACTTCAGCCTTGCAGCTGTTCTACAACTAAAAGTCCCATTAAGTCTCTGTGAGTCATGTTTGTGGCTGTAAAAGTCTTGAAATGCCTCATGGGCAGGGGGGATTAAAAAAAGAAAAAAAAAAAAATCTGAGTAAAAATCCAAAGATCGTTTTCTATTTAAGATACATTAATAATATAGTTTATTCAGCATGAAATGGAGCTTAGTTATATAGCATGAGGCTGTGTATTCTGCAATATTTACATTTTTGGTAAACTCATTTAATGAATCCAAGATTTGCAAGCTGAGATAACATGTACTGCATTGATGCATTCACACAATTTCATAGTAACCATGAGATAAAACAAAGTTCAGGAATATTTCTTTATCTTATTGCTTTGCAAATCTATGTACACTACAAACTGTATAATTGAATCGATTCTGATGTCGCTGTTTTACTAACCTGAAAGCTTATTATTCTAAAATGGGAAACCTTCATATTGTTTGCAAATATTAAAAATTCTAACTACCAGCGAGAATGAGTCCTTAAATTTAAAAGAGCACTTGTCATTTCAGATCCATCGTGGCAGCGCCTGTTAGCGTTCATCCATTCACCTGCTGCCGCCACGTCCCTCACCTTGTTGTGTCACTGCCGCATCACCAGCCGTCCCATTAAAGTGAATGAGACTGTCGGTGAGTCAACAGGGGGTCAGAGGAGCCGATGCAGGACAGAGATTACTGTTGCTCTTTAAAAATTATGATTTAAAATCGAGTCGATTTAAATCAAGCCTTTTTACTAGTGATTTAAAATCAAATCCACCCTGCTCATGAGACTTGTGCTTCTCTCTAGATGGAAATATAGATGCCATCATATTCACTCAGCCTCACTGCTTAAAGTGGTTGTAAACCCACTTTTTAAAGAAAGACCTACAGGTAAGCCTAGATTAAGGCTTACCTGTAGGTGCATGAAATATCTCCTTAACCTACACGGTTAAGGAGATATTTGTATGTAAATGCGGCGACGCTGACGTCACCCCATTCACAAATTCGGCTAGGTCGCAACTTTCGACGACGTAGCTGAATTTGACAGCTCACGCGCGCATGCGCGGAGTCACGTCTTCGCCGCTCCGGCCAATCACAGCGCCGGAGCGGCGCTGTGATTGGCTGCAGCGGCGATACCCGGAAGTAACATTCCGGCTATTGCCGCAGCGATGGATGCAGCTAGAGGAGGGACACGGACGACTTCGGGGGCCCCGATCGAAGGTAAGTGGTACATAATGAGCTAGTATGCTAGTCATACTAGCTCATTATAGCTTTGTCTTGCAGGTTAGAAAAAAAAAAAAAAAACACAAAAGGGTTTACAACCACTTTAACATGTATGTACAGTGCCTTGCAAAAGTATTCACCTCCCTTGGATTTTTACTTATTTTGTTACATTACAGCCTTTAGTTCAATGTTTTTTTTAACTGAATTATATGTGATGGATCAGAACACAATAGTCTAAGTTGGTGAAGTAAAATTAAAAAAATATATACATAGAACTATTTTTCAGAAATGAAAAACGAATACCGTATATACTCGAGTATAAGCCGACCCGAATATAAACCGAGGCACCTAATTTTACCACAAAAAACTGGGAAAACGTATTGACTCGAGTATAAGCCTAGGGTGTCCATCTGCATGTCTCACTGTGCCCATGACTAGACTGACGTTTAACATGGGAGTCTATGGAAGGGGTGCCCGGCTTTGAAAAATCGGTGCTCCCTGTCCGTAGGTCCCACAGACAAAAGACTTTGCAAACTTATAGGAGGAGAAATAGGGCTACATGTGTGCCAAGGTTCGGATCCAGGGGACCTACGACCGGCCGGTACCGGGTTCCCAAAGTCACTGGAGAAATGACCGTTTAACACGTGAGTCTATGGAAGGGGTGTCCGGCTTTGAAAAAAAAAAATCGGTGCTCCCCGGCCGTAGGTCCCCCAGACAGCAAAATTTGCAAACTTATAGGAGGAGAAATGGGGCTACATGTGTGCCAAGTTTGGGGTCCAGGCGACCTACGGCCAGCACCGGGTCCCCAAAGTCCGGGAGATCAGGCGCAAAAAGGTGACTCGAGTATAAGCCGAGGGGACATTTTCAGCACAAAAAAAAAAATGTGCTGAAAAGCTCGGCTTATACTCGAGTAGATGTGGTAATTGTCATGTGTGTATTTATTCACCCCCTTTGTTATGAAGCCCATAAAAAGCTCTGGTGCAACCAATTACCTTCAGAAGTCACAAATTAGTGAAATGATGTCCACCTGTGTGCAATCTAAGTGTCACATGATCTGTCATTACATATACACACCTTTTTGAAAGGCCCCAGAGGCTGCAACACCTAAGCAAGAGGCACCACTAACCAAACACTGCCATAAAGACCAAGGAACTCTCCTAACAAGTAAGGGACAATGTTGAGAAGTACAAGTCAGGATTAGGTTGTAAAAAAAATATCCAAATCTTTAATGATCCCTAGGAGCACCATCAAATCTATCATGACCAAATGGAAAGAACATGGCACAACAGCAAACCTGCCAAGAGACGGCCGCACACCAAAACTCACTGACCGGGCAAGGAGGGCATTAATCAGAGAGGCAGCACAGAGACCTAAGGTAACATTGGAGGAGCTGCAGAGTTCCACAGCAGAGACTGGAGTGTCTGTACATAGGACGACAATAAGTCGTACGCTCCATGGAGTTGGGCTTTATGGCAGAGTGGCCAGAAGAAAGCCATTACTTTCAGCAAAAAACAAAATGGCACATTTTGAGTTTGCGAAAAGGCATGTGGGAGACTCCCAAAATGTATGGAGAAAGATGCTCTGGTCTGATGAGACTAAAATTGAACTTTTTGGCCATCAAAGATAACACTATGTCTGGCGCAAACCCAACACATCACATCACCCAAAGAACACCATCCCCACAGTGAAACATGGTGGTGGCAGCATCATGCTGTGGGGATGTTCTTCAGCAGTCGGAAATGTGAAATTGGTCAGAGTTGAGGGAAAGATGGATGGTGATAAATATAGGGATATTCTTGAGCAAAACCTATACCACTCTGTGTGTGATTTGAGGCTAGGACGAAGGTTCACCTTCCAGCAGGACAATGACCCCAAACACACTGCTACAGCAACACTTGAGTGGTTTAAGGGGAAACAAGTAAATGTGTTGGAATTGCCTAGTCAAAGCCCAGACCTCAATCCAATAGAAAATCTGTGGTCAGACTTAAAGATTGCTGTTCACAAGCGCAAACCATCCAACTTGAAGGAGCTGAAGCAGTTTTGCAAGGAGGAATGGGCAAAAATCCTAGTGGTAGGATGTGGCAAGCTCATAGAGACTTATCCAAAGCTGCTTGGAGCTGTGATAGCCTCAAAAGGTGGCTCTACAAAGTATTGACTTTAGGGGGGTGAATAATTATGCACATTGACTTTTTCTGTTATTTTGTCCGATTTGTTGTTTGCTTCACAATAGAAAAAATCTCTTCAAAAGTTGTGGGCATTTTCTGTAAGTTAAATATAGTGAATATAGGGGGTGCTATACCAAACATAATATGAATACATAGTACATAAATGGTGATTGTGAATATAAAAATGTCATGTAATATATCACACAGTGCCATTAAAAAAACCCTGAATGAGAATGATCCCAAAAAAAAAAAGTATATATAATTGGAAAATACAGTCCCAAAGTGATGAAAGCAATTGCAAAAAAAGTCCAGTCACAAGATATTAGATGCAAAGTAGTGCGATTTCCACAGTTCTGATAGTATTCCTTCACCGGATTGACAACACCCAAAGTGAACGGTATTAAAATCTGCTTACCAGATATATTTGACTTCTTTGATTAGAAAGAAAGTCAAATATCGCTTTGGCAGGATAATGCCTGCTCGCATATGTGTATGACTAGGAGATATGCACCGGAACCCGCCTCCACAGAATTGCAGTTAGGATATATGCAAAAAATAATATAGGACATCCATAGCATAATACGGTTTATTTAAAAGAAGATTTATAAAATAGTAAAGCCGAGTGGCTCCTTACATTTAGAAGTGCCTATCCGGCACTGGGGCCGCTGGCATGTCACAATGGATATGGCTGGATCACCCTCGCGTCCACCTCCGTGGATGCAGGGGCGGATCCAGAGTCTAGTCTAGGGAGGGGCACTACCAGAAAATATTTTTTTTTGGGGGCAATTTATCAGGGAAATCACTGGTGTTAGCGCTTCAATGATCACGGCACCAAGGTTATTAGGGTGTCAGGATGAATGAAGCGCATTATTTATATTATTACATTGTAATATAAAATGGTTCAACTCACCATAATGTAGAATCAGTGGGAGCCCAGAGTGTGTCACTTGCCATATCACCTGCCACCAGATGCAGCTTGTCACTTGCCATGTCGCCTGCCACATGTTGCGGATTGTCACTTGCCACAAGTTGCGGAATGTCACTTGCATGCCACCAGATGCAGATTGTCACTTGCCACATCACCTGCCACACGTTGCGGATTGTCACTTGCCACACGTTGCGGATTGTCACTTGCCACACGTTGCGGATTGTCACTTGCCACACGTTGCGGATTGTCACTTGCCACACGTTGCGGATTGTCACTTGCCACACGTTGCGGATTGTCACTTGCCACGTCACCTGCCACACATTGCAGATTGTCACTTGCCTGCCACCAGATGCAGAGTGTCACTTGCCACATCACCTGCCACATGTTGCGGATTTTTACTTGCCACATCACCTGCCACATGATGCGGATTGTCACTTGCCACATCACCTGCCACATGATGCGGATTGTCACTTGCCACGTCACCTGCCACATGATGCAGATTGTCACTTGCCACATGTTGCGGATTTTCACGTCACCTGCCACACGTTGCGGATTGTCACTTGCCACAAGTTGCAGATTGTCACTTGCCACATCACCTGCCACATGCTGCAGATTGTCACTTGCCACATCACCTGCCACATGCTGCGGATTGTCACTTGCCACATCACCTGCCACATGCTGCGGATTGTCACTTGCCACATGCTGCGGATTGTCACGTCACCTGCCACACGTTGCGGATTGTCACTTGCCACAAGTTGCAGATTGTCACTTGCCACGTCACCTGCCACATGTTGCGGATTGTCACTTGCTAAGGTGGTGTTTTGCTTGTCAGAGTCAGGCAGCAGAGAGATGATGTAATCTCTCTGCTGTCTGCACAGTGAGGGCGGAAGTTATTGCAGGGATGCAAGGCCGGCACGGGCGGTGAGAGATGATGTCATCTCTTTGCTTCCCAGGGCCGCTGGCTTGTTGATTGGCCGGCCGCCCACACACCCACAGAGCCAACCAGCTGACCGCCCACTCTCTGACTCTCACTCGCCGCGGAGCCGCCCTCTCAGACTCTGCGGCGCCAGCAAATTCCGCAACTATAATTAATTTCTCTAAGCCGTCCGCTTAGACTCCCTAGCGCCCGCAAATTCTGCAAATAAAACTAATTTCTTGGAGCCGCCCGCGTTTTTCTTTCGGGGGTGGCAATTGCCCTGTTGCCCCCCCCTGGATCCACCCCTGCGTGGATGGCGTGCGCTCCACCGACCACAGGAGACAACCAGAGGAGCGGATATGGTACCTGGTCCCGCTGTCTTACGCCATATTCGGTCCTCTGGTTGTCGCCTGTGGTCGGTGGAGCGCACGCCATCCACGGTGGTGGACGCGAGGGTGATCCAGCCATATCCATTGCGACATGCCAGCAGCCCCAGTGCCAGGTAGGCACTTCTAAATGTAAGGAGCCACTCAGCTTTACTCTTTTTAAATCTTCTTTTAAATAAACAGTATTATGGACATTTTTTGCAGAAAAAAGGTACACCAAACTTGCACTGTAAATTATATCACTAGGGTTGCACCGATACCACTTTAAGACCGAGTACAAGTACCAATAGTTTTTTTTTTAATGTCATGTGACAGTGGCACGAATAATGCAGCACTGATTAGCTATGGACTGTCAGTTTTTATTTAAATACAAATTGACAGTTGACAGTGTCAGTGTTATTTTTATTTTTTTTACAATTTAACATTTAAATATTTATTATAATGCTCAGTTATGAATGGACAGAGCCAGTGATCACTGACTCTGTGCATTTAGAAAAGAAGCTGGTAAATGACATTTACCGACCCCTTCCTCCATACTCCATCCTGACAGATCTGGGGGGGGGGGGGTCGGAGGAGGACACAGAGGACAGTCGGGGGTGATTGGTGTGGCGGTGGGGGAGTTACAAGTACTTGTTGAAATGCTCGGTATCGGCACTGATACTAGTATCGGTGTAACCCTAGATATCACAACAGATTGCAAGGAATGGAGTGAGCAGACCTTTTAGCTTGTTGTTTAAAGTGGTTGTAAACCGTTTACAACCACTTTAACCTACAGGTAAGCCTAGATTAAGGCTTACCTGTAGGTGCTTGAAATATCTCCTAAACCTCCACGGTTTAGGAGAGATTTACTAAAAAAACACGGCGCCACTGTCTGCGGCGCATGCGCCATAGACAGCGGCGCAGGCGCACTGTAGCATGCCGTTCCTGATTGAGGCCATGCCGTCACTGGCGGCTCCCGTCCGCATGCGCTGCGGAGCTGCGAAACCCGGAAGTAACCCCCGGGCAAGATGTTGGCTGCCCGAGCGTTGGAAAAGGACTGCTGCAGGGGCTTCGATCGGAGGAGAGTGTTACATAATGAGCTAGTATGCTATGCCTTGGTCTTGGTCTTGCAGAACTGCAGTTTAGTGGAACTGCAAAGCAGAGGATACATATGTGTGCATATGAGCAAATATTGCTGCCTCATATATATTTAAAAAAAAAAAGACACTAAAAATGTTTTTTTAAAACATTAAAGAAAGAAAAAAAAAGACTGGGGCTGCAGGCACAATCCGATTGGCTGGAACTGCCTCCCCCCTTTGAGTGGTGCATGCATGCTCAGGTTTCTGGAGTATGAACATTTATGTTTCTGGAAGAGATCTGTCAGCTGTGGATGTCTGGCAGAGCCTGTAAATAACCATAGACATGATAATCACTGGGCAGGTCGGGAGATCCTTCATGTTTACTTAAAAACACAAAATATAAACTAATGGTTAGTGCTGGTTCACACAGGGACGACTTGTCAGGCGACTTAGCCGCCTGACAGGTCGCGCTCCGTTCTGTAGTATGGAACCGTTCTAATAGGAGCGACTCGCTCCGACTTAGAAAAAGGTTCCTGTACTACTTTGGGACGACTTCAGGGCGACTTGCATTGACTTCTATACAGAAGTCATTTTGTAAGCCGCCTCTAAAGTCGTGTGCCTTACATAGTCGCGCTGTAAGTCGGGTTGCCCCTGTGTGAACCGGCACTTAAGTAGAACTTAGAGTATGTATATGTAACTGTATTAATCACATGCATCACTTCTGTTCTTCCTCATAGATGTAATATTTGGTAGGAAGCCAAAAAAAAAAAAAAAAATCTTAGCATTGTTGCAAAAGTTCTCTTAGTGTGCGTAGGCATAAAAAAAAAAAAAAAAAAAAAAAAAAAAAACTTTAGGCAGACATTTTGTCCTAGGTGTCGCAGGGCCACTTCACACCAGAACACAGAGCGGGAAACTTGCATTCTGTGCGCATTTCCCACACTTTGTACAAAATGCACTGCATTTGCTATTTTCAGCGCAAACGCAGGTCCTAAGGTTTGCCTGCACCGGACAGCAATGTACACGTGAGCCCAGTGCAGTGCAATTGCAGCCCATTCATTTGAATAGACTAAAATCATGCTGGAGCGCACCAAAAGCACTGCATGCACTACTTTAAAAAATACACAGCAACTGGATCACATGGTACAGTAGTTCAAATGAATGGGCTGAAATCACAAAGCACCTGGATTGCACATGAATTCATGGTGTGAACTGCCCTTTAGGGCACCTGAGCCAATGCTATAAAGAATTACAATCTAATGTCTCAACAACAGTGCAAGACCTTGTACACACAGATGTCATAGGGAGGTGGGTGGTATGGCTTCCTGATGACCATGAACTACCTTCTTCCACGTTGGACAAGAGAGACCCAAAAGGGGTTTATTTCCTAAGGCTGGAGAGTGCAAAATCAGTCTCAGTTCTGCATAGAAAGCCGTCAGCTTCCAAGTTTTATTGGCAAAGCTTTTTTTGAACAAGCTGAGATTAGAAGTTGATTGATTTTGCACTCTCCAGCTTTAGTAAATAAACCCTATTCTTCTCTGTTTGTGGTGATGACTGTGACAACAGTCATTACCACAAACAGAGAAGATGAATCTTCCACTTGTTCATAATTCCATACTTCCCAACTCTTGATACCTTAGATGTACTTTAGACAAGATAGATGTGCCAGCATTACTGAATGACGCGAGTGCATTTAACTTCCTTTGTGACATTTCAAGTTGCTTCACAAATATTGCTACAAGTGTGGGAAGCAGAAGTTCTGAACAGTATCTCTGTACACGCCTGTGCTGGTTAAGCATGCAAAGCTCTCAGCTGTGTGGTTGTGGCATATGACAGCCTACAATCACAGGAAGTACTTCTGGTTTTGTGATGCTTGAAATTATCAATTTAGACCAGACAACTGCTAAATAAACACTCCTACAAAAGCAACTTCTTCAAAAACTCCACATTCTTTCAAACTTTTTGTAGATGGCATCTTGATTTATCAGGATGCTACAGGAGCATAAATGCCTTGCATGCCTGGTGGTACTCGCCTACTGTGAAAGTGGGACGTTGCAGCGCACACACTGTACTAATAGCACACAACTGAGTAAGGTCCAAACGCTTTAGATGATGCATGCTAGATAGCCAACAAAGGCCGATTTTTGCTTTCAAGGCGACCAGTTGAAGTGTTTGAGACCCTCAGACTGTGTAGTGGTGATAAGTGACTCCAGGCAAACAGGTAATAACAAACCAGACACACACACACACACACACACACACACACACACGTGAACGGTCTTGCCTGCCAACGCGTTTTGCAATTCTGTTCAGCTAATTCAGTAGTTCATATAACTCTACCAGGAAGCCCAGCCAGGTGGGCAACTTACTTTCTGTTAGAGTTAAGGAATATAGTCATGTTGCCACACAGCCTACTTACTAGACAATGAAAGTGCAACATTGAAAACTCACCAACGCTGTTCACGCTGCTCCCTCTTACTGCCATATCTCCACAGCACATTTGCATGCAGCAAAGACTGAATGACTGCTGCCCCTTCCTCTAAGTCTCAATGCTGTGCAAACGATAAGCAGATTCAGGAACTTATGCAATTTGCATATAAAAATACATG
The DNA here is from genome assembly GCA_029206835.1 of Rana muscosa. Lineage (NCBI taxonomy): Eukaryota > Metazoa > Chordata > Amphibia > Anura > Ranidae > Rana > Rana muscosa. The sequence continues at coordinate 956,377,437 of CM055116.1, read as the reverse complement.
TAGTAAAAAAAAAATAAAAAAAAATTAAAATAGATTTTCCCTGCAAGCTTTCTATATTTAGTAAACAACGGCTTGGGGGAGCCAGTCTGTATGATAAGGTCACAACTTAGGCCCCTTTCACACTGAGGCGTTTTTACCGCGTTTTCGCGCTAAAAATAGCGCTGTAATAACGCCTGAAATAATCCTGCCCCAGCATTCTCAATGTGAAAGCCCTGAGGGCTTTCACACTGAGGCGTTATGTTGGCTGGGCGTTGGAAAAAATCCTGCAAACCGCTTTTTTAGAGCAACTTTAGGACGCATAAAATAGCGCTGTAAAAACGCCTCTCCCCATTGAAATGAATGGGAACCGCGGTAAAAACGCATAGGCATAAGCGTTATTTGAAAAAATTGCGCTAACGCGTATGCGTTTTACCGCGTTCGCGCTATTTTTAGCGCGAACGCGGTAAAATCGAGGTACAAAATCCCATAATTTTTTTGCGTTTTTTCAACGCCTCAGTGTGAAAGGGGCCTTAGAGCAAGCAAGAATTGGCCAGCCCATGCTGTAAAAAAATAGGATTTTTGTACTCACCGTAAAATCAGTTTCTCTGACGTCCATGGACTGACACAGCTCTAATACTGTAAACGTGTGGGTATATGTCCCTGCTTGCAGGAGAAGATCTAGGCAGAATGTTAGAAACATTCTAGAACAAAACCAGAGCTGAACAGCCCCGCCCAGGGGGGGCGGTCCCTCCAGACATAACCCTCCTACCTGCAGCCAGCAGCCTCAGTTCGTAACAAAGCAGTACAAACCTTAAAGAAGGGTGGGTGCTGTGTCAGTCCATGGACGTTAGAGAAACGGATTTTACGGTGAGTACAAAAATCCTATTTTCTCTTATCGTTCATGGACTGACACAGCTCTAATACTGTAAACGTGTGGGACGTCTCAAAGCAGTATCAGAAGGGTGGGAGCAGTAGTAAAGAAAAAACCAAAACCTCACTCCAAACAAGCAGAGCTCCTCAACGGAGGAGTTGCAACATTAAACAGCGGCCTGCAATCCTTGCGGCCGAAGGAAGCATCCAAAGATGCAGCCACATCAACCTTATAGAACTTAGAAAAGGTATGAACGGACGACCAGGTCGCCGCCTTGCACATATGTGCAACTGACGCTTGATGTCGGAAAGCCCAGGAAGCACCAATTGCCCTGGTGGAATGCGCCGTAACCTTAAGGGCATAGGCCTGTATAACAGTCTGTCTGAACCACCTAGAAAAGGTGGCAGACGACACCGCTTGGCTCTGTTTTGGCCCAGAGACAGACACAAACAGTGAGTCAGACTTCCGAATGGAAACAGTAGCAGACAGGTACACCCGTTAAGCACGTACCACATCCAATGTATGAAGAGCAAACTCTCAGGGATGCGATGGGTGAGGACACAAGGACGGAAGAACAATGTCCTCATTAGGGTGAAAGGCCGAGACCACCTTTGAAAGGAAAGACGGTCGTGGGCGCAACACCGCCTTATCCTTATGAAGGATCAAGTAAGGCGACTTGCGGGACAAGGCCGCCAACTCAGACACCCGTCGAACAGAAGTAATGGCCATTAAGAAAGCCACCTTCTGGGACAAGGTCAAGAGAGGAATCTCCCTGATATTTTCAAAGGGATGTCCTTGGAGAACCGAGAGCACCAAATTCAGATCCCAAAGAGGGGGAGGAGGCTTGACAGGGGGGGATCACAAGGCGAACCCCCTGCACAAAAGGTGCTAATCAAGGAACGGCCCGCTAGCGGTCATTGAAAAAGACAGCCCGGGCCGAAATCCGACACTCGGCGGTACGCAAGGCCAGCTTTTGGGTCACACCACGCTGTAAGAACAGCAAAATCTTGGGAACGCAATACGTCCGTGGACGCCATCAAGCTCCTTGCACATAGCGATGTAAGCCTTCCAGGTACGGTGATAGATCTTTCTGGAGGAAGATGTCTGTGCCACAACATAGATGAGATGATCGAATCCGAGAGACCTCAGTACCTCAGCACCTGACTTTAACAGCCGTGCCAAAGCCAAGGACTGCAAAGCAGGATAAGGTATGGGACCATGAGACAGAAGGTCCACCCAAATAGGCAGTCACCAAGGAACCTGGAGGGAGATCCTTTCTAACTTGGAAGAAAAACCCAGGAGGAGGAAGATATCATCTGATTCCAGTGTCTCTTGGCTGATTGTCCGGTGGAATTAATATATGAGTTTGAGCACCTATAGATCTCAGTGACAGAGATCCATCTGATCCGGTAAGCTGCTATTTCTTCTATATGTTATCTGAACAAGTTGGATGTGGAGTTCTTTGCCTACAACTGCATAGAAGATTGCACCACACATACACCAGCAGATGTGGTTGCTCGTCTTGTGTATGAACTTATCCCATTTGGAATTTTTTATTTCTATTTTTTGATTTTATCTATATTCATATATTTTTATATATTCATTTGTGCCCAGATGTCACCATTGATATATATTTTTTTTCTCAGCACAGGACTTTGTTTTTGTTTGTTTTTCTTTGTGTGTGAACACATATGAATTATTAGCACTTTGCTTGCTTTTTTCAAAGGGTAGCGCATTGTTATTTTCACTTTATGCATATATTTATGTAGCGGTTATTCCAGCTATTACTTTTGCAGCACCCATTAATTCACTATATTACATTGACTATTATATTTATTTTAAATAGTCTCTCTTTCATTAATTTATTCACCTATTTCATATTTAATCACGGTTAGCGCAGATTTTTTCCTTTTTTACAAAGTCACCAAGGAACGTCTGCGACTAGCCGAACGAGATCGGCGTACCAATGTCGCCGTCCTGGAGCAATGAGGATCACCGGAATGGCCTCCACCACTACTCTGAGAAGCAGGCGAGGCAACAACAGTAGCGGAGGGTAAGCATACATCAGGCGATACTGCCCCCACGGGCCACCAACGCGTCTGACGCGTCTGCCCACAACCGTGTAGGCATGTTAGCATGCGAATAAACAAATTGCACATGTTTATGCCGTGCATTGCGCTGAAAATGCGCACACCATTGGAGCGCGGGGGAAAAACCGGAGCACCCGGATGAAACCCACGCAGACCGCATACCGTGTAGGTACTATAGTATGTGTGATAAACATTTTGAACATGTCTATATGTGCATACCGCCGAAGGCGCGCACACCGTTGGCGTGTGGGAGGAAACCAGAGGACCCGGAGGAAACCCACGCAGACTGCACACACATACCGTGTGGGAATGATAGCATGTGAATAAACATATTGTACATGGTTATGCTGTGCATTACCCTTGGAGCGTGGAAGGAAACCGGAGTACCAGGAGGAAACCCACGCAGACAGCATACACATACCGTGTAAGTATGTTTAGCATGTGGATAATCAAATCGCACAAGATTCAGACTGCATACACATACCGCGTAGGTATTATAGTATGCGTGATAAACATATGATACATATAGGAAAAAGTTGGCGCTAGTGTTGAAGACAATGTGAAAACCAAAAATAAAAATTGGGGAAAACTAATTGAAAGGGGGCGTTTAAAAAAGAAAAATTAAATAAAAAATTCACATAAGACTATAAAAGTCCTTTTTTAGTCCATCCTAAAACACGTAGAAGGCAGCCCAGTGAAGATAAAAAAGCAAATCCTGGAAAAGCTGAGGGGAGAAGCACAAAAGCGCCACTCTAAGTGCAGTATTAACAATACATTTTAATGTTAAAAAGAGGGGGGGGGCCCCATATGTACTCACAAACGTGAAGTTGAAATAAGCATGTGGATAAAAATCAAAGTCTTATCTGTAAAAAGGGATGGTATAAGCCAGATGATGCTGGTGGAAGCCAATATATTCCAACACCGCACATCCACTGATGCAAAGGAAGGTGAGATGAGGGGAATCAACAGTGGGCGATGGATGTTGCTGCAAACCGTGACTCACAGACAACTTCCGGGTAAGTTGCTGGCCGAACCTCATCCGGGTTGTTGAAGGACCAATAGAATCCGTATGGCTGGGAACCAATGGGTGGTGAGCGCTTTCGGAGCATGCGCTCCTTCATCAGACCTAATCATTAGGTCTGATGAAGGAGCGCATGCTCCGAAAGCGCTCACCACCCATTGGTTCCCAGCCATACGGATTCTATTGGTCCTTCAACAACCCGGATGAGGTTCGGCCAGCAACTTACCCGGAAGTTGTCTGTGAGTCACGGTTTGCAGCAACATCCATCGCCCACTGTTGATTCCCCTCATCTCACCTTCCTTTGCATCAGTGGATGTGCGGTGTTGGAATATATTGGCTTCCACCAGCATCATCTGGCTTATACCATCCCTTTTTACAGATAAGACTTTGATTTTTATCCACATGCTTATTTCAACTTCACGTTTGTGAGTACATATGGGGCCCCCCCCCCTCTTTTTAACATTAAAATGTATTGTTAATACTGCACTTAGAGTGGCGCTTTTGTGCTTCTCCCCTCAGTGATAAACATATGGAACATGTTTAAACTGTGCAGAGAGCCAAAAGGCGCACATACCGTCAGAGCGAGGGAGGAAACCGGAACACCCGGAAGAAACCCACGCAGACAGCACACAGATACCGTGTAGGAATGATAGCATGTGAATAAAAATATTGCACATGGTTAATCTGTGCATCAGCCTTGGAGCGTGGGAGGGAACCGGAGTACCGGCAAGAAAACCCACGCAGACAGCATACACATGCTGTAAGTATTTATAGCATGTGCAATAAAACACACTGAACATGTTTATGCTGTGCAGAGAGCCGAAGCGCACATACCGTGAGAGGACACCGGAGCACCCGGGAGGACACCCACGCCGACCCAGAGAGTATAATACATACATATACTGTGAATGTTTTTAGAGTCGTGTATAAAACATATTGTGTATGTTTATATCGTGTATGGCACTGAAGACACAGCATTGGAACGTGGGAAGAACACCACGCAGACAGAGAGATCAATAACCCATACATACACTGTGAATGTATCCAGTGTAAAGATATAAGATAAGTTTTAATTATGGCGCCAAGGCTAATAATCTTCTCTGTTATCATTCCAACCTGCTTAAAATGTGCTGCCGAAGCAGTATGCAGGTAAAAAGGTAACCTCTGACACCGCAGACCCAGGTCCTGTCAGAGCTCAGAGCGTTCCCCAGGAAATGGTGGGAAACCACAGGTGCAGAGACCCTGTTGTTGCCTCAGAGACATCACACAGAAGGCTCACAGGGACTATAGAAATAAATAAAGTGCCCCCCCCCCCCATGCTGCACCGACCGGGGGGGGGGGATGCACTATGTACCACTGTATCATCCATGCTGCTCTCGACGCAGCGTGTGAGGAAAACAGTGAGGAAGCTGTGTAATAGAAAAGCTTGTGAGGTACCACAGCCACAGCATCCAGCTTGAGAGTGTCCCTTACAGCATCAATGAGTTCACTTACAAGCGCCCTGTCATTTACTGACTCAGAATTGGAGTCTTCCTCATAAGGAATGTCCTGTTCAAAAACATTAAAATATTCAGAGCTAGGGTCCTGAGCAGCAGCAGCTAGGCCCATATCTGAATCAGAGCACTCCCCATGTGTGAGATTGTGTGGGGAGAGGGCGCTTTATAGCTCCCTTGCTCGCACACCGCTTCCATCCTGACAAAAATATTTTTTACCCAGGACTGCCGACAACTGGTCCATAGGGACCGCAGGTGCTGGAGCACTGCCAGTTGCCTCTGACAAGAGTGGGGAAGCAGGTGAGCCAGACTCCATATTTGCCACCCTCTGAGACCTTATCCACTATAAAGTGAATAATACAGTTCACACACTGGCTGTGCTGAGGCTGAGGAGGGGATACCCAAGAGGACCCACCAACCTTTGCGAGGACCGCTCAGCTCTGCTGAATGTCACCGCGCTGCCAGCGCGAGTGAAGCCTGAGGAGAGTTCGAGGAGATTGTGAGGAGAGTGCGAGGAGATTCGTGCCGCAGCAGCGGCGATAGAGGCCAAAACCGAAAGTGAAAGCGCCGCAGCTTCAAGAAAATGGCCGCCGGCCGCATTAATACTGCGCCAGAGATCCACGGCAAGATGGCCGCTGAGCGCAGTATAAAATCACCACACAGCGCTAATGGCGCACGCAATGAAGTCTCCAAACACCCACACATACCAGAACACTAACACACTCTCCCAGCACACAGACATGAGCGCCCCCCGCCAGGCCAGAGTAACCCCCAAGTACCCCCCACACAGCACAGCGCCAGTACAGGGTGCAGAGAGCAGCATAACAGGGGGGGGGAAGACAGGGAGAAACCCCCCTATATAAAGAAACACAGCCAGCATGTACTCACCTGCAGCAGGAGAGACTACTTACCCGTCCCAGAGGGACCCACTGGCTTGTTTCAGATAGACCTATCACAGAGTAGTACTGAGTAGCTGTCGGCCCGGTCCACCGCGAAAGATACAGACAGGTACTGTTCAATCTTGAGAATACCGCGGAGCGTAAAAGCAACCCGGCCACCCCTGGAGTCATGGGGCATGTCGTGAACTGAGTCTCACGCACACAAGGCGAGGATCAGCACGCTCGATGGTCGGACAGGGAAGACTACGAGGATACCAGTGTACCCAACCTGTTGCCCAGCCGACAGTTGATTAAAGGTCTCAAAAATAAAATTCCCAAAGGAATAAAATTTTAAAATAAAATCTTCCAGGAGACTGGCTCCTGAGAGATCCACGTCTTCTCCTTCTGCTAGGCAGAAAAAAACTGAGGCTGCTGGCTGCAGGTAGGAGGGTTATGTCCAGAGGGACCGCCTGGGCGGGGCTGTTCAGCTCTGGTTTTGTTCTAGAATGTTTCTAACATCTAACATTCTGCCTAGATCTTCTCCTGCAAGCAGGGACATATACCCACACGTTTACAGTATTAGAGCTGTGTCAGTCCATGAACGATAAGAGAAATAGAAATTAGGTGCCTTCACCCCGTAACCTTCTAGAGGTACTCTTGATGAAAAATGGTCCTTGGGTGTCAATTTTGCCCATGAAACCTATAATCAAAAAATGACTTCAAGATAAAGTCAACACCCAGAAAGCTAGGCAGCCTAGACAGTTTTGCAGAGATTTGAGATCCCAAAAACACTTAATCTGCAACATCGGCATCAGGTGCTTGATAGCTGTGCTAATCCAGGACTGATTCATTTTGACAAATGTCAGCCGGTCAATGGAGTCTGTGGACAGACGCGCTCTTTTATCTGTCATAAAACCTCCGACAGCACAGAATGCCTGTTCGGAAAGTACGCTGGATGCAGGGCAGCATTGCATACTGGGCAAGTTCTGGCCAGTGATCAATTCTCATGACCCAGAAACCCAGAGGGGATCTTAAAAGTCGACAGTCCTGGGCGCCGAGGACTAAAAAAAAATTGAAATGCATCACTGAGGCACCTTTTCCACCACTCCTCCTTTGACCAACAAAAGCCTCAAAACTAGCTTGTCCATGAGCCAGTATCCTACCAGAGTCTGGAAAGACGTTACATAAACTCCTCTTTAACCACTTCAATACAGGGCTTTTTATACCACCTCCATACCGGGCCTATTCTAGCACTTCTCTCCTACATGTACAAATCATCATTCTTTCATTCTTTTGCTAGAAAATTACTCAGAACCCCAAAACATTATATATGTTTTTTAGGGCTGTGGAAATTAACTATTAATTCCTCGATTAATCGATTGTGTTTGATCGATCAAATTCTTTTGATCGGTACTCACCTCTCCGCCGGCTTCCGGGTCTTCAGGGAGTTCTGTCGGAGATTCGGTGACGTCATGGACACCGGCGGGGCTTGCTGTGTCCATCTGAAGGGCTCCTTTCCTGTGCCTTCATATCTGCATGCCGGCGGGACCTTACTATCTGCCACACGCAAGCGCTGTTAGACTTCCCTCTATCACTTCCCTCTATCAACCTGGGATTCTACAGCCATCCACTGGGAGTTGTGATAGTTCCCTTCACGGGACATCTACATGCCGACGGACTGATGTTAACCCCTCCTCATCTAGTTTCAGCAGTGGTATCGTTATACACATTTGTATACCAGTATCATACTTAGCTACATGTTTTTATGACTGCTTTTGCTACCGTTAGGTATTACTCGCACCATTTTTACAGTTTATGTAGCTACATTGATTTTATCTCCAGTGCAATATTTATTTTGTTACCTACTTGAAGACTATAAAAGTTTTAATGCTATTCCCATCGATTGCTGCCTTTGTGTGTTTTTTTGTATCCTGATATCCATTTTTCCAGTGGTTGGTAGCTGCACTGGGAATCAGCCTGCAAGGAGATCAGCTAGAAGTAGTTGGATCTGTATGTGCGTTATAATTAATCAAAATTAGTCGATTAATCGATTTAAAAAAAAATCGATTAATCGAACACAAAAATTTTAATCAGTAACAGCCCTAATGTTTTTTTTAGCAGACACCCTAGGGAATAAAATGACGGTCATTGCAACTTTTTTTCTTGCACGGTATTTGCGCAATAATTTTTCAAACGCCTTTTTAAAAAAAAAAAAAAATGGTTTCATGAATTAAAAAATAACAAAACTGTAAAGTTAGCCCAATTTTTGGGGAAAATATGAAAGATGATGTTACGCCGAGTAAATAGATACCGAACATGTCACGCTTTAAAATTGCGCACACTTATGGAATGGCGCCAAACTTCGGTACTTAAAAATCTCCATCGGCGACGCTTTAATTTTTTTTACAGGTTACCAGGATAGAATTACAGAGGTGGTCTAGTGCTAGAATTGTTGCACGCGCTCTAACGCATGCGGCAATACCTCACATATGTGGTTTGAACGGCGTTTACATATGTGGGCGACTTACGTGTGCATTTGCTTCTGTTCGCAAGCTACCGGGGACAGGGGCGTTTAAAAAATAAAATAATTTTTATTATTATTATTTTTTTTTTTTTTTACTTATTTAATTATTTTTTTTACACTTATTTTACTTTTATTTTACTTTTTTTTTTTTTTTTGATCACTTTTATTCCTATTACAAGGAATGTAAACATCCCTTGTAATAGGAATGTGTGTCCTCTTTATTGAGAGATGCGGGGTCAAAAAACCCCACATCTCTCCTCCAGGCTGGAAAGCATGAGATCAGTGAAACAATTTTCACTGATCTCATACTTACTAGCCGCAATGGCGGCTTTGTTTACATTTGAGGACCCGGGCGTGACGTCATCACATCGCGCCCGGGTCTCCGACGATCATAGAGATGACTGGTGACCATCTGGTCACCAGTCATCTCTATGCTCATCACGTGACCCACCACCGGCGCAGGAAGATTCTCTCTGGGTCCCCGATCGCACGGGAGAGCCCAGAGAAGCACCGGATGGCGGCGGGAGGGGGGGGTGTCCCCTCCCGCCGCCTATAAGAACGATCAAGCGGCAGAACTGCCGCTATGATCGTTCTTATGGTGCACAGAATCGCTGGTACTTCAAAAGGATATCTGAATGATGCCTCTTAGCTTCAGGCATCATTCAGATATCCTCCTTCAAACCCAGGACGTCATATGACGTCCACCCAGGATAGGAGATCCCATCTGTGGACGTCATTTGACTATGGCTGGGTAGGGAAGTGGTTAAGGTGTCCTCAAGATATTTCATCCTGTGCTCCCTCTGCGAGGGCAGGACGAGTTCCGAGACTTTCCCCTTGTAACGGTGGTAAAGGAGGGTTGACAACCAATAATGATACTTTTTTTTGATGCCACAAATTCTCAGGTCCTTTCGCAGGCCTTGAAGAATAAGGGAGCCCATGGACCACAAGTTAGCAGGGGAAGGAGAAGCACAGTCTTCAGGGTCACTGAGGATTTCAGTATCTGGAACTGCCTCCTCCCAAGGTTTCTGGGGACATATGTCTTCCTCCGCTTCAATGCCTCCAAAACTGCCAGAATCCTCCTCCATAATGGCTGCCTCTGGAGGACATCCTGCCTTGTTGGGGTTGTGCCTCCCCTCACTTTCCTCCTCTGCTCTATCCCGCACCCAAGTCGCATCAGTGACCCTATCATCATTCCCTCAATCCTCATCATCACTGGAGCCAACTTGGCAATACGCTGTAGCTGGGGGAATATGACTGCCAATTTGTTGTTTATCAGTGCTCTCCCCTCTCTGTAGGCTCATGTTACTATAGAACCAACATCAGAATCAAGTAATGTCTATGTATCCTCAAGAAGGAAGTGGCTGACGCTGTGTTCAAATAATTCAGCTGACTCCTCCATGCATGATGGGGCTATGGCAGGAGTAGCTGTGGACAAGGAGGCAGAATAACCGCTCTGGCAGCTGCAGTGGACTGCGCACTAGTGTCAGCTTGGGTCATAGAGAATGAGGATGGTTTAGTAAGCCAGTCCACCACCTCCTCTGCATGCTGTGGCTGGATAGCATAGGCAACATCACTAAACAAAAAAGACAAATGTGCCCTGCTTGAGCACGGACCACTTTTGCCTGTTGTCGAAGACGTTGTTTGCCCCCTCATAGTGGCATGGGAACATCTGGCTCTCCTTGTTTGCTTCCCAGACTTGGGGGGGGGGGGGAGGTTGTGCGGTGGGGGTTTAGTGCTCATCTATTTCTTTATGGACCTTGCTTTGTGCACTGGTGCGCACTCATGTTGGAAAAGGAAGGGGCCATACCCAAACTGTTCCCACAAATTTGGGAGCATGAAATTGTCCAAAAGGTCTTGGCATGCTGACACTTTCACGGGAACTAAGGGGCCAAGCCCAACCCCTGAAAGACAATCCCACACCATAATCCCCCCTCCAAATGATTTGGACCAATGCACAAATCAAGGTTCATAAAAGACATGGATGAGCGAGATTGGGGTGGGGGAACTTGACTGGCCTGCACCCGACAGAACACCTTTGGGATGAATTAGAGCTGAGACTGCGAGCCAGGCTCTCTCATCCAACATCAGTGCCTGACCTCACAAATGCAGTTTTGGAAGAATGGTCAAACATTCCCTTCTCAGAAGAGCTGAAGCTGTTCTAGCTCCAAAAGGGTGGGCCAACTCAATATTGAACCCTACGGACTAAGACTGGGATACCATTAAAGTTCATGTACATGTAAAGGCAATTTTTCCAATACATTTGGTAATATAGTGCATCTGGGAACATAAAGGAGTTGGCACATCCTAAAATCTACAAGCACCTTATACCCTTAGGTCATAAAAGCAGACGTATTAACCAAACCTGCTATGCAACTTTACTACAAAATGTTTTGCATGAGTATACAGTGCTGGAGTAACAATTATTAAACTGATTCCTGAACCATGAGCATCTACAGAAAATCTGTAACTTGTCAGCAATTTAAAACACATTATTATAAACCAAACAAAAGAGTTACAATGATACTGCCAATATTTACATTCTTAAAATTCTTTCTTGAATACCTGATTCTGAAAGCTCCAAAACTCTGAAGCCAAACCTACAACCAGCATGTAGCTGTGATAGGGATCTTATCACTGAGAACACTGACCTTTGATCCCTTCTAATCTCAGCCAGTCAAACCCCCCCCCCCCCCCCCCCCCCCCGAGCAGGTGTCCACGCAAATGTAATGCAGACTGCAGTCAGCATGGTTATTGGATAAAATATTCATATTGCTATAAGCAAAGTCCAAATGCTACTTTACTCATTTGAAATCTCCAATTAGCCGGTTTCATAAGGAATTTTAAGAAAAATACTGCATAAGGATGTTTTTTTTTTTCCACTCCATTACCAAATAAATAAAATATAAACATAAAATAAGAAATCGGTGCCTGATCCTGTATATCACCATGAGATTTGCCAAGGCTTCTTTAAGTCTGGCGTTGCCCAAGCACATTTTAATATCTCAACAGTGTTTAGAGTGACACTAAAGGATCCTGTTTTTTTTTTTAAACAACAAACATGTCATACTTACCTCCACTGTGCAGTTCGTTTTGCACAGAGTGGCCCCGATCCACCTGTTCTGGGGTCCCACAGCGGCTCTCGCGGCTCCACCCCGCATTAGATAACCCCCTCTGGGAAGCTCTCTCCCGAGGGGGTTACCTTGGGGGCACGCTCCTGTGTCATACACTCGGCGTCCATAGACGCCGAGTGTATGACTCAGACCTGCCCCCTGCGTCATTGGACTTGATTGACAGCAGCGGGAGCCAATGGCTGCGCTGCTATCAATCTATCCAATCAAAGCCGGGACTCCAAGGAGAGAAGGACGGCAGGGACGCGCCCACGGAAATTCGGGGCTCAGGTAAGTAAAACGGGCGGGCGGACACTGCAAGGTGTTTTTTCACCTTAATGCATAGGATGCATTAGGGTGAAAAAACACGTAGGTTTACAACCCCTTTAAAGTGTTTGTTAACCCCCACAAAAAAAATAAAATAATAATTCAGATCCTGGTCCCTTAAAGCAGATTAAACACCACAGTGCTTGTATTGTGTAATCTGCCCCCCTCTAAACTGTATATAAAAAAAATAAATAAAAAAAAACACATCACTGTGGTCAGAGTGCGTCCCTCCATCGTACGCAGCTGTCCTCTCTGCTCTCCTCTCCCACCCTCCCTAACTCCTCCTTGCCTTTCAGCTCCCTCTCTGTGTCTGTCTACGCCCCCCCCCCCCCCCAACCGCTATTATTAATACCTATTTAGAGCTTTCTTCAGGCCAGTCACACGACTCGTGGCCGCTTTACAGCTTCCGAGACAGGGCTTCTGCGGGAGGTCACATGATCTCCACAGCTGACGTCAGAGGGAGAAGCAGAAGCCATGTATCAGAGCTGTGAAGCAGCTGCGAGTCACGTGACCGGCCTGAAGATAGCTTTAAATAGGTATTTACAACGCCCGTTTTTAGAAATGACTTACGGTACACAGTGTGGTATTGTCAGGCTCTAATAGAGGGGTTGGCAGTATTTTATAAATCTGACTTAAAGCAGAGTTCCACCCATAATTTAAACTTTACATCAATCATCAGCTTTCAGAATGAACAACATTTGGGCAAAACATTTTTTTTACTTAAGCTGTCTGCATTGTTGCCATGGGCTCCCTTCTAATCTGCCACTTCCGGGCCGCGTCGATTTTTGTCATATCCCGCAGCGCCTGTGCTCCTGGGAGATGTGGGTCATCGTTTCCCATGAGTCAGTGGGCAGCGCAGAAGGATATCATTGCGATAGGTTATCTTAGTAGCCATAACAGGGCAGGCACTTTATCTTGTTGCCAAAACAATGGGCGGCGACAATCTCCTGCGCTATGTCCTGTGTATAGGGCAAACGCGTGAGATCAGGAGGAGCATGCTGGGTCTCCAGCATCACCATATCTCAGAAGAGACTCCTAGTGGACTTCACATGCCCACAGTAGAGATGGAAGCATTCTGCAGAGCAGAAATAAACAGCAAGTAAGAATGAAAAAAATAAAAATAAAAAAAATAATAGGATTTTTGTACTCACCGTAAAATCCATTTCTCTGACGTCCATGGACTGACACAGCTGGATACTGTAAACGTGTGGGTATATGTCCCTGCTCGCAGGAGAAGATCTAGGCAGAATGTTAGATTGTTAAAAACATACATTCTAGAACAAACCAGAGCTGAACAGCCCCGCCCAGGGGGGCGGTCCCTCCTGGCATTACCCTCCCACCTGCAGCTAGCAGCCTCCGTTCGTAACAAAGCAGGACAAACCTTAAAAGGAAGGGTGGGTGCTGTGCCAGTCCATGGACGTCAGAGAAATAGATTTTACAGTGAGTACAAAAATACTATTTTCTCTTATCGTCCATGGACTGACACAGCTGGATACTGTAAATGTGTGGGACGTCCCAAAGCAGTATCAGAAGGGTGGGAGCAGTAGTAAAGGAACAACCAAAACTTCACTCCAAACAAGCAGAGCTCCTCAAGGAGGAGTTGCAACATTGAACAGCGGCCTGCAACCCTTGCGGCCGAAGGAAGCATCCGAAGATGCAGCCCCATCAACCTTATAAAATTTTGAAAAGGTATGAACGGACGACCAGTTCGCCGCCTTGCACACTTGTGCAACCGACGCTTGATGTCAGAAGGCCCAGGAAGCACCAATTGCCTTGGTGGAATGTGCTGCAACCGGAAAGGGAGGCGCACGCCCCTTAAGGGCATAGGCCTGTATGACGGTCTGCCTGATCCACCTAGAGACGGTGGCAGACGACACCGCTCGGCGCTGTTTTGGACCAGACACAGACTTCCGAAAGGAAACAGTAGCAGACAGGTACACCCGTAAGGCTTGTACCCATCTTAATGTATGAAGCGCAAACTCTCAGGGATGTGATGGGTGAGGACACAAGGACGGAAGAACAATGTCCTTCTTAACCACTTAACGACCGCCCACTGTAAATATACGTCGGCAGAATGGCACCGACAGGCAGAATCACATATATGTACGTGATTGCCTTTGTATAGTTGGGGGGTCCGATCGGACCCCCCTTCTTTACAGTGAGCGGTCGTTTTACCTTCAGAAGCGATCCGGCATGAGGGGACGGCCGTTCGATTCCGGCCACCCCCTCTCGATCGCTCCCGGCGAATGAGAGCTTCCCCTGCCTGTGTGCTTGTTTACACAGGCTGGAGGAAGTGATGTCATCTCTCCTGCGGCGCTCACATATACCGAGCGCCGTACAGGAGAAGATGCAGGTTAGTGCACACAACACTACACTGACACCAGGACACATAGGTACATAAATCGCCCCCCCAGATCACCCCCCAGCCCCCAGTCACAGTGTCACTGATTGCAGTGACCATTTATTTAGTGATCACTGCAATCAGTGACATTTGTGACTGTAAAAGTGTCAGTACATTTAGTTTTAGGTCCAGTGTAGCCCCCTAACCCCCCCTGATAAAGGTTTAACCCCCTGATCAACCCCCAGATAACCCTTTCACCCCCTAGTACCCGCCGTCGCTAAGCGATCATTTTTCTGATCGATGTCTTAGCGTCGGTGATGCTGATCGGTAGCCAGTAATTTTTTTTAGGTTCGCCGCAGGTTTTTATAGCGTCGGGTACCCCCATATATTACCTAATAAAGGTTTAACCCCCTTGATCGCCCCCCAGGTAACCCTTTCACCCCCTATCACCACTGTCACTAAGCGATAATTTTTCTGATCGCTGTCTTAGCGTCGGTGATGCAGATCGGTAGCCAGTAATTTTTTTTAGGTTCGCCGCAGGTTTTTATAGCGTCAGGTACCCCAATATATTACCTAATAAAGGTTTAACCCCCTTGATCGCCCCCAGGTAACCCTTTCACCCCCTATCACCACTGTCGCTAAGCGATCGTTTTTATGATCGTTGTCTTAGTGTCGGTGATGCAGATCGGTAGCCAGTAATTTTTTTTTAGGTTCGCCGTCAGGTTTTTATATAGCGTCAGGTACCCCCATATATTACCTAATAAAGGTTTTAACCCCCTAATTGCCCCTAGTTAACCCTTTCACCAGTAATCACAATATAAGTGTTACGGGTGACGCTGGTTAGTTAGTTTGCTTTTTATAGTGTCAGGGCACCCGCCGTATATAACCCAATAAAGGTTTAACCCCCTGATCGCCCGGCGGGTGATATCAATTAGGTTTTAGCACCAGAGAGGGTCTGCGTCACACCCCAGGCAGCGTCAGGTTAGTGCCAGTAACGCTAACACCCACGCGTGAAGCATACACCCCCCTTAGTGGTATAGTATCTGAACAGATCAATATCTGATCTGATCAGATCTATACTAGCGTCCCCAGCAGTTTAGGGTTCCCAAAAACGCAGTGTTAGCGGGATCAGCCCAGATACCTGCTGGCACCTGCGTTTTGCCCCTCCGTCCAGCCCAGGCCACCCAAGTGCAGTATCGATCGATCACTGTCACTTGCAAAACACAACACACATAACTGCAGCGTTCGCAGAGACAGGCCTGATCCCTGCGACTCCAGTGCTGTAGGAGGTGATTTCGCCACCACAGTTAAAAAAAAAAAAGCATATATGCCGTAGCATTGGGGCAGCAGGGGCGGAGGAGCGATTTTGCTCCTAATGCCGCGTACATACAGTCGAAATTCCGACGGAGGCTTGCCCGTGGAAAAGTCTGACCATGTGTACGCGACATAACTTTTGCGGGAAGATGCCCCCATGCTTCGGCATATATAAATGGTGCATGTATGCCCATCATTAGAAGTGGGTGGATGAAGGGCGGTATTCTAATGGTGGGCATACCCACCGATCAATCTTTTTTTTTCGTTCAGCCAACAGGCTGCATGAAAAAAAAGATTACAATACATGTCCAACAAGGACCAGCAACGTACTGGTATGTTGCTGGACTTTGAATGTTTATACCAGAATGATGCCTGCGGGTTTAGGTATCATCTTGGTATCATTCTTTTCAGCCAGCGGCCGGCTTTCATGTAAAAGCAATCCTAGTGGCTAATTAGCCTCTGGACTGCTTTTACAAGCAGTGGGAGGGAATGACCGCCCCCGGATATAAAAAGCGCCATTGGGAAAGCATTTTATCACACCGATCTTGGTGTGGTCAGATGCTTTGAGGGCAGAGGAAAGATCTAGGGTCCAATAGACCCCAGTTTTTTCAAAAAAGAGTACCTGTCATTACCTATAGCTATCATAGGGGATATTTACATTCCCTGAGATAACAATAAAAATGATAAAAATAAAATAAAATATGGAAGCAACAGTTTAAAAATAAAAAAGCAAAATTAATAAAAAAAAAAAAAAAAAAAAAAAGCACCCCTGTCCTGCCCTGCTCTTGCCCAATGGCGAACGCAAGCGTCGGTCTGGCGTCATATGTAAACAGCAATTGCACCATGCATGTGAGGTATCACCGCGAAGGTCAGATCGAGGGCAGTAATTTTAGCAGTAGACCTCCTCTGTAAATCTAACGGGGTAACCTGTAAAGGCTTTTAAAAATGTATGTAGTTTGTCGCCAATGCGCGTTTGTGCGAAATTTTAAAGCATGTCGTGTTTGGTATCTATGTACTCGGCCTAAGATCATCTTTTTTATTTCATCAAACATTTGGGCAATATAGTGTGTTTTAGTGCATTAAAATTAAAAAAAAAAAAAAAGTGTATTTTTTCCCCAAAAAATGCGTTTGAAAAATCGCTGCGCAAATACTGTGTAGAAAAAAAAAATGCAACACCCACCATTTTATTCTGTAGGGCCTTTGCTTTAAAAATATATATAATGTTTGGGGGTTCAACATAATTTTCTTGCAAAAAAAAATATGCTTTCATGTAAACAAAAAGTGTCAAAAAGGGCTTTGTCTTCAAGTGGTTAGAAGAGTGGATGTAAGCTTCCTAATGTTGTGTATAAAATGCCAGAACAGTTCAAAACCCCCCCATATGACCCCAGTTGCGGAAAAAAGACAATTTTTTTTTTTTTTTTTGCACAAAGTTGTCACTAAATGATATATTGCTCAAACATGCCATGGGCATATGTGGAATTACACCCCAAAATACATTCTGTTGCTTCTCCTGAGTACGGGGATACCACATGTGTGAGACTTTTTGGGAGCCTAGCCGCGTACGGGACCCCAAAAACCAATCACCGCCTTCAGGCTTTATAAAGGGTGTAAATTTTTGATTTCACTTCTCACTGCCTATCACAGTTTCGGAGGCCATGGAATGCCCAGATGGCACAAACCCCCCCCCCAAATGACCCCATTTTGGAAAGTAGACACCCCAAGCCATTTGCTGAGAGGTATTGTGAGTATTTTGCAGATCTCGCTTTTTGTCACAAAGTTTTGAAAATTGAAAAAAAAAAAAAAAGAAAAAAAAAAAAAAAAAATGTTCTTTCTTCATTTTCAAAAACAAATGAGAGCTGTAAAATACTCACCATGCCTCTCAGCAAACAGCTTGGGGTGTCTACTTTCCAAAATGGGGTCATTTGGGGGGGTTTGTGCTATTTTGGCATTTTATGGCCTTCGAAACTGTGATAGGTAGTGAGGAGTCAAATCAAAAATTTGTGCCTAGAAATCCTGAAGGCGGTGATTGGTTTTCGGGGTCCCGTACGCGGCTAGGCTCCTAAAAAGTCCCACACATGTGGTATCCCCGTACTCAGGAGAAGCAGCAAAATTTATTTTGGGGTGCAATTCCACATATAACCATGGCGTGTGTGAGCAATATATCATTTAGTGACAACTTTTTGTAATTTTTTTTTTTTGTCATTATTCAATCACTTGGGACAAAAAAAAAATATTCAATGGGCTCAACATGCCTCTCAGCAATTTCCTTGGGGTGTCTACTTTCTAAAATGGGGTCATTTGGGGGGGTTTTGTACTGCCCTGCCATTTTAGCACCTCAAGAAATGAGATAGGCAGTCATAAATTTAAAGCTGTGTAAATTCCAGAAAATGTACCCTAGTTTGTAAACGCTATAACTTTTGCGCAAACCGATAAATATACGCTTATTGACATTTTTTTTTACTAAAGACATGTGGCTGAATACATTTTGGCCTAAATGTATGACTAAAATTGAGTTTATTTGATTTTTCTTATAACAAAAAATAGAAAATATCATTTTTTTTCAACATTTTCGGTCTTTTTCCGTTTATATCGCAAAAAATAAAAATTGCAGAGGCAATCAAATACCATTAAAAGAAAGCTCTATTTGTGGGAAGAAAAGGACGCAAATTTCGTTTGGGTACAACATTGCATGTCCGCACAATTTACAGTTAAAGCAGCGCAGTGCAAAATTCTGAATTCACCTCTGGTCCTTTAGCTACCAAATGGTCCGGGGCTTAAGTGGTTAAGGTGAAAGGCCGAGACCATCTTTTAAAAAGAAGGACGGACGATCGTGGGCGCAACGCCGCCATATCCTTATGGAGGACCAAGTAAAGCGACTTGCAGGACAAGGCCGCCAACTCAGACACCCGTCTAACGGAAGCAATGGCCACTAAGAAGGCCACCTTCCGGGACAAGGTCAAGAGAGGAATCTCTCTGATATTCTCAAAAGGGATGATCTTGGAGAACCGAGATGCATCCAATTCAGATCCCAAGTAGGGAGAGGTGGCTTGAAAGGGGGGGGGGGGGAAATCACATGGCGAACCCCCTGCACAAAAGGTGCTAATCAAGGAATGGCCCGGTAGCGGTCGTTGAAAAAGACCGCCCGGGCCAAAATCCAACCCTCAAAAAAGGTATGCAAGGCCAGCTTTTGGGTCACACCACGCTGTAAGAACAGCCAAATCCTGGGAACGGAATACATCCCAGGACGCCACTCAAGTTCCTCGCACATAGCGATGTAAGCCTTCCAGGTACGGTGAGATATCTTTCTGGAGGAAGATTCCCGTGTCAACAACATAGAAGAGATGACCGAATACGAGAGAACTCGGTCCTTCAGCACCTGGCTTTAAACAGCCATGCCATTAAAGCCAAGGACTGTAAAAGCAGGATGAAGTATGGGATCATGAGACAGAAGATCCACCCCAATAGGCAGTTGCCAAGGAACGTCTGCGACTAGCCGAAGTGGATCGACGTACCAATGTCGCCGTTCCGGAGCAATGAGGATCACCGGAATGGCCTCAGCCCCTACTCTGCGAAGCAGGCGAGGCAACAACAACAGTAGCGGAGGGTAAGCATATATGAGGCGATACTGCCCCCACGGGCTTCCAACGCGGCTGACGCGTCTGCCCAGGAGTCCCTGGACCTGGCCACGATCTTGCCACCTTGCGAGTGAGTCGAGAGGCCATAAGGTCCACTTCCGGTGCCACACCTCCGGTAAAGGAGGTGGAAACACCTCCGGATGCAAGGACCCTTCCCCTGCAATGCACACTGCCGACAGGACCGTCTTGCAGCTTGATGTATGAAAATCCCAAAGAGACTCCGCAATGTATCGGAGAAGAGAGGCCCCGGTGTACAGGGTGCCTCAACTGTTGGCCAATAAAGGCAACTTGACGGAACTTACCTAGAAACTCGATCAGAGGACCAGTACCTCAGCCTCCACAGGTGGCGCAAACCCACCCCCGGGCACAGAGACCCTAAAGGCTAAAAGCAGTTGCAGTGCACCTGCTAGACGACTGATGGATGAAGCAGAGGCTTTTGCCCAGTCATTGAGCTACAAAAAACGCCAGGGCCGCAGCCACTAACGGGCGTAACGCTAACCTCAGCCTGGCGAACACAGTCCAAGCCAGCGCTTCTGATCACCACTGAAAGCAGGTGGAAAGTGGTACCCCTAAAAACCAGGGATCCTTGTGACAATGCTCCATCCAGCAGCTACCCATGGATAAGTGCTGATTGTACAAACACATAGTTTATACTATGTATTGCAGAGTGTGGGAGGAAACCCACCCAGCCACAAAGAGCATAATACAACCACATACGGCGTATGTAGTTTAGTATGTGTGGATAAACCTATTAAAAACGTTTATACTGTGCCAGCGATGAAGGCGCGCACATAATTGGGGCTTGGACGTAAACCAGCCACGCAGAGTGAGTACACAACCGTGTAGGTATGTTAGCCTGCGAATAAACAAATTGCACATGTTTATACTGTGCATAGCGCTGAAAATGCGCACACCATTGGAACGCAGGGGAGAAACCTGAGCACCCGGATGAAACCCATGCAGACTGCATACGCATACCGTGTAGGTATTATAGTATGTGTGCTAAACATTTTGCACAAGCCCATGTGTGCATAGCACCGAAGGTGCGCACACTGTTGGCGCGTGGGAGGAACCAAAGTACCCCACGCATACTCAGAGAATGCAATACCTACAACTACTGTGAATGTATTTAGTGTTGTGTATAAACATAATGTGTATGTTTACACCGTGTATTGCACCTAAGGCACGCATGTCATGTAGCGTGGGCGGAAACCCACGCAGACTGCACAGACATACCGGGTAGGTATGTTAGTGTGTGGATATCCAATCGCACAAATTTGTGCTGTGCATAGCGCTGAAGCGCTCATACCAATGGAGTGTGGGAGGGAACCGGAGCACCCGGAGGAAACCCACACAGACTGCATACACATACCGTGTAGGTATTATAGCATGCGTGATAAACATTGAACATGTTTAACTGTGCAGAAGGCCAAAGGCGCACATACCGTCAGCGCGTGAGAGGAAACCGGAACACCCGGAAGAACCCCACGCAGACAGCACACAGATACCGTGTAGGAATGATAGCATGTGAATAAACATATTGCACATGTTTATGCTGTGCATTTCCATTGGAGCGTGGCGGGAAACCGGAGTACCCGGAGGAACCCCAAGCAAACAATATACCCATACTGTAAACATGTATAGTATGTGCAATAAACAAATTTGAACATGTCTATACTATGCAGAGAGCCGAAGCGCACATACCATGAGAGCGCGGGAGGACACCGGAGCCCCCGACGGAAACCCGCGCCGACCCAGAGAGTATAATAAATACATATACTGTGAATGTATCTGGAGTCGTGCATAAACATATTTTGTACGTTTATATCATGTATGGCACTGAAACACAGCATTGGAACGTGGGGGGACACCCACGCAGACACAGAGACCAATAACACATACATACACTGTGAATGTATGCAGTGTAGAGGTATAGGATGAGTTTAAATTATGGCGCAGAGGCGCATAATCTTCTCTGTATCATTCCAACCTGCTTGACTGTGCTGCTGAAGCAGCATGCAGGTAACAGGTAACCTTTGATCCTCAGACCGTGTGTCTGTCAGAGCCCAGAGCGTTCCCCAGGAAACCACAGGTGCAGAGACCCTGTTGTTGCATCAGGACATCACACAGAAGGCTCACAGGGACTAGAGACATAAATGAATAAAGTCCCCCCCCCACCATGCTGCACCGACCAGGGGGAGGGAAACACTGTGTACCACTGTATCATCCATGCTGCTCTTGACGCAGCGTGTGAGGAAAACAGAGAGGAAGCTGTGTAAAAGAAAAGCTTGAAGGAACCAAGGGAAACAGCGTCCACCTGAGGTACCTCAGCCACAGCACCCAGCTTGAGAGTGTTCCTTACATCAATGAGTTCACTTACAAGCGCCCCGTCATTCACTGACACAGAACTGGAGTCTTCCTCACAAGGGAATGTCCTGTTCATAAACATTAAATATTCAGAGCTAGGGTCCTGAGCACAGTAGCTAGGCCCATATCTGAATCAGCTTGTTGGGGAGAGTAAGGTCCTCCACGCATGCAGATATACAAAAACGCATCATTATGCCCTACGCATTTCGTGAGATTCCACTCGCTTCCTCAGGGGCTGATGCATGGTAGTTGTATCCATGCCTTGGGTTGACTTGCCGATCGCTGGCTGCCGAGATGGAGGCATATGATATATCCAGCTCGGGAGCTGAGGGGACGAAACAATGGGGTAACATCCACGGGAAGGATTCGGATGAATAGCATAGTCTATGCAGAGGTGTCTGACCAGTGGTCGCAGAGAGCCCACATTGGAAAAGTCTGGAAAAACTTGGGGAGATACATGGACTTCAAATCATGGTTGCTGCCTTCACTTCACTGTGAACCTCACCCCAAACCAAAATGATTCATTTTGGTCCGGTGGTTTGGGGTGAGGTTCACAGTGAAGTGAAGGCAGCAACCATGATTTGAAGTCCATGCATCTCCCCAAGTTTTTCCAGACTTTTCCAATGTGGGCTCTCTGTGACCACTGGTCAGACACCTCTGCAGAGACTATGCTATTCATCCGAATCCTCCCCATGGATGGTACCCCATTGTTTCGTCCCCTCAGCTCCCGAGCTGGATATATCATATGCCTCCATCTCGGCAGCCAGCGATCGGCAAGTCAACCCAAGGCATGGATACAACTACCATGCATCAGCCCCTGAGGAAGCGAGTGGAATCTCACGAAATGCGTAGGGCATAATGATGCGTTTTTGTATATCTGCATGCGTTGAGGACCTTACTCTCCCCAACAAGCTCTTACAATGATTTTTATACAACAATATTTGTTCAAGTAACCTTGTCTATGTGCATGTATCCACTGGTTCAGCTATCAATTGTCATCATATTGGTCAAGGATGTTTTATATTTGCAATGTATTCACAATTACCTGTACTTATGTTGTTTTACATTGGCTACTATGCCGGGTGACGCACAATCACTGTTGTCTCCATTTTGTTTCTACAGCATCTGTTACTAATAAATTGTTTTTTATCATGCATCTGTGTGAGCATGTGCCTAACTCTCTCACCTCACTCAAAGTCCCAGGGCGACATGCATTTTTTGCTTTTCTGTTTCATTGTTTAGGGATGGAGGTGTTTGAGTGGTTGCATCAGACCAGATCCCCTTTTCTCATATCTGAATCAGAGCACTCCTTCACTAAAGATTTTTGTGGGAAGAGGGGGCTTATAGCTCCTTTTGCTCGCACACCGCTTTCATTCTGACAAGGAATGATTCCAGGACTGCCGACAACTGGTCCATAAGGACCGCAGGTGCAGGAAACATATAAACATGTTTAACTGTGCAGCACTGCCAGTTGCCCCAGGCAAGTGTGGAGAGCAGGTGTATCAGACTCCATAACGCCACCCTCTGAGACCTTATACACTATACAGTGAATTTACAGTCCACCCACTGGCTACGCTGAGGCGGGGATACCCGGAGGACTCACCAACCCTTAAGGACCGTTCAGTCCTGCTGAAGAAACCGCGCTGTGAGCCTGAGGAGAGTGAAGAATCTGTGAGGAGATTGTGAGGAAATTTGCGCCGCCGCTAGAGGCCGAAACCGAAAGTAAATGCGCGGCGGCCACAGCTATAGCTGCGCCATTGAACCACGCCAAGATGGCCGCCGAGTGCAAAATTCAAAGATCTAATGCGCGCTAATGGCGCACGCAATAACCACCTCAAACAGCGCTAATGCGCGCGCTAATGGCGCACGCAATAATCACCTCACACACCAGAAAAACTGTCCCTCTCTCCAGAACCCACCAACCCGTTGCCCAGCCGACAGTTGATTGAAGGTCTCAAAAATAAAATAAAATTCCCAAAAGGAATAAAATTTAAAAGTAAAATCTTCCAGGAGACTGGCTCCTGAGAGAGCCACGTCTTCTCCTTCTGCTAGGCAGAAAAAAAACTGAGGCTGCAGGTGGGAGGGTAATGTCCGGAGGGACCGCCTCCCTGGGCGGGGCTGTTCAGCTCTGGTTTGTTCTAGAATGTATGTATCCAACATTCTGCCTAGATCTTCTCCTGCGAGCAGGGACATATACCCACACGTTTACAGTATCCAGCTGTGTCAGTCCATGGACGATAAGAGAAATAGGATTTTTATACTCACCGTAAAATCCTTTTCTCTGAAGTTCATTGACAGACACAGCAACTTAAATTTTGATCTTAGGGTTATATCACCACCTTCAGGAGAGGACTAGGCAGAACATGTTAAAACATCAAAACTGCACAGTAGGGGGCGGTCCTACTGGCTATAACCCCTCACACACTGCATCCAGCAGCTCAGTTCTTCAAAAAGCAGTACAAACATAAAAAGGAGGGGTGGGGGCTGTGTCAGTTAATGAACTTCAGAGAAAAGGATTTTACGGTGAGTACAAAAATCCTATCTTTTTCGTTCATTGACGGACACAGCAACTTAAATCTTGACCTTAGAACGTCCCAAAGCAGGTGTCAAAAAAAACGAGGGGTGGGAACAGCAAGCAAGCCAACTCCACCCATAAACACCCAGAGCTCCTCAACGGAGGAGTTGCAACCTTAAACAGCCGCCTGCAAAACCTTACGGCTGAAGGAAGCATCGGCAGATGCACTCACATCAACCTTGTAAAATTTGGTGAAAGTGTGAACGGACGACCAGGTCGCCGCCTTACAGACCTGGGAAACGGACGCCTAATGTCGGAAAGCCCAGGAGGCACCAATTGCCCTGGTCGAATGTGCCGTGACAGGAAAGGGAGGTGCCCGCCCTTTTAAGGCATAAGCCTGGATCACGATCTGTCTGATCCACCGAGAAATGGTGGCCGACGAGACCGCCAGGCCCTTCTTCGGGCCAGTCACCGACACAGAGTAAGTCTGGCCTCCAAAAACGGAGCCGTAGCAGACAGATACACCTGCAGAGCTGAAAAAAAGACATCAGCCCCTTAATGGTGCTTAAGGCAAGTTTTTTATCCACGCCCCACTGCAAAAACAGCAGAATCCTGGAAACCGAATATGTACGCAGACGCCACCCCATCTCCTCACACAGAGATGTATGCCGTCTACGTGCGATCATAAATCTTGCGAGAAGATGACTTCCGCGCCCTCATCATAGTGGAGATAACTCGGTCCCTTAGTACCTGACTTTCAACAGCCACGCCGTGAAAGCCAGCGACTGTAAAGCAGTATGAAGTATAGGGCCCTGCGACAGCAGGTCCTCTTGCATCGGCAGTCGCCACAGAACATCCGCCACCATCCGCACTAAGTCGGCGTACCAGGGACGCCGAGGCCAATCTGGGGCAATTAGAAATCACCGGAATCCCCTCGGTCTCCACCCTGCGAAGCAGACAATGGAGAAGTTTTAGCAGGGGGGAAGGCATAAATCAGCCGATAATGCCCCCATGGAGCCACTAACGCGTCTGCCGTGTCCGCCCATGGATCCTTGGACCTGGTCACAAACCTCAGTACCTTCCGATTGAGTCGAGAGGCCAAGAGATCAACATCTGGTGTGCCCCATCTCAGGCAAAGGAGTCGAAAGACCTCCGGATGTAGCGACCATTCCCCTTGGTCCAGCATCTGGTGACTTGGGTAGTCTGCTTGCCAGTTTTCCACGCCCGGAATGTACACAGCCGATAGAGCTGGCACACGCCGCTCTGCCCACCGCAAGATGTGAGCGACCTCCAATGCTGCAGCCAATCTCCTTGTTCCTCCTTGATGGTTGACATACGCCACTGCCGTGGCGTTGTCCGACTGGATCCTGACTGGGCGTCCTTGCAGCCTCTGTGATCATGTGGAGAGGCCCCGCCTGATCGACCGAAGTTCCAGCACATTGATCAGCAGGCGGGATTCTTCCTGCATCCAGCGACCCTGTGCCGACTGTACGCCCCAAACTCCCCCCCAACCGGTCAAGCTGGCGTCCATCGTGATCACTGTCTAATGAAAAGGAAGGAATGACCTCCCGGACTGAAGAGCCGGAGACCTCAGCCACCAGACCAGGGATTCCCTGACTAGGTGGCTCACCCGAATTCGACAATCCAGAGACAACAGAGACTTGTCCCATTTGGACAGAATCTCCTTTTGCAAGACTCGAGTGTGGAATTGAGCATACGGTACCGCCTCGAAAGTGGCCACCATGCGACCCAGGACTCGCATTCAAAAACGCAGTGACGACCACTTGCGGGACGTCAACAGCTTCACCGCAGCCTGAAGAGTCTGCAGCTTGTCCGAAGGGAGAAAGACCCTCGCCTCTGAGGAGTCCAGAATAAAGCCCAGATACTCCAGGCGTTGAGTCTGTACTAACACCGATTTCTGGAGGTTCAAAACCCAACCGAACTCCCGAAGCGTCCAACTGGCTATCGCCACATCGTCCTCTAATTCTGAGGCTGAAGCTGCTCCCAGAAGGAGGCCGTTCAGGTAGCCCACGATAGCAATTACTCGCTGTCTCAGCAAAGCCAGAATTGGGGCGAGCACCTTGGTGAAAACCCTTGGTGCAGACGCCAGGCCAAAAAGGGAGAACTACAAATTGGTAGTGCTCGTCCCCGACCGCAAACCGCAGAAACCTGTGATGCCCGACGCATATGGGGACATGCAAGTATGCGTCCTTGATGTCCGAGGATGCCAGAAAATTCCCCGGATGGAGTGCAGCGACCACAGAGGGAACTGATTTCATCCTGAATCTTTTCACCTTCACAAATCTGTTAAGGGCCTTGAGGTCCAGAATCGGACGGACCCCTTCCTTCTTTGGGACTACAAATGAATTGGAGTAGAAGCCCTGAAACCTTTCCTGCGACGGTACCGGCACTATCACCCCGCGCAGCAGCAGGTCCTGCACTGCCCCCAACAAGGCTTCCCGATGACCCGGAAGAAGATGAAGGTTTGAGGGAAAAAACCTGTTTGGTGGACAAGAGAGAAACTCTATCTTGCATCCAGATGAAACCACTTCGCACACCCACTGGTCGGAAAGCAGGGAGGTCCATTGAGCTGCAAACTCCCGAAGGCGACCCCCCCACCCGAGAGTGGAGTGGGGGCAAACCTTCATGCTGTCGTGGATTTGTTCGCAGGCTTGTTTGGCTTGCAAAACCAGGGACGCTTCTGTCCCTCAGTGGACACCTTGTCGGTCTGGGGATGCTTACCCGCCGCCCCGGGCGGACGAAAAAAACGCTTCAGAGCGGAAAAGGAAGGTCCTGGCCTACAGCGAGGCTCCTTACCTTTTCTGGATTGTGGGAGCAACATACTCTTACCCCCAGTAACATTTTTAATAATGTCATCCAACGAGGCTCCAAAGAACCTCTCCCCCTGGAAGGGCAAATCCGCCAGAGCCTTCTTAGACGCCTGGTCTGCAGACCAGCATTTTAGCCAAATCAGGCAACGTAGCACCACAGCAGATACTGAGGTTCTAGAAAGCAAGGGGGCCGTATCTAAGGCCGCATCGCAGACATACTTAAGGCCACGCACCAACTGGTCTGCCAGTTCCACGAAGACAGGGGGAAGCCTGTTGCTTTTCCAACTCACGGTGCAACAATTTTGCCCATTCAGTAAGTGTCTGGGACACCAGGGCCATGGCCAACACTGACCGCAATGCTGACCCCACCACCGTAAACATGGACCGGGCAACCACCTCGGCCCTCCTATTGGCAGGGTCCTTAAAAGCAGGGGTCCCCTCCACCGGAATCGTGGTTACCTTATTTACCTGGAGACCGGGGGGGGGGGGTCTACAATCGGGGGAGATGTCCATTTCTCCAGGAAACTCTCCTCAAAAAGGAGTACCGTACTGCCATGCATTTAGAGGCCGAAAAGGCCCGCTGCGGCCATTCCTATTCTTTGTAAATAAACTCATCAAAGTAAGTTAGGTAGGGAAACACCTTAGCCGTACGGGCTGGCTTGTGGGACCCAAAAGGGACCGACACCTCTGTAGATGTCCCCGCCGTATCCTCCATCTTTAGGGTATCCCACACCACTGTGATAAGTGCTCCTACAAGCGGCCTTTACTGCGCTGACCCGGACACGGAGTCATCCTCACTGTCCGAATGGTTCTTGTCCGCATCCTCTGAAATGTCAGAACAGGGGCCATCTGCCACAGCAAGGCCCGAATCTGAATCAGAGCTTTCCCCAAAAGACGGTGGGGGGAGGGGGCGTTTTCTACCCCCTTTGCGCCCACACACCGCTTCCACCCTGGCAACGAAAGACTCCAGGACCGCTAACAAAGTGTCCATAGTCACCACAGGTGCAGGGGAACCGGTTGCCACCACAGGTATGTCTGGGGAAGAAACGCCAGCTGACCCACACTCGCCTGACACCCGATAGGGGCCAAGGTAAGCCAAAAGTCCACCCTCCTAGCTGCCACAGACTCAGGGGCCCCCCGCAGGACTCACTACCCTGACCCAGGTACTGCCCTGCGCTGCCGTCCTCCCCTGTGTCAGTCACGAGGTGTTCTGTGTATTCGCGCCGTTATAGACTAACAGTCCTAGCACTAGAGGTAAAACAAGCTGAAAACCACAAGAAAATGCCTGCCAGCCGCCTCAGTAATGCCCACGGGCTCCGGGAAAATGGCCACCGGCCTTCCCTGACAGACCACCACAAAATGACCATGCCGCGCGGCGGCCTACACACACACACACACACACACACACACACACACACACACACACAAAGAGTACACCAGAACACCCCACAATGTCCAGAAAACAGGGAAGGACCACCAACCCCCAGTGCAGCCCCCCCGCCAGGACTCGGAGCCCCCCCACCAGTCACGCAGCAGCCCAGCTTGGGGAGGAGGAAAAGGGACAGGGAGAGAAGAAAGGGAGAGTGAGAGACCCCCTAGTCGATCTCCCAAGGAATGCCCAGCTGCTCCATCCTGCTGGGACAGGTGGAACATACTTACCTGTCCTGTGGGGATTGCTGGACACATTCCACGGACAGACCTATCACCCGGAGCGGTACGGGGTGGCTGTCGGCCACGGCACACTGTGACACGGACAGCAGTAGCCCGGTCATGTGTGCCCCGGAGCATATAGCTCACCGGCCACCCCTGGATCAGACGGGGCATGTCATGGCCGGCCCAGCTAAGGCCTGCTCATGCTCGATGGCCGGGCTGGGGAGACTACTAGGATCTATGTTATCCAGCCTGTGACCCAGCCCGGCTGTTGATAGTAAATCACAGGAATCAGCCGAAAAAAATAAAACAAAAAAAATAAAAAATAAATAAATCACCAGGACCAATGGTCCCCACCGGGAGCCAGGTCCCTCCCCTACACTGGGCAGAAAAAAAACTGAGCTGCTGGATGCAGTGAGGGGTTATAGCCAGTAGGACCGCCCCCTAGTGTCCGTTAATGAATGAAAGAGAAAATGGGAATTGAGCAGCGATTTGTTTAATGACATGGATTTAACGTTTTAAAACTAGTGTAATAGAACGGATTACATATATACAAAAATTAATTCTGCGTGGAACTCCGTTTTAACCCCTCTTAGACCCAGCCCATTTCTGACACTTGTTGCTTACAAGTAAAATCAGTATTTTGCATAAATATATATATATATATATTTTTTTTTAAGCAAAGACCCTAGAGAATAACATGGTGGTCATTGCAATATTTTATGTCACACGGTATCTGCGCAGCGGTCTTTCAACTGCAATTTTTGGGGAAAAAATACACTTTTTTGAATTAAAAAAATAAGAAAACCGTAAAGAAAGCCCAAATTTTTTGCATATTGTGAAAGATGATGTTATGCCGAGTAAAGAGATACCTGACATTAGCCCTCAAAAATTACACTCGCCTGTTCGCAATTTGCGAGTGAATTCTGAGGGCTGGCAAGCTTTGGCTGCCTGGGAGCAGGGGGCGCGACCACCGCCGGCAGGCGGGTTGTATGGGAGCCGTTCTTCCAGCGATCGGAGGGGAAGAGAGAGGAGAGCCGCCGCCCGGATGATCAGAGCGCTGGGAACCTAACAGCTTTCATTTGAATAGCTGTGTGTTCCCCGCAGCGTGCCGTCACATACAGCCCCTCCTCTTTGTCCGGACAATTTGATAGACAGATCACCCATCCAATCCTGGGATGGGTAATCTGTCTATCAAAGCTCCTCGGACAAGGGGGAGGGGCTGTATTTGAAGGCACGCGGCAGGGAACACACAGCTATTGAAATGAAAGCTGTTCTGTCCCTGGCGCTCTGATCATGCAGGCTGCATTAACAGACACGGGCAGGCTGCATTGTTGGGCATGGATAAAGAAGTTGTTAATATTTATTTTTATAACTTAATTCTGCATAAAACATTTAAAGTGGAGCTCCACCCTAAATAGCAACTTTTGCTATTTGGAACCCTCCCCCCCCTCCGGTGTCACAATTGACACCTTTCAGGGGGGAGGGGGGTGAAGATACCTGTCTAAGACAGGTATTTTCACCCACATCCGTGAGTCCTCTCTCCGGGAATCTGCGGTAGTGACTTCACTTCCCGCAGACTTCCCTTGGTGTTCTGGGAGGCACTCGGCTCCCAGAACACAGGAGCACCAATCAGAACGGCGCAGCGCGACTCACGCATGCACCGTAGGGAACCGGGCATGAAGCCGCAGGGCTTCACTTCCTGGTTCCCTCAGCGAGGATGGCGGAGGGAGCAGCAGAGCGACGAGCGGTCGCTCGTCCTCTGCTGCGGACGTCGCTGGACTCCAGGACAGGTAAGTGTCCAGATATTAAAAGCCAGCAGCTGCTGTAGCTGCTGGCTTTTAATATTTTTTTTTCCGGCGGAGCTCCGCTTTAAGTGTCATTTCATGAGATAATTTATGAGGGCATGTTTAGAGGAGTAATTGGGGGCGGGGCAACTGGTGGTGAGTAACCCTTGAGGCCTGGCTAGTAGCTCAGAACTTGAAATTTTGAGCTCTGCCGAACATGTTACGCTTTAAAATTGCACGCATTCGTAGAATGGCGACAAACTATGGTACTTAAAAATCTCCATAGGCAACGTTTACAAAATGTTAACGGTTACCTGTTTAGAGTTACAGAGGAGGTCTTTTGCTAGAATTATTTCTCTTGCTCCATCAATCGCGGCGATACCTCACGTGTGATTTGAACACCGTTTACATTTGCAGGCTCGACTTACATATGCATTATCTCTGGTGCGCAAGTTCGCAGGGTCACTTTAAAAAATATATATTATATAAATCTGATCATTTTTATTGCTGTCAAAAGGAATGTAAACGTCCCTTGCGACAGTAACAGGTACTCTTTAAGGAGGGATCTGGCGGTCCAAAAGACCCCAAATCCCTCCCTTGCACTTCAAAGTATTCAAAACGCCAAAATCTGCGTTTTGAAATACTGAATTTTTTCTTAAATCTGTGCCAGTGGCAGCCGAGTAAACCGGAAGTGACGTCGCTCCTAGGTTTTTACATCAGAGACCCGATCAAAGCCGATTCCAGCTTCTTTTGGGTCTCCACGCAGCTGGCGGACGTGCCGGATGGCTGCTCAGGTCTCCCGGTGGGATGGGAGACCTGGGCAGAGGGGCGGAAGAGGGGAGATGGGGATGTCCCCTTCCGCTCCTTATAACGGCCAAGCAGCTTCTTAGCCACATCGATTGTTATCATGAGAGAGCCGACCGCTAGCTCTAAAAAAAAAACAAAAAAAAAAAAAAAAACGGTACTGTGGTAACTCGCATCACCCCGGTATAACTACTTCAACCAAATGACATACAGGTACGTGATTTGGCATGAAGTGGTTACAGAGGAGCTCCAGCCGCTGACAATCACATGCTAGAAATCTGACATGCTGGTTGTACCCATGTCAATCGATGGATCGACTTGGGTACAATCAACCTGACCATACATGGATCAAATCTCAGCTGTTCCCTGCTGAACTGGCTGAGATTTGAACCATCTATGGCCAGCCTAAAGTGGGAGTAAACTCCCATTTATGATTTTTTATCTATAGGTAAGCGTATAATACGGATTACCTATAGGTACAGAAAATATTTCCTAAACATGCACTGTTTAGGAGATACTTACTTTAGATGCAGCCGGTGAAGTCATCACCACATGCGCTCTGAGGGAATGGCATACCTGTTCCTTCTGAGCCGTGCCGTAAACAGCGGGAGCAACGTCATCACCGGCTCGGCCATTCATATCGCCAAAGCCTGCGAACCCGGAAGAAAAACCAAGTGAAGATGGAAGCGCCTTCAGTGGTGACAGCGTGATGCTGGGGGGGGGGGGGGGGGGGGACTTCGGTATCAGGCAAGCCTGTCATAATGTGCTTGTATGTGATGCATACTAGCACATTATGACTTAAACTGCCCGAGCCCCAATTTTTTTATTTGATGCGCTTTACTACCGCTTTAACACGTCAAAGTTGCAAACCTGTGTTGAGGTTTTAAGACTTGTTTTATCTTCGTCATGAAGGGGTTAAAAACATGAAGTTTGGAATGAACCGAGGAAAAATACAGCAAATTCATGTTTTACATAAACATTTGTCAGCAGTAGAACTACTGTTTTTAGAGGGTCATGTGTTAGACCTCCCCTCTATATACACACACACATATGGAAGCATGCAGCTTGAATTAAATGGAAAGCAAAGCAATCACCTTTCATGCTTCTGTCTAAAACATAAAGCACATTCTGTTGTCAATGCTATTCAGCCTCCTCTGCAAATGTGGTGCGGCTATGCTGTGCTCTTTGGGAATGAAGGGAATCCTAGCTGTGCACTGTATGTGTGTTCTCTTGAATACTGTCGTGTACCTGACGGCTTGTACTGTATAATACATTTCTTTTCATCCGACAATTAGCACTACTCAAAAAAAAAAAGCTCTAAAAGCAATGTAACTGCAGAATGATGCATAATAAAAAGATATTAGGAGTACAAACCAATAAAGTCATGACAAGTAAAAACAAAAATGAGAAGTCAGCTAAGTGCCACTATTTTCTTCATAACTGCTTAAATTTTTCTTCCCAGTTTCATAGGAAGCATTTCATTTACAATGATGGAATTGGTGAACGTGTATCTGGAAGATGGAATGAAAAAGAGTGATTTCCATTAGGGATGCACCGATATATCGGCCACCAAAAAGCTTATTGGCGTTTTGCCGATTAGAAAAAAAAAGTGCAGATAATGGCATGCTGCATCCCATTGACTGCAAAGCAAAATCGTGTCCCACATTAATCACTTAAAGTGGTTGTATACCCAAATTTTGTACAAGCACCTACAGGTAAGCCTACATTAAGGCTTACCTGTAGGTGCTTGTAATATCTCCGAGACCTACACAGTCTCGGAGATATTTGCAAAAAAAACTGTACCGCTATCTACGGCGCATGCGCGCCGTAGATAACGGCGCAGGCGCACTGAGCGCGGCGGCTCTTGAATGGGAGCCTGCCGTACACTGCCGGTAGTTCGCGCATGCGCGGGGATCGTGCCGTTCCCCGCACATGTGCGGGAGTGACGTCATCGCCGCTCCGGCCAATCACAGCGCCGGAGCGGCGATACCCGGAAGTCACTCCGGGTATCATGGATTCGACGGAGGACGCGTCGGAGGACCGCTGCGGGGGCTTCGATCTAAGGTAAGTGATTGATAATGAGCTAGTATGCTAGTCATACTAGCTCATTATACCTTTGCCTTGCAGGTTAACCAAAAAAAAAAAAAAAGTTTTGCGGTATACAACCGCTTTAAGGCCCTTATTTTTCAGACTTGGTGTTTACAAATTGAAATCATTTTTTTTTTGCTAGAAAATTACTTAGAACGCCCCAAACATACATATATTTCTACAGGTTACGATTGCGGCGATACCTCACGTGTGGTTTGAACACAGTTTTCATATGCGGGCGAGCTCGGCGGGACGAGGCGCTTTAAATTTTCTTTATTTTTATTTTTTTTTATTTTGGCTTTGTCCTTTTAGAAAAAGAAAACATTTGGGGTCACTTATTTAGGGATGCACTGAATGGGTTTTTTGGTGCCGAAACCGATACCGAAACCAATACCGAAAAAGCACTGATACCGAAAGTGACTGTTTTAAATAAAAAAAAAATTATACAGGAGATGGTCAGAGACTGCAGGACACATTACAGGAGATCAATGCAGCCTCACCAGTGTCCATCAAATGCAGCCTCACCAATGGCCGTGCCAATCGGATGCAGCAGATGAGGTTCAGCCCGCCAGTGCCCATGAGGTACAGCTCGCCAGTGCCCATGAGGTGCAACCCGCCAGTGCCCATGAGGTGCAGCCCGCCAGTGGCTGGTAATGCAATGTCACGCTGTGTCAGAGGCTGAGCTG
This sequence comes from Rana muscosa, assembly GCA_029206835.1. NCBI lineage: Eukaryota > Metazoa > Chordata > Amphibia > Anura > Ranidae > Rana > Rana muscosa. The sequence goes on along the minus strand of CM055116.1, from coordinate 956,343,129 downwards.
GAGTTTCATCCTGGTGCACCCCTCAGAGTCTCCCCTCCTACTCTTCTTCTCACTCCTGTCATACACAGCCACCCCAGTGCCTGGTAATGCATGTCACGCTGTGTGACAGAGATCTGAATTGCCGTGCAGCAGATGTAACGATGCCCCCGCCTCCTAGACCGCCTCTTGTGATAGACGGCACTCTGATCCAATGCTAGGAATCATTGTGCCGTGTGTCATAGGAGGCGGGGACATCGGCTGCATGGCGATTCAGATCTGACACACAGCACGATATGCATTACCAGGCACTGGGAAGAAAGAAGAAAGAAGACGAGAGACTCTGAGGGGTGTGCCAGGAAGAAACATGTGCGGCACCCGGCGAGATGGCCCCGCCCCTTTTCGGCGCCATTATCGGCCGATATGTTTCGGTGGCCGAAATGTCGGTGCATCACTACTTTTATTTCTATTACAAGGAATGTAAACATCCCTTGTAATAGAGAAAAAGCATGACAGGACCTCCTAAATGTGAGATCTAGGGTCAAAAATGCAATAAAAAATAAATAAATAAAAAATTCCCCTTTAAGACCATTGGGCGGAAGTAACGTTTGATGTCGCTCCTGCCAGCCAATGGTGTGGAGCCGAGCGGGGGTCTTCTTTCCCTCACTCGGCATTCAACCTGTGAGGAGAAGAGGACCCGACGGCTCTGGTAAGCAGCGGCCCCCTCTCCCGCCCCCGATAAAAGTGATCTATGGCGAATCCGCCGCTGAGACCACTTTTATCTGAAAGCAGACCGCCCGCTGTTGAAGAGGACACCGTGGTTATGACAGCAGCTAGCTGTATTCCAACAGTATTCCACTTTAAACAGGCGACGTACAACTGCGGCGGGCGGTCCTTAAGTAATTAAATAAATGAAAAAAAAAAAAAATGTAATTATAAAAAAAAAAAAATTCGGTCAAGAGTTTTCAATTCAGTGCACCACTATCTTCCGTGGCTTCATATTTTGTTTTAACCTTTTGTGGGGTATATATTGTATACATTTGTAGCTCAAAAAATTTGAATATCATCAAAAAGTTAATTTCAGTAATTCAATTTAAAAAGTGAAACTCACATATTATATAGATTCATTACACACAGAGTGATATTTTTCAAGCATTTCTTTATTTTAATAATTATGGCTTATAGCTAGTAAAAACCCAAAATTCAGTAATCTCCAAAAATTTGAATACTGCGAAAAAATTCAATATTGTAGACTCGTGGTGTCATACTGTAATCAGCTAATTAATTCAAAACACCTGTAAAAGGATTCCTGAGCCTTTTAATGGTTGTTCAGTAGGTTACATAATCATGGGGAAGACTGCGGACTTGATTGTTGTCCAGAAGACATTGTAATTTGCCCTCCTTGTGGAGGGTGGCAAACGGTAATTGCTAAAGAAGCTGACTGTTCACAGAGTGCTTTATCCAAGCATATTAATGAAATGTTGAGTGGAAGCAAGCAACAAGGATAACTGCAGCCTTGAGAGGATTGTAAAGCAAAGGCTATTCAAGAATTTGGACTACAGCTGGTGCCAGTGCTTCAAGAGCCACCACCCCGCTTTGTCATACAACCGATTTCCAATAATAATCCTCGTTCTACACGGAGATAGCAGGCCGGGGGGGAGTGAGGAGAAGGAGGACACCTCCTCCATTGGTCGACACAAACCGGGGGCTGTGAGGCCCCTTCCGCCCACAACAACATGTACGCTTCCTCCCTGCTCTTTCAGAGGACTACAACGGGGCGTGTCAGACCGCTGGCTAAGCTGAGGAGAGGGATAGAAGTCAGCGGTCTTACAAACAGGAAGTCATCATGCAATAACGGGTTTTCAGCAAATTCAGCAGCCTATTTTAGAGAAACTACAGAGCTCAGAAGAACATTAATGGCAAACGTGGTGAAGGTAGGAGATCAGCAACAAGGACATGGAAAAAAATAAAAAATAAACATTTTCCCGGAGTTCTGCTTTCAAGTAATGCACTGCAACCGGGTCCCAGGTTTGTTTTTTCTTCCATAATAAAACATTTATTGAAGGTAAGCAGAATACACTGCGTATACATAATCACAGAAAAAAGAAAACACACAAAACACACAAGGGTACAGAGATGCAACATTTTTAAAGTCATTGTTAAGGTGAAAGAACGATCATAATTGACATCATATCACTGAAGACAGGTAACATAACAAAACATGTTTTGGATAGAGTCGGAGTAACCACAACATGAACACCATTCCCCAATTTTTTTAAATAAAAAATGAGGGTGAGGGTAGTGAGAGAAAAGAAAGTGTAAGAAGAAAGGTAAAGTAGGTTTGAAACTGGTGGGTGGGGTTGGAGCAGGGTCCCATAAAGGCAACCAGTAAACCAGGTAGCAAACCAAGCCGCTCAGTAAACTACTCCAATGGTTGTTTTGTACCATGCAGTCCAGTGCAGCCAAACACACTGTTTGTGACCTGCATTTGGAGCATCATTATGATTGCATTGACACCTGCTGCAGATCGCAAGGACAGTGCGATTTTAATGTGATGCAGGAAACACACAGATCGTGGGTTTCCCGCACCGCATTCTAGCGTGAACAGAGGCTTATTGCACAAAAACCTTTAAAAGGATGGCGATCACAGCGAGCATAAGGGGTAAAAGCTGGCAACGGGTTTCACACTAAACTAGCACTTAAGGCCCCTTTCACACTGGGGAGTCCGCGGCATCAGCGGTAAAGCTCCGCTATTTTTAGCGGGTATTTACGGGGGTATTCAGCCGCTAGCGGGGTGCTTTTAACCCCCGCTATCGGCCGAAAAAGGGTTAAAACCACCCGGTATAGCCGCGGTGCCCATTGATTTCAATGGGCAGGAGCAGTGGAGGAGTGGTATACACACCGCTCCAAAGATGCTGCTAGCAGGATTTTTTTGCCGTCCTGCTAGCGCGCCACTCCAGTGTAAAAGCCCTTGGCTTTCACTGGAGAGACAGCAGCGGCTCTTTCAGGGCGCTTTGCAGGAGCTATTTTTAGCGTTATAGCGCCTGCAAAGCGCCCCAGTGTGAAAGGGGTCTAAAAGAAAAGTCCAGCCTGAGCTTGTTAGGCTGGGCTTCTCCTATGGGTCCCAGGAGTGCTATTCGGTTGGCACTCCTGCGACCCATTTTCAGCAGAGAGTGGTCTGAAGTCCTCTCCGCTGACGTCACAGGAATCAGTCCAAGCACTGCGTCATCACAACAATAATGTCTGGATCCGCCAGGTGCCTGGACTGATGTCCATCTCAGCCCCTCCACAGCTCAGTGCTCCAATGAGCGTGGAGGAACAGAGCGGAAAGCTGCCGATTGACAGGCAGCAGCTCTCCTCTCGGGGACCTGTGAGAACCGAGCCATCCGCGATGTTCTCACAGGCTTGGTTCTCATGGGAAGAGACGTCGGGGGACAGATGCAGCATTGGTCCCATGCTGCATCCACCCAGGTAAGTATAAAAGTTGGGGGGAAAAAACCCTTACTTCTGTTTGAATCACAACACAACAATGTGAGATGCATTAACAGATTGTCCCCTCTATGGTCGCTGTGATTTCCATAAGCTGCACTAAAAATACAGAAAGATCTGTAGTTTAGAAAAATGACTACAATAATAGGCTATATTTACTATACACCAGCACTTCTGTATGTGCACCTGGCTGAAGGGAGACACAGGAATGCTTTCCATGGCTCCGCCCACTGTCCTGCACCAAGGAATTATCCTCTTATTTTTGGGATATGTGATGGATTGAGACATGTGAACACCTTCTGTTCTAAGAAGGCTTTACTGTGCTATGCCAGAATTGCAGAAAAGCAATAGTATGCAGGTTACACTGTTCTCATACATACAACATGCATCTTGTGATTCAGATCAGCCACATGTCTGGCTTGTGTTAAATGAATTGTAGCGAACAGAATCCTCTTCTATGAAAGGAAATTTTTCTAATGTGATTAAGCACTTTTCATGCAGTGCAGAGAAAAATGAATGCAAAACAAACCCATGAAAGGCCAGTCTACTTTCTTTGAACAGCAATAATGCAAACATTTCTGTGAGTCTATGGGTCATTAACCCCTGCACGTGCCCAGTGTGGACAAAACTGCTCAATCTACATGATAAATACACACAACCAGATAGATTAGCCAACATCTGCTGCTATACAGTACTCTGCACTTCTCTATTGAGGGTGTAGTCCTGTCTCATGAAGTAGAAACACCTTGTAAGGTCTTATTAGCACATTCCAATGAATCCTGGAGTTACTGTTGTCTATGTGAAGATCATACAGCACAGCAACAAGTGGAAAGCATGAAAAAAAAAAAAAGGAAGAAGTACAGTAACTGATAGTAACCTGAATTTAGTTACATAAAGCCAGACCTGTAAGTGATGAACACAGGGTAATATAAGGGAATACATTTTTGCTACCGAGAAATGTAACTACTGTATATACTCGAGTATAAGCCGACCTGAATATAAGCCAAGGCACCTAATATTACCACAAAAAAAAAAAATGGGAAAACTTATTGACTCGAGTATAAGCCTAGGCTGTCCATCTGCATGCCTCACTGTGCCCATGTCCATGCCTCACTGTGCCCATGTGCATGTCCATGCCTCACTGTGCCCATGACTAGACTGACGTTTAACATGGGAGTTTATGGAAGGGGTGCACGGATTTGAAAAATCGGTGCTCCCCGGCCGTAGGTCCCCCAGATAACACACTTTGCACACTTGTAGAGGAAGAGTGGGTCTACATGTGTGCTAAGTTTGGGGTCCAGGGGACCTACGGCCGGCTGATACCGGGTCCCCAAATTCCAGGAGATCAGGCGCAAAAAGGTGCTTCACTTCCCGATTCCCTCACCGAGGATGGCGGTGGGGGAAGCCAAGAGCCGAGCGGTAGCTGCTGGCTTTAAAAAAAAAAAAAAAAAATCTGGAAGCCAATTGGTTTCTATGCAGAGCTGCACCAGATTCTGCACACTCCAGTTTTAGTAAATCAACTTCAATGGTTTATTTTCCCAGAAAAACAATTGTTTACGAAGGGATTGTTTTTTATTTTTTTATTTTTGGAGATAAAATATTTAAAAAAACAATATTACTGTTTTGTTTGTAACAATAAGAAAATGCCTTGGGAAAAACACCTAATCTTATGCAGAAAATATGTACATCCATTCAAAATGATGCAGTGGGTATTATACCAAAGTTCAGGTTATTTCACTTTAGCATTGTAGAGCTCTGGGAAATCTGTGAGAGCCAACAAGGTGTTGGATCCAATTGATTTCTGGGATATTAAATGGAGAGTTGTACCAGAGGCAACCACAGAATATAGAATAGAAGGAACCGGAATGTTTTTAGTAATAGCAGGAGTCTGGCTTGAACCCCAATTTCAATGTTAGACGAGCAATTACACAAGTAAAAACACATCTCCAGTGGTGGAATCACCAAGAAGAACCAACCACATGCCCGTATATTTTTGGCACTCAGACTCGCCCAAAATACTGCAGAACCTCCCTCACTATGAAGAAGTCAACATCTCCATGGTCTAGACCAGTGTTTCTCAACTCCAGTCCTCAAGGCGCACCAACAGGTCATGTTTTCAGGATTTCCCTCAGATGAAACAGCTGTGGTAATTACTAAGGCAGTGAAACTGATTACATCCCCTGTGCAAAATAATGGAAAGCCTGAAAACATGACCTGTTGGGGCGCCTTGAGGACTGGAGTTGAGAAACCCTGGTCTAGACAGCAAGGGAGAGACTAGGGAAGTCAACTCTTACAGACTATCACTGCCAGTAACAGCATCACTCGCCTACTGTAACATGGCCCTTATAGGAGTGCATTGGCTGTAAATATACTAACAGACATGAAATGACTGTCGCCTGACCTGGCTCACTAGAGACAGTCTGCAAAAGGATTGGATCACTGTAGTCACTCTGAGGCGGACTGATCCAACAAACATGCACAGCCAAACCACAATCATCACAAGTCTCCTTTCTCAGCCTTTTCATCCCAGAGAAAAATGCCACTTACATTGCCAGTCAATGCAAAGAATGTCCTCCTTACATTGGTGCCCGAGGGGGGGGGGGGGAATGTCCTCCTTACATTGGCGCCCGAGGGGGGGGGAATGTCCTCCTTACATTGGCGCCCGAGGGGGGGGGAATGTCCTCCTTACATTGGCGCCCGAGGGGGGGGGAATGTCCTCCTTACATTGGCGCCCGAGGGGGGGGAATGTCCTCCTTACATTGGCGCCCGAGGGGGGGGGAATGTCCTCCTTACATTGGCGCCCGAGGGGGGGGGAATGTCCTCCTTACATTGGCGCCCGAGGGGGGGGAATGTCCTCCTTACATTGGCGCCCGAGGGGGGGGGGATGTCCTCCTTACATTGGCGCCCGAGGGGGGGGGGATGTCCTCCTTACATTGGCGCCCGAGGGGGGGGAATGTCCTCCTTACATTGGCGCCCGAGGGGGGGGAATGTCCTCCTTACATTGGCGCCCGAGGGGGGGGGAATGTCCTCCTTACATTGGCGCCCGAGGGGGGGGAATGTCCTCCTTACATTGGCGCCCGAGGGGGGGGGGAATGTCCTCCTTACATTGGCGCCCGAGGGGGGGGGGAATGTCCTCCTTACATTGGCGCCCGAGGGGGGGGGGAATGTCCTCCTTACATTGGCGCCCGAGGGGGGGGGAATGTCCTCCTTACATTGGCGCCCGAGGGGGGGGGAATGTCCTCCTTACATTGGCGCCCGGGAAGAATGTCCTCCTTACATTGGCGCCCGAGGGGGGGGGGGGGGAAAGGCCTCCTTACGTTGGTGGTCAGGGAGAAGAATGCCCTCCTTACATTGGTGGTCAGGGAGAAGAATGCCCTCCGTACATTGGTGGTCGGTGGGAAGAATGCCCTCCTTACATTGGTTGTCGGTGGGAAGAATGCCCTCCTTACATTGGTGGTCGGTGGGAAGAATGCCCTCCTTACATTGGTGGTCGGTGGGAAGAATGCCCTCCTTACATTGGTGGTCGGTGGGAAGAATGCCCTCCTTACATTGGTGGTCGGTGGGAAGAATGCCCTCCTTACATTGGTGGTCGGTGGGAAGAATGCCCTCCTTACATTGGTGGTCGGTGGGAAGAATGCCCTCCTTACATTGGTGGTCGGTGGGAAGAATGCCCTCCTTACATTGGTGGTCGGTGGGAAGAATGCCCTCCTTACATTGGTGGTCGATGGGAAGAATGCCCTCCTTACATTGGTGGTCGGTGGGAAGAATGCCCTCCTTACATTGGTGGTCGGTGGGAAGAATGCCCTCCTTACATTGGTGGTCGGTGGGAAGAATGCCCTCCTTACATTGGTGGTCGGTGGGAAGAATGCCCTCCTTACATTGGTGGTCGGTGGGAAGAATGCCCTCCTTACATTGGTGGTCGGTGGGAAGAATGCCCTCCTTACATTGGTGGTCGGTGGGAAGAATGCCCTCCTTACATTGGTGGTCGGTGGGAAGAATGTCCTCCTTACATTGGTGGTCGGTGGGAAGAATACCCTCCTTACATTGGTGGTCGGTGGGAAGAATACCCTCCTTACATTGGTGGTCGGTGGGAAGAATACCCTCCTTACATTGGTGGTCGGTGGGAAGAATACCTCTTACAATAGTAGTAAGTAGGAAAAATGGCCCTTGGTGTAAAGACTGACTCTGTGTTCCAGTGGTGTGACTCAAGCCATGTCTATGTACAGGGAGAGGTGTGGGAAGATCAGCACATTGTGAGTGAATATTAATCTGCACTATTTTCAGCACAAAGCAGGGAACTATCTGAGTCATAGTTTTAGGAACTGGATAAAAACTGACTGGCCGCCCTTCCAGCAAGCACAGCCAGGCTTCCCCTGAGGAATAGAATATGATTGGCTGATGGGGGCACTAGAAGAGGAGGACTTCTCTGTGCCCCCAGTGGAGAAGACAGACCTCATCTTATTATACATTGGGAGAATAATGGGACAATGAGGAGCTAGGAGAATTAGAGCAGACTGGGTGACCTGCTGCCATGTGTAGTGTGTGTGTCCACCTACCCCTTCATACCCACCTCAGGGAAGGAGCCCTTGGCATAGACCATAAGCAGCGAAGTCTTCCCGCAGCCTCCATCTCCAACTATGACCATCTTCACCTCTTTCCTGCCCTTGTCTCCTCTCTGCCTCGCCTCCCCGGTGCCATTGCTGACAGTCCCGTTGGGTTGTTGGGTCATGGTGTCGCAGTCAGTCCATGAGAGGGTGACAACGGACAAGACAGCACGCACGCTCCGCCGGTTACCCGCACACTGCTGGCTCTAACAAGTGCAAGGGAGCTGCAGGCGAAACCCGGCTACTGCTGCCTGTGATTGGCTGAGGCGGGTCACGTGAGGAGCGCCTCCCACACCCGCCCCTTTAGAAACACGAAAGTTTTGGTGGAAGTCGGACGGAGTCCCGATCATATCTTCATAGATTGGAGCAACCAATCAGAGAGGAGAGGGATGAGTGGAATACCTCATGAATCACACAGGTGATAAGGAGCGCTCACCCACTTCCCCTAGACTAGTCACACTATTCTTCTAGCTATACAATGCTAATTAGCAATTACTTGCTCAGCCATTTGCTCTATTTATTCAAAGACAGCCCTCCTTTTGTATTGTTAAAGCAAAACTCCTAAGAAAAACTGGATACAAGATAACCAAACCTGCTTTTCATGTAATATTCACCTGCATTCCAGAGATTCCACCACACCGCAGTACCTTTTTACTGCCAATAGATGTCCTCATCATTTAACCCACTTCTTCTGAGCCCAGGTCATGGTCAGGAGGACAAGGGGTGGGCAGAAGGGTCGGCTGCCCTGGGCTCAGAGTGTATCGTAGGGATGGGGGCATTGCAAGTTCCTTCTACTTCCGTATAAGGCTGACAGGAGTAGTTACAGTGGTCTCACTACTTCTGTCAGCCCATCGCTGGAAGTGGCAAGGAGAGAGCTGGGAGGAGCTGCGGGTTGTGCTCCCTCTCTCCTCCTCTTCCTCATAACCTCACACATAATGAAGGGGAGGGGGGGGATTTGGGGTCTTTGCCCTGGGCACTGGATGATATTGTCCCAACACTGCCTGAACCCACCCCCATTCTGTGGAAAAGCAGCACAAGTGTGAGCTCCTCTGTCACTCTGATTTCTCCTCCTATTAGCATGCTTCTTGTCAGCACATGTACTGATTTGATCCTTGTGCTCAGGGCCGCCATCAGGAATTTTGGGGCCCCTTACACAGCTTCAGGCATGGGCCCCCTGGAGCAGAGGAGAACCGGGGGGGGGGTTGCTGCCACCGCAAATTGAGAGGTGGGGGGCAGCCGCGAATTGAGAAGTGGGGGGTGCCATAAACAAAAAAAGAACAAAAAAAAGGGGGGGTTGCCATCCGGGGCCCTGGGGACCTCTGGGCCCCTTACAAAAAAAAAATTCTAAAAAAAATTATTTTTATAAAAAGAAAAAGGGGGGTTGCCATCCGGGGCCCTGGGGACATCCGGGCCTCTGGGGGCCTCTGGGCCCCTTACAAAAAATAATTAATTAAATGTTTTATTTATTTTTTTAAGAAAAAATACATAAAAAAGGGGGGCTACCATCCGGGGCCCCGGGGACCTCCGGGCCTCTGGGGACCTCTGGGCCCCTTACAAAAAATAAAAAATAAATATTTTTATAAAAAAAAAAAGGGGGTTGCCATCCGGTGCCCTGTGGACCTCCGGACCTCTGGGCCCCTTACAAAAAAAAAAAAAAAAAATATTTTTTTAAAAAAATAAAAAAGGGGGGGTTGCCATCCGGGGCCCTGTGGACCTCCGGGCCTCTGGGGACCTCTGGGCCCCTTACAAAAAATAAATAAAAATAAAGGGGGGTTGCCATCCAGGCCCCTTACAGGTGTACTGCCTGTACCCCCTGATGGCGGCCCTGCTTGTGCTGCTTCTTCCTCTATCCAGAGGTGGACTGTTATTATTATTATACAGGATTTCTATAGAGCCAACAGTTTACGCAGCGCTTTACAATATAAAAGAGAGACAGTACAGTTACAATACAATACAATACACAAGGGTGAAAAGGGCCCTGCTCATAGGAGCTTACAATCTAATAGGGTGGGGCAAGTGCAGTGGAGGCCCGTCCATAGAGGGCGCACAGGCGCCGCCCCCCCATCCATGCGTCCGGCCCCCTGATCTACATATCAGAGCACCGGACTATGGATTCCAATGCGGTGTGGGTGTTTTTTTTTTTTTTTAAGGACGCGATTAGAGCCAGAGGCTTGAATAGGCTTCTAAAAAGGGTGGGCACAGAGTGCTGCGCTTCGAGACCCCCCAGTTGTGTTTCGCTATTTTCACACTAAAGTTCCTCCCCGCCAATCAGGAGGCAGGTCGTGACATCAGTTTTCCGATTGGCCAAAGTGTCAGGTGATCCTATTGGAGAGAAAGGAGACACGGCGGAGGAAGCTGCTGGAGGAGCAGACACCGGAGCCGCTGCCCGCACCGTCTGTTCCTAGGTATCCTCTGGTTCAGTGCAGGGGTATGGACTCTGGTGCTCTGGTCTTGATGACATCAGGACTCTATGATAGTTGGCTGGGGGAGTGCAGGCACTGCAGGGACAGATCTAGCAGTGGAGGGGCGAGGAGGGGCGAGTAAGGCTGGCCATACATGAGTCATTTTTTTTTTGTTCATTCAATCAGCGGGTTGAACAAAAGAAAATGACTTGATTCCCCCATCCACACACTCACTCAGAATACACTGATCAGCAGCGTCGGTGTTCTATTGAATAGTGCATCTCATCGGATAATGCCTCTGAAAATCTGCACATGCGCAGGACGTAATGTCACTCCAGCTGATATGTTGCGCAGCTGGGCTGGCGTGATGTTAACACTGTGCATGTGTAGATCGTCAGAGGTATTATCCGATGATCTGCAAATCGCGGAGGGAGAATCTAATTGTCAGATTCTGCCTCACTGTCTCCGCACATTTACACGACTTGACACCGTCCTGCAACACACCAAAATCTGCCCCCAAATCCGCTGTGCAAGATTCGCCCTGCAACACACCCAAATCCACCCAACAACAAAAGTTTTTCCCTGTGACTCCACCTATGACATCTCTCAAGTCTTGCGCATGCGCACAGAGACCGAGGCAGAATCTGACAATTTGTATCTCCTTCTACACTTTTCAGATTGTCGGATAATACCTCAGACGATCTGCGCATGCGCAGTGTTGATGTCACGCTAGCTGATCAACATATCAGCTGGAGTGACGTTAGGTCTTGCGCATGCGCAGACCGTTGGAGGCATTATCCGAAAATCTATTCGATAGAACACCGGCAGCACTGATCAAAAGATAATTTTCCAACAGGCTGGTTGTATCAGTCAATCATAGATCTACTTGTGTACAACCAACCTGTCCATACATGGATCGAAATTGAGCCAGTCTCTATTGAACCAGACAAAATTTCGATCCATGTATGGCCGGCTTTAGTAAATCTCCTGGTATTCTTCCCCTAGACTTAACCACTTGCCTGCTGGGCACTTTCACCCTCTTCCTGCCCAGGCCAGCTTTTAGCGCTGTCACACTTTGAAAGACAATTGTGCGGTCATGCAGCACTGTCCAACTGGACGACAACGAATGGTCTCTACATGTGGAGGTGTCAGGTGCAGATGCACTGATAGATCATTGGAAATGCAGAAGGACCTGTGCATATCTTCCAGTCCTGGTCAACCTTGGGTTTTCTACAAAGACTCCGAACAGAGGTTGTGGAGGTAGTGGCAGTGATGTCTTATTGGCCAATTAGGCCATGGTTCCCCTTGCTAGCACAGTTCAGCTTCCGGAACCCAGTGCCCCTACTCCTCAGGCCAGACCTTCTGTCACTGGGTGCAATTCTACATCCATGTCCAGCAAGGTTTCGCCTGAAAGTCTGGTTCTCGAGAGTGAAGGTCCTCCGCTGCTCCTCCAGAGTAATCTCCGCTCTCTTGAATACTAGAGGAATAAACGTAAACAACGTTTACGGGAGAATCTGATCAAAGTTTGTCCAATACATGTCTGCTGCTGACAGATCATGTGGTGCTCTAGAACAGGGCTAAAAATTTTAAGTCCTGAGCTACTAGCCAGGCCTCAAGGGTTACTCGCCACCAGTTGCCCCACCCAACCCCTACCCTGCCCCACCCCTAAACATGCCCTCATAAACTATCTCATGAAATTACACCTGAATGTTTTATGCAGAATTAAGCAACTTTATCCGTGCTCATCAATGCAGCCTCGCCCGTGTCCACCAATGCAGCCTCGCCCGTGTCCACCAATGCAGCCTCGCCCGTGTCCACCAATGCAGCCTCGCCCGTGTCCACCAATGCAGCCTCGCCCGTGTCCACCAATGCAGCCTCCCCGTGTCCACCAATGCAGCCTCCCCGTGTCCACCAATGCAGCCTCCCCGTGTCCACCAATGCAGCCTCCCCGTGTCCACCAATGCAGCCTCCCCATGTCCACCAATGCAGCCCGCCCGTGTCCACAATGCAGCCGCCCGTGTCCACAATGCAGCCCGCCCGTGTCCACAATGCAGCCTGCCCGTGTCCACAATGCAGCCTCGCCCGTGTCCACAATGCAGCCTGCCCGTGTCCACAATGCAGCCTGCCCGTGTCCACAATGCAGCCTGCCCGTGTCCACAATGCAGCCTGCCCGTGTCCACAATGCAGCCTGCCCGTGTCCACAATGCAGCCTCGCCCGTGTCCACAATGCAGCCTGCCCGTGTCCACAATGCAGCCTGCCCGTGTCCACAATGCAGCCTGCCCGTGTCCACAATGCAGCCTGCCCGTGTCCACAATGCAGCCTGCCCGTGTCCACAATGCAGCCTGCCTGTGTCCATAATGCAGGGGAGCAGAAGAGAGGAAGAGCATTGCCGGGCAGATGATAAGAGCACAGAGGGACATCACTGGAACAGCTTTCATTTCAATTCCCCGCCGCTCGGCGACACATACAGCCCCGCCCCCTGGCCGGGGAACTTTGATACTCGTCCCGGGATTGGACAGGTGATCTGTCTATCAAATTCCCCGGGACAAGGGGGCGGGGCTGTGTGTGACAGCGAGTGCGGGGAACACTCAGCTATTGAACTGAAAGCCGCTAGTGATGTCCCCACGCTCTGATCAACCAGCCGGCTCTCTCCTCTCTCTTTTCCTCCGCGAGCGCTGGGAGAAGGACTCCCATACAACCTGCGGGCCGGCGGTGCTCGCCCCCCCCCCCCTCTCCCAGGCAGCCCTTCCTCACCAGCCCTCAAAATCCAATCGCAAAATGCGAGCAGGCGAGTGGATTTTTTGAGGGCTGATCTAGAAATTCCAAATATTCTAGGCTTCCTCAAGTCGGATTTAGATCTAGCTCTATCGGTTAGCTCCCTCGGAGTTCAAGTGTCAGCTTTTCGGCCTTCACAGGTGTATTCCGGTCTAGGCATCTTTTCCTGTCTAACAATTCTTCAAGGGAGTAGCTAGGCTCAGACCTCAGAGTAAGCAGAGGTTTTCCAAATGGAGTCTCCATCTTGCTCTCAACTACCTCTCGGGAATTGAAGCAGAGTGTTCTGGGGCTGTCTCTGTTAAAGGCCTCTCTGTCAAGCTCGCCTTTTTCCTGGCTATCATGTTGGCATAAAAAGCCTCAGAGATTGATTCACTGGTCATGAAGAACTTTTCTTACATTCTTTCCAGTCAAGCGGTTTTGTTACCTATGCTTGACTCAATTCCCAAGGGTGCATTAGTCTTTCATAGTAGCCAAGAAATTGTTCTGCCAACCTTTAGAGTTCTAACTTGCGTCCTTTAGACGTGGGAGAGGGCGAGCTGTGGCTTATTTGGTTAAAGTGGTTGTAAACCCTTTACAACCCCTTTATGCTACAGGTAAGCCTATGTAGCACACACACCCCTTGTTCCTTCCCTTTGGTTCACTTATAGGAAAAGGGGCACACCATGCCATATGCCCGTACCCTCATGTGTGAAGAGGTTGAGCTGTGTAATGTACCTGGGTCTCTATGGTCAGGTTCCCCAGAGAATGGCTCCCGTCTTCACTGCAATAAAGACAAGTCTCTATTCCCCAATAACTCCAAGGTCCACACCAATTGCAACTCCAACGTAGAGTTTATTTCTCTCTTATGCATAATCCTTGAGCAGGAAAGGTTGGAGGAAGATCAGGACAGCAAGAGGTGTTGGAGTAGGTCCAGGCACAAATGAATACTTATTCACTACCCATATCTTCAGGTAGTCTCAGCTCATCCGGATAGTCTCCCATTAGAGTGGATCCTAACAGGCGGAATGATGCTCGAATCAGATTACACACACAGTCTCTGCCACAGACCTGGTGAACGTTGGTTCTGGTTTTAGGCCTCTAACGGGAAGGTGACATCCCTCCAGAGAGTTACCGAGCCCCTTCCTTCACTGTGATCTCTCACCAGTCCCTCGGAACGGTCCTCCCCCGGCCTCCTCATCTAGATACGGGTCTCCTCGCAAGGCAGCACCCTGGGATTCCTCCTCCCTCCGTGGGCTCCAGCCGAAGGTGCTGGACCCAAGGCCTTCAGTTGCAGCCCCAGGGCTAAAGGTGCCTGGGACAGATCCGCCAGTGTACCGGGCCAGGAACTCCACCCCAGGGCTAAAGGTGCCTGGGGTGGCCACGAACAGAATCACACGCTCCCGCGGTCCGACCCCCAGGAACTCACCCCCGACAGACAGGGTCTGCCCCTTTTATATCCCCTCCTGGGATGCACAGCAGGCCAACACGCCCACCATACCACCGCCGAGAGGGGACATCCAAGGCACAGCACTGTACCAGTGGTTCAACCCTGGCCTCCGATGGCAGCGCCACCAACAGGCCACAGGGAACTATACACCAACATCCCACCTGCAGTAAAAGAATGGTTTACAGAACCCTATCAAATAATGTGTTTGAGTACAACTACCACTCAAACATTCCCTTAGATTTTAAAGCCCCGCTACAGCTATATTAACGCTTACCTGTAGCTACCCAGGATATCTCCTAAACCTGCACGGTTTAGGAGACATCCCCTGTCCCCTGCATGTGCCGATGTCATTGGCACATGCGCACTGGGGCAAACTGAACCAATGGCACCTATGTGCCGTTCCTTCAGTCCGTGTGCAGTTACCGATGGCTCCCGCGCGGGAGTTACGTCATGCGGCTCAGGCCAATCATAGCGCCGGAGCCACGATACTCGGAAGTAACCCCCGGGAGAGATGTCACCGCCGGATGGGGGGACGAGGATGCAGGAGCTTCGATATAAGGTAAGTAATTCATAGTGAGCTAGTATGCTATGCATACTAGCTCATTATGCCTTTGTCTTGTAGGGTTTCTTTTTTTGTTTACAACTAGGGTTGTCCCGATACCGATACTAGTATCGGTATCGGTACCGATACCAAAGATTTGCGCGAGTACTTGTACTCGCGCAAATGCTCCTGATGCCCAGTCCGATACTTTTTTTTTTTTTCTCAGAGCGGGGGGCGGAGAGCGGGACGGAGAGTGTGCGGCGGGGGGTGGATACCAGGGCCGAGAGCAGGACGGAAAGTGTGCGGCGGGGGGCGGAGACCAGGGCGGAGAGCGGGGCGGGGGGCGGAGACCAAGGCGGAGAGCGTGGCAGAGACCAGAGCGAGTCTTCAGGCAGGTAAGTAAAATAAATCTGATCCAATTGCCTTGCCTGTCTGCTGCTCAAATGCTCCCGGAGCTGTTCCCCCTTCACCTCCATGCCGCTGTGCCCCCTTCACCTCCGTGCCGCTGTGCCCCCTTCACCTCCGTGCCGCTGTGCCCCCCCTCCACCCCCTCGGTATCTCAGGATGGAGAGCGGAGGTAGGAGCCGGTAAATCCGGCTCCTTACTTGTCAGAATGTACAGAGCCATCACTGACTCTGTCCATTCACATAACTGAAACATCGTAAACTGTGTTTACAATGTTTCAGTTTATGAATGGAGAGGAGCCGCTGTCTTCTCTCCATTCATTTTCAGTGCAGCTGAGGCTGCTGAGAGAGGGACTGGGGAATATGTGTCCCTAGACCCTTTCCCTGTCTCAAAGGGGAGATGTCAGAGGTCTGTTAAGACCCCCGATATCTCACCAAAGCCCCCCACAACAAGGCTGATAAAAAAAAAAGAATAAAATAAAATAAAAATTTATTGTAAAAAAAATAAAAAATAAAAACACACACACTGACACTGACCCCCCCCCCCTTAAAAAAATAAAGCATTGTAAAAAAAAAAAAAAAAAAAAAAATAGTAAAACAAAAAAAAAAAAATGTAAAAAAAAAAAAAATACTGACACATGAGATTAAAAAAAAGTATCGGTATTCGGTATCGGCGAGTACTTCAAAAAAAGTATCGGTACTTGTACTCGGTCTTAAAAAAGTGGTATCGGGACAACCCTATTTACAACCACTTTAAAGTGTATGTCTAGTAAACAGGGAATCCTGAGTTAACTCCTAGCAGGGCCTTCCTTCAGTTTTAGGAATCCCTCAGATATTGTGTAGTCAGATCTACAAACTACAGCTTCCTTCAGGCTTCAGAACGACTGTTCATTCTTCTGCCAAAAAGGACAGAGAAAACGTGCCTCATCTAGGATAAGGTGACCATATTTTAAAATGAAATCCGGGACATTTTTTTTTTTACTAGTAATGGCGGCAATCAATGACTCTTTGCCTGTCGCCGTTGCCGCCCACCTCACAGCCTGTCAAGTCTTACTCTCCGGGCCCCGGCTACTACTGGGTGGGGAGTGGAGGAAGATCACTCCGCCAGGGAAGGCAAGGAGATAAGCTGGCAGGCGGCTGGCCGGGACTTGAGCCAAGGCAGAAGAACATGGGAGCGGAGCTGAATGGACATGTGCCCAAAACTGAAGAAATATTCCCTCCGCTTCGACCAGCACATGATCATCAAAAAGGGGCACAGATAATGGAAAAAAATACACCCCCTAAACTAGTAAGAGCGGCGGAGCGGGGGTGTGCAATTCAGAATTTATTTTTCTATTCTGCACTGACTGTCTTTGAAATTGCCCCAGCCCCTGTTCAAATCCAATCCGGGGACAAAACCGGTGACAGACTTGGTCCAGGGACAGTGTCCTCAATCCGGTGACTGTACCCGGAAACCGGGGATGTCTGGTCACCCTAATCTAGGACGATTGTGGCATGGATTGTGTAGGCCATCCAACAGGCTCACAGAGCCAAGGGCTTAGCTGCTTTGGAGGTAGTGACTGCTCACTCAACCAGGAGTGGGTCTATATCTGGTGCAGCTTCGCCACATGTGGTTCCCAAGGTAATCTAAGCCAGCCTTGTGGTCCTCAATCAATACATTTGTGGCTCATTATTGTGTAGAGTCTTTCTACCTTATCCTCTGTTTATTTTGGCTTGCAGGTGCTGTCTGTTGACGGTACAAATTAAAGCCTTTGGGTTAGCATTGACCACCCCTTGAGTTAGGGTGACCAGACGTCCCCGTTTTCCAGGGACAATCCCCGTTTTCCGACTACAGTCCCCGGATCCCGTTTGTCCCCGCTTTTGTCCCCGGTTTTCCGGTCGGTAGCCAGGCTGCGGCAGTTTCCCGATGGACGGGGGCGTTTCCCGGTGGACGGGGGCGTTCCCCGAGACATAGCACATGCAGAGATGTTTAGACGTGTAGGAGGAGCTGGAGCGGCTCCAGCCTGCCTATGCTATGCTAGTGTAGTTAGTAGTGCTGTGGCCGCCACTCCTCCTCAGCTGAAAATCCATCAAATTACAAGACTCTTCCAGCATCCCGCCCCTCTCCTCCTACCTCTGCTCCCTCCTCCAATCGCGCTCCTGGCAGCATAGGGAGAGGACAGAGTACAGCGTTCCTCCCCTTCCCTCCGGTCCTGCAAGGCACTATGGGAATTGTAGTCAAGAAGTAGTACAGAGGGAATGTCCACAAGCAGGTGAGTTTTTATGCTAGCTAGCTAGCAGCTAACATAATAAAATGTTTCTCCTTCACTGGTGGGCACTGACAGGCAGCACTCATGGGCACTCATGTGGCACTATGTATATATGCAATTGATTATATATAACAAAAAAAAATCAAATATATGTGA
The DNA here is from genome assembly GCA_029206835.1 of Rana muscosa. Lineage (NCBI taxonomy): Eukaryota > Metazoa > Chordata > Amphibia > Anura > Ranidae > Rana > Rana muscosa. The sequence continues at coordinate 956,325,106 of CM055116.1, read as the reverse complement.
TAGTCAATTGTGCAAAAAACACAGCTATGTATATCAAAACTGTCCAAAAAAACTGTGTTTGTGAATCCAATGAAACATACAGGAGTTCTGTCCACAAATGGCATCTGCTGTAAGGTTGCTTTCACACTGGGGCAGCGTCGGCGGTAAAGCGCCGCTATTTTTAGCGGCGCTTTACCGTCGTTTTTGCGGAGGTATTCAGCCGCTAGCGGGGCACTTTTAACCCCCGCTAGCGGCCGGAAAAGGGTTAAAAACCACCCGCAAAACGCTGCTGCAGTGGCGTTTTGCCGGCGGTTCAGCCACGCTGCCCATTAATTTCAAAGGGCAGGAGCGTTGGAGGAGCAGTGTACATACCTCCTTTACCGCTCCAAAGATGCTGCTTGCAGGAGTTTTTTTAACATCCTGCCAGCGCATCGCCTCAGTGTGAAAGTACTCAGGCTTTCACACTGAGCCTGCAGGGGAGCTGTTTTTCCAGCGCTTTACAGGCGCTATTTGTAGCCCAAAAGCGCCTGAAAAAACGCCCCAGTGTCTTACTGAACAATGTGTCAAAAGGAAATCCTTAACATATTGGGGGTTATTTACGAAAGGCAAAACCACTTTGCACTACAAGTGCAAACTACAAGTGCAAAGTGCACTTGAAATTGCACTGAAAGCGCACTTGGAAGTGCAGTCGCTGTAAATCTGAGGGGAAGCTCTGAAATGAGGGGAAGCTCTGCTGATTTTATTATCCAATCATGTGTAAGCTAAAATGCTGTTTTTTATTTTCCTTGCATGTCTCCCTCGGATCTACAGTGACTGCACTTCCAAGTGCACTTTCAGTGCAATTTTAAGTGCACTTTGCACTTGTAGTTTGCACTTGTAAACTGCATTTGCTTTTAGTAAATAACCCCCATTGTGTCAGTGAACTGGAACCGCCACCTATAGGTGAAATAGCCGGAGCCTGTGATGTCATTTCTGGTGACTCCGATGTACGGAAGTGCGGTGAGGAGGTGATCTTAACCCTGATTTTTTTTAAATGCGGTTTACTGGTTTTATTGTGAGCAGATATTTTGCTATCTTTAATAAAATTGTTTTACATTGGCAATATTGTGCTAGAAATATCTGTTTTATTCTGAGTGGCTTATGAATTAAGAGGCAAGGATTCAGAGAGTCAAAGACCCCCAGAGAGCGATGACCCTTGTGATGAAAGGGATTAGGACCTAAAGATCTCTGCTATAAAAAGCGTAATTTAACCGATCGTCATTCCTTGAGGTGAGCGGCTATTTCACCTATAGGGGGCGGTTCCAGTTAACTGACACAATGGGGGTTATTTACGAAGGGCAAATCCACTTTGCACTACAAGTGCACTGCAAGTGCACTTGCAGTGCACTTGGAAGTGCAGTCACTGTTGATCTGAGGGGGACATGCAAGGAAAATAAAAAACAGCATTTTTGCTTGCACATGATTGGATGATAAAATCAGCAGAGCTTCCCCTCATTTCAGAGCTTCCCCTCAGATCTACAGTGATCTACAGCGACTGCATTAACAAGTGCACTTTCAAGTGCACTTGCAGTGCACTTGTAGTGCAGAGTGGATTTCCCTTTAGTAAATCAACCCCAATATGTTAAAGGGGTTGTAAAGGTAAAAAAGTTTTTTCACCTTAATGCATTCTATGCATTAACGTGAAAATACATCTGCGGATTAGCGCCCCCCCCCCCCCCCCAGCCCCAGTTTAATTACCTGCCTCCTGGAAAGTCCCGCCTTGAAAGAGCAGGCTTCTCGGCTCATTCATTGGTTGATTGAAAGCAGCGCAGCCATTGGCTTGCGCTGCTGTCAATCACATCCAATGACGGGGGGCAGGGCCGAGTGATAGAGTGATCGACTATAGCCGCCGGCTGTATCACAGGAGCGCCCCCGCAATAACTCACCACTATGCTCGCTCGCATATAGGTGATGAGTTATTGTGGGGAGGAGCCAAGACAGCCACAGAGGGACCCCAGAAGACGTGGATCGTGGCCACTCTGTTCAAAACGAGCTGCACAGTGGAGGTAAGTATAACATGTTTGTTATTTAAAAAAAAAAAAAATTATGTTTACAACCCTTTTAAGGATTTACTTTTGACACATTTCTCAGCAACAGCAGATGTCACTCTGTGGACTGAGCTCCTTGTATGTTTCATTGGATTCACTAACACAGGTTTGTTGGACTGTTTTGATATACATAGCTCTAATTGAACAATAATTGTATGTTTTTTGCACAATTGACTATCACTGATGGGTACTGAGATGAGGTGGCACTGATGAGGCGGCACTGATGAGGCTGCACTGATAGGCACTGATGGACACTGATGAGGTGGCACTGATGGACACTGATGAGGTGGCACTGATGGACACTGATAGGCTGCAATGATAGGCAGCAATGATGGACATTGATAGGTGGCACAAATGGGCAATGATAGGCAACACTGATGGGCAGTCCTGGTAGGTGGCACTGATAAATGGCACTTATGAGAAGGCATTGATGAGCAGCTCTGATGGGCTGCACTAATGGGCACTGATAGGTGGCACTCATGGGCAGCACTTATGAGAAGGCATTGATGGGCAGCACTGATTGGCACTGATAGGCTACACTAATGGGCACTGATAGGTGGCATTGATGGGCCTGTATTGATCACAGGCTGTGACAGAATGTGAGCAAAGTACTGCTGATAACCAGCAAGTCTGTTTACATTTGATCAGCTGTGATTGGACACAGCTAATCACATGGTAAAGGGCCACTGTGATTGGCCCTTGACCCTGATCTGTGGGCACAGCGGTCACTCAGCACACCAGATGTACACCCCAGCAGGTGCTCGGGGGCGTGGTTCCAGGAGGATGTCCATGGATGCCCTCCTGGAACAAAAGATCAGAGCTGTTGTCATCTTTCGGCTATAGCGCTGTTATAAAGTGGTTAAAGGAGCAGTTTCTCACGCGATCCTGTCACGCCACAATCACGTGTGTGTGTGTTTGAGCTTTGGGGTGCACACCCTAATGCAATGGGCTGCGCACACCTATGGATGGCAATGTAAAGTAATGAGGAGAAGGAGAGACGTGTTAGAACAGAGTAGGAAAGAAGAATCATGAGGATGAAGATGACCATAAGGAGGATAATGGAGATGATGGAAGGAAAGTAACAAAGTGATGGTGAGGATGGTGATAAGGACATGATGACAGACTGTCATGGACAGTGATGGGGATAATAATGGATGGTGAAGACAGAGATGACAGGGATCTTGTACAGTAATGGGGGAAGTGAGAAAAATAGGATTTTTATAACAGCTTACCTGTAAAATCCTTTTCTTGGAGTACATCACGGGACACAGAGCGACATAGTCATTACTAATGGGTTATATAGTTACCGTCAGGTGCTGGCACTGGCAACTTCCAAAACCGGAAGTACCCTCCCCTATATAAGCCCCTCCCATCCGGGAGCACCTCAGTTTTGTAGCAAAGCAATAAGTGTCCCCAAAGAGGGGCGGGAGCTCTGTGTCCCGTGATGTACTCCAAGAAAAGGATTTTACAGGTAAGCTGTTATAAAAATCCTATTTTCTTTCTCGTACATCACGGGACACAGAGCGACATAGTCATTACTAATGGGATGTCCTAAAGCAATGCCAAATGAGGGGGGGGATACACCATATATAAGCTGAGCGCTATCAGACATGAGGATCTTTTGCGGCCTGCAACACACTGCGCCCAAAGGCGACATCCTCCTGACTTCTAACGTCCACCTGGTAGAACCTAGTAAACGTGTGTACTGAAGACCATGTTGCGGCCTTACAGACTTGAGCCAGGGAGGCCTGGTGATGCACTGCCCATGAAGTTCCAACTGCTCTCGTGGAGTGCGCCCTAACTTTGAACGGAGGCGGTCTACTTCTCAAGCTATAGGCTTGTATTATGACCTGTCGAATCCACTTGGCTAAAGTAGATTTTGACGCTGCCTGACCCTTTCTGGGGCCTTCCGGCAGAATAAACAAAGTATCCGTTCTGCGAATCTGAGCAGTGGTTTTTAGATAAGCTTTAACTGCTCTTACTACATCCAAAGAATGCAATAACTTTTCCTCTACCGAAGTAGGCTTGGGGAAAAAAGAAGGAAGAACCACATCTTGGTTCAAATGAAAACTCGATACCACCTTAGGAAGAAAGGCTGGATGAGGACGTAACACTACTCTGTCCTTATGGATAACCAGATATGGCTCCTTACAGGACATAGCTGCTAATTCCGATACTCTTTTAGCCGAACAAATGGCTACTAGAAAAATCAATTTCCTGGTGAGAAGCACTAAGGAAATATGCTGTAATGGTTCAAATGGTTGTTTCTGTAGAACCGACAGAACCAAGTTTAGATCCCATGGACATATGGGAATATTAACCGGAGGACTAATACGCATCACTCCTTGTATAAAGGCTTTGACTAGTGAATGCGAAGCCAAGGGCCTTTGAAAAAATATTGACAAGGCCGAAATCTGACCTTTGATAGTACTCAAGGCAAGCTTCCTATCTACAGCCCATTGTAGGAAGTCCAGAATTCTACCTATTACGTATTTACGTGGATGCCATTTCCTGGCCTCACACCAGGCGATGTACGCCTTCCAGATTCTATAGTAGATCTGCCTGGATACCGGTTTCCTGGCATTGATCATGGTAGACACCACAGCATTAGAGAGCCCTCTCCTTTTTAGAATGTGGGCTTCAATAGCCAGGCCGTCAAACCTAGGGCTGGTAAGGAAGGGTGGTATATCGGTCCCTGCGAAAGCAGGTCCGGACGATGTGGGAGGGTCCAAGGACTCCCCACAGACATTTTTACAATCTCCGCGTACCATGCTCTTCGGGGCCACGCTGGAGCCACCAGAATCACTGGTTTCTTTTCTACCCTGATTCTGCGGAGTAATCGAGGTAACAATTGTGGCGGTGGGAATGCATATATCAGCTTGAACTGATCCCAAGGGAACACTAGGGCATCCGAGCCGCACGCTAGGGGATCCCTTGTCCAAGAGACAAACCTGTCCACTTTCGTGTTGAACCTGGATGCTAGCAGATCTACATCCGGTGTTCCCCACCGCTGACATATTGTCCGGAAAACCTCGGGATGAAGGGACCATTCCCCTGGGCATAATTGTTGGCGACTTAGAAAGTCCGCCTTCCAATTCTCCACCCCTGGAATGAATACCGCAGATATGGCTGGGACATATCTTTCTGCCCATCTCAGGATGTAATTTACTTCCCTTTGGGCTGCACGACTCCTGGTGCCCCCCTGACGATTGATATATGCCACTGCTGTGGCATTGTCTGACTGAACTCTGACAGGGGACCCTTGGAGTTTGGATGTCCATGCTACTAGGGCATACCGGGCTGCTCGTATCTCTAAGAGATTGATGGGCAGGGCCTTTTCCGCATCCGACCATCTGCCCTGGAGAGACCATTGCTCCAGTACTGCTCCCCAGCCTAAAAGGCTGGCATCTGTAGTGACCACCTTCCAAGAAATCGGACTGAAGGATTTCCCTCTTTCCAGATTCCGGGGAACCAACCACCAACGGAGGCTTCTGCGAACGGAAGGGGACAAGGACATTGGTACGTCCAGAGCCTGAACTTTTTTGTTCCAGGCTGACAGTATGGCCCTTTGCAACTTCCTTGAATGGAATTGACCGTAGGGTACTGCTTCGAATGATGCCACCATTTTTCCCAGCAGCCTCATGCACAGGCGTATGGATGGCTGTCTTTTTGAACCCACTAAGTGGATCAAATCTCTCAAAGACGACCCCTTTTCTCGAGGCAAGAAAATTTTTCTCTGGTCTGAATCCAGCCTTAGCCCCAAGTATTCCAGACTTTTGACTGGTTTTAGGGCTGACTTGTCTCGGTTGATAATCCAACCGTGATATTCCAGATACTTGATTGTCTCGTGAACAACCACTTCTAGTTTTTCCACTGAGTGGTCTATCAGCAACAAGTCGTCTAGATATGCCATTATCGTTACACCTCGTGTTCTTAGATTGGCCAATAATGGGGCCAGAATTTTTGTGAACACTCTTGGTGCTGTGGCCAGACCGAAGGGTAAGGCTCTGAACTGAAAATGGCGCCCTTCTATCGCAAAGCGTAGAAATTTTTGGTGGGCTGGAAAGATGGGGATGTGCAAATACGCATCTTTGATGTCGATCGAGGCTAACCATTCCTCCCCTTGTAGGGCAGTGGTTACCGATCGGATCGACTCCATCCGGAAAGTCCTGATATGTAGGAATTTGTTTAGCCCTTTTAGATTTAATATGGGCCTCACGTCCCCGTTTGGCTTCGGAACTGTAAAGAGGTTTGAGTAAAACCCGAACCCCCATTCTTCCAGGGGGACCTCTATAATTACTGCTTGAAGCAATAATTGTTCCAGTGCCAACAGGAGGGATCCTCTCTTCTGGGGATCCCTTGGCACGTTCGACCTTATAAAGCGGGAAGGAGGGGAGTTTTTTAACTCCAATTTGTATCCCAGATTTACTGCGGAGAGCACCCATCTGTCTCGGATCGTGTCCCGCCAGGTTTCTGAGAACAACTGAAGTCTTCCCCCCACCCGATTGGGTGGGGGCAACCCTTCATGCATTTGACTTTGGGGGAGGTTTTGTACCTCTCCTGCTCCAGGGCTTCTTGTTACCCTGCAACTGTCCCTGATTTTTACCTCCGGGATTTGACCGGGGAGGCCGTCGGAACTGTTTCACAGCCGATGTCCTAGGGACTGGAGAAGCCGGCCTCTTAAAAGAGGGACCTCTAACTCTATTTTTGACCGGCAAGAGTGTACTTTTACCGCTGGAAATTCTCTGGATATACTTGTCCAGGTCTTCCCCGAATAAGCGCTCCCCATGAAATGGGAAGCTGACCAGCAATTTTTTACAGGGAGCTTCAGCAGACCAGTTTTTGAGCCATAGAAGCCTGCGCATATGTACTACAGACAGCGTAAGGCGGGAGGCCTGATGGATTGAATCCTTTATAGCGTCCACCGCAAAGCATAAGGCTCTAGGTAGATCAGCTAGAGCAAGAGCCTGCTGATCTGGCACGTCCCTTAAGACCTGTTTCAACTGATCCTTCACTGCTTGGCAGACCCCTATAGCTGCCACTGCTGGTTGTGTCACCAATCCTGCTGTAGAAAAAGCAGATTTCAATAAGGACTCCAATTTTTTATCTATTGGGTCCTTGAACATTTGGACATTTTCCACCGGACATGTCAGTGATTTATTCACACAAGAGATGGCTGCGTCCACTGTAGGGACCTTCCATTTTCTGACGAACTTATCCTCCATAGGATAGACCACCAGAAATCTCTTGGGGGGAGTAAATATTTTGTCAGGATGCTCCCAATCCTGGTAAATGAGCCCCTCCAGTAAAGGATGGATCGGAAAAGAACAAACAGTCTGGGGAGCTTTTAGCGACCCCAACGAGGAGACAGAAGAGGAGGATGGCTCCGCAAGTGGCATTTTAAATGCTGATCGGACCATATTAGTCAGGGACTGCACCCATAACCTCTCAGCATGCGATGCTGAGAACGGCTCCTCCACTGTTGATTCCTCTACAACTGAATCAACCTCATCCTGATCCCCCTCAGGTAGGTCGTTCTCTGTATGGGACTGTTGCTCTGTTAACAGGCACTCTGAGGGAGGAGACGGAGATCGAGCGCTTTTCTCCTGTGACAGGGAAGCAGCAATTAGTGCTGACAATCTCTCTTCCAGCCCTCCCAGAGCTGAGGAAAAAACCTCCTCTGTTACATACACAGGAGCAGGTGAACTGGGGACAGCCACAGTACCAGGTACTCCTGGGGGTGCCCTACGGTCACTAACCTCTGATTCTTCAGCGGAGACTGGTGCAGCCAAAGCATGCCCAAGATCCTCAGAGCCCGATGGAGACCCCCTATTCCTCCTGGAATTTCTAGTCCCGGAGTTTTTAGACGGCATATTCCTAAGCCACAAAGCTGAGGTATTCCAGCCGAAAATACACCAGTTACTGATAATAGTCTAGCATAAATGCTGCTATAATAAACAGTTGGTGTCTACTAATGTGCCTTTCTAGGGGATGCCTGTATCAACCGCTTGCTGTATGCCTTTAAATGTTGCCAGCTCTGTCTCTGTACTTCATAGCCAGCTTACTGCAATAATGTGGCTTTTTTAAAACCTGCTGGGACGCCCGCACATGCGCAGAAGCGCTGCGGCGCGCACAGAGCGTCATCCCCCAGGCCCCGCCCCTTTTTCCGGCCACCTCTATATATAGAGGCGCGTGCACGCGCACGCGCGCGGCCACGTGCGCCTCGGCGCTAATTTTCAAACATGGAAACCAGGGACAGGAGCCAGGGCCCCCTTTGCCGCAGGCCGGGGGATAGACGAACACTGCAACATGGCAGAGGAAACAGTTTCCTGTAGGAGAACTCACCAGCTGCCTGGACTTTGCTCTCTGAGAAGAAACTAGTCCATATGACAAGAAAAACATTCCACAGCGGCCTCTAGTGGACAAACACAGGTACTGCAGTTTAATATACTAAACATATATAAAAAAACATTCTTTTTTTTTTTTTTTTTCTTGACCACCATTAAAAATTATTACATTTTTTTTAGTAGTTACAGGCATGCACAGATATTAGCGGGAATACCGTTAGGTAACAGACAGAAAGACAAATTAGGCTTGGGGGTCCCCCAATAGAACCAAGTTCCTGGGGGCCCCCACTTACCTATTCCCCGCCGCAGGACTTTGTTTGGTCCACAAAAGCCCAAACTTCACCTATCACGGCAGGCATTGTAATCAAACCTTCAGGGACCGGGTTCCCAAGGATTCCACTCCCCTGGACCTGTATAGCACCCTGCACAGAAAACATCTTGGTCGTGGGTATGACCAGAGCTCTGGATCCCAGGGTCCAGCTCTCCTAAGAGAAGCATTACAGGCAGAACCTTGCTCTTCTCTGCAAGGCCCGGGTACCGACCGTTTAGCTATGAAGCTTTTTTGGTCGGATCCGGAATAGCTTACTGAGGCCCAAAAGAACCTGTACGCAAGCTCAGTGAAAAACACATGTTTCTTCTTGGCCAACACCTTAGACACTGGCAAAAAACTGAGGTGCTCCCGGATGGGAGGGGCTTATATAGGGGAGGGTACTTCCGGTTTTGGAAGTTGCCAGTGCCAGCACCTGACGGTAACTATATAACCCATTAGTAATGACTATGTCGCTCTGTGTCCCGTGATGTACGAGAAAGAAAGTGATGTTGAGAATGATGAAGACAGTAAAGAAGACGATATAGACCCATAATAACAAATGCAGTTCTAGACAAACATTCACACGACACAGTCACAAACATATACATGCAGACATACTGAAATGCACAGTCACATACTGACACAAACAACAAAACAGTAGTGTGACTTTTGGATACTGGACTTTTTTTCCCTTTTACAGTATAGTTGTTAGCAAGTAAACATGTTTTTGATGAAATCCCTATGTATGTATTATATGTTCCTTGGTGCTGGCTGAAATGCTGAGTGGAGTGTACTTCTGGGAGGGGGATTTGGTTGACTGATTCCATTATAATGTTATAACCTGCTTAGGGCTTTTATGGAGCTTAATTTTCTTGATTAGGGGGGGTGGGGGGTTTTGGGAATTGCAATAAATGTATGAGTTCATATGGTTGAAGGAGGCGTTATGAAAACTAACTTCAAATTGTCCTGTTTAGAATTTGTGGAGAAAATCTCCAAAAACAAAAATATTCTCAGGCAGATTCATTCCTCTGAGAAATATGCAAGTTGAAGGGTTACTCTGCAAAATGTTGTAAAACTCCTCCAGTATTCTATGTTGCTTTTGTTCCTTTAACATTTGTAGTCTTATAACAGTTAGCTATTAATATTTGATTATTTATGTTTAAAGGTATCCTATGTGTTGTTACAATGCAATCTTTTACTGTCCTGAATTGTTAATTTATTGTTCATTGTTATTATTGAACCAAAATTCTTTGGTAAGAATAAAATACAAAATATGCATCGAAAAGTTTTATCTCCATCTTATCTTCTTAACATTTGGTAGTCGTATCCCAAAAAATTCTAAGAATTATCTTTTTTTATCTCATGGACGAAATGTGAGAAATAACGTATATATCATATAATCCTTCTGTAACGGGAAGGCCCGGGGAACTCAGAATCGCTTAGAAAGTATGAGATACCCTTGCTTCAGCTTCCCCAATGCCTCTTATGTGTGAACCACCCTGTGTCCCTATTGGGGGCACAGGGTGAATAAAAAAAACCCACTATGACCTATGATAGCCACATTCAATGCTGTATATACATTGCATATAGATTGGATGTACACTGTGGTTGGGGGTTGTGTAATCATTGCTGTGATGAGGTGGGGGGGGGGGGTGATTTACATTCTATTGTCCATTGTGGCTTGGGGGAATTAAGCCTATAATTATAGGTTGTGGAACTAGCAGCCAGACAGGTTAATTGAAGAGATGCTGATGAGTCACCTGCCTGCTTGTGTTGTAAATGAATCTAGAAGGGCTTCTGAAGACCCTTTTAGTGTGAATAGGGATAATTAACTCTATGCTTGTGTGTATTGTACTCGGCAGACAGACAGGCTACAAATCCTTTCATTGTGAGATGTGTATTGAAGGTCGTTATGTTTCTATTGTGTAAAGTCTTTTGATTGGGAGACAAAAGCTAGCCTAACAGACGTCAAAATAATGTGTATTGGGTCTTGTTATGTTGTGGGTGGAGCTGGACCATTGTTCATTTTAAACTAATGCAGTATTGGATGTGTATAAAAGTTACAATGTTTTTTTCAATAAAGAGAGTCTATCCTGGAAAGATACAGAGTGCGTCTCGTTCTTTTGGAAGGATTAGATCCTATGGGAAATGGTCGCCTGACTCTGGGGTGTCGGTAGCTGATGTGAGTTCGGAGTGGGAATATCCTAAACAGCGTTAACCCCCTTTCATATTTGGGGTGTCGTTACACCTTCCATAAACATTTACCACATACACTGCATGTATAATTTGAGGAATATGTGCTTATAAAATCGTTTACCATTTACCAAAAAAAAAAAAAATGTCCCCTGATTTCATTTTGAAAATCTGGTCACCTTACCTTGAATGTATGGCTAGTTAGTTCCCATATGTATGCTGCCATGGAGTCTGTCAGGAAAACTGAAAATTTCCTATCAAATACTTACCATAATTTTTTCTTTTCCTGGTATGGCAGCAGGAGTGTCTGGAGTAGGCTAGGTAAGGAATGTGGCCTCTGGCTCCAAGCAAAGATTTATGGGAGTGGGGTCCTATAGGGGAGGAGTGGAGGCGGGGTTAACCCATATGTATGCTGCTATCGAGTCTATCAGGAAAGGAAAATTATGGTACATATTTGATAGGAAATGTTCAGTTTGAAGCCTCGTACACACAATCGGATTTTCCACAGACAAAGCGTCAGACTTTTGTCCGAAGGGCGTTGGCCAGAAACTTGTCTTGCATACAAATGGCACACAATTGTCGGGAAACAAATACGAACGTAGTGACGTACTACGTGAAATTTCAGCTCTTGAGCGCAACCCTTTGGGCACCTTCTGCTAATGTCGTGTTTGGTGAGCATTGATTCCGAGTATGCGTGTTTGTACTTTGGACTTTTGTGTGACGGACTTGTGTATACACACACACACAATAGGAAAATCTGACAACAGACCGTTGTCCGTGGAAAATTTATAAGCCTGCCATCCAACATTTGTCGATGGAAAGTCTGACAACAATTGTCTGATGGAACGTGTAGCGGAACCTCACTCTCCCTCTTTCCTATTGTGAGTGGCTTGTGTCTAGGGGTATCTGGGAGAGGAGAGTGCTGGAACACTATGCCAAGCTCTCCCCTCGTGTGTGTAGGAGGGTTGAGCAAAGTTAGTTGATTTACCTCCCGGGTCTGTCAACTGCATACGAAGCCTTGTTGTTCCCTGGAAGCTTGTCTGCCAATAATAGAGAACCCACACCAAGCGAAAGTCCAACACTCCTTTATTTCTCATACAATACACTGAACACACTCAGTTGAACTTCCAATAACAGACGAACATGAGGGTGTGGGAACGAGTAGGCCCAGGCACAACTGAACTCTCCTATTCCTTTTCTAGCGAATAGGCCTGGCGCACGGTCTCTGCCACCGACCATGAGTTTTGGTCGCTGCCACAGACCGGATGAACTGTTGAGGCCCCTGCCACAGGCCTAATAGCAGGCCCCTGCCACTGACCTGAGTGAAATAGTTGGACCGCTGCCACCGGTCATTGAACATGAACCACCTTCCTCTCTGAACTTGGCCCCTGTTCGGGAAAGATATCCATCCGGACGGTCTCCAGAGGTTAACCCGGCACTGGCAATTTGCTGCACCAGGTCTTCGGGTCAGTCCCTCCTCTGATCCCTTACGCCTCTGGATTCGGGTGCCCCACTCCCGGGGCCCCCTAGGATAATCCCTCCCTCGCGGGACCCAGAGGAAGGTACTGGGCCCCAGGCCTCCGGCTGAGTACCTCACCCCAGACTGAAGGTGTCTGGGATGGAACACGAACTCCAAGTGTCCAGGCCTAGGCCGCCTGGACACCGACCGCAACCACAGCCCTCAGGCTGAAGGTGCCCGGGACTCGAACCTCGTGGCGAAGATGTCCGCCCCCTTTATACCCTCTCCCAGCAAGCACGGCGGGTTCCCCGCCCCGCCGTACAACTGCTACGAGAGGTCACAAAGAGTATGGCACTGCAGCGATGGTTCAACCCCGGCCCAAAGTGACAGCGCCACCTGCTGGGCCGTAGGGAACTATGCATCACTGGTGTCCTCACCAGTTTAAAAAGTACATACCCGCTACAAATGTACAAACGGTCGGATTTTATTCCAACAGTCTGTCATCACACAATTCCCGTCGGAAAATCCGATCGTGTGTACGAGGCTTTACTCTTCCTATCAATAACTAATGATACTGTGGTCAGTGCTGTGAGACAGACGTAGTAAATGAGAACCATGACTCATATTTTACACAAATGGTTTCTGTTGAAAGTTTCATGCTTTTTGTTTGCTTTGTAAGGTGATCTAAGGATATCCCAATACTGTACAGTATATAAATGAAATGATGTCTAAAAACTTAGCATATGTAAAGTCATAATTTTTGGCCGCATTTACACTTTCATAGACCCTTCAGCCCTCGTTCACACTGAACACGGTATTGAAATCGTGCGAGTTCAGATTTCAAAGCCGCATTTCAGTTGGACTTTGGGAGCGACTTGAAAGACATCTGTGTGGCTTCATGCACAAATGTCTATTGAAATCGCCCCCGAAGTCACCAAAAGTAGTGCAGGAACTACTTTTGGAAATTGGTGCGGCGCCGCAAAGTCAGCATCGCACCGAAAGGGATGCTCCTATTGCCGGCAATAGGCTCCGATTTGACATGCGATTTGATCTCTTAAATTGCATGTCAAATCACGCCGATGTGAACGAGGGCTTAAAAACTAAAGCCCCGTAAACACGATCGGACTTCCATCAGACTTTTCCATGGATTTTGGTCCGAAGGGCGTTGGTCGTGAACTTGTTCTGTATACAGATGGCCCAACATTTTCAGCCAACATACATCAAACCACGTGGTTTTTCAGCTCTTTACCGCCACCCTTTGGGCAACTTTTGCTATTGTTGTCTGGTGTTTAGCATTGGTTCCGAGCATGCGTTTTGTACTTTGGATTTTAGTTGGACGGACTTGTGTACACACGATTGGATAATCCGATGTAACAGATTAATTGCCAGACAGTTGGTAAACATGAACAGCCAACACGTCCATCAGACAATTAAGGCCATAAAATTGGATCGTGTGTACGGGCCTTAAGATTGGTTTAATATACATAATGAAGTGCTAAACTACACATCTATTTGTTAATCTCCCTTGCTGACAGCTGTCTCTGTTGCAACGTATTGAAATCAATGTGCTGCAAATGAGGTGATCAAGATCAACAGAGTGATTATTTCATAGGCCTCATGCACACGGAGCTTCTGAAAAAGCCCCTCTGAACACTGGAACTGCTGACATGAAAATAAGGCATAAAAAACTCACCAAGGGCCACCCGCGTATTACACATGAATTTTTGCATATAGTGTTTGAGTATAAATGCAGTCTACTGGTCGAGATAAAAACTTAAAGTAGAACTAAAGGTAATTCATTTTGGATAGAGTCAAGCCCTGTACACACGATCGGTTTTACCGATGAAAACCGTCCGATGGAATGTTTTCATCAGACAAACCGATCGTGTATGGGACCCATCGGTCTTTTTTCCATCGGTTTTAAAAAATAGAACATGTTTTACATTTTTCCGATGGATAAAAAACCGATGGCGAATTCGGATCGTCTATGGGCAAGTCCATCGGATAAAAAACCCACGCATGCTCAGAATCAAGTCGACGCATGCTCAGAAGCATTGAACTTCATTTTTCTCGGCTCATCTGAGTGTTTTACGTCACCGCGTTTGGAACGGTCGGTTTTTTGACTGATGGTGTGTAGGCAAGACTGATGGAAGTCAGCTTCATCGGATTTCCGATGGACAAAACCATCGGATTAGAATCCATAGGATATCCGATCGTGTGTACGAGGCTTTAGGGAAGGTTATAACCCCTGTCTGATTGCAGAGATTTCCCTTAAGCCCCATACACAGGGTCGGACTTTTGGCCAACAAACTTCATTTTGAGCAAGTTGGACCAACAATCCGACCGTGTGTATGCTCCATCGGACAAACTTTTTTGTGTTTTTTTGTGTTTTCATCGGACAAAAGTTGGGTCTGCAAACGGACAAACTTTTGGCCAACAAAAGTCCTATGGAGCAAAGTCCTGCCGTGTGTACAGAAAACCATAGGACTTTTGTCCGATGGACAAAACAACTAATGTTAAAATCAACCAACAATAGCAGAAGTTGACCAAAGGGTGGCAGTAAAGAGCAGAAAAGAGCTGAAAAACCACGTGATGTTGCAAAAAGTTTTGGGAAAGTTTGCAGAAAAGTCCTGTGGTGTGTATGCTATGGGTGTGCCCGGCCAACTCCGTTCGGACAAAAATCCAGGGAAAAGTCTGATGGAAGTCCGACCGTGTGTATGGGGCTTTACGGTAACTTCCTGTCCTATAGCCAAACAGTAAGTAAGAGAAAATCCCTGCAACTTAGGGGAATTATTTGGGACCCCCAGAACTAGTGTCCACATTGGAAGATTTCCCCTCTATTACTTTTCTGGGGACAACCCGAAATGTGGTATTTTATTTTTACTTTCACTTTCAATGATAATGATAAACAGGACAAATAAGAAGGATGAATCTCCCTAATGGGGACATAGGCAGCAATTAAAAGTGGTTGTAAACCCTTGTAAACTTTTTTTTTTTTATCACATCTCCAAGACAAAGGCATAATGAGCTAGTATGACTAGCATACTAGCTCATTATGCATCACTTACCTTAGATCGGGGGCCCCAAAGCCGTCCTCGTCTCCCTCTCCAGCCGCAGCCATCGCTGCGGCGATAGCCGGAATGTTACTACTGGGTATCGCCGCTCCAGCCAATCACAGCGCCGCTCCGGAGCGGCGAAGACGTGACTCCGCGCATGCGCACGGGAGCCGTCAAATCCGGCTAAGCCGGATTTGTGAATGGGATTGACCTATGAATGTGCTGTTGTCTACGGCGCGCATGCACCGTAGACAACGGTGCTTTATTTCTTTTTCGTACATCACGGGACACAGAGCGACTTAGTCATTACTAATGGGTTATATAGATACCTTCAGGTGCTGGCACTGGCAACTTCCAAAACCGGAAGTACCCTCCCCTATATAAGCCCCTCCCATCCGGGAGCACCTCAGTTTTTTGCCAGTGTCTAAGGTGTTGGCCAAAGAGTAACATGTGTTTTCACTGGGCTTGCGTACAGGTTCTTTTACGGGCCTTAGTAAGCTGTTCCGGATCGGGCCTTGTAGAGAAGAGCAAGGTTTTGCCTGTAATAACTCTCTTAGGAGGGCTGGACCCTGGGATCCAGAGCTCTGGTCATACCCACGACCAAGATGTTGTCTGTGCAGGGTGCTATACAGGTCCAGGGGAGTGAAATCCTTGGGAACCCGGTCCCTGAAGGTTTAATTACAATGCCTGCCGTGATAGGTGAAGTTTGGGCTTCTGTGGACCAAACAAAGTCCTGCGGCGGGGAACAGGTAAGTGGGGGCCCCCAGGAACTTGGTTCTATTGGGGGACCCCCAAGCCTAATTTGTCTTTCTGTCTGTTACCTAACGGTATTCCCGCTAATATCTGTGTATGCCTGTAACTACTGGAAAATGTAAAATTTTAATAGTAGTCAAGGAAAAAAAAAAAAAAAAAAGGGAGACCGCGGTACCTGTGTTAAACCACTAGAGGCCGCTGTAGTCCATTTTTCTTGTCATAGGGATCTTTGGCTTTTTCAAGTCAAAAGATCCAGGCAGTTGGTAAGTTTCTCTGCGGGAATCCACTTCCTCTGCCCTGTTGCTGCGCTCATCCACCGCACAGGCCCTCCGGCAAAAAGGGCCCTGGCTCCTAGTCCCTGCTTGATTTCAAAAAAGAGCGCCAAAGGCGCACGGGCGCGCGTGCGGGCGCGTGCACGCCCCTCCTATGAAGGAAGAGGGGCGGGGCGGGTGGATGACGCTCGATGCGCGCCGCGGCGCTTCTGCGCATGTGCAGGCGTCCCAGCATGGATAAAAGACACAGTACAAGTGTCAGCTGGATGCAAACAGAGCTAGCAACAAAACGGTGGCACACAGAGGCGGTTGATGCAGGCATCCCCATAGAAAGGCACTTTAGTGGACACCAGCTGGTAGATAGCAGCAACTGTGTTAGACTATTACCAGCAAAAATTGGTGTATGACGACGGGAATACCTCAGCTTTGTGCTTAAAGGATATGTCGTCCAGACGCTCCGGAAATAAGTCTTCCAGGAAGCCAAAGGGGTCTCCATCGGGCTCTGAGGATTTTGGGCATGCTTGTACTGCACCAATCTCCCCTGAAAATTCAGAGGTCAGTAGCCGTAGGAACCCCGCAGGAGTACCTGGTGCTGCGGCTGTCCCCAGTCCACCTGCTCCTGTATATATAACAGAGGAGGTTTTTTCCTCAACTCTGAGAGGATTGGAAGAGAGATTAACAGCATTGATCGCTGCTTCCCTGTCACAGGGAAAGCGCGTCCGATCTCCGTCTCCTCCTTCAGAGTGCCTGTTAGTGGAGGAACAGCCCCACACAGAGATCGACCTACCTGAAGGGGATCAGGATGAGGTTGATTCGGTTATAGAGGAATCAACAGTGGAAGAACCTTTCTCAGCATCTCAGGCTGAAAGATTATGGGTTCAGTCTCTGACTAACATGGTCCGATCAGCATTTAAAATGCCTCTGGCGGAACCATCAACCACTACGGTTTCCTCGCTGGGGTCGCTGAAAGCTCCCCAGGCTGTCTGTTCCTTCCCAATCCACCCTTTATTGGAAGGGCTTATTTACCAGGATTGGGAGCATCCTGATAAAATATTTACTCTCCCCAAGAGATTTCCAGTGATCTATCCCATGGAGGATAAGTTCATAAAAAAATGGAGGGTCCCTACAGTGGACGCAGCCATCTCTTGTGTGAATAAATCACTGACATGTCCAGTAGATAATGTTCCAATGTTCAAAGACCCAATAGATAAAAAATTGGAGTCTTTACTAAAATCTGCTTTCTCTACAGCAAGCATGGTGACACAACCTGCAGTAGCAGCGATTGGAGTCTGCCAAGCAGTGAAAGATCAGTTGAAACAAGTCTTAAGGGACTTACCAGATCAGCAGGCTCTTGCCCTAGCTGACCTACCTAGAGCCTTGTGTTTTGCGGTGGACGCCATAAAGGATACAATCCAACAGGCCTCCCGCTTTACGCTGTCTGTAGTACATATGCGTAGGCTTCTATGGCTCAAAAACTGGTCTGCTGAAGCTCCCTGTAAGAAATTGCTGATTAGCTTCCCATTTCATGGAGAACGCTTATTTGGAGAAGATCTGGACAAGTATATCCAGAAAATTTCTGCCGGTAAAAGTACACTCTTGCCGGTTAAGAACAAGAGTAGAAGTCCTTCTTTCAAGAGGCCTACTTCTCCAGTCCCTGGCACATCGGCTGTGAAACAGTTCCGACGGCCTCCGCGGTCAAATTCAGGGGGCAGAAATCAGGGACAATCACAGGGTAACAAGAAACCCTGGGTCAAGAGAGGTACAAAACCTCCCCCCAAGTCATGAAGGGTTGCCCCCACTCAATCGGGTGGGGGGAAGACTTCAGTTGTTCACAGAGACCTGGCGGGACACCATCAGAGACAGATGGGTGATCTCCGCAGTAAGTCTGGGATACAAGCTGGAGTTAAAAGACACTCCTCCTGCCCATTTTATGAGGTCAAACGTGCCAAGCGATCCCCAGAAGAGAGGATCCCTCCTTCTGGCACTAGAACAACTATTGCTCCAAGGTGTAATCATGAAGGTTCCCTTGGAAGAAAGCGGGTTCGGGTTTTACTCGAACCCTGTCACAGTCCCCAAACCAAATGGGGACGTGAGGCCCATATTAAATCTAAAAGGGCTAAACAAGTTCCTACATATCAGGACTTTTCGGATGGAATCGATCCGATCGGTGACCACCGCCCTACAAGGGCAGGAATGGTTAGCCTCGATCAACATAAAGGATGCTTATCTGCATATTCCCATCTTTCCGGCCCACCAGAAATTTCTACGCTTTGTAGTAGAAGGGCGCCATTTTCAGTTCAGAGCCTTACCTTTCGGTCTGGCCACAGCACCACGAGTGTTCACAAAAATTCTGGCCCCACTGTTGGCCAATCTAAGAACACGGGGTGTAACGATAATGGCATATTTAGACGACCTGCTACTAATAGACCACTCAGTGGAAAAACTGGAAGTAGCTATTCACGAGACAATCAAGTATCTGGAATATCACGGTTGGATTATCAACCGAGACAAGTCAGCTCTAAGACCAATCAAAAGTCTGGAATACTTGGGGCTAAGGCTGGATTCAAATCAGAGAAAGATTTTCTTACCTCCAGAGAAGGTGTCGTCTTTGAAAGATTTGACCCACTTAGTGGGTACAAAAAGAAAACCATCCATACGCCTGTGCATGAGGCTGCTGGGAAAAATGGTGGCTTCATTCGAAGCAGTACCCTACGGTCAATTCCATTCAAGGAACTTGCAGAGGGCCATACTGTCAGCCTGGAACAAAAAAGTTCAGGCTTTAGACTTACCAATGTCCCTGTCCCCTTCCGTTCGCAAGAGCCTCCATTGGTGGTTGGTGCCCCAGAATCTGGAAAAAGGGAAACCCTTCAGTCCGGTTTCTTGGAAGGTGGTCACTACAGATGCCAGCCTCATAGGCTGGGGGGCAGTACTGGAGCAATGGTCTCTCCAGGGCAAGTGGTCAGAAGCAGAGAAGGCCCTGCCCATCAATCTCTTAGAGATACGAGCAGCCCGGTATGCCCTAGTAGCATGGACATCCAAACTCCAAGGGTCCCCTGTCAGAATTCAATCAGACAATGCCACAGCAGTGGCATATATCAATCACCAGGGTGGCACCAGGAGTCGTGCAGCCCAGAGGGAAGCGAATTGCATCCTGGAATGGGCAGAAAGATATGTCCCAGCCATATCCGCGGTTTTCATCCCAGGAGTGGAGAATTGGAGAGCGGACTTTTTAAGTCGCCAGCAATTATGCCCGGGGGAATGGTCTCTTCACCCCGAGGTTTTCCAGGCAATATGCCAGCGGTGGGGAACACCGGATGTAGATCTGCTAGCATCCAGATTCAACGCAAAGATGGACAGATTTGTGTCTCGCACAAGGGATCCCCTAGCTTGCGGCTCGGATGCCCTAGTGTTCCCTTGGGATCAGTTCAAGCTGATATATGCATTCCGACCGCCACAATTGTTACCGCGATTAATCCACAGAATCCGGGTAGAAAAGAAACCGGTGATTCTGGTGGCTCCAGCGTGGCCCCGAAGAGCATGGTACGCGGAGATCGTAAAGATGTCAGTGGGGAGTCCTTGGACCCTCCCACATCGTCCGGACCTGCTTTCGCAGGGACCGATATACCACCCTTCCTTACCAGCCCTAGGTTTGACGGCCTGGCTATTGAAGCCCACATTCTAAAAAAGAGAGGTCTCTCTAATCCGGTGGTATCTACCATGATCAATGCCAGGAAGCCGGTATCCAGGCAGATCTATTATAGGATCTGGAAGGCGTACATCGCGTGGTGTGAGGCCAAGAAATGGCATCCGCGTAAGTACGTAATAGGTAGGATTCTGGACTTCCTACAGTGGGCTGTGGATAGGAAGCTTGCCTTGAGTACTATCAAGGGTCAGATTTCGGCCTTGTCAATATTTTTTCAAAGGCCCTTGGCTTTGCATTCATTAGTCAAAGTTTTCATACAAGGAGTGATGCGTATTAGCCCTCCGGTTAGTATTCCCATATGTCCATGGGACTTAAACCTGGTTCTGTCGGTTCTACAGAAACAACCATTTGAACCATTGCAGCACATTTCCTTGGTTCTTCTCACCAGGAAATTGATTTTCTTAGTAGCCATTTGTTCGGCTAAAAGAGTATCGGAATTAGCCGCCATGTCCTGTAAGGAGCCATATCTGGTTGTCCATAAGGACAGAGTAGTATTACGTCCTCATCCAGCCTTTCTTCCTAAGGTGGTATCGAGGTTTCATTTGAACCAAGATGTGGTTCTTCCTTCCTTTTTCCCCAAACCTAGTTCGGTAGAGGAAAAGTTATTGCATTCTTTGGATGTAGTAAGAGCAGTTAAAGCTTATCTAAAAGCCACTGCTCAGATTCGTAGAACGGATACTTTGTTTGTTCTGCCGGAAGGCCCCAGAAAGGGTCAGGCAGCATCAAAATCCACTTTAGCCAAGTGGATTCGACAGGTCATAATACAAGCCTATGGCTTGAGAAGGAGACCGCCTCCGTTCAAAGTTAGGGCGCACTCCACAAGAGCAGTTGGAACTTCATGGGCAGTGCATCACCAGGCCTCCCTGGCTCAAGTCTGTAAGGCCGCAACATGGTCTTCAGTACACACGTTTACTAGATTCTACCAGGTAGACGTTAGAAGTCAGGAGGATGTCGCCTTTGGGCGCAGTGTGTTGCAGGCCGCAAAAGATCCTCATGCCTGATGGCGCCCAGCTTATGTATAGTGTATCCCTCCCCTCATTTGGCATTGCTTTGGGACGTCCCATTAGTAATGACTAAGTCGCTCTGTGTCCCGTGATGTACGAAAAAGAAAAAGGGATTTTTATAACAGCTTACCTGTAAAATCCTTTTCTTGGAGTACATCACGGGACACAGAGCTCCCACCCCTCTTTTTGGGACACTTATTGCTTTGCTACAAAACTGAGGTGCTCCCGGATGGGAGGGGCTTATATAAGGGAGGGTACTTCCGGTTTTGGAAGTTGCCAGTGCCAGCACCTGAAGGTATCTATATAACCCATTAGTAATGACTAAGTCGCTCTGTGTCCCGTGATGTACTCCAAGAAAAGGATTTTACAGGTAAGCTGTTATAAAAATCCCTTTTTTTTGTAAAATATCTCCTAAACCGTGTAGGTTTAGGAGATATTTCTTGCACCTACAGGTAAGCCTTAATCTAGGCTTACCTGTAGGTGCAAGTTACATAAGTGGGTTTACAACCACTTTAAACCTGTCAAGTGTTCTAATCCCTCTTCACTCTATCCAAAACAAAAAACATTTTTTGCCTTTAGCTATACTTTAATCTAGCCATTGAAATGCATAGCGTTTAAAGTGATTCTAAAGGTTGTAATTTAAAAAAAAAAAAAAATGTCCTACTTACCTGCTCTGTGCACTGGTTTTGCACAGAGCAGCCTGGATCCTCTTCTTTTTGGATCCCCCGCCGGAGGTCCTGGCTCCTCCCCCTCTGCCAAGTGCCCCCAATAGTTAGCCTCTTGGTATGGGGGCACTCGAGCAGGCTTGCTCCTGAGCTGCGCACCTGTGAATGGACATTGTTCATTCACACAAAGAGTGCGGCTCTGTGCTGTGATTGACAACAGCAGGAAGTCTTTGGCCCCCACTGCTGTGTGAGCCAATGAGAGGAGAGAAACCCAGGAGACTCACTGCTCTCATGCACTTTGCTAATATGGTATGGTGTGTGGTATAAAGGGAGGCTGGGGGTGGGGGGGGGGGGGAGACGCACCCGGAAGTTTTTTTTACCTTAATGCATAGAATGCAAAGGTATAAAACCTTCTGCCTTTAGAACCACTTTAAGTGTTTACATGTTTTTTTCTCTCAAGAATGCGCCTTTTGGTGTTTTTTTTGTTTTTTTCAGCTTGTAAACACAACTATTTCACTTTGCCTATAAATGTGTGCAAGAACTCATTGGTGGTTATTTACGAAAGGCAAATCCACTTTGCACTACAAGTGCAAACTACAAGTGCAAAGTGCACTTGAAATTGCACTGAAAGTGCACTTGGAAGTGCACTTGCTGTAGATGTGAGGGGTAGATCTGAAATGAGGGGAAGTTCTGCTGATTTTATCATCCAATCATGTGCAAGCTAAAATGCTGTTTTCTATTTTCCTTGCATATCCCCCTCGGATCTACAGTAACTGCACTTCCAAGTGCACTTTCAGTGCAATATCAAATGCACTTTGCACTTGTAGTTTGCACTTGTTGTGCAAAGTGGATTTGCCTTTAGTAAATGACCCACATAGGCTTACATAGACCTGTTGTGTTTTTAAGCTCTGTGTGCATGAGGCCATACAGTGCCGTGAATTGAAATCAGCCAGTGAACATATTAAAATTCATGAAGCATTGCAGCAATGCTGAAACGGAAAGTCTACTAAGTTTCCATAACCTGGATTTTGTCATCTTTTTTTGTAGCATTAATTGTGCAATTTTTTAAGTCTTTTTCAAGTCTTGCTAGGTGGGACTGAAGTGATACTAGATCAGGTTTCTGGAACAGAAGACAAGCGATGTTAGAATTGCGGTGTTTTAGTAAAAAATGTAATACATTGCAAATTATCAATTATTAGACTTTTTCCCTCTGGGGAGAGGGGAGTCTTAAAGGGGTTGTAAAGGTTTGTTTTTTATTTTCTAAATAGGTTCCTTTAAGCTAGTGCATTGTTGGTTCACTTACCTTTTCCTTAGATTTCCCTTCTAAATATTTTTTTTCTTTGTTTTCTTTGTCTGAATTTCTCACTTCCTGTTCCTCCTCAGTAAGCTGTTCTGGCTGACTCCACACCACTCGGATGATGGTGTGAAGTTTACTGAGGAGAAACAGGAAGTGAGAAATTCAGACAAAGAAAAAAACCATTTAGAAGGTAAATCAAAGGAAAAGGTAAGTGAACCAACAATGCACTAGCTTAAAGAAACCCATTTAGAAAATAAAAAACAAACCTTTACAACCCCTTTAAATATACTAGTGGCAAGTAAAAGAGGATAGGATTGTAGCGGTGCTAAAGACAAATAGTACATATAAAAAATATATATAAAAAATATATTTTTATTAGTAAAAACATATACAAAAGGGTTCAATAAAATTGGTTATCCGAGCATAATCACTCGGATCCTCTCTACCTGATCCTCATAAATATACTAGTAGATTTAGATACACTAACAAATTAAAGCCATATTCCAGCTAATACTTTATAAGCATCAAACTGTTTTTTTTTCTCTTTTTGGCATAAAGGTTTTACATGAATAAATAAAGCTGATCATTGTAAGCACCCCTGTCAGTGGTAAATGGTTTGTCTCATCGCTGTGTAGCGGCCTCATCCCTCACTCCCTTTCTCATGCTCGGCTTGTCTTTCTTCGTCTAGGGGTTTCAGTGCTGGGGGAGTGATGAGATACACCACGGCCCATGTCCTCCATAGCTGAGAGGTGAAGGCCAGAAGATTGGGTTTTGTGTAGGTGTCCTAGAGTCAAGTCCAGTACTTCGTCCCTGACTCCTTTGCTCCTAGTAACCAGAGTTCCACACAGTGAATAGGTCCAACTCAGTTTTATTCTTCTTGGTGTACAAACATACTGCTTCTTCTACTGAGTAGTGATGGGGAATAGATCGAGGCACAATCCCTTCCCTTCTCCTGCTAACCACTGTGGTATCACCAGTGGCGGGTAGTCACTGCCACTGACTATATTGAGTAGAATGTGGATTACCTTCGCTAGCATGGCCCCTGTCAGGGGAAGGAAATCCGTCCAAGGGAGAAACCGGAGGCCTCTCTGTCACCAGCAATGCTGCTCCGGACTCTTCAGAGAAGTTCCGCACACCAGCTCTCATGAACTCAGACACGGGCACCCAAGGAGTTAGGGCCCCCTCGGATTCCTCCACCCTCGCGGAACTCAGTCGAAGGTACTGAGCCCCAGGCCTCTGCCATAGTACCTCACCCCAGGCTAAAGGTGCCTGAGATGGACTCCATCTCTCGCTCCGGCTAGGTCAAGGGCACCTAGGCCTGGAACACTGGAACGCCAGCACCCAAGCTGAAGGTGCCTGGGTGCGGCCGAGTCCTCCCACTCCGGACTCTGAACTCTGAACCCCTTTGGTAAGGGCGTCCGCCCCTTTTATCCCCTCTCTCTTCGCGCCACAGCGGGTTCCCCGCCCCGCTGTACCAGCTCCAGGGGAGGACAAAACGGTACAGTCTTGCGGTGTAAGCTCAGCTCCGGCCCAGGCAACAGCGCCACCTGTGGACCACAAGGAACCTCACACCACCAGAGTCCTCCAAGAACCAGAAAAAGGTCCCGGATTCCCTAGCAATTAGTGCATCTGGGCTACACTACCACCCAGATGCTTCCCCTAATATCAAATACCCGCTACACTCTCCCCCTAGTGATTTGACACTGGTCCCCAGTGTCTGGTGCAAATGCATGTCTCCAAAAGAGTGGCAACACAAGTTCAACCCAGAGACAAACTACACAATCTAACCCCGGATTGTGCCAAGACCTAAATGGGAAAAGGGAAAACATAAAACAGCACAACTATAAAACTTTTCAATAAAACACTTTAAACATCTCACACATTTACATTCTTCCCTCCCCCTGGCTATCTAAGGACCACCCATTCTCAGCAGCCTTGATAGACGAGTCTCCTGCAGAGGTAAAGAAAAGAAACATACATCCTAACAATACACGTGTGTCTGCTTGGAATGAATGGGTCTATCCGAAAAGAAACCCACTCGCTCCAATAAGTGCTGCATAATGTCAAAAAAAAAAAACAATCATTGCGCAACACTGCCACCTGGTGACAATGCCGCGGTCAAGACACTCATCACTTCCAGATGAACATTTTCTCTCTGTGACTCTACACTGACTAAAAACCCCAAAGTCACTGATTTCTCTGATGTGCAAGGAGAAGGAGGGAGAACAAAACAAGAACAGCTCCCATTTTCTCCAAAGAGTAGAACTGCCCAAATGCAAAAAAACTAGGGCACAGTCCCTGTGTTCTGGTGAAGGCACTCCAGAAAGTTCAACAATGAACAGCAAAAGAACACACAGGAGTCTTTCTCTCCTAAAGGTAAAACCTTGGATGCGGTAGGAACACAGGCTTCAAATGTCTGTCCAAAGCCTCCACATGATATTCAGCATTTCCTCCTTCCTTGCGGCAAATCACCACTCTGTCCGCATGGATATGCCTTCCCAGCATCCACTTAGCTTTACAGTCCTGGAACTTCTTGGTGACCGTCGGTGAACAAGAAAGGTATCGCCGTGCTTGCAGTACTTTAAGTTTGTCCCACACAAAGGTATCATACTATCTTTGGCGAAAAACTTCCACCTCATAAAGCAGTTCTCGAGGCAGGTACGGGTATTCCCACCCATACTCCTGGGCAACCTTCTGGCCGAAGAGACGCTGCAGCCTTGACAAAGGTGGCATGGTGGCCCAGTCTCCTTCTCCAGGCAGAACAATCGCTTCTGGGTGGCGAGGTGCGTTCACCACCTTGGTAGATCTGGGCCTAGCAGCCCGCAGTGACTTGCGTTGCACTCCCGCAACAGGAACAGGTGAAATGGATGTTGAGTCCAGAAGAGGAACTTCGGACAGGGGACCAGATTTCTTCCCTAGGCACGAGGCCTCCACCCAGGGTGTACTATCTCCAGTAGACATGGGCAGGTCCCTTGTGACACAGGACGAGGGTAGCTTCATCTTGTCCCATCCCTTCTGGTGGAAGATTTTGTCTATCTCCCCATCACTGCCATTGTCAGACAATGAGTCCAGGTCAGAGGTGTCATAGCATTCAGCGGACAAATAATTCCCAGTCACAGAACTATCCCCCTTGACGGCCTCCATCGACTGTGGGCTTCCGCCACTTTTAACCACACAGACAGTCCCAACCCCTGGCTCACCTGGGCCTTCAGAAGAACGGGGATGTCCAGGACTCTTCTCTCCGGATCCATCCAGACCAGGCAAGCAGCGGGGCGAAGCTCTTCCACGACCACACGAGGCCATCACTAGGCCGACTTTCCTCTTCGGTGGTCAGAGCAGGGAGCTGCTGGTGACCGAGGCAGCATCCTCGGATTTTTCTCTTTCCATCTCCGCTTGGGCAGTCACTTTGCCCGGATCAGTGCGCACGGGAAACGCACCAGCATTGATCTCTCCTTCCGGAGTGGCAGTCCCTGTGAGGTAGTTGAGGTGGAAAGCCCGAGGCTTTTCTGTGAACGGTTCCACCTCAAAGAGAAACTCCTTGCAGACCTCACATCGCCCGAATGGCTTCAGCTGAACCACCAGTCCCGAACAGCCAGGACAGATCACACCGAGGGCCTCCATGTCTCTGCAGGTGTACAGAGCCAATCGCCCCCCAAAGCCTTAGTCTTATCCCCGTATCCATGATCGGAGCAGCCAGAGAAGTCATCTCCATTCCTGAAGAAACTGAAATCCATGGAGTAGTTGAAGTCATCTTCTCTCTTCGCTGCTCCATTACGCACTGACCCACACGCGCCGGAATCTCCACGTGCGTACGTCCACATGGCCAGACTCCTCCCACACTCTGCACTTGTTCGCGGGCTTTCTCTTCTCCCCGCCCATGAACTACGCAGCTATGGGTTGCCTCGTGGCGAGTTGGCCAATATGGCCGACCTACTCGGAACTCCTCCGGGCAGCAAAGTTCAAATTCAGACACCATACACATCATCCCGGATACGATGCCCCCACGTGTAGCGGCCTCATCCCTCACTCCCTTTCTCATGCTCGGCTTGTCTTTCTTCGTCTAGGGGTTTCAGTGCTGGGGGAGGGATGAGATACACCACGGCTCATGTCCTCCATAGCTGAGAGGTGAAGGCCAGAAGATTGGGTTTTGTGTAGGTGTCCTAGAGTCAGGTCTAGTACTTCGTCCCTGACTCCTTTGCTCCTAGTAACCAGAGTTCCACACAGTGAATAGGTCCAACTCAGTTTTATTCTTCTTGGTGTACAAACATACAGCTTCTTCTACTGAGTAGTAATGGGGAATAGATCGAGGCACAATCCCTTCCCTTCTCCTGCTAACCACTGTGGTATCACCAGTGGCAGGTAGTCACTGCCACTGACTATATTGAGTAGAATGTGGATTACCTTCGCTAGCACGGCCCCTGTCAGGGGAAGGAAATCCGTCCAAGGGAGAAACCAGGGGCCTCTCTGTCACCAGCAATGCTGCACCGGACTCTTCAGAGAAGTTCCGCACACCAGCTCTCACGAACTCAGACACGGGCACCCAAGGAGTTAGGGCCCCCTTGGATTCCTCTACCCTCGCGGAAATTAGTCAAAGGTACTGAGCCCCAGGCCTCTGCCATAGTACCTCACCCCAGGCTAAAGGTGCCTGAGATGGACTCCATCTCTCGCTCCGGCTAGGTCAAGGGCACCTAGGCCTGGAACACTGGAACGCCAGCACCCAAGCTGAAGGTGCCTGGGTGCGGCCGAGTCCTCCCACTCCCACTCGGGACTCTGAACTCTGAACCCTTTGGTAAGGGCGTCCGCCCCTTTTATCCCCTCTCCCTTCGCGCCACAGCGGGTTCCCCGCCCCGCTGTACCAGCTCCAGGGGAGGACAAAACGGTACAGTCTTGCGGTGTGAGCTCAGCTCCGGCCCAGGCAACAGCGCCACCTGTGGACCACAAGGAACCTCACACCACCAGAGTCCTCCAAGAACCAGAAAAAGGTCCCGGATTCCCTAGCAATTAGTGTATCTGGGCTACACTACCACCCAGATGCTTCCCCTAAATTCAAATACCCGCTACACTTGTAAACTGATACATTTGCAGTAGAGCTTGTTCTTGGCCAGAAAAAAATAGAAGGAAGAAAGCCTAAAAAAAAAAACGAATGAAGCCATCACATCTAAAACTGGTTAGCTGCAATATAAAAAAATGTTTGCTTTTGGGTTTAATACTGCTTTATCAGAGCCCGTCCAGAGTCGGCGAGAGTGGTGGCCTCACTCGACGCGGAGAAGGCTTTTGACTCGGTCGAGTGGGGCTTCCTCTGGGGGGTCCTTTCCAGGTTTGGATTTGGCCCTAGTTTCATGACATGGCTGCAGATGCTGTATGCTAATCCGACGGCCAGAGTACGCATGAATGGCTGTCTCTCGGACAGTTTTCCCCTGCAACGAGGTACGCACCAGGGGTGCCCCCTATTGCTGGGACTATTTGCGCTGCCACTAGAGCCCTTGGTCATAGCCCTACGGGAGGAGGACAGGGTGAAAGGTATAACAGTGGGTGTGATAGAGGAGAAGGTGTCCCTTTATGCGGATGACACCCTGCTCTACCTTGCAGATGCATCTGGGTCACTGGCTAGGGCTCTGGAGCTATTCGACCGCTTCGGGAGGTTCTCGGGCATCCGCATAAATTGGGCCAAGTCGGTTCTGTTCCCACTGCATCACTCCGTCCCTAGATTAGACACGGGTACCCCCCTCAAATGGGTGGATGATTTCACGTACTTGGGTGTAAAGATCACCAGTCTGACGGACACATTCGTAGAACATAATGTCCAGCCTCTCTTGTTCCAACTGACGGCCAAATGCGCAGCGTGGCGTACCCTCCCACTGACCCCAGTCGGTAGAGTCAATCTTCTGAAGATGGTATATCTCCCGAAATGTTTATATTTCTCCTGGAATTCACCTTCGCATATCCCAGGGCCTTTTTCAGGCGCCTTGAGGGTATAATGACCTTGTTTGTGTGGGCGGGGAAGCCACCCAGAGTGGCAAAACGCATACTCTACCTACCTCTCTCTGCAGGAGGATTAGCGATGCCCAACTTCCTCATATACTATTGGGCGGCAATCCTGGTCACGGTCAGGTGGTGGTTTTCCCAGCCTAGACAAAATCCAGCGGTGAGACTAGAGACAGCTATACTAGGGTCCTATGTGGCATTGAGCAACCTAGCATTTAGGGGGCTCAGGGCTCCACACGACCTGACAGGGCCTATGAGAACGACGCTTAGGGTATGGAAAGAGGCCAGAACAGTTTATCGCAAGCCAAATTGTGCATCCCCACACACTTCACTATGGGGCAACCCCACGCTGCCCCATTTGAACAACATCCCGGACCTATCATTCTAGGCTGGGCTGGGGATAACTTCCCTGAAACACGTTATTAAAGACGGGAAACTTATGCCCTTCACGGAACTGAGCTCATATTCCCTTCCCAAAACCTCTAAATTTAGGTACTTGCAACTGAGACATGCCATGAGGGCTCAGTTACCGGAGGCACTGACACTCAAGTCTGAATCCATTGAGCGCCTGCTCATTTCCAGCGTAATGGGGAAACCCCTCTCCACCCTCGAAATATAGAAAAACAAAGAATTGATTGGTGTACTAAGTCTGCCAACATTCTATGTATCATCAAATAAAGTTTATGCACCAGGTGCATTGGAGGATGCCCCCATGGACTTTGTATGGCAGAAATAGATAGTATCGCGAGTCAGATTTGGGTAAAAAGATTGGCACACAAGTGCCTACTTTATTAATATTGTGGCGGTGGGACCCTGTGCGACCTTAAAGAGTGTTGGTTTACGCCAGATTTTGTAGAGAAAGACACGCTGATTGCACAGCTGTATGTTGGGCTATTTAGTTCTGACCTGACTATGGCTCAGGGCTCTGCCCAACAGACAGGAAGTCTGCGCCATCCCTTTGAGAGGAGTCAGACGCTGCATGGGTGCAGCCAACGTATGCATGTCTGCAGTAGGTAGATGTTATTGATGATTGAGCAACAAGGTGCTGATCAGGAGTAAGCTAGGAGAGAGCTTAACTCTAGGAAACTCTGTTTGTTCTGAGGAGCAGACCTAAGGCCTAGGCTAAAGGCCTGAAACAGCCGGAGGGCAAGAATGAAAGCCAGGAGGCTAAAGTTTTGAGTATGCAAGATACAATAATGGTGGAACCCCCCCCCCCCCCCCCCCCTGTGAGGGCTACTGATGTATTTGTGAACTTTTTTTGCTTTTTAAATAAAAGTGGGCTACCAGGCCCTTAAAAATACAGTTCTGGACTGCACTAAAAAACGCACCTACCGCTGGAGTCTGATCACCCCAATCCTACAATATATAGAAAATAAAAAGAGTGCACTGTGTGAAACACAGAGTAACTTTAAATATACAATAGGAAAATACATGAATCATCATACATAGAACATATTCAAATAGCCCAAAATACTAAATCCAATTTGTTGCTCAAAATGTATTTGAGATCAGCTGGTTGGATTCACATACAGATACCCATCATGTTTTGGAATTTTACTGCACTGGTGTGCGTCTTTTCCTTCATCAGGGGTGGTATTGTAGTTTTAGGAGGCTAATGTTCGTATCTGTAAATATAAGTACAATTGTATAATATGTATAAGGAGAACAACCTCATCACATTGTAAACAAGCTTGTTTTTTAACAATTGCAATAGTAACCAAAGGTACTCACATGTGTTAGATTCAGAAGAGATTAATTAGGAATATCTGTACCTGACGGTAGCCTATGACACCAAACCCACGCGCACACTCGACAAATGGAGGGAGGACATCCCCTGCCCTGGGAGAAGACGAATGGGAGGACTGTACATCAACCTATATCCCATCCATGATAGCGGCCAAGGATAGATTTATCCAGTTGAAGTTTATTCACAGGGCGTACTACACCCCACCTAGGATGGCCAACATCTACCTGAACTTAGACCCTTCATGCCCCAGATGCAACACAAAAATAGGCACATTCTGGCATATGGTGTGTGCCTGCCCGAAGATCCAAACTTATTGGGAACAGGTAGCAGGGAAACTGAGCGAACTATTGGGGACTCTGGTGTCAAGGGAACCTATGGTGCTCCTGCTGCGCTATTTAAGGGAGGTTGAGGGGGACAGGTATTCTAAACTCTGTGTTAATTTCTCACTATTCTATGCCAGGAGGGAGATAATGCTCCACTGGACGTCAGCCGAACCCCCTACACTGAAAGCCTGGCAAAAGGCGGTTGATTTAGTACTTCCTCTGTACAGGCTCACATACAAGAACAGGCAATGCCCGGCTAAATTTGACAAGGTGTGGGCTGCATGGGTGGACGCGAGTGGGTAAGGAGCCGGAGATGTGGGGGACCAACTGGTGGATTCCCCACCTTTTCCGGATGGGGGTTAACCAATCCCCCCTTCCCACTGGGTGGCACCCAACCATACCAAATAGAAACTATTTTAATACATAGCCTCCCCCCTCCCCCCCAGGGGAGGGAGATCGAGTACCCTAAGATTATCATGGACCGGACCTAGATGAGAATATACTTGTGATCTATCACCGGTCGAGTAATGGTAGAAATTATATTTTTTATGGATTGGTAGGAGGCTCAATATGGAGATTTCAGCTTGATATTGTAATTACGCAATATTTGTTTGTCGGAAGCTGACTGTATTGTAATACTGATTTGTTCAATAAAAACTTTTCTGTAAAGAAAATAAAAATACTGCTTTATCACAATTTTCCACTAGTTGATATTGCAGACACTCAGCATTGTACCTATTGTGGGGGGCTATGGTGTGCATATACTGCCAGTTGTCAGAGGAAGACTGCCAGGGGACAAGTAAGGATCGAATGGCCATTTAAAGTGACACATCACTTTCTTACAGGTTAACATTTGGGTCTTGTGATGGCTGTTTAAGGCTAGGTTCACATCTATGCGGGGTTGCGCTTCATGTGTTTTTCAGGCACGTTTTGCAGTGCATTTAGCAGTTTTAACCACTTCAGCCCTGATAGGGTTTGCCTCCTTAATGACCAGGCCATTTTTTGCGATGCGGCACTGCGTCGCTTTAACTGACAATTGCGTGGTGGTGCGACGTTGTACCCAAACAAAATTGACGTCCTTTTTTCCCAAAAATAGAGCTTTCTTTTGGTGGTATTTGATCACCTCTGAGGTTTTTATTTTTTGCTCTATAAACAAAAAAGGAGCGTCAATTTTGAAAAAAAGGCAATATTTTTTACATTTTGCTATAATAAATTTCCCCCCAAAAAAATATTAATAAAAAAAAGTCTTCCTCAGTTTAGGCCGATATATATTCTTCTACATATTTTTGGTAAAAAAAGCGCAATAAGCATATATTGATTGGTTTGAGAAAAAGTTATAGCATCTACAAAATAGTGCCTATATTTATGGCATTTTTATTATTATTATTTTTACTAGTAGTGGCAGCGATCTGGGATTTTTAGCGGGACTGCGACATTGCAGCAGACAGATCGGACACTTTTGACAAATTTTTTGGACCATTGAAATTTATACAGCGATCAGTGCTAAAAAAAAAAGGAACTGATTACTGTGTAAATGTCACTGGTAGGGAAGGGGTTAACACTAGGGGGCGATCAAGGGGTTAAATGTGTTCCTTCATGTGTGTGTGTTTCTAACTGTGGGGAATGTGACTGACTAGAGGAGGAGCCAGATCGCTGTTCCTAACTAGCAGGAACAGACGATCTGTCTCTCCTCTCCTAAAAGAATGGGGATGTGTGTGTTTATACACATCCCTGTTCTGGGTCTCGTGCCCTCGATTGCGCCCACCGGCCACGCGCATCGAATCCCCCGCCGTACAGCGGGCATGCGCGCGCCGCCTGCTATAGCTGTTTAAAGGGCCGACGTGCGCTGGTCGGCTAGTGGTTGAACCCTTGTTTTTTATGTGTTTTTGCATGCAGTTTCCATGCGTTTTGCATTTTACTTTTTTTTTTTCTCTTTAAACACACTGTATATAGCTGGTTGCTATGTAGGGGGTCAGGAAGCCGGCTGCCACATCCTTAACAACCGCTGTCAGGGTTCCCCGCTGAAAGCTGAATGTAAAACGTCAAAAGGGCCGACGTGCGCTGGTCGGCTAGTGGTTGAACCCTTGTTTTTTATGTGTTTTTGCATGCAGTTTCCATGCGTTTTGCATTTTACTTTTTTTTTTCTCTTTAAACACACTGTATATAGCTGGTTGCTATGTAGGGGGTCAGGAAGCCGGCTGCCACATCCTTAACAACCGCTGTCAGGTTTCCCCGCTGAAAGCTGAATGTAAAAAATCAAAATTTGCCGGCAAACAGAAATCGAGAAAAAAACAGCGTGGGGTCCCACCCCAGGTCCATACCAGGCCCTTCGGGTCTAGTATGGATTCAGAGGGGAACCCCCCCCCCCCCCCACACCAAATTATTATTTTTTAAATAGCGTGGGATCCTAAAATCCATACCAGGCCCTTATCCGAACATGCAGCCCGGCAGGTCAGGAAAGGGAGAGGATGAGCGAGTGGGAAGCACGGCTTTTTTTTATTTAGGAAGGTAAGCAGTGGCAAGAAAGAAGACAGCAGCGGGAGAAGACAGCACCAGGAGAAGACGGCAGCGGGAGAAGATAGCTCGGGGAGAAGACGGCTCGGAGCTATTTTTTTAATAAAATAAAACCAGCTCTTTTTTTTTTGTTTCACTGCTTTTTGGGATGAATGGGGGGGGGCGGGATCTGGGGGCCCCCTTGTTAAAAGGGGCTTCCAGATTCTGATATAGGCCCCCCGCCCGCAGACCCGGACAACCAGCGGCCAGGGTTGGTGGTAGAGGCCCTTGTCCCCATCCCCCCCATGTTGAAGGCATGCGGCCTGGTATGGTTTGGGGGGTGCTCGCTCGCCCCCTCCCCTTCCTGACCTGCAGGGCGGCATGCTTGGATAAGGGTCTGGTATGGATATTGGGGGGGCCCCATGACCCTTTTTTAAAAAAAAAAAATTGGCCTCCCCTCCGAATCTATACTAGACCCGAAGGGCCTAGGGGGGACCCCACGCAGTTTTTTTCACAATTCATTTTTTTTTTTTTACATTCAGCTGCCAGTGGGGTTGTCAAGGATGTGGCGGCTGGCTTCCCGTCATCTTCCTTAGCAACCAGCTATATATACAGTGTTTTAAACAGAAAAATAAGAAACGCAAAACACATCAAAAATCACATCACAAACAAAACACTTGCATTTCTGGTGCGATTCCATTGAATTCTATTGCAAGCAAAACGTGGAAAAAAAGTCCCCGTCTCTTTTCAAAAATGCACTGGCCACAAAACGCATAGATGTGAACGTGTACCATAGGAAACCATGTTCAATGAACTGTAGTACCATTCTGCAAACTGAAAAACAAACTAAAAAACGCATAGGTGTGAACCTAGGGTAAAGTAACACTGTCACTGCTATGTACTGAGCAGGTTAAAAAAACTCTAGTTACTGTAGGCGCTGAGCAGGTCTTAAGCAGCCTTCCCCTTGTGAAGTCCTTCTGATTTTAATAATGAAGCTTTTCTATTTTGCAGCACCTCTAACACTTCAGACTTATGACAAGTGTAGCTGCTCCCTCGCCCAGCCCTGAAGACACAAGCTGCCACACAATCTGAAAAGGCAGCATACCTGCACACAAATACTGACAGCCGACAACCTGTTATTAACAAGACTTGGTTTCTGCATACCCTTTTGAAGACTGCTAGTGAATAGTGATATATGTCTATGCATAAAACTTTTTTATGTGATATTGTTTTACTAATTAATAGTCATCTCCTACTGCAATGTGTTGCATAGTAGCCATTATACGTGATTGATACTGAAATTAGGCTTGTTATTTAAACGTATATTTACCTTTATACAACTGTGTATTTTAACCTTTATTTGGTTGTACAATGTACATCCAATAAGTAGGGCTCAAAATTTAAAGTCCTGAGCTACTAGCCGGGCCTTAAGGGTTACTCGCCACCAGTTGCCCAACCCAACCCCCTATCCTGCCCCCCCTAAACACACGCCCTGATAAATTATCTCATGAAATGACACTTAAATGTTTTATGCAGAATTAAGTTATAAAAATAAATATTAACAACTTTATCCATGCCCACCAGTGCAGCCTCACCTGTGTCCATCAATGCAGCCTGCCCCTGTCACCAATGCAGCCTGCCTGTGCCCATCAACGCAGCCTGCCCGTGTCCATTAATGCAGCCTACCCATGTCCACTAATGCAGCCTGTGTCCACCAATGCAGCCTGTGCCCACCAATTCAGCCTGTGTCCACCAATGCAGCCTGTGTCCACCAATGCAGCCTGTGCCTAACCATGCAGCCTACCTGCGCAGGGAAGGAGAGGAGAGGAATTGCCGGCCGGATGATCAGAGCGCTGAGGAACATTACAGCTTTCATTTAGATTGCAGTGTGTTCCAGCCACTCGCCGGCACATACAGTCCCTCCTCCTAGCCGGGGAACTTTGATATACGTCACACGTCCTGGGACCAGGAGGAGGGGCTGTATGTGACAGCGAGTGCGGGGAACACACAGCAATTGAAATGAAAGCTGTGATGTTCCTCAGCGCTCTGATCATCCGGTTGCCTGCTCTCCTCTCTCTTCTCATACAACCCCGCCTGCCGGCAGTGCTCGCCCAGGCAGCCATAGCTCGCCAGCCCTCAAATTCCACTCGCAAAATGCGAGCAAGCGAGTGTAATTTTTGAGGGCTGCAATAAGTATAGTTTTGTTACTGATGCTCATCAGATAGAATCTATAAGTTACCTTTTTGTAAAAATAATTATTGTAAAAAAATAATAATTAAAGAATGTGGAATTTCGTGAATATATACAGTCGGTCTATTGTTTTTCTAGCCAAGTAAATAATACAAAGAAAACTATGTTAGTTATGTGACACTTCATGATTTGGTGATTTTTGCTTCATAGCAGCGTAAGCCTAGACAAATACAGGGATTGATTAAACTTGGGTGTTACTAAACCCACAACAGTAAAATCAGTCTGTATATGCAGTAAAGCATGCTTATTATACTCACTGTGGAACCCAAGGGGTTCATTTTCTGCATTGTGTAAAAAGACTGCTTAATCCTGTATGTCCAGATCCTCCCCTTCTTCCACTGACTCCAGAACATGTCTGGATAGTACAGAGTCTTTGGAGTCAGGCTGCACATGCTTAGTGCATGTGATCAGCACAGGGCTAATCAGCACTGTCCAGACAGATGGTCAGGGGTCCTGGATCCTGATAGGACAGCTCAGTGCAGTATGAAAACTCCTCCTACAAGCTTTACCAGGAACTGATAGAAGTCACAAGATTGCTATATACTGCTGATGAGAAAAGGTATTTACTAAAATAATTTCATTTCCATGTTCTGTGTACTGTGGGGGACCAGATATAGTGAATGCAGGGTCCTGGGTTTAGTAACACTTTAAGTAACAATGTACTTTCTAAAAGAAATGTTGTTTTTAAATGACAATTGAAGAAAATTGAAGCTGAAAATTCACCCACCTCACTTTTCTCATTTACATAGAATGTGAAATTATTTATGACCATATATTAACCACTTGCCGCCCGCCACATAGCAAAATGACGGCGTCAAAGTGGTTCTGTTATCCTGATCGGATGTCATATGACGTGATCAGGATAACTAGCCGGCCCATGCAGTGCGGCGATCAGTGATGCAGCATGTCAGTCTGACACACCGCAACTTCGATCTAGGTAAAGAGTCTCTGACAGAGACTATTTATCATGTGATCAGCCGTGTCCAATCGCAGCTTATCACAGTGTAAACTGTAAAGATTTTAATGGAAATAAGTTTTCAGGCGCTTTTTTTAGCGTGAAAGCGCCTGAAAAGCGCCTCAGTGTGAAAGTGGTCTAAATCTTGATTTTTGCTGAGAAACACAGATCATAGGCCAGCCACTGGATCTCAATCCAACAGAATTTTTTTGGGATCTGGTAGCATGGGAGATTTGCAGCATGACTATGAAGCTGACAAATCTTCAGTAATTGCGTGATACAATAAAATCATCATAGACCAAAATGTCAATGGAATGTTTATGGAACACGTATCACAAATAACTGAGGCTATTTTAAGGGCAAAATGAGGCCCCACCTAGTTTTAGTATGGAGTTCCTAATGCATTTCTTCTTGAGTATATGTTTCGTTATGCAATTTTATGTACTCATCAATTCAAATGTTAAGTATATGTTCTGTCTGTATTATTCACCCTTGTTTGTATCACACTTTCAGGACTTTGTACACCATATGACAAGCCTGATATCTATTAATCATTAACAATAATAACAGTTAAAATGTTTTCACTTTCTTATCTGAAGTGGAAAATGCATTCACACTTGCATGCACATTTTCATGGGTGTTGACACATTTTTGGCACAGTGTTGAGCTTGTCTAGTCATTTTCAATGGTTGCTCAATCCTCATCTAATTAGCAAAAACGTACCTGCCTCTTTTCTACCAAGAGACTGTCTATTGTTGGGGAACAAGAGAGATAGCCTCTCCATAATAATGAATGTAGTTTTGCCTTTTATTAACAGTGGCTTCACAATGTAATGTTTTATGCTTATACAATGCCTTTAGTAAGAGGAAGCAAGAACTGATGGAGGTGATGGTGGTGATGAAAGATGGCAGTTGATAGTGGAATTGGAAACTGGAGGTAACGAGGGATAGGGGCTGATGGTTAGGGAGTGCATAAGTGTTAATGATAGGCATAAATGGGAGCTATTATGGACAGGTACGGGAGATGATGATGAAACTAGGGGGATGAGAACAAATCAGGGCCTCCTCTTGGTCAGATGTGGGACACCTAGGTTATAACAGATGATGGTGGGGGGAGAGGTTAAATGTATTCAGAGATTTTAATAGGAGCTTGGATGGGGAGTACGTTCGGAAATGTATAGGATAGGGGGCTTTAATGAGATAGGACAGCAGTTTGTAATATTGATCAACAACCAAGAAAATACAGTATAAAGTGAGTTGTGGTGCCCAATGCCCATACATATAAATGGAAGCATGTAACAGGAGAAGAGAATGCTGGGAGATGGGAAGGGGAAAGCGGAACGTATAAGATGGAAAGTGGAGGAGCAAAGGGGCCCTTGTGATGGACAATGTATGTCCAAGAGTCAGCAAGATCACTTTGTAAATAGGCAGCAAGGAGAGTGGTGTACAGGACTGGATTGTGGACTGTGGTGAGAGAGAAAATGTTTTGCCCACATTCAGCAGCATGGAGAGAGCGTGTAAGGGATACCGAATGCAGGCATCCAGCAGGAGCAGGGATGGCAATCAGTGTATCTGTTCTTATGCCGTGTACACACGACCGTTTTTAATGACGAGAATTTTTATTTTTTTTAAATGGTCATTAAAAATGACAGTGTGTGGGCTTCAGAGCATTTTTCACGACGTGAAAAACGGCCATGAAAAAATTAGAACATGCTCTAATTTTTCACGTCGTTTTTTTACATCGTCGTTTTTCTCGTCCTGAAAAACGGCGTGTGTGGGCTTTAACGACGTGAAAAAAATGCGCATGCTCAGAATCAAGTATGAGACGGGAGCGCTCATTCTGGTAAAACTAGTGTTCGTAATGGAGATAGCACATTCGTCGCGCTGTAACGGACTGAAAAGCACGAGGCTGAAAAGCGCAAATCGTTGCTCAACAAACTTTACTAACATGAAGGGT
The DNA here is from genome assembly GCA_029206835.1 of Rana muscosa. Taxonomy (NCBI): domain Eukaryota; kingdom Metazoa; phylum Chordata; class Amphibia; order Anura; family Ranidae; genus Rana; species Rana muscosa. The sequence continues at coordinate 956,286,272 of CM055116.1, read as the reverse complement.
GGCGCCATCCGAATGGAACTTCCCCTTTATAGTGCCGTCTTACGTGTTGTACGTCACCGCGCTTTGCTCAAGCATTTTTTTTCACGATAGTGTGTAGGCAAGGCAGGCTTGAGAAGAATCACGTCGAGAAAAACAACGTTTTTTTCAATGACATTAAAAACGGTCGTGTGTACACGGCATAAGGATACTGGAATCAGACTGAATATGATTAAAGTAAGATTTATTAATAGAGAAACAAAATCCATCCAACAATAGCAAACAGTGTATAACGCAAACCTAAAATGCAGTATATATGAACAAAGGGACAGAAAAAATAACTAGCACAACAAATATCCTACATTGTACAATATATACCTAGAAAAGGGAAGCATGGATGAACAGGGCATAACCAGGAATGGGACTGGGAACAAGGAGAACAGAGATGGGGGAATAAAATACAGGATAAATCAGGGATCAGGATAATCAGCAAACAGAGATGTGACTGTCAACTTCCTCCTGGTGGACTTAGCTATTCAGGTGTTTGGATCATAGCAGCAAGATGCAATGACTAATGAATGCAATATTTAAAGCACATTGGCTCATTTCACCCTTTCATAGACAGACTATCAGGTGTGAAAAAATATATTCTAGATCAGGGCTCCTCGTAGCTTTTAACCAAAGGCCAATTTACAGTCCATCAAACTGTTTGTGGGCCAGATTGGGACCAGAAGGAGTACAAAAAAGGCCCTTCACTGAAGGTCAGTGGGAATAATAAATGTATATAAGACAAATGAAAAAAGATAATTCAAAGGAATTCTTCAAGGAGGAACAACCAGGTGGGACTACATATGTTTATTAAATATCCGCATATAAAACCTGATAAAGAATTAAATAGATACACCCACCTCCACCATATTCAATAAAATTAGACACTAGTCTAAATTAGGACACAGGTGGCCACCACAACAGCCATACACATTACATATCCCTCCTGCAGGAGTACTTTTCTTATTTCAGTCTCAAGCCGTATAGTGATATAGATGGAAAGCTTCCTCAATAGATATGTAGCGCCCTACTCCTGTTGGGTAGACGCTATATGTTAAATTTAGTTATCTGAGCTGTAGTTCAGCTCAGAAAGAATTATGTAAATTGTTGGCTCTGTTCCAGTCTGGCTGGGCTGTGCGTTTTCCACCTGACACTGGGTGTCGCGGTCACCACAGGTCAGGGTTGGAAAAGCAGCAGGCTGGGTGTATTGGGTATTCCTTTCCCAGAAGTGGTTCAGGGGGTGTGGTCAACCCGCTGTGCATTCTGGGAGGGGATACTTAAGAGACAGAGACCGCTCTTTCGGGGTTCATTGCCGGGGGTTGTTGCCGGATCCTTGCCTCCTGGCCTCAGGGATGTACGAGCCATTTTCGGCCTCGGGGCCTGCTGGCCCGAGGCTCTGCAACTGAGAAGTAGGCCCAGAAGTTGCTGGGGCCTACTAGTCCAGGGATGGTCCTACGCGGTCTTACCTGCGGGAAGAAGCGGAACAATTGGGGACTCAATTGAAGGACGCATCCTGGCCAGTGGTCTCACGGTGCTGCCGGATGGCTGAAAGATTCTGGCACCGTGAGCTGTGTACTTTTGAAGGAACTTTTGCAAAGTGTCAGTGTGGTTACACGATCTCATGGCGGAAGGTTGTGGAACGACTGGACGGCACTCATCAAGTCTGTGGCAGAGACTTTTGAACGAGCTCCGCGCCGGCTGCTGGGCCGGTGAGAGTTAGGCCTATCCGGTAGTTGCTGAATCCAGCGTGGAATTGTTTGTCCTCTGGATCTGAGATTGTGCCCGTGATCCGCAGAGCTAAGTACCTGAACCTCCCCTGTCCCTCTACCCCAATTTTTCTAACTGGTAAAATAAAGCCTCTTGAAGAAAACGTATCCAGGTGCTGGTGTGAACATTTATAAAGCTCTTCAAGGAGGCTCCCTGACACGAGTGCGGTGAACAGAAAAGGTAACGGTAGGCTCAAAACTTAAACCAGCAGCTCCTACGGTGGTAGTGCTACAGATAGATGGGTAAGGCTGATCACTAGATTGAGAATTTGTACTAAGGCTCCGGTAAGACACAGCGGACGTAGCTAACCATCCCATTAATCCAAGTATCCTCCTGGCATAATCTCTGGTCAGCGTTGGGATTGGGAAGATGCCGCACATCACACTGCACCACTCCAATCCCTTTTCAGAAATCACTAAGGCCCTTAACTTTAAACTGAGTTTCACTCCGGAGGAACACTTAATTACTAAAAAGGAACATGACTAGATTTTTATGTGCCAGCTTCTAGGCACTTTGCCAAAACTGGAAAATGGAGGATTGTGTGCCTGATCACTGAATAGTTGGTTCAGAATATTGAGGAGACGTCTGACATACTGGGTATCATGCTGTGTCCCGAATACGCATATCTAAAGTCATGAATTGTTAATTTTGCATGCCAATCATACGGATGTTTGTTAAGCACTAACTGATATGTTGTTTATGTCTCTGTTGTTTTTTTTGTTCAAAAATGCAATAAAAAAGATTTAAAAAAAAGGAACATGACTATCTGAAGGTTATAGAGTTCAACACACCTACAGTCAGGTCCATAAATATTGGTGACATCGACACAAATCTAATCTTTTTGGCTCTATACACCACCACAATGGATTTGAAATGAAACGAACAAGATGTCCTTTAACTGCAGACTTTCAGCTTTAATTTGAGGGTATTTAAATCCAAATCAGGTAAACAGTGTAGGAATTACAACAGTTTGCATATGTGTCTCGCACTTTTTAAGGGACCAAAAGTAATGGGACAGATTAACAATCATAAATCAAACTTTCACTTTTTAATACTTGGTTGCAAATCCTTTGCAGTCAATTACAGCCTGAAGTCTGGAACGCATAGACATCACCAGACGCTGGGTTTCATCCCTGGTGATGCTCTGCCAGGCCTCTACTGCAACTGTCTTCCGTTCCTGCTTGTTCTTGGGGCATTTTCCCTTCAGTTTTGTCTTCAGCAAGTGAAATGCATGCTCAATCGGATTTAGGTCAGGTGATTGACTTGGCCATTGCATAACATTCCACTTCTTTCCCTTAAAAAACTCTTTGGTTGCTTTCGCAGTATGCTTCAGGTCATCGTCCATCTGCACTGTGATGCGCCGTCCAATGAGTTCTGAAGCATTTGGCTGAATATGAGCAGATAATATTGCCCGAAACACTTCAGAATTCACCCTGCTGCTTTTGTCAGCAGTCACATTATCAATAAATACAAGAGAACCAATTCCATTGGCAGCCATACATGCCCACGTCATGACACTACCACCACCATGCTTCACTAATAAGGTGGTATGCTTTGGATCATGAGCAGTCCCTTTCCTTCTCCATACTCCTCTCTTCCCATCACTCTGGTACACGTTGATCTTGGTCTCATCTGTCCATAGGATGTTGTTCCAGAACTGTGAAGGCTTTTTTAGATGTTGTTTGGCAAACTCTAATCTGGCCTTCCTGTTTTTGAGGCTCACCAATGGTTTATATCTTGTGGTGAACCCTCTGTATTCACTCTGGTGAAGTCTTCTCTTGATTGTTGACTTTGACACACATACACCTACCTCCTGGAGAGTGTTCTTGATCTGGCCAACTGTTGTGAAGGGTGTTTTCTTCACCAGGGAAAGAATTCTTCGGTCATCCACCACAGTTGTTTTCCGGGGTCTTCCGGATCTTTTGGTGTTGCTGAGCTCACCAGTGCGTTCTTTCTTTTTAAGGATGTTTCTTACAGTTGATTTGGCCACACCTAATGTTTTTGCTATCTCTCTGATGGGTTTGTTTTGTTTTTTCAGCCTAATGATGGCTTGCTTCACTGATAGTGACAGCTCTTTGGATCCCATATTGAGAGTTGACAGCAACAGATTCCAAATGCAAATAGCACACTTGAAATGAACTCTGGACCTTTAATTGCTCCTTGTAAATGGGATAATGAGGGAATAACAAACACCTGGCCAAGGGAACAGCTGAGCAGCCAATTTTCTCATTACTTTTGGTCCCTTAAAAAGTGGGAGGCACATATACAAACTGTTGTAATCCCTACATCGTTCACCTTATTTGGATATAAATACCCTCAAATTAAAGCTGGAAGTCTGCAGTTAAAGCATCTTGTTAGTTTAATTTCAAATCCATTGTGGTGGTGTATAGAGCCAAAAATATTAGAATTGTGTTGATGTCCCAATATTTATGGACCTGACTGTACATTCTACCCGATCCCAAAACTCCATAAATCCACTACTAATCCCCCAGGAAGACCCATTGTGTCCGCCATAAAGGGTCCCTTGGAGAGAGTGGGGAAATTTGTGGATGCACTTATTAAAGAATTGGTGTGTGAACTCCCTTCCTTCGTCCAGGATACTTTATTATTATTATTAAACAATGCTTGTAGACGCAGTCTTACCCATGGGCCTTGATGCGTATACACTGGGCCAATTTTGGACAAGATCCAATTAACCTTCCAGCATGTCTTTGGAGTGTGGGAGGAAACCGGAGTACCTGGAGGAAACCCACGCAGACACAGGGAGAACATGCAAACTCCAGGCAGATTGTGTCATGGTTGGGATTTGAACCAGCGACCCTTTTGCTGCTAGGTGAAAGTGCTAACCACTACACCACTGTGTTACATGTGATGTTCTACGCCAACTTGAGACTGTCTCTTTTCCCCCAGGGACCCTACTAATGGGGATCTACGTGGAATCCCTTTATACGTCGATTCCCCACAAATGGGGTCTTAAAGCTGTTCATCATTTCCTTTCGCAGAAATTTCCTCGACTCTGTGCCCAGAATGAATTCATTGTGGACACCCTGGAATTCATGCTGGAACACAACTGCTTCCAATTTCTCTGTGTCAACTACCAACAAATCAGGGGCACATCAATGGGTGCCCCCTGGGCCCCTTCCTATGCCTGTCTCCATTGGGCTATAGGAGGATGAGGTCCATTGATGATCATGATCTGGGGGGGGGTCACCCCAGGAACTAACACTCTTCATTGAGGAACGTAACCTCAACAGTAGGAATATTAGACTCACTTATTCCTGGCATTCTGAAACTCTTCCCTTTCTTGATTTGATGATTTATGTGAAAAATAACAAACTACTGACAAAAACATTTAGGAAGAAAACTGCTGCAAATACCTTATTATTTTCCACTAGCCACCACCCGAGGTCACTCATCCGGGGGATCCCGGTTGGGCAATTCCTCCGAACTAGGAGGAATTGCTCGAATGAGGATGACTTCAAGGCTGAGGCACAAGAACTTTACGTCAGGTTTCGAGAAAGGGGATACTCTCATGGATGTATACGGAAGGCGAAAAAAAGAGCCAATCAAACTGATAGATATGATCTCCTGGATAAGAAGGGGATGGTAAGTCCAAGGACCTAACAACAAGCCCCAAATTCGGATAATCACTAAATATGGGGCACAATGGGACCAAGTTAAAAATATCCTTGGCCACCACTGGCATATCCCGTCAGAGGCACCCATCCTGGGCAGTATTGTCTGTGACCGCCCCCTTCTAACCGTCAGGAGATCTCCTAATCTCAAGGACAGCCTTGTTCACTCTGAATATCAAAAATCACCCAAACCAAACTGGCTCACTGATTTACCACCCTTCAAAGGGCATGTATGCCTGTGGTAGATGCACCATCTGCAAATTTGTGGATAGGACTGATGTGTTCACTATCTCCGATGGCACTAAACATTAAAAATCAACAACTTTATCAACTGTTCAACTACTCATGTCATATATATGCTGACCTGCCCATGTGGTGAGATCTACGTGGGCAAGACTAAGAGACAGCTTAAAGTCAGAGTTGGTGAACACATTCAAAGCATCGTTAAAAAGGATGATGAACGTCCACTTTCCCTGCATTTTCTTAAATGCCATTGAGGCGAGCCTGATGGTCTTACCTGCAAAGGGATCTATAGACTCAACTTGCCTCCCAGAAGAGGTGACTTTTGATAAAATCCTCTATCAGAAGGAAAAGATGTGGATCTTTAATCTAAATAGTATGCAGCCCCTGGGACTCAACAATGAGTGTAATCTATCAGTGTTTTTGGAACATTAGATATTCTTTTATGTCCATCTAAATGTATATGGCTGTTTACTGCCTTCATTGTATACAACCCTTGCGGTAGGGTGGCTTGCTTGATTGATGCACGGAATGTTTGTCATGAACAATAGGGAAAATTTGAACCCTGAAATATATCTACCCGTGACACCACACACACTGTGTGATAACAATCATACAAGCCCCACATGACAGGAAAATCCATATGTTGGGCTGTTTCTTCCATGAAATAGGAATGTACCATCCATCATAAACACAACCATGGCATACCAGCAATTCAGATGTTAAACGGGACATACTGTACTCCTTGACTTCCCAATTGCTGACCAAATCCATTTTCCCCTGTTCATATTATGATTTGTGTTTTTTTCTTTTTTCATTTCCTACTCTTCTTTTTTACCGTGTCTATAACCCTATCCCTGAATCAATTCCATGGGATTATCTATATAGGTGTAGCACTACCCCCGAAGGAGCTGCTGGTTTAGTTTGGGTCAGTACTCTGTTTTGCAACCCATCTAACTGGCTCAGACCCTCCCTTGGCACAACTGGTGTAAATGGTAATTGTGAATCCCACTGAATGCTGGGAACACAATTTACCTTTCTCTGGTAGCAATCCCTCTGGAAACAAAGATACTTCAACAAAATGTTTCACTTAACCAAGGGCAACTTTACTTGGTGTGAGAAACAAACACAGTAATACACTTATGTATACAGTTGACTATGCAGGGCCCTGCAAGAGTCAATATGAAAAAAAGTAAAAGGTTATCAAAAACAAAGTTAAGTTTACTTGCAATCTAGAAAACAGTCTATGCTTGCAAGCTCCCCCTAATGGGCAATACCACCCCGTGTCCCGTAAGTGTTGATTCCCGTCAGGCCTGACAAAGATCACTATACAAGTTCCCTCAATGGTGGGAGTCTTCGCTAGCAAACGTTGGTGCACTTTACTTTGTAATCCAAGGGCAACGTAAAGATGCAACTAAACTTCTGCAGATTCAATGTTTGTGGAAGGGAACTCTCAGTTAGTATAACGCCACTTAAACTGCGTAGTTATCACGCGCTGCACTATGTGCTTGGTGCGTGTGAGATGCACTACTCTGGTGAAGGTGAGCCCTGAAAAGTCACAGGCCAATAACAGTTGCAGAACCTGGGCAGGTGCCCGCTCACCCGAACAGGCCTAGTCCACCTGAGTTTCCTCGCTGCTGGCACCTCGATCCGTGGTCTCTCCGCAACATGCAGTCTCCGGTCCTTCTATCGGCAGCAGTAGATGTCAGCCGACAGTTGACTCCGGTCTCTGGGAAACGCGAGCTGGACACACAGAAAGGGATCACCCTCCAGGCTTGGTGATCCTCCGCAAGGTTGAAGGCCCAGGCTTCTGGCCTAGTCCCTCTGGCAGCAGGCCTCTCACACACGTCTGGTAGGGAGGAGGTGAAGATCCCAAGAGGCCGAACAAAGCTCCTCCCCTCCTTTAAGTAGCCTCCCCATAAAACAGTGCGGGGATGCAATGCACTTTGGGAGGGCAGTTGCACTGTGGGTACCATAGTCTTATTATCTACTTATGTCAATGGAGTCCCGTTCTCCAGGTACCGCAAATTCCACAATGCATTGCTTCACAAGGTTAATGACAGTCTTATATTACACCACAAACCGCCATCCTGCTACATAGGGTATGAAGGGTAACTCTATATTTGATAGATATGGATTGGACGCTGCACTCTTGTACTGTAGGATCGCCTTCTTGTAAAGTCTGTCTGCATTATATGTTAATGCCTGTGTAATCGGTATGAATGTTCTGGTGAAGCCTACAGGTGTTGGTAATTGACCGTGAAACACCTAGGGTATTAAAGGACATGTATCGGGCGTCTGCGCATGCTCTGAAGAAGCTTGGGAACAAGTGAAACGCGTAAGATTCACGCTCGCTCTGGTGAGGGCACGGATGTCTCACTCACTTATCTAACCATCCCATTAATCCAAGTATCCTCCTGGCTCAATCTCCGGTCAGCGTTGGGAAGATGCCGCACATCACGCTGCACCACGCTGCACAATCCATAAGGAACGTCTGTTTGCTTGGACTCTGCTCTACCCAAACACACACAAACCGGCACACGCTACGTTCCTATCAGTGGAAAATAATACCCTACTATAATGAACGGTATGGATCCGCTCCCTACCTGAATGAGTGCCCGTCTCAACACACATGGACAAAAACTCGAAGGAAAGTGACTGAACAAGATGTCAAAGCGGTGAGCTGTATTTACCCCCATCAGCATTGAGGGGATGTATACTTCTGTCTAGCCGCCTGTTTCTAGAAACTGTCACCACGGTATCTAACTGTTCTGGGACAATCCACAGATTAGCTAGTGTGTGCCCTATCGGGTTAAATTGTGCTAGCAGCGTGTAACACTGTGTCTCCCTCTTTGTCCCCCTGTGTGCGGATACGCTGTAGCACCTGAACTGTGTCTTACCGGAGCCCTAGTACAAACTCTCAATCTAGTGATCAGCCTTACCCATCTATCTATTGAGGAAGCTTTCCATCTATATAACTATACGGCTTGAGACTGAAATTAGAAAAGTACTCCTGCAGGAGGGATATGTAATGTGTATGGCTGTTGTGGTGGCCACCTGTGTCCTAATTTAGACTAGTGTCTAATTTTATTGAATGTGGTGGAGGTGGGTGTATCTATTTAATTCTTTATCAGGTTTTATATGCGGATATTTAATAAGCATATATAGTCCAAACCGGTTGTTCCTCTTTGAAGAATTCCTTTAAATTATCTTTTTTCGTTTGTCTTATATGCCTTAATTAATTCAGAAGAACACACCCAGGGGCTAATTGGCCAGGCACCCCTCTGGTGACGGCGTGACTTACACAGGGAAAGGGGGATTTAGTACTATCCATTAGTGTATACCCCCGTCTGTGTTTGACTACAGTGGATGAGCCTGCTTTACCTACTTTTGTGTTTTTTGGGAATAATAAATGACCAAGTGTCATTGGTTAGTAGAAGTAATAAATCCCCAGTGGGAGTAATGACTGCCCCTGTGTCAGTGGGATTTTTGAGAATTACATTCTCAGATCCAATGTTGCGTATTACACACTATCTCACTTAGATCTAATGTGTTTTCTTAGTCTCCACAACCATGTAATATACCATGTTTGGTGGTCAAATTGATTGGTATCTTTCCATATGTGTAGCGGGGGGGGCGCTATATCACCCGCGGCTCCGCACCTCCCGCCATCCCCGCCGGCTGTCATCGGGCTAGAGGCTGACACAGGCAGAGGAGAGAACATGCCTGTCAGTCTCTGTGGGGGATTTCTCCCCCTCCCATTTTCTTCCTGTGTGGAGTGCACACAGGCATCCGCCCACTCTGCTCTTTCCCCTGCCTCTATATTGGCAGAGGGGGAGAGCCAATTAGGAGGGAGCAAAGCAAGGAACTATGGGATATAAAGTCCCATCACAAAACTGCCCCACTGACACTAAAGAGGCGAGAATACAAATCCCAGTGGGCTCTTCAAACCAGAGGGCTGGCTAAGGACATTTTTGAAAACCTGAAAAGAGTTCTCCATGAGGCAGAGGGAGAGACAGACGTGACTTGAGGGGCTGCTGTTACCCAAAGCCCAAAGAGGCGATCCATCCAGCCACAGTTCCAGAGGTCAGTGTGCTGATCCTGCCACAGCTCCAGAGGTCAGTGTGCTGATCCTGCCACAGTTCCAGGAGTCGGACAGCGATGGACATCCCATCCGAGAGGGATCACGGGTGTATCTCCAGGCGTCCCTGAGGGCGTGGGCCTTCCCTGGTTACAATGTGGCCTTTTGGGGGAACCTGTCGCTTGATCCTTTGGTCGCAGGACGAGTGAGCGGGCGTTTGCCCATCTTTAAAGACACGGTAGTCAGGCAACATTGCCTTACCAGTGCCCATGTCTGTAGGAACACTTGCACCCTGCTGAACAGTTACTACAGTCCACTTGAGTGCCAGGATACTGCTAGCATCCTACATTCCACTTTGCCTTACCAGGATACTTTCAAGTACCCTTTGTTTATCCTGCTCAACAGGACACTAAGTGCTAGCCAAAGATCCTGGATATCTCCATTGTGAGGACCCATTTTGTTACTCTTTCGGTATCAGTAATTTAGTGAATCCAGTGACTACCTTTAAAGGGGAACTCTCACGTTAACTGTTAAAGTGATAATTTGGATTTGTGGCCCATTGCCTCCCATGTTCATTGCTTGGGTCTTTGATTTCAGGATTTCAGGATTTTAGGGAAACAGACTGACCGTTGTTAAGCCAGGTCTGTTCCCCTTTATGCCTGAGTGCATAGGCCACTCTAGTTTTATTTAAGTTGTTCGACTGTGCTATTTTGAAGTCTGCATTTAGGTTTGATCAACACTATTAAAGACCACAGTTTGCCATGTTTTGACTATTGAGTTACCAGATCACTGTTTGTGTGATTGTGGAAAGTCTCCCAGTAAACAAACTTCCTGTTCACTACATTTGTGTCTGTTTTACTGTGTTTGCAAGTACAATGTTTGCTAGGTGTGCCAGAGGTGCTGGGATAGTTCTTGGGGTTGAGAGGCAGAGTACGGAACCATACATACTCAAGCTGCTCCTACGGGGATAGTGCTACACTAGTTTAAGTACTTTTTATAAAAAATAAATAAATTCACAACGACATGCTTCATTTAAAGTCCCACATCCTCCCCCCCCCTACTTTATACTTTTTATAAAGGTAACTCCATTACCACCAGAGTTATGGAATATTAACTCAAGTTAAGAGCTTGAGATTTATGAAAGATCAGTTTTAGTTCAAAAGACAGACTGGCAGATGTGTATTGCTTTACAACATGCTATTTGCATCATGACTTCATTGGGAGTCTTTTGAAGCTTGAACTGTTTTTGTGGGGTTTTGTGATACCCTTTTGTTAAATGTGTCTTGAGCTACCTGTGTTTTATCAAATATGTTACTTTTCCTTGATGCCTAGCACCAGTGGTGGTGCGTCCATAAAGGGTGCGGGAGCGCCGCCCCCCCTCTCCTGTCACCGCTCTAATTACCATAGATAGATTTATGCATTGCATGAATCTATCTATGGTCGCAGCTGACACCCCCTATTCAGGTGTCCGGCCCCTTTTCGAATGCCAGGCGCCTGAATTACAGCGGCGGGGGTGTTTTTTCGCTATTCACTCAGCTGTGTGTTAGCAAAGCGAAGGAATTTGCTTTGCTAACACTGACCCCCCTCTCAGCCAATCAGGTGCACTGGGTCTGTGTTACCTGTTACCTGATTGGCTGAAAGGACAGGCGCTGTGATTGGACACTTATTAGGCGTCCAATCATAGGCGAGGACGAGAGGAGGAGCGGGCGGGAGAAGAGAAGACATCGAGGAAGAAATGGAGGACACCGCTCGCTGCCTGCCACCGTCACCCGCTGTCCACCTGAGACAAGGTAAGGGCCGGGAAGACGGCGGGCGGTGGGCACAGTGGCAGCACTTGGGGCACAGTGGCAGCACTTGGGGCACAGTGGCAACATTTGGGGCACAGTGGCAGCACTTGGGGCACAGTGGCAACATTTGGGGCACAGTGGCAACATTTGGGGCACAGTGGCAGCACTTGGGGCACAGTGGCAACATTTGGGGCACAGTGGCAACATTTGTGGCACAGTGGCTGCACTTGGGGCACAGTGGCAGCACTTGGGGCACAGTGGCAACATTTGGGGCACAGTGGCAGCACTTGGGGCACAGTGGCAGCACTTGGGGCACAGTGGCAACATTTGTGGCACAGTGGCAGCACTTGGGGCACAGTGGCAGCATTTAATGGGCAAAGTGGCTGTGTTTGATGGGCACAGTGGCAAACATTTGGGGCAGAGTGGCAGCATTTGATGGGCACAGTGGCAGCATTTGAGGCACAGTGGCAGCATTTGGGGCACAGTGGCAGCGTTTGATGGCACAGTGGCAGCGTTTGATGGGCACAGTGGCTGCATTTGATGGGCACAGTGGCTGCATTTGATGGGCACAGTGAGGCTACAATTGATGGGGTTTTTTTTCAGAATTTTTCAGTTTGTTTGCGCCCCCCCAAAAAAATTTGAGCACCAACCGCCACTGCCTAGCACAGAACATAAATTTAAAAGGTATTGCAAACTTTCAAATGTTTTTGTTGTCTTGCCGATGTAATAGTGTAGTTCCTGTGTTGTTTGCCTTGGAATAATGGTTCACGTGTTGTGACTGTACTTTGTCGTGTCATGCCTAATCGATTCCCCTATGTCCATGCATTCCTTCACCTAGCTTGTCCCTAGTCACCAAAGGGACCAGAATAGTTCCTGTTCCAGGTCACACAGCAACCATTGCATGCGTTGACATCTGCTCTGTATTGCATCACAAATGTGGAATTGCTAATATAATTAAAAATAGAAACTTGCAGCTACATCAGTGAGCTCTCTCTGTTTGTCAATGCTCTGCCTTCTTGTGAAAAATCTAAATACTTTGCAGTTCTCACCTGCACCAGCACTAGACTAATGCCGCGTACACACGATCATTTTTCCCGTCGGGAAAAATTTAATTTTTTCCTTTGGATGAGAAAAACGATCGTCTGTGGGCTTTTTGTCATTTTTCCCGACGGGAAAAACGGCATTAATCACGACGAGAAAAATTAGAACATGCTCTAATTTTTCTCGTCGTGATTCCCGACGTTTTTTTCCGCTGCAGTTTTCCCATAGGGAAACACTGCCGTGGAGCCCACACACGGTCGTTTTTTTCGACCAAAAAAAAAATGTCATTTAAAACAGCTGTGTGTGGGGGGAGCAAGCTGTTCCTCGTTTTTCACGTCGATTTTCTCGACTGTGTTTTCACTGTCTAAAAAAATCGATCGTGTGTACGCGGCATAAGAGGTACTGAAATTGTCTTTTTTTCACAGGAAGTGTCAGTTCTTAAACTACAGACAGAAGGCATAGATTAACCTGTGCAGTGTCATGCTAAATGCCTCATGTTTGAAAACAAACAGAAACTCCTAACACAAGAATATGAAACTTTACTATAATAAAACTATATGATCAGTATACATCCTATGCAAGTGAAAAAGACAAGGTGCAGGTAGGAAGCTTTACAATGCCTTTAAATCTGACTATGTTTTTTCCTGACATAACTTTCGAGGAAAATTAGGTGGTGCCCAGTATAAACCTCTATCCCCTCCACACAGTTTAGGGTTCATCAGTGCTCATTATAGACACAAAAGTCAATAATGCCCTAGGGTCAGTGGTCAAATTGGTTACCTGGAGAAACTGTGCCCTATCATTGGTGTTTAGCGGCATTCATTGTGTAGGCTCCATGTCCCGTGCGGCCGTGCCACTCTCAGTGGTGACTTTATGACTGGGACTATACAGATTCCATCAAGCAGTAGAACACTCTGCCCAATAGTGGCTGCGACACATTGCCAGGTCATCTGGCACCTGCTGCCACTCTGCAGTGTGTGGCTCCCTCCCTCTGGCTTGCAATGAGAAAGCTCTGTATGCAAGATATGCAACCAGCAGACTGCAGTTTGGGGACCACTGTTGTAGAATAAAGAGAATCATTCACTATTGGATATTTCTCGTTATCTTAATATCTATTCTAGGCTCATTTGTGATCACGAATATTACCTAACATCTACTTGTTTTCTATGCAGATGTGTCAGGTTGAATGTCAGGCTGTAAGTTCCCCATAGAGGATTTCCTGTCTTGCTTAAGCTCAGTGCTGATAACAAACACTTATCAAATTGTCATACAACAAATGTAGTGTAGCACCACCCTCTCCTCTTAGGGTAAAGGAGAGGCACCCATGCCACAAGCCCGTGTCCTCTAGTTTAGAGGTCAGGCGGTGTATATGTACCTGGGTCCCGCAGCGAGTTACCTCCTTCCACTGGTTCCCATCTCCAGAGTGTAGAGACAAGTCTGTACTTTTCCCTCTTTAATAAAGTCAATGTCCAAACCACTTAAACTCCAACGTTGAGTTTATTTTGTATCTTTGCTTGATAGATAAGAGAGAGTAGGTGAGAGATAATAGTTGAACTAAAGCAGATTCAGGCACAGAAATCCCAGATTCATCACCACTCGGTCCCGAGTGGGTACAGCTCACCCGGATAGTCCCTCAATGGTCCTAGCAGCCAGTGTGGAGCTCGAACAAGCTATTTCAATCCTCCAAGGACAAGTTCAGTCTGTCCTCAAAGAGCAGCAGCACTCCGCAGGGTCAGTTCTGCGGAGCATAGGATCCTTCCCTCCGACAGGTCACCAGGCCTTTTTCCAGATACAGCAATCTAACTATCGCTCATCTCCTGTTATGGGACCGATCCTCCCATGGCTTCCTCTTGGTCGGAGCGGACACCCTCACCTGGATATCCTAGGACTCCAAAATTCTGCCCGTAGACCCAGTTTAAGGTACTGGGCCTACCCTGAACGTTGCGGTCTCGGGCCGAAGGTGCCAGAGACTCCTCAGTCGGGGTACGCACCCCCCTCCTTAGGGGGCACACTCCTCCGGGTACTGGTCCCTGGGTCTCTCTCTATAAAAATGTCGTCTGCCTCTTTTATATCCTCTCCCAGCATGCACAGCAGGCACAACCAACCCACTGCATGGTAGCCGAGAGAGGACATCCAATAGCGCCAATGCAACCTAGGGTTCAACCCTGACCCAACATGGCACCGCCACCTGCAGGCCACAGGGAACTCTACATAGGCACACAGCAACAAAGCAGAGTCCAGCACAATTAGAAGGACCGAACCATACTAGTGCTCGGGTCATCCCCCTAAATTTAGACATAGAGACCCCCTAAATTTGGAGTACGCGCTACAGTAGTATTAAGCTTACATGAAAAAAAGTAAAGAATGGTTTTATTAATTTTACCCTTCTTTGGTAGCAGGTTGGACAAAATGTTATGAGCCTTGACTTCAAGCATTGGATATTTCACCTTTCATTATGCCTCCTTACAGCCTGATCTTTTTGCATCGATGAGTAAGTAAACAAATATATTATATAAAAAAACAACAGCACACAGGTAAGTCTGCACTTTTAACCACTTAAGGACCGGGCCTATTTTTCATACTCTGTGTTTACAAGTTAAAATATTTTTTAGCTTTTTGCTAGAAAATTACTTAGAACCCCCAAATATTATATATACCGGTATATAATTTTTCTAACACCCTAGAGAATAAAATGGCGATCGCTGCAATACTTTCTGTCACACCGTATTTGCGCAGCAGTCTTACAAGCGCACTTTTTATTGGGAAAACTTTTTTGAATTAAAAAAAAAAGACAGCAGTAAAGTTTGCCCAATTTTTTTACCTTATAACTTTTACCCTTAAAAATCTCCATAGGCGACATTTAAAAATCTCTACAGGTTACCAGTTTTGAGTTACAGAGGAAGCCTAGGGCTAGAATTATTGCTCTCACTCTAACGTTTGCGGCGATACCTCACATGTGTGGTTTGAACACCGTTTTCATATGCGGGTGTCCTTTTAACCGCTAACTGACGTCGCTCCTTTAAGATGTCATAGCAGGCGTTCATGTCTGACGCGTGTCCCCAGAGCCGATGCGTGTGCTGGTGGGCGCAATGTCTGCCGGGCACCCGTGATCACTCGTGACAGAACGAGAACGGGGATGTGTGTGTGTATAGACACACAAATCCTGGTTCTCTCAGTGGAGAGGAGACAGATCGTTTGTTCCTACTAAGTAGGAACACCAATCGGTCTCCTCCCCTAGTCAGACCTATCCCACCTACAGTTAGAACACACCTAGAGAACACAGTTAACCCCTTGATCGCCCCTTAGTGTTAACCCCTTCCCTGCCAGTGACATTTATACAATAATTAGTGGCTATATTTAGCTCTGATCGCTGTATAAATGTCAATGGTCCCAAAATAGTGTCAAAAGTGTCCGCTCTCTCCACCGCAATGTCGCAGTCCTGATAAAAATCCCAGATCGCCGCCATTACTAGTAAAAAAAAAAAAATTACAATAAAAATGACATAAATCTATCCCCAAAAAAAAAAAATCTATCCCCTATTTTGTAGACGCTATATCTTTTGCGCAAACCAATTAATTTACGCTTATTGCGATTTTTTTTTTACAAAAAATATGTAGAAGAATATATATCGGCCTAAACTGATGAAGAAATTTGTTTTTTTTTTTGTTTTTTTTCCGGATATTTATTATAGCAAACAATACAAAATATTGTGTTTTGTTGCTACTTTTTTTGTTTATAACACAAAAAATAAAAACCACACAGGTGATCAAATATCACCAAAAGAAAGCTCTATTTGTGGGGAAAAAATAACATAAATTTTGTTTGGGTACAACGTCGCACAACCACGCAATTGTTAGTTAAAGCGACGCAGTGCTGTGTCGCAAAAAATGGCCTGGTCAGGAAGGGGGCAAATCCTTCTGGGGCTGAAGTGGTTAAAAAACAAAATTTGGATCATTTTTTTTTCTATTACAAGGAATATAAACATCCCTTGTAATAGAAAAAAAAGTATGACAGGACCTCTTAAATACGAGATCTGGGGTCAAAAAGACCTCAGATCTCATATTTACACAAAAATGCAATAAAAAAAAAAAAAATGTCATTTGAAAAAAATAAAAATGTCTCCTTTAAGAGCATAGGGCGGAAGAGAAGTTTGACGTTGCTTCCGCCAGTCAATGCTATGGGGCAGAGTGGGGGCCCTCACTCAGCAGCCAGCCAAACAGGAGAGAGGACCCGATCGTCTTCGCCGATACCGGTGGCAGAGACCACCGGAGCGCGGCGGGAGGGGGTGGGCCCCCTCCCACCCCGATAAACGTG
This sequence comes from Rana muscosa, assembly GCA_029206835.1. NCBI lineage: Eukaryota > Metazoa > Chordata > Amphibia > Anura > Ranidae > Rana > Rana muscosa. The sequence goes on along the minus strand of CM055116.1, from coordinate 956,269,383 downwards.
ATCTTGCAGTGAATCCGCCACTGAGACCACTTTTATCTGACAGCGGACCGGCCGCTGAAGAAGAGGATACCGTGGTTATGGCATTTATTTGCTGCCATAACAACAGTATTCCTCTTCAAACAGCCGACGTTTAATGACGGCGGGCGGTCCATGAGTGGTTATAACAAATTTTGTATGGCATTCAGATTCTTACTGTATAAATTCTTGTTCCCCTCTAGTTCTCTATAAATGCTCATATAAGCAAGTAATTTTGTTATTCATTGTATCTTGTGATTGTTATGTATGTTTTTCTAAAAAAGTGTGTACTCATCATTTGAACAAGTATTTGTTTTATCTGTATTTCTCATCCTTGTTTGTATCACACTTTCCGTACTTTAAACACATAACATTGGATGATGTCTCCCTATAAATCATTAACAATACCAATTGTAGATGTTTTTACATTCGTATCTGAAGTGAAAAACACCTACATGGCCCATTTTGATCTGCGAGCTGCAGTAACGCGTGGTAAAAATGCATGTCAATGCGCATCATCATGTTGAATGACACGCTAGCGTACCTTGCTGGCCTACCTCAATACGTGCATTTTAGTGCATCCAACACATAGATGCAGTGTGGTGTGTGAAAAAAGCATCTACTCCCATTCCACTGCCTAAGTTAAAGTGAATGTCCATCTCTCATTTTCTGTCTAATACTTCTAATGACACATGCCACATATTATGAATCCCACATCAAATATATTGGCAACGTGATCCCCCAAGACCTATCGACCACTTTTGGCTTAAACTTCCCTTTCATTTTAAACATTAAAAAGATACCTTCCTTTTCTTTTGTTACCTTTTTCTTTTTCGTACATCACGGGACACAGAGCGACTTAGTCATTACTAATGGGTTATATAGATACCTTCAGGTGCTGGCACTGGCAACTTCCAAAACCGGAAGTACCCTCCCCTATATAAGCCCCTCCCATCCGGGAGCACCTCAGTTTTTTGCCAGTGTCTAAGGTGTTGGCCAAAGAGTAACATGCGTTTTCACTGGGCTTGCGTACAGGTTCTTTTACGGGCCTTAGTAAGCTGTTCCGGATCCGACCAAAAAAGCTTCATAGCTAAACGGTCGGTACCCGGGCCTTGCAGCAGAAGAGCAAGGTTTTGCCTGTAATGCCTCTCTTGGGAGGGCTGGACCCTGGGATCCAGAGCTCTGGTCATACCCACGACCAAGATGTTGTCTGTGCAGGGTGCTATACAGGTCCAGGGGAGTGGAATCCTTGGGAACCCGGTCCCTGAAGGTTTAATTACAATGCCTGCCGTGATAGGTGAAGTTTAGGCTTTTGTGGACCAAACAAAGTCCTGCGGCGGGGAACAGGTAAGTGGGGGCCCCCAGGAACTTGGTTCTATTGGGGGACCCCCAAGCCTAATTTGTCTTTCTGTCTGTTACCTAACGGTATTCCCGCTAATATCTGTGTATGCCTGTAACTACTGTAAAATGTAAAATTTTAATAGTAGTCAAGAAAAAAAAAAAAAAAAGGGAGACCGCGGTACCTGTGTTAAACCACTAGAGGCCGCTGTGGTCCATTTTTCTTGTCATATGGATCTTTGGTTTTTTCAAGTCAAAAGATCCAGGCAGTTGGTAAGTTTCTCTGTGGGAATCCACTTCCTCTGCCCTGTTGCTGCGCTCATCCACCGCACAGGCCCTCCGGCAAAAAGGGCCCTGGCTCCTAGTCCCTGCTTGATTTCAAAAGAGAGCGCCAAAGGCGCACGGGCACGCGCGCGGGCGCGTGCACGCGCCTCCTATGAAAGGAGAGGGGCGGGTGGATGACGCTCGATGCGCGCCGCGGCGCTTCTGCGCATGTGCAGGCGTCCCAGCATGGATAAAAGACACAGTACAAGTGTCAGCTGGTTGCAAGCAGAGCTAGCAACAAACGGTGGCACACAGAGGCGGTTGATGCAGGCATCCCCATAGAAAGGCACTTTAGTGGACACCAGCTGGTATATAGCAGCAACTGTGTTAGACTATTACCAGCAAAATTGGTGTATGACGACGGGAATACCTCAGCTTTGTGCTTAAAGAATATGTCGTCCAGACGCTCCGGAAATAAGTCTTCCAGGAAGCCAAAGGGGTCTCCATCGGGCTCTGAGGATTTTGGGCATGCTTGTACTGCACCAATCTCCCCTGAAAATTCAGAGGTCAGTAGCCGTAGGAACCCCGCAGGAGTACCTGGTGCTGCGGCTGTCCCCAGTCCACCTGCTCCTGTATATATAACAGAGGAGGTTTTTTCCTCAACTCTGGGAGGATTGGAAGAGAGATTAACAGCATTGATCGCTGCTTCCCTGTCACAGGGAAAGCGCGTCCGATCTCCGTCTCCTCCTTCAGAGTGCCTGTTAGTGGAGGAACAGCCCCACACAGAGATCGACCTACCTGAAGGGGATCAGGATGAGGTTGATTCGGTTATAGAGGAATCAACAGTGGAAAGAACCTTTCTCAGCATCTCAGGATGAAAGATTATGGGTTCAGTCTCTGACTAACATGGTCCGATCAGCATTTAAAATGCCTCTGGCGGAACCATCAACCACTACGGTTTCCTCGCTGGGGTCGCTGAAAGCTCCCCAGGCTGTCTGTTCCTTCCCAATCCACCCTTTATTGGAAGGGCTTATTTACCAGGATTGGGAGCATCCTGATAAAATATTTACTCCCCCCAGGAGATTTCCAGTGATCTATCCCATGGAGGATAAGTTCATAAAAAAAATGGAGGGTCCCTACAGTGGACGCAGCCATCTCTTGTGTGAATAAATCACTGACATGTCCAGTAGATAATGTTCCAATGTTCAAAGACCCAATAGATAAAAAATTGGAGTCTTTACTAAAATCTGCTTTCTCTACAGCAAGCATGGTGACACAACCTGCAGTAGCAGCGATTGGAGTCTGCCAAGCAGTGAAAGATCAGTTGAAACAAGTCTTAAGGGACTTACCAGATCAGCAGGCTCTTGCCCTAGCTGACCTACCTAGAGCCTTGTGTTTTGCGGTGGATGCCATAAAGGATACAATCCAACAGGCCTCCCGCTTTACGCTGTCTGTAGTACATATGCGTAGGCTTCTATGGCTCAAAAACTGGTCTGCTGAGGCTCCCTGTAAAAAATTGCTGATTAGCTTCCCATTTCATGGAGAACGCTTATTTGAGAAGATCTGGACAAGTATATCCAGAAAATTTCTGCCGGTAAAAGTACACTCTTGTCGGTTAAGAACAAGAGTAGAAGTCCTTCTTTCAAGAGGCCTACTTCTCCAGTCCCTGGCACATCGGCTGTGAAACAGTTCCGACGGCCTCCGCGGTCAAATCCAGGGGGCAGAAATCAGGGACAATCACAGGGTAACAAGAAACCCTGGGTCAAGAGAGGTACAAAACCTCCCCCCAAGTCATGAAGGGTTGCCCCCACTCAATCGGGTGAGGGGAAGACTTCAGTTGTTCACAGAGACCTGGCGGGACACCATCAGAGACAGATGGGTGATCTCCGCAGTAAGTCTGGGATACAGGCTGGAGTTAAAAGACATTCCTCCTGCCCATTTTATGAGGTCAAAGTGCCAAGCGATCCCCAGAAGAGAGGATCCCTCCTTCTGGCACTAGAACAACTATTGCTCCAAGGTGTAATCATGAAGGTTTCCTTGGAAGAAAGCGGGTTCGGGTTTTACTCGAACCCTGTCACAGTCCCCAAACCAAATGGGGACGTGAGGCCCATATGAAATCTAAAAGGGCTAAACAAGTTCCTACATATCAGGACTTTTCAGATGGAGTCGATCCGATCGGTGGCCACCGCCCTACAAGGGCAGGAATGGTTAGCCTCGATCGACATAAGGGATGCTTATCTGCATATTCCCATCTTTCCGGCCCACCAGAAATTTCTACGCTTTGCAGTAGAAGGGCGCCATTTTCAGTTCAGAGCCTTACCTTTCGGTCTGGCCACAGCACCACGAGTGTTCACAAAAATTCTGGCCCCACTATTGGCCAATCTAAGAACACAAGGTGTAACGATAATGGCATATCTAGACTACTTGTTGCTGATAGACCACTCAGTGGAAAAAACTAGAAGTGGTCGTTCACAAGACAATCAAGTATCTGGAATCTCACGGTTGGATTATCAACCGAGACAAGTCAGCCCTAAAACCAGTCAAAAGTCTGGAATACTTGGGGGCTAAGACTGGATTCAAATCAGAGAAAGATTTTCTTACCTCCAGAGAAGGTGTCGTCTTTGAAAGATTTGACCCACTTAGTGGGTACAAAAAGAAAACCATCCATACGCCTGTGCATGAGGCTGCTGGGAAAAATGGTGGCTTCATTCGAAGCAGTACCCTACGGTCAATTCCATTCAAGGAACTTGCAGAGGGCCATACTGTCAGCCTGGAACAAAAAAGTTCAGGCTTTAGACTTACCAATGTCCCTGTCCCCTTCCGTTCGCAAGAGCCTCCATTGGTGGTTGGTGCCCAGAATCTGGAAAAAGGGAAACCCTTCAGTCCGGTTTCTTGGAAGGTGGTCACTACAGATGCCAGCCTCATAGGCTGGGGGGCAGTACTGGAGCAATGGTCTCTCCAGGGCAAGTGGTCAGAAGCAGAGAAGGCCCTGCCCATCAATCTCTTAGAGATACGAGCAGCCCGGTATGCCCTAGTAGCATGGACATCCAAACTCCAAGGGTCCCCTGTCAGAATTCAATCAGACAATGCCACAGCAGTGGCATATATCAATCACCAGGGTGGCACCAGGAGTCGTGCAGCCCAGAGGGAAGCGAATTGCATCCTGGAATGGGCAGAAAGATATGTCCCAGCCATATCCGCGGTTTTCATCCCAGGAGTGGAAAATTGGAGAGCGGACTTTTTAAGTCGCCAGCAATTATGCCCGGGGGAATGGTCTCTTCACCCCGAGGTTTTCCAGGCAATATGCCAGCGGTGGGGAACACCGGATGTAGATCTGCTAGCATCCAGATTCAACGCAAAGGTGGACAGATTTGTGTCTCGCACAAGGGATCCCCTAGCTTGCGGCTCGGATGCCCTAGTGTTCCCTTGGGATCAGTTCAAGCTGATATATGCATTCCCAACGCCACAATTGTTACCGCGATTAATCCGCAGAATCCGGGTAGAAAAGAAACCGGTGATTCTGGTGGCTCCAGCGTGGCCCCGAAGGGCATGGTACGCGGAGATTGTAAAAATGTCAGTGGGGAGTCCTTGGACCCTCCCACATCGTCCGGACCTGCTTTCACAAGGACCGATATACCACCCTTCCTTACCAGCCCTAGGTTTGACGGCCTGGCTATTGAAGCCCACATTCTAAAAAAGAGAGGTCTCTCTAATCCTGTGGTATCTACCATGATCAATGCCAGGAAGCCGGTATCCAGGCAGATCTATTATAGGATCTGGAAGGCGTACATCGCGTGGTGTGAGGCCAGGAAATGGCATCCACGTAAGTACATAATAGGTAGGATTCTGGACTTCCTACAGTGGGCTGTGGATAGGAAGCTTGCCTTGAGTACTATCAAGGGTCAGATTTCGGCCTTGTCAATATTTTTTCAAAGGCCCTTGGCTTCGCATTCACTAGTCAAAGCTTTCATACAAGAAGTGATGCGTATTAGCCCTCCGGTTAGTATTCCCATATATCCATGGGACTTAAACCTGGTTCTGAAGGTTCTACAGAAACAACCATTTGAACCATTGCAGCACATTTCCTTGGTTCTTCTCACCAGGAAATTGATTTTCTTAGTAGCCATTTGTTCGGCTAAAAGAGTATCGGAATTAGCCGCCATGTCCTGTAAGGAGCCATATCTGGTTGTCCATAAGGACAGAGTAGTATTACGTCCTCATCCAGCCTTTCTTCCTAAGGTGGTATTGAGGTTTCATTTGAACCAAGATGTGGTTCTTCCTTCCTTTTTCCCCAAACCTAGTTCGGTAGAGGAAAAGTTATTGCATTCTTTGGATGTAGTAAGAGCAGTTAAAGCTTATCTAAAAGCCACTGCTCAGACTCGTAGAACGGATACTTTGTTTGTTCTGCCGGAAGGCCCCAGAAAGGGTCAGGCAGCATCAAAATCTACTTTAGCCAAGTGGATTCGACAGGTCATAATACAAGCCTATGGCTTGAGAAGGAGACCGCCTCCGTTCAAAGTTAGGGCGCACTCCACAAGAGCAGTTGGAACTTCATGGGCAGTGCATCACCAGGCCTCCCTGGCTCAAGTCTGTAAGGCCGCAACATGGTCTTCAGTACACACGTTTACTAGATTCTACCAGGTAGACGTTAGAAGTCAGGAGGATGTCGCCTTTGGGCGCAGTGTGTTGCAGGCCGCAAAAGATCCTCATGCCTGATGGCGCCCAGCTTATGTATAGTGTATCCCTCCCCTCATTTGGCATTGCTTTGGGACGTCCCATTAGTAATGACTAAGTCGCTCTGTGTCCCGTGATGTACGAAAAAGAAAAAGGGATTTTTATAACAGCTTACCTGTAAAATCCTTTTCTTGGAGTACATCACGGGACACAGAGCTCCCACCCCTCTTTTTGGGACACTTATTGCTTTGCTACAAAACTAAGGTGCTCCCGGATGGGAGGGGCTTATATAGGGGAGGGTACTTCCGGTTTTGGAAGTTGCCAGTGCCAGCACCTGAAGGTATCTATATAACCCATTAGTAATGACTAAGTCGCTCTGTGTCCCGTGATGTACTCCAAGAAAAGGATTTTACAGGTAAGCTGTTATAAAAATCCCTTTTTTGTCTTGTTGAAATAAAGAAAAGTTGAAATAATAAAAAAAAAAGATCAGTGGCGCTTACTGGATTGCCAGACGCGTAAACAGTTGCGCTACATGTCACACAAGTATTATGAGCATGGCAATAAATGTGGCCGAAAGCTCGCTAGAGCTCTCAGGAAAAAACGTGCGCAAATGCTTGTACATAAGCTGTGCCTACCCTCTGGTATACTCACGGTCAAGTCCTCCCAAATAGCCTCTGGATTCCGAAACTATTACGCCACCCTTTATGACCTAGGTTCGACACACTCCCCAGGGGTTTCATTACACGAGACTGACTGACATCCAAACTTACTTGGCGGTGTCTGGCCTTCCCCCGCTGACGGACGAACAAAGTTCCACACTAGAATCCCCTATTACCCCCACTGAGATAGAGGCAACGGTGAAGTCTTTGCCTAATGGCAAGAGCCCTGGCCCTGACGGGTTCACTAAAGCTTACTACAAGCAATTCTTACCTCTGCTGTTAGAGTCAATGTGTGGCTACTTCAACTCCATAGCAGACGGGAATGCCATTCCAGGGGAGGCACTGCTGGCTCATATCTCAGACATCCCCAAAGAAGGAAAGGACCCAAAGCTACAGACCCATATCCCTCCTCAATGTGGATGTGAAAATTTTAGCAAAGATTCTCGCCACCAGACTGAAACACCTAATCCCGCTTATTGTCCACCCCGACCAGACTGGATTTGTCAAGGGCCGTGAAGCTCGGGACAATTCCATTATTAGAGCCATACAGCTCATTCATTGGGCACGTACCTCTCCTGACTCCCCCCCATATCTGATTCTCTCTACAGACGCAGAGAAAGCATTTGACCGGGTGGACTGGACCTACTTACGTGCTGTACTTGAGACCATAGGACTACGCACACACATGTTGGCTTGGATCATGGCATTGTCCTCAGATCCAAGTGCACAAGTTAAGGTTAATGGATTCCTCTCCCCCAGATTCCCGATCAGAAATGGCACGAGACAGCAGTGCCCGCTTTCGCCTATCCTTTTTGCCCTAGTGCTAGAACCGTTTCTGCGCACTGTACGGGCAAACGTCAACATTAAAGGATTGACGGTTGGTCATACAGAGCACAAACTCTCAGCATATGCTGACGACGTGCTATTCCACCTTACGGAACCCCTGATCTCACTGCCAAATCTAATGCGGAAACTCCAACATTTTGGGTTGCTTTATAATTTTAAAATTAATTATGCAAAATCGGAGATACTTCCCATCCAGATACCGCCCTCACTGACTGATCAGTTGCAAACAGCCTTCCCGTTTACCTGGGCTAAGTCATCCGTGAAATATCTAGGCATCCGGTTAACAGATAGATTTGACACCCTCTATGCTGCCAATTCCCCCCCCCTGCTAACCACAGTGAAAAATTACTTGGCTAATTGGACTAAGACAGCCTTTACTTGGATGGGGAAACTGGCCGTAGTAAAGATGAACATCCTCCCACGCATACTGTTCTACATGCAGATGATACCCATGTCCCTCCCTAGAGGTTTTTTTCACCCAAGTGTCTAGTCTGATATCGAAATTTATATGGCACGACCGGAGACCGAGAATTGCGCTTAGGTCGTTGACACGCCCGAGGGAAGCGGGGGGTCTGGGCCTACCAGATATTCAAAGGTATTATAGGGCAATCGTCCTCCAGAGGATACTCAATTGGCGCTTCCACACTACCTCCAAACTCTGGGTTTCCCTGGAGAAGTATATGGCGGGTAGGAACCTATCTTATGCCCTATGGTTGTCCCGGGAGCACAGGGGGCTGTCAGAATTTACTTCCCCACTGACGACTCAGGCCTTAGGAACCTGGGATCGGCCTAATGCTAGACTGGCTCTGCCCCCCCCATGTCCCCATTGGCCCCACTGGGAGGCTTTTTGTGGTTCCCGCCGGGGGAACAAGAGGCTTTTTTTGGGCCCTGGGTCGAAGATGGTAGCGCTAGCTGTGGTAAGCTTCTGCAGGATGGTAAACTCTTGCCCCTGGAGACACTTAGAGAATGGAATGGGAGCTTCCCCATGGACTTTTGGCGCTACAGGCAATTACAGCATTTCTTTGTGACTCACGGGGACTCCATACGGGACATCTCTACACTCAAACCCTTTGAACGCCTCTTTATAGAAGAGGAACCGATCCCACATATGATCTCTGAACTTTACCGCTTCATTAGCTTTTCGGCCTCTAAGCAGAAACCCGCATTCGTTAGGGCCTGGGAACGGGATTTAGAGACGGTTTTCACCCCCACCCAATTGTCACACCTATACCAATTCTCCAGATCCAGCTCCATTGATTCCAAAACCCAGGAAACAAATTATAAAACATTGCTCAGTGATCAGACCCTATTGGGAGGACTTACAGTCCCAGATTAAGAAAATCCTAGACCTGGACATCCCTCTCTCCCCGTTTCACTTTCTGTTGCACATTCCTCCCATGCCAGTGGGCCAGTACAGACGGAGTGTACTGCCCCACCTATTGAACGCAGCAAAGCGGCTACTTCCTATATATTGGAAACATCCGCAAGTTCCCAGCAGGGAGGAATAGATCCCTAAGGTTGGTGAAATACGGGAGGCAGAGGAATGGATCGCCACCTGCAGGAATACCCGGGAACGCTTTTCCGGCACCTAGTCGGCCTGGGCGACATATGTTTCAGACCCAGGATACGTGACTTCAAGTCTGGATGTAGCACTGCTGGAACTGGCAGACCCTTCCCTTAAGCAAAGACCCCGGGCCCCCTAAATTGACACAGAGCCCTCAGTTACACTGTTTTGGCCTAATTAAGCAACTAGAGGGTGAAGGGAGGTGATGTGACTTTTTCTTTTCAGCCACTTAAAATGCAGCGAGGTGATGGGGGCAAGTGGCGCGGGGGAGGAGCTGGACGTGTGACCCCAGGTATGTTCCAACTGAGCCTATTCCCTTTCTTCCCCCCCCCCTTTTTTTCTATTTTTTCTTGTCTTCCTTTTACTGATTTTCTCTGCCTTTTTTCTATTGATCCTCTGACCTCAAGTGACCTAGTTTTTGACACACCAGGAGATGGGTGGGCCTTGGAGGTACGGGCCAGTCTGACGGACACGGGACCCTGTTGCCGGGGGGAAGCCTGGCCCCCACGGGGGACAGGCACTTCTTTTTGCCACCTCGGTGCGGATATCTCGACCTACATGGGGACCAGCCGGGGTTGTTGCATGCGGGGAGGTAAGCTGAAGGTCTATAGTGGCCCCCCTCCCCTCGTGCCCGCCCGACCGATTTACCCCCTAATCTGCACATTACCCAGTGCACTAACTGCCGTCCAGATGACTGGCCGGCTTGACTTCCGGTTCTCACTCCTCCTCAGCGGACACCCACCTTTATTCGTAGATGAGAGGTTCGAGGCGACTCTCCCCCACTTTGTTTTTCTGCTATGATGTTTTCTAAGAAAGAGGAGACCCCACCTCCGGCTCACTGCCTGGTTTCCGAGTCTAAGTTATGCCCATTAGGACATTGGGTCTCGATGTGATTGTCTGTTTGTCTGTTTTCAATGTTCTACATGTTTTTATGTTATTTAGAAAAATTATTGGCATACTGTTTGCTGCAAATGCCTATGACAACGTGTGTTGTGATGTACTACCTTGGCGTTCACAAATAAAGATTTTACAAAAAAAAATAAAAAATCAGTGGCACTCAGGGCTATTCTCATGGTTTGAGAGATGCAGTATCTCGAAAATAAATCTACCCACTGATTTCTCTATGTCTTATAATCCCTCCCTGCCCACACCTAAACTTCTTAAATCAGTCAATAGAGCATTACTACAATTTATATGGGTCCATAAACCTCCCCAAGGCTTACACACTCTGTTCTGCGACTACACAAGACTCATGGAGGCATTGCACTGCCTGATATCTTTCAGTACCAAGCAGCCTGCTACACGACGAGTGATAGAATGGTGTCAATCAGGGGAGGGCTGGCGGCCTTAGGCCTGGGGGGCAAGTCCAGTCAAGTGGCCCATCGAACCGCCGAATCAACTCACCATCCATGGCCCACCTGGTTCTTCAATGCAGCCTCACCAGTGCCCATCAGTGCAGCCAACTCCAGTGCCCATCAATGCAGCCTGATCACTGGGGCAGGTTACATGGGGTGTATGGGGGGGAGCTGGGGGGTCAGCTAGGGGTATCAGGGTCTCTCACCTTAGCGGTCTCAGCTCAGCAAGTCCTTGCACGCCACGGTTTCCTGGGGGGGTGGTAACGCTCCTGATCCTGGGGTCAAGTTGCAGCCAGCGCCCAGCCCTGCAGCCCGACTCCCTGGCACGCCCTGCCTCTGCCTGCTTCCAAGAAACCGGTCCCAGGGAGTTGTAGTATCCTCTGCGCTGCTGTATTTTCCACCCACCAGAAGCTTGAGTGCGGACTACAACTGCTGGAATGCAACAGCTAGTGGTCGGCCGCCATGGTCATGCCCCCGGCCCGACTTCCTAGACCAGAATAAAAAAAAAAATAGTAGCGGGCAGCGGCTGCCGGCCATTTTGAACATAAGTTAGGGCGGCCTGGGAGGCAATTGCCACCCTGCCCCCTGGCCCAGCCCTCCCCTGGTGTCAACATGGCCATATGAAATAATGGGTTACTATAGAACATGAGACAATCAACATCCCTCTCTCAACCCTTCCATGGTGCGCTCACAATTTCCCACCTGAGCTCAAAACACACTTTACAATTGGTATTACCTAACCCATATGCCAATGACCCTTTTAGAGGAAAGACATATCCATCTCTCCATCACCCCTGTTTCTCATTCTTGGAAACCCATTGTTTGCTCCAGGTCTAAAAGACCTGATATTCAAAATCGAATGCACTTCTGAGTGTATAAAGCTGCCCACTTTATCATCAAGAAACAATGGATTTCCCTGGAGAAAATGTAAATTAATTCTAGACCTGAGGACTTGGGTTTCTGGCAGATGGCCCAACTTTCTCAGAACCTGCTATTTATTTGTATCTTATTGTCACAGATCAGCTACGGAGCTGATCTGTGTCTTACCTATACTGCTGTAGGTCGGCTGGCACCTGTTGTTCCACAAGCTTGTGTTCAGCTCTGGCTGCACTCAGCAGCTATGGGTGTCGCCGGCTTCACCTGTGGCTTAATATATCCTTCCTTCCTGCTACTTCCTGTCCAGCCTCCCATGTGCCTCACTATTTAAATTGCACTCAGACCAGTTTCTGGTTGCATGAGCAACACTTGTTTCAGAGCTCCCTGCCTGTACCCTACTTAACCAAACTTCTTGTGTACCGAATCGGCTAGTCCTCCTGTTTACGTTGTCTGCTGCCCGCCCCGACCTTGGCTCGATATCCGGCTCTCCTTTTGCTCTATCCATCCCTCTGAGTCTCCTGGTACTCTCCTCGCGAGCAGGGTGAACCTAGGGGTCAAGACCTGGGGTCAGCACGCAGCTAAGCCCAAATCCTCGTGAGGGGGTCCCTGGTGGAATACCGGCTGGCCCTTAGACTCCACGCCCTGGGGGATCCTGTGTCACCTGCTCGCCTGTGGGCTCACTTCAGTACCATTGTGACACTTATTTTTGGCTGGAATTCTGCTATAAAGTTGAACCAAAACTTTTTTTTCTTCTTTTGCTATTTGTGTCCCAAATTCACATCCTGATTGCTGACTACACATGGAGCGAGAGGAAATCTGCCCAATGTAAAATTAGAGAGAATTAAAAATTTGACAGACGTTTGGAGTCTCGGTGACCGCTGGAGTTCCATTTTAAGGGGTCTGTTTTAAAAAAAAATTCAAACAACGTTTTACAAAACGCTCATTCAGGATTTCTAATTTAAATCTAATTAGAAACTATGTGAAAACATTTATAAACAGACGCCTAGGTGTAGTAAAAAAAAAATTACACAAATTGAAATTTAGCGAACTCTTGCTATGTGCATATTAGTTGGCTTTGTATTTGCATATATTCACAAGGACATATTCACTCTCGCCTCCTTTTTATATTTGGTAAACATACATGCAGAGAGAACATTTAGTTCTGTGCAGTTCTCACCTTCACAGCCTCCAGGTATATACTGGAGAGATAAAAGTAGAGCACCCAAAAATGTTTTATACTTCCACACTGCATTATCTTCAGGGTTGACAACCCAACACCAGGTAGTTCTTGCTGCAGGTTTTCCAGCAACAAATAGGAAAGCAAAATTAATAATATACCCTCTGACCCCTATTTTGACCTTTACCCTGATCTAACATTTAACCATTCCTCACCCTAAAACATAATTTAATTACTAAATAAATCCTTAATATTTAACTTTACCATGACACTTAGACCCCTTTCACACATGTAGCGCTACCCCCGCAGGAGCTGCTTAAGACCCCATTCACACAGGGGTGACTCATCAGGCGTCTCAGCCGCCTGACGAGTCGCGTCCCATTCTGTACAATGGAACCGTTCTAAGCGGAGCGACTGAAGTCGCTCCGACTTAGAAAAAGGTTCCTGTACTACTTCAAGACGACTTCAAGGCGACTTCCATTGACTTCTATACAGAAGTCATTTTGGAAGTCTGCTTTGAAGTTGTCTTGAGATCGCCCAGCACAGTCGCGGCACAAGTCGTGCCGCCCCTGTGTGAATGGGCTCTAAGTATGTTTGTTGCGTATTCTGCCTCTCAACACCAATAACAGTCTCTGCCCCTCTTGGCACACCTGGTAATAGTGTAAGTGCAATGACCAATGAGAAACGCACACATTATGATAAAACACAGATATTGTCTTTACTGCAATATTTCTGTGGAAAAGTAACAGACAGTAACAGTATATATATATTCAAGTAATCAACTGGAAAGTAATAACTGAGATTCAGAGCAATATAGCTCAATACTATATTGAGGCTGCTTTCAGGCTGCTTTCAGGGAATTCCAAACCTGAGAATAACCCTAATGCCGCGTACACACGATCATTATTCACGGCGGTTAAAAAACCGCCATGAATAATGACAGGAAAAACGAGGGAACCGCTTGGTTCCCTACACACGGTCGTTTTTCCCGTCATTTTTTCTCTTGACGAGAAAAACGACCGTCTGTGGGCTCCCTATGGGAAAACTGCCGCGGAAAAAATGCTGGAAAAAACGATGAGAAAATTTAGAACATGTTCTAATTTTTCTCGTCGTTTTTTATGCCGTTTTTCTCGACGAGAAAAACGACATAAAGCCCACAGACGATCGTTTTTCTCGGCGAAAAAAAAAATGCAGTTTTTCTCGTCGAGAAAAGCGGTCGTGTGTACGCGGCATAAGAGCAGAGGCACACTTAAATGGTAAATAAATCACAATTTGACACTTTATATCGGATTGGTTACCTCTACTCAAATGTGGCTCTATGAGCTCAGGCAGGAGGAGAGCAGAAGCCTGACCCTCTTTATGTCAGACCTCTCTCTTCTGTCTCCTGACACTACTACAAACACTGTATTCAAATCAACATTCAACTGCATATACCAGGGGTGTCCAAACTTTTTTCAAAGAGGGCCAGATTTGATGAAGTGAACATGCGTGAGGGCCGACCATTTTGCCTGACATTCTTTGAACCATTAAAATTCGGTCTAAGTGTGTTCGTCCGAGCACTAATACACCGCCCAACAAGAATTCTCTTGCCTTTGTGGCTACGTGTGAGTAAAGAGGTGAGCTCTGTGTGTTTCACTTTAAAGATGGAAGTTTCAGGAAAAAAACGTAAAGTTTTTTTTTTTAAGTAAAGGTCTGTGAAGCAGATCCCCAGACCATCCCTAGTCCATCACAGACTGATGGGACTGGGGATCTGTGATGGGACTGGGGATCTGTGATGGGACTGGGGATCTGTGATGGGACTGGGGATCTGTGAGGGTGTGGGGATCTGTGAGGGAGTGGGGATCTGTGAGGGAGTGGGGATCTGTGATGGTCTGGGGATGGTCTGGGGATCTGTGATGGGGTGGGGATCTGTGATGGGGTGGGGATCTGTGATGGTCTGGGGATCTGTGATAGGGTGGGGATCTGTGATGGTCTGGGGATCTGTGATGGGGTGGGGATCTGTGATGGGGTGGGGATCTGTGATGGACTGGGGATCTGTGAGGGAGTGGGGATCTGTGATGGTCTGGGGATCTGTGAGGGAGTGGGGATCTGTGAGGGAGTGGGGATCTGTATGGGACTGGGGATCTGTGATGGGACTGGGGATCTGTGATGGACTGGGGATCTGTGATGGACTGGGGATCTGTGATGGACTGGGGATCTGTGATGGACTGGGGATCTGTGATGGGACTGGGGATCTGTGAGGGAGTGGGGATCTGTGATGGGGTGGGGATCTGTGATGGTCTGGGGATCTGTGAGGGAGTGGGGATCTGTGAGGGAGTGGGGATCTGTGATGAGGTGGGGATCTGTGAGGGACTGGGGATCTGTAATGGGGTGGGGATCTGTGAGGGACTGGGGATCTGTGAGGGACTGGGGATCTGTGATGGACTGGGGATCTGTGATGGGACTGGGGATCTGTGAGGGAGTGGGGATCTGTGATGGGGTGGGGATCTGTGATGGTCTGGGGATCTGTGAGGGAGTGGGGATCTGTGAGGGAGTGGGGTTCTGTGATGGGGTGGGGATCTGTGAGGGACTGGGGATCTGTAATGGGGTGGGGATCTGTGAGGGACTGGGGATCTGTGAGGGACTGGGGATCTGTGAGGGACTGGGGATCTGTGAGGGACTGGGGATCTGTGAGGGTCTGGGGATCTGTGAGGGACTGGGGATCTGTGAGGGTCTGGGGATCTGTGAGGGACTGGGGATCTGTGAGGAACTGGGGATCTGTGAGGGAGTGGGGATCTGTGAGGGAGTGGGGATCTGTGATGGTCTGGGGATCTGTGAGGGAGTGGGGATCTGTGAGGGACTGGGGATCTGTGAGGGACTGGGGATATGTGAGGGACTGGGGATCTATGAGGGACTGGGGATCTGTGATGGTCTGGGGATCTGTGATGGTCTGGGGATCTGTGAGGGACTGGGGATCTGTGAGGGACTGGGGATCTGTGAGGGACTGGGGATCTGTGATGGTCTGGGGATCTGTGATGGTCTGGGGATCTGTGAGGGACTGGGGATCTGTGAGGGACTGGGGATCTGTGATGGTCTGGGGATCTGTGGTGGGGAATTCCCCAGTCCATCACTGATCCCCAGACCATCACAGATCCCCCCCATCGCAGAGCCCACTTCATAGACCCCACTCCATCTCAGACCCCCCCCCCCCCATTACAGACTCCCTCCATCACAGTCCTCCCTCGATATTATAGTCAGACTTCATCAACACAGCATTCCCCCTCTCCACACTGCCCTACCTTAATCACACAAGCCGGGAAGCATGCATAGCAGGTCCAGACAAAGGGCGGGAATTTTCAAGTTAAAGGCGGGTGATTGGTTGCTGGGACCGCCCCACTGTCTAGCAACCAATCACCTGCTTTGTAACTTGAAAGATCCCGCCATTTGTCCGGACCTGCAGCGCTTCCAGGCTTGTGTGAATAAGGTGTGTGGGGAGGGGGAGAAAGGGGGATTGATGCGATGATCTAAAGGAGAGACCTGCCGCGCCTCACATTTAATTAATTATGTTAGCGGCGGGCAGGGGAGAGCTGGCAGAGGAGAGAGAACACTGACAATTTAGCAAGGCTGCGGGCCACTACTGGGTCCGGATTCGGCACGAGATCCACTATTTAGTGATGCCATATATATATCTTTTGTGGCCCCGGTGCTGGGAGATTGTTGGGGGCCACAAAAGATATATATGCCCAGATAACCAGGCGGGCCGTTCAAAACCGGAACGCGGGCCGCGATTTGGACATGCCTGGCATATACATAGCCCTGAGTATGTGTGTGCGGGCCCATATGGCACTAGTAGCTTCAGTCACTTTGAAGAAAGATATGGCTTTGTATCTTTAGCTAGCCCCTTTCGTTGATGCACTTAAACTCCTGAATACCAGGGCCAAACAACACAACTTGCCCAGATTATCTAGTAAAGAATGTATGATCTTCCTCAGAGCAAGGTGAAAGGAAAATGGCGTCTGTATACAGTGTCTCTGTATCTAAATAGCCTTACACTACAGGTGTCAGTAAGGTGACTAAGAGCAATGATGTCTGTATACAGTGTCCATACAACTCTATCTGTGTGTATTGTCCTTGTTTCCTGCAAATGTGCAAAAGTCCTCTCACCCAATCCTGCGGTCAAGGCCCAAACAAACATCCTGGAACAGGCAGGCTCTTCTAGCAGTGGTGTATTTAGGTTTTGTGCTGCCCTAGGCCTGACTAAACTCGCGCACCCCCTAATTTAAATATGACCCACCTCTTCCTGTCAAGGCCACACCCCTTCCATTTTAAGACTCGCCCTCTCATCTTCATGGGAGGAAAACAGAGGAAAGGAGGACAGAGGGACGCCATGGGAAGGAGGACAGAGGGACGCCGTGGGAAGGAGGACCGAGGGATGCAGTGGGAAGGAGGACAGAGGGACGCCGTCGGAAGGAGACAGAGAGGGACGTTGTGGCGGTCAATAAGGCTTAGAGGGTTAGGCAGTTCCTAATAGCTCAGTCCCCGGGAACAGTAATAGATAATGGCCAACAGGCCCACTTACCAGACCCAGCGAAACCGCAACAGTGATCCCTCTGGCTGGACATTCGCTCACTCTGGGTTGCCTGGGGTGACTCTAGTCAGTAGTGTAGCATGTCTGTACCCTGGCAGTGGCTCGGTCTTTCTCCCTCTAGTGGTGCGCGTACAACGTGACTCTCTCTCTGGTGGTGCAGGGTACAATGTGGCTCCCTCTCTGGTGGTAAGGTTACAGTGTGGCTCCCTCTCTGGTGGTGAGGTTATAACATGGCTCCCTCTCTGGTGGTGCGGTTACAGCGTGGCTCCCTCTCTGGTGGTGCGGTTACAGCGTGGCTCCCTCTCTGGTGGTGCGGTTACAGCGTGGCTCCCTCTCTGGTGGTGCGGTTACAGCGTGGCTCCCTCTCTGGTGGTGCTGTTACAGCGTGGCTCCCTCTCTGGTGGTGCTGTTACAGCGTGGCTCCCTCTCTGGTGGTGCGGTTACAGCGTGGCTCCCTCTCTAGTGGTGCGGTTACAGCGTGGCTCCCTCTCTGGTGGTGTGGTTACAGCGTGGTCCTCTCTCTAGTGGTGCAGGTACAACATGGCTCCCTCTCTGGTGGTGCGGGTACAGCATGGCTCCCTCTCTGGTGGTGTGGTTACAGCGTGGCTCCCTCTCTGGTGGTGCGGTTACAGTGTGGTTCCCTCTCTGGTGGTGCAGGGTACAGCGTGGCTCCTTCTCTAGTGGTGCAGGGTACAACGTGGCTCCCTCTCTGGTGGTGCGGTTACATCATGGCTACCTCTCTAGTAGTGCGGTTACAGCATGGCTCCCTCTCCCTCTCTGGTCCCTCTCTGGTGGTGCAGGGTACAGCGTGGCTCCCTCTCTGGTGGTGCGGTTACATCGTGGCTCCCTCTCTGGTGGTGCGGTTACAGCGTGGTTCCCTCTCTGGCTGTGCAGGGTACAGCGTGGCTCCCTCTCTGGTGGTGCAGGGTACAACGTGACTCCCTCTCTGGTGGTGCAGGGTACAACATGGCTCCCTTTCTGGTGGTGCAGGGTACAACCTGGCTCCCTCTCTGGTGGTGCAGGGTACAACGTGACTCCCTCTCTGGTGGTGCAGGGTACAATGTGGCTCCATCTCTGGTGGTGCAGGGTACAATATGGCTCCCTCTCTGGTGGTGCAGAGTACAATGTGGCTCCCTCTCTGGTGGTGCAGGGTACAATGTGGCTCCCTCTCTGGTGGTTCAGGGTACAATGTGGCTCCCTCTCTGGTGGTGCAGGGTACAACGTGGCTCCCTCTCTGGCCTCCCCCTGCACAGTCCTCTCTTTTTCTCTTCTGTAGCACTCTGCTTTTTGCCAGGCTCCAGGTTCTCTCTCCCCCCCCCCCAGACTATGTTTCCCATGATGCCCCACTCCCTCAGTGTGTTCTGATTGGCCCTCTGCTGCGGCCAATGGGGAGGGAATCGGAGCGGGCAGGAAGCCGGGCGGCGCATTGGGGAAACCTGATTTGAGTCGCTCTCTCTCTCTTCTCCTGTTCAGCTGACAGGAGAAAGGAGGGGGGCGAGCAGGGGAGATACAGACACTGTGCCGCTCTTCCTCTCCCTTTCACAGCGCCGCCGCCCCTGCCGAGCTGATCACCACTTTGCAGATAGGAGGGGGCGAGCTGACTGCACCCACTACAACTGCTTACTGTGTCACCCGGGTGCGGTCCGCCCCCCCTATAGCAATTCTGCTGGATTTAGATGTGATGGCAGCCCTGCGTGTGGGAGCCGCGAGGAGGACGGAGTGATTTTTTCCGTGGGGGGGGGGGGTGGATTTTTTGCCGGCCTAGGCCAAAATACAGCACTGTCTTCTAGTGACCTGACTAGTCACCTCACACTGAAACGTTTGAAACGGTGCAAGTGCATCTGGATATGCACCTTGGATCCCCCTCTCACAGGCTGGACGTCCCGACTGGCTGTGGATGCCTAAAATCACCCTCTTCCCTAGGTCTAATCTCTTCCCCTCAGCTCAGCAAGATGAAGTCTCTAGTTCCTTTGCCCTGAGAGCAGGCTGGAAGTTGTAGTCCTAAAACAGTGCAATCTCAATGTGAAACTTGAGTCCTGGAACTACAATTCCCTGTATGCTTTTCTTCCTGGTGTTAATCACTCTGCTGACAGGATGTGATGATACAGAGTCTTAGCTGGCACTAGAGGGAAACAGTCTCACTGCAACAATGTTGCAAAGTGTCTTCTGATACAGCAGGTAAGATAGCCAGCTCCCTGCTTCACCCATGCGGACTGTTTGTCAATGCATCTCTATGGAAAAACAGATGTAAATAGATGATCATCGATTTACATCTGTTTACATCCGCTTCCGTCAACATCTGTTTTTTGGAATGGATCACAGCTAGGGATGAGCTTCGAGTTCGAGTCGAACTCATGTTCGACTCGAACATTGCCTGTTCGTCCATTCGCCGAACAGCGAACAAATTGGGTTGTTCGCGGCAAATTCGAAAAGTCTATGGGAGAAATCTAAAGTGCTAATTATAAAGGCTTATATGCAAGTTATTGTCATAAAAAGTGTTTGGGGACCCGGGTCCTGCCCCAGGGGACATGTATCAATGCAATTTTTTTTTTTTAAACTGCCGTTTTTTCGGGAGCAGTGATTTTAATAATGCTTAAAGTGAAACAATAAAAGTGAAATTGTCCTTTAAATTTCGTACCTGGGGGGTGTGTATGATATGCATGTAAAGTGGCGCATGTTTCCCGTGCTTAGAACTGTCCCTGCACAAAGTGTAATTTTTGAAGGAAAAGTCATTTAAAACTCACTCGCGGCTATTAATGAATTGTTGGCTTTTATCAATACATAGAAAAGTCATTGATAAAAAAAAAAAAGCGTGGGGGTCCCCCAGAATTCAATTACCAGGCCCTTCAGGTCTGGAATGGATATTAGGGGAACCCTGCCGCAAATAAAAAATTACGTGGGGTTCCCCCAAATATCCATACCAGGCCCTTCAGATCTGGCATGGATTTTAAGGGGAACTCCACCCCAAATAAAAAAAAAAATTGTGCGGAGTCCCCCTAAAAATCCATACCAGACCCTTATCCGAGCACGCAACCTGGCCGGCCGCAGGGGAAGAGGGGGGGACGAGAGAGCGGCCCCCCTCCCTCCTGAACCGTACCAGGCCACATGCCCTCAACATGGGGAGGATGTCCCCATGTTGATGGGGACAAGGGCCTCATCCCCACAACCCTTGCCTGGTGGTTGTGGGGGTCTGCGGGCGGGGGGCTTATCGGAATCTGGAAGACCCCTTTAACAAAGGGGACCCCCAGATCCCGGCCCCCCCCATGTGAATTGGTAAGGGGTACATTGTACCCCTACCATTTCACGAAGAAAGCGTAAAAATATGTAAAAAAACACACAAACACCTCGAAAAAGTCCTTTTATTTAAATTACACAGTGAAGGAAGTACCCCGCTCAGGCCAATGACGTAGGCGGGTCCGACATACCGAGGGGGCGGACCTGATGGGGAACTTCTCTCACTTTGGTAATACATGTATAGACCCGCCCCTTGTCATGTTCCGCATCTGGTCCGCTGAGCGGACCTGATGGGGAACTTTAGAAGGGGCGGGTCTATACATTTAAAACACTGAGGAGGAAGTTCCCCAGCAGGTCCGCTCAGGCACAACCAATGACGGACAGCGCTGGACATCGGGATCGCCGCGGGACACTGGATTTCTCCGCTGGAATGTTTTTTTTTTTTTAATAAAGGACTTTTTCAAGGTGTTTGTGTGGTTTTTTTTACATTTTTTTATGCTTTCTTCGTGAAATGGTAGGGGTACAATGTACCCCTTACCAATTCACATAGGGGGGGCCGGGATCTGGGGGTCCCCTTTGTTAAAGGGGTCTTCCAGATTTCGATAAGCCCCCCGCCCGCAGACCCCCACAACCACTGGGCAAGGGTTGTGGGGATGAGGCCCTTGTCCCCATCAACATGGGGACATCCTCCCCATGTTGAGGGCATGTGGCCTGGTACGGTTCAGGAGGGGGGGGCGCTCTCTCGTCCCCCCCTTTTCCCCTGCGGCCGGCCAGGTTGCGTGCTCGGATAAGGGTCTGGTATGGATTTATGGGGGGACTCCACGCCATTTTTTAAAAAATTTGGGGTGGAGTTCCCCTTAAAATCCATGCCAGATCTGAAGGGCCTGGTATGGATATTTGGGGGAACCCCACGCCATTTTTTTAAAAATTTGCGGCGGGGTTCCCCTTAATATCCATTCCAGACCTGAAGGGCCTGGTAATTGAATTCTGGGGGACCCCCACGCTTTTTTTTTTTTTTAATCAATGACTTTTCTATGTATTGATAAAAGCCGACAATTCATTAATAGCCGCGAGTGAGTTTTAAATGACTTTTTTTCCTTCAAAAATGACATTTTTTGCAGGGACAGTTCTAAGCACGGGAAACATGCGCCACTTTACATGCATATCATACACACCCCCCAGGTACGAAATTTAAAGGAATATTTCACTTTTATTTTTTCATTTTAAGCATTATTAAAATCACCGCTCCCGAAAAACGGCCGTTTTTAAAACTTCTTTTTGCATTGATACATGTCCCCTGGGGCAGGACCCGGGTCCCCAAACACTTTTTAGGACAATAACTTGCATATAAGCCTTTATAATTAGCACTTTAGATTTCGAACGTTCGAGTCCATTGTATTTAATAGGGTTCTAAAGTTCACACGAACATTTTGTCTGTTCGCAGGTTCTGGTGCGAACCGAACAGGGGGGTGTTCGGCTCATCCCTGATCACAGCCCTATTTTTCTTCCGTTAAAAAAAGAGATAAGACTAAAAATGGAGGTGAGTGGACAAACGGTCAGTTTGTGCATGAAAAAATGGCTCCAGGACATAAATCGGTAGTAAAGCCCGCTTTGTTATTTTTACCTACAGGTAAGCCTATAATAGGTATACTAGCACTTTATGCCATTGTCTTACAGGTGTTTTTTTTATTTTGCAGCGATTTACTACTGCTTTAAGTGGTTGAGCACTTTAGCTGGAGGATGTAAAAACGGATGAAAAACTGATGTAAAAATCATAAACAAGTTGAATGTTTATATGGAACATATAAAGTTCTAGTATGTTATAAATGTAGTAATATCATCACTATATCACATATTCAGATAGTGAATAATAACTTTCTGATGAATAACAACATGTTCTCGAATAAGCTTAACTGTATAGTGTCACTTGTTAAAATATAAGTATTTAAGACTATTTGTACACTGCACCATGTAAACTTTAATAAAATATTTTGACAAGGAAAAACTGATGTAAACTTCATCTGTAAGCCAAATTTAAGGCGTGGAGTAACCTCCCCCTTTCTCTCATTGGGCGTATTAACCTGATTAAAATGAAAGTCCTTCCTAAACTCACGTATATTTTTCGGAATTCCCCTCACTGGCTGACTAAAGTCTTCTTTAATTCCCTCAGGCAACTCTTCCTCTCCTTTATTTGGGGGGGCAGGCCACCTAGATTCAAATATTCCACCTTGACCAGGCCTGTGGACAGTGGCGGCTTGGCTCTCCCTGATTGTTACAAGTACTATTTGGCCACTCAGCTTGTGACCGCCCACTGGTGGCTGAGACCGGACCTGACCAATTCTGTGACGGTACTGGAGGCAGCCGTAGTGGGGTCCCTGGAGGCACTGGAGGGACTGCTATTCAGGGGGCAAAAAATGCCCCACAATCTCACCCCTTCCATGCGTACCACTATGCGGGCATGGAGGGCGGGTGAGGCACTAAGGGCACCCCAGCCGAACTCTTGGTCTCCTCACACCCCCCTGTGGCTGAATCCCAACCTGTCACAATTACACACTATCCCCGATCCGCAGGCCTGGGCCAAGTACAAAATACTGACCCTCAAACATATTATCACCAACGGAGATCTCACTCCCTTTCACACTTTATGTGCTAAATTCAACGTACCTGACCGCTTTAGATATCTCCAAATTGCACATGCCTTCAGGTGCCAATTTCTGGGCAGGCCAGTCGAACTGGCGTACTCAGAGTTGGAATCTACTATCCGGGTGAAAGACCTGGAAAAACCCGCGTCTCAGATTTATGGATCCCTGCTGGTTGCTGCTATCCCCGAGCTGTCTTCCCTCCGCAGGAAATGGGTGGAGGACATACCGGGGCTGGACGCGGACGACTGGAGGGAGGTTTGGGATTATCCCTTCTCCCCTCTGATCTCAGCAAGGGACAAATTAGTCCAATATAAAATTGTCCACAGGGCTCACTACACACCTCACAGGCTGCACCAGATGTCACCGGAGCATTCTCCGGAGTGCTGGCGCTGCTCCTACCGGCCAGGGGGTTTCTTCCATATTTTCTGGGCTTGCCCAGCAATTGTACAGTATTGGAGTGAAGTGATACGGGTGATCAATAAGGCCACCGGGACTTGCGTCCCATGCGAGCCCATACACTGTTTGCTAGGACTGGTTGACCAACTGCCAATACTCAGAGCCAGAAAAACACTCATATCCCTGTTGTTGTATTATGCACGCAAAGCCATTACAATGAATTGGAAAAAATCGTCTCCCCCCTCTGTTAAATTTTGGAAAAACTTAATTAATGCCAGTTTGCCCCTATATAGAGCCACGTACTTGTCTAGAGGTTGTCCGCACAAATTTGAAAAGGTATGGAACTGTTGGTTAGATGACAGAAGCACGGCAAGTGATACAGTGACCACGGTCTAGACTTATATTGTATCTTCAAAATATCGATTTATTAACCCAAAAAATGTCTTCAGGCTACCTTCCTCTAACAATAACACTTTGAAGCACGATGTATGTTGAATGAACCCTCTCCCCAAGCTTGGGGTTGTAGTATAGACTAAGTTAAGTTTTTTGTTATTTGTCGCCCTGTGACGGTCTGATGCCGAAACAGGGTAATGGCCCCTGCGTGGGCAGCTGTTGTGCCTAGATGGGCAAATTGTGTGTATGTTTTATAAAAACTCAATAAAAAAGATTTTAAAACTTCATCTGTATTTTCTTTGAAAAAATGTGACTGAACTTATAAAACGAATGGTCCGCATGTGTGAAAGGGGCCCTAACCTTTTACATGTATCCCTTACCCTCACACTAACCTTAACCTAACCCTAAAAACTAACACTTAACCCTAATTCAAAAATAGAGCCCAACACTTAAGCCCTCTAAATCCAACCCTAACCTTATTCCCTAACCCAAAATACTATGTCGTGGAAATACAGGTTCCATGCAGAGCATACAGCCTATATTTCCTGTGCTAAATAAGCACACACTTTAGATTCCATCTTTTTGCAATAATGTTGTCTTTAGGCTAAGTTCCACTCACCGTTCATCCGTCCCATCCATTCCAAGAAGCAAGCATCACACAGCCAGCTATGTTCTCATCTCAGCATACCAGCATGACTGCCGGCTCGCGCCTCACGGCTCCTTTTTATTATCAAAAGATCTCACCAGCAGATAATCACCTCCCCCATGGGAGTGGTCATCACAGCATGTGACCTCCATGGGAGTGGTCATCACATGATGTCCTCTTTACACAGCAAAAGTCCATATAAGGACATCCCTCTAACAAGATGTCCCATATAATCCAGTACATGAATACCACACAAGAAATATAGCTTAAAGGATACAATTCAATACAATACATACAATGCCTATGGACGTGTCAAGGCAGGGAAAACGCGCATGCTCCCAGAAAACTAAGCCGTATTGCTTTAAAACATGGACGCCCTCCCCGGCTCTGACAACGCTCTCATATTACCGTTGATAGGAATCCTTATTCTGCGCTATTCCATAGAATAACGCATATTTAGATTATACTATTATTGAATGGGGGAGGGAGGCTATCTGCAGACGCGCGCAACGAATCCCAATCAATGTTGATCAGACACAGCAGAGACAAGAGCACGCATCTGCCTATAACCAATGATGTCGTTGCAGAGCGAGCATATCCCCTCCTCAACGATCGTCCATGCTAATGCACAGAGGGCCCCCGTCGGCGGACATATCCGCACCCTGCAAACATCACACTCCAACCTCAAGACGTTTTCCCCTACCAGACGGGATTCAACCAGCCTCAGACTGCCCCAGCCAGCTCTTTAGAGCGGGTTGCGGAAGTACTAACACTGGGTGACACTATGACAATACATATTAAATACATCTTCATAAAAATCTCCACAACAGTCCTCCCTTTTTTGTCATATGCACCCCATGTCCATCGATGAAACTTGATCTGCTTCTTACACCTGGAAATGAATCAGTCCTTAGTCCATAAAAAGGAAAACACGGCTTGACATGTAGACTCTACTCTTTAGGGGCATGACTTATAAAGGAGGACATGACATGGTGAGCTGTAGTAATCGCCGATCCGTCTGTGATCCTCTGTGTCTTGTACGTAGGTCCGGCTTTGGGGCGTCTCATCAAGGAAACTCTGGTCACGCGTCCAATCAGGCAACAGGCGCACCTCGTCACGACATAGAAAGAATAGAAATAAAAACGACATGAGTATATATATATTCCTACTTCCTTTAACCACGATCCGCTGTAAAAATAAAAATTAGATCCCCAAAGATTCCCAGACCCTTAAAAGGACTCCCAACCTTCACTTAGCTACAGCTCTGGCTTCAACAGTTACATGAAGAACCCTATCCTTAACGGATGAGAATTGTTCAATCGTATCCCAAGCCCGAGCCCCCCCCCCACCTTGTACATCCAGGACCCCATGCCCAGACCTGGTCGGGGTTGGTGAACAAATCCCTTCTAGCTGTCCCTGCCATTCTTAATTTCCTGCGCCATCAGATCCTTGCGATCGGCCGTGTCATAAGATGCTGGGACAGCTTCACCATCACGCATGAACCTCTTGCATTGGGGGAATTACCTTTATAAGCTGCAGATCCACAGAAGCACCAAACAAAAGTTCAAACACACTTGTGGGCTGCCTAGATACCCAAACCGACAAGAGGCAGAACTATTAAAACTAACCAATTTTACCCTCTAAAAATGCATCGTTAGATTCCATTGACAAGTGTCTGTTTGGAGTCTTCACCAGTCTGTCAAAACTCCTCATACCCATAATACCATCATTCCTCTGTCATCGCTGGGGACTAAAACTCGGTGAAGACTCAGAACAGACCCAGCAATTGGTCCTGTTCGCTTCCTGAGCTAGCCAGGAAATACACTTTAAATAATAACTTGGGATGCTTTTATTCACAGTCACACGCGCACGATCGGATTCGCAGACATACACACACACACACGCACATCTCTCATACTGCAAACTTACAGCATTATTTCAAAAAGATGAAAAATTTGTTCTTTTACAGAGCAGAGTCCCCCCCTTACGCATCGGAACGTAGATCCACTCTCCCCCCATTTCGATCCGATATCCAAAGGGGCTCCATCTATTCCCAAAGGTCCTGGCCCGCCATTTAACTGTCGTGGAAATACAGGTTCTATGCAGAGCACACAGCCTATATTTCCTGTGCTACCTAAGCACACACTTTAGATTCCATCTTTTTGCAATAATGTTGTCTTTAGGCTAAAATTCACTCACTGTTCATCCATTCCAAGAAGCAAGCATCATCACACAGGTCTTATTATCAAGCCATCCCAGAGCAGAGTGTCCCTGGGATAGTCAGTTACCTTTATTTATAGTCAACATGAGTAACAAAAGAAGGTGGTGGCTTCACAAAACAGCCATTCAGACATTTTGTATATTTTCAAAAGAACCAATCACAGACATGTTTAAATTCAAATAAAATGCTAGCAGTGATGTGTGCAAACGGCTGTGTACAGGGGTCATGCTTTCTGTGAGACAAAGGAACACCAGAAAGCATGTGTCAAGGTCACCTGTGGCCAGGTGACAGATGCACACCGTAGGGGGACAGGAGTGCACCGCAAGGTAGTGAACCCTATGGCTGACTGCTGCGGATAGGAAACTGGGTGGTTGTGGAAAGCGGGACCAGAGGAGCACAACCGGCATCCTAACGGAAGCTAGAGCCAAGATTCCCCAGGGCGCGGAGTCTAAGACCCAGCAGGTCTTCTCCAGGGCCTCTAGTGGTGAGGATGTTATGCTGCAGGCTGGGACCAGGTCGCGGCCCCTGGAGTTTCCTAGCTCACGCCCCGTAGGATAAGGGGAAAGGAGGGGAAGCAGCAGCACAAGATATGAGAGAACCGAATAACAAGCTGAAGGTCAGGGGCCACAAGCAGACAAGGATAACGAAAGAACGAGCCGAAGGTCAAGGGTCACGAGCAGACAGGGATAGTCGGGGACAAGCCAAATATGTAACAGAGAGACAGACGTAGCACACGGCAGGCAGGAACCCAAACACACAATGCCTAACAAACACGTTGATCAGCAAAGCAGGCTTGCAGTGCACAGGTTAATATAGTGTTCTGTGATAGGGCCTGGGGTGGAGTCTGGCTGGGAGGAGATTATAAAGGAAGCCAGGTGAAAGGGCTCAGGCCTCTAAGATGAACACATGGGAAGGAAGGTAAGCTGACAGACAAACACTACTGCATATCCATGACAGTACCCTCCCTCTTATGGGCCCTCCCCCGCCTGGGCCCAGGCTTAAAGGGAAATCTCTGATGAAACCTTCTCAACAGATGAGGTGCAGCGACATCAGATGCAGCGATCCAAGACGCCTCCTCAGGACCAAAACCTCTCCAATGCACAAGGTACTGAAGAATGCCTCTGCAGAGCCGAGAATCCAGAACTTGTCTAACCTCGTACTTAAGATTATCCTCAGAGACTGAAAACGAGGTAGGGAGATGACAAGAAGATCTATTGAGGACCAAAGGCTCTCTAGGAATAAGCAAGGGCATGAGAGGATCAACAGGAATCTGAGGAGGGTCCCCTAGACCCTTAAAGGGGAACTGGTCATCTTGCACAGGACCATCAAACTGGGCAGATGTCAGTGGAACCCTGAAGTCAGGTTGGTTAGAGGGTGACATGTCACAGGAGTCAAGCTGAATAGCTGAAAGACAAGCAGAATGTCCTGAACAAGAAAAAGTAGGAGGCTCACTGGGCATGGGCTGGACTGGCATAACTAGTACAGAGGCAGAGTGAATAGCTGAGTCAGGTGTAGCGACTACCTGAATCGCATCGCAAGACGTAGCGACTGCAGGACTTGTAGACAAGCTAGCCTGGCTGTGCGTCCAAGGGTGGTTAGGGACAGAGAAATGTAAATGGTTATGCAACCTGGAATGAATGACCGGCTCAGATTCACAGGGGGCAACCTTGGGTAGGCAGGACGAGGAACAGGAGGGACCCCAAGCCAGGATCTGTCCAGTAGTCCAGTCCACATGAGGAGAATGGAGCTGTAACCATGGGAGACCCAAAATTATAGGCGTTGAGGCCTTGGGTAAGATAAGGAAGGATATCCACTCCTGGTGGAGTGTCCCTACCGACATCTTAACAGGGAGGGTCTGGAAGCGGATAGGTCCCCCTGGGAGAACAGTACCATCAATCGCCAAGACCACCAATGGTGTGGTGAGGGGCAAAAGAGTAAGTCTCATGGACGATGCGATTTCCCAGTCCATAAAATTACCAGCGGCTCCGGAATCCAGATATGCTGAGACCGAATGAAAAGAAGCACCAACATGAAGGAACACAGAAAGCAGAAGACGAGAAGGGGAAGGTGATATTTCTGGGTCCAATACTCCACTTTCCAGATGAAGTGGACCCGAACGTTTTTCTGGACAAAGAGAGCAAGTGTCACGAAAATGACCTTTGCCCCCACAGTAAAGACACAGACCAAGAGTTCTGCGCCTAGCACGTTCCTCGGGGGATAGCCTGGTCCGACCCAGCTGCATGGGTTCCTCAGCTGGTAGGAGATGCTCTACGGGTCGAAGAGAGGGGAGCTCAGGCTGACTAAGAACCAAGGAGTGCTGGCGTTGCTTTTCTAAGGTCCTCTCCTGAAAGCGAATATCAATCTGGTTACACAAGGAGATAACGCCGGCCAGATCAGTGGGGATGGTTCTTCCTGCTAATTCATCCTTCACTCTATCAGACAGGCCATGCAAAAAGGTTGCGACTAAGGCCTCATTGTTCCAGCTCAACTCAGCCGACAGTATGCGGAAATGAAGGGCATACTGTCCCACAGAAGCAGACTCTTGGCGGAGACGTAAAAGGGCGCTGGCCGCTGAAGAGACACGAGCCGGTTCTTCGAAGATATTCCGAAAAAGTTTCAAGAAGCCAGACAGGCTAGAAACCACTGGATCATTCAGTTCCCACAGAGGGGCTGCCCAGGCTAAAGCTTCACCAGAGAGGAGGGAAATGATATAGGCTACCTTAGCCCGATCAGACAGGAAGTTTTGGGGCTGGAGCTCAAAATGAATTGTGCATTGGCTAAGGAACCCCCTGCAAGCCTTGGAGTCCCCAGAGAAACGGGACGGAGCTGGCAGTTGTAGTGAGTGTGTGGCTGCGACTGGTGCAATAGGTGCAGCCGCTGGTTGTATTTGAGGTTGCGGATTCAGAGTTCCCAAGGAGGCCTGAAGCTGCTCAAAGCGAGAAGCCAGATCCTGGAGGAATCGCATCACCTGAGTCTGATTCGATTCCTGGGTTTCAAGTCTGCAAACTATGCCCTGCAACGGATCATCCACGGGTAACGGGATGTCAGCCGGGTTCATGGCTGATCAAACTGTCAAGGTCACCTGTGGCCAGGTGACAGATGCACTCCGTAGGGGGACAGGAGTGCACCGCAAGGTAGTGAACCCTATGGCTGACTGCTGCGGATAGGAAACTGGGTGGTTGTGGAAAGCGGGACCAGAGGAGCACAACCGGGATCCTAACGGAAGCTAGAGCCAAGATTCCCCAGGGCGCGGAGTCTAAGACCCAGCAGGTCTTCTCCAGGGCCTCTAGTGGTGAGGATGTTATGCTGCAGGCTGGGACCAGGTCGCGGCCCCTGGAGTTTCCTAGCTCACGCCCCGTAGGATAAGGGGAAAGGAGGGGAAGCAGCAGCACAAGATATGAGAGAACCGAATAACAAGCTGAAGGTCAGGGGCCACAAGCAGACAAGGATAACGAAAGAACGAGCCGAAGGTCAAGGGTCACGAGCAGACAGGGATAGTCGGGGACAAGCCAAATATGTAACAGAGAGACAGACGTAGCACACGGCAGGCAGGAACCCAAACACACAATGCCTAACAAACACGTTGATCAGCAAAGCAGGCTTGCAGTGCACAGGTTAATATAGTGTTCTGTGATAGGGCCTGGGGTGGAGTCTGGCTGGGAGGAGATTATAAAGGAAGCCAGGTGAAAGGGCTCAGGCCTCTAAGATGAACACATGGGAAGGAAGGTAAGCTGACAGACAAACACTACTGCATATCCATGACAGCATGGCTTTGTACAAAGCCGTGTGCAAACCAACTCACTGCCACCAATGACGCCAACCATACTTAATCATGGATCAGAACCATACAATAATACAATAATACATAATTGCTAAAGTCCTATGGGCGTGTCCAGGCAGGGAAAGCGCGCATGCTCCCAGCAAACAAAGCCGTATTGCTTTAAAACATGGACGCCCTTCCTGGCTCTGACAACGCTCTCATTTTACCATTGATAGGAATCCTTATTCTGCGCTATTCCATAGAATAACGCATATTCAGATTATACTATTATTGAATGGGGGAGGGAGGCTATCTGCAGACGCGCGCTACGAATCCCAATCAATGTTGATCAGACACAGCAGAGACAAGAGCACACATCTGCTTATAACCAATGATGTCGTTGCAGAGCGAGCACATCCCCTCCTCAACGATCGTCCGTGCTAATGCACAGAGGGCCCCCGTCGGCGGACATATCCGCACCCTGCAAACATCACACTCCAACCTCAAGACGTTTTCCCCTACCAGACGGGATTCAACCAGCCTCAGACTACCCCAATCAGCTCTTTAGAGTGGGTTGCGGAAGTACTAACACTGGGTGACACTATGACAATACATATTAAATACATCTTCATAAAAATCTCCACAACAACTAAGGGTCCTTTCACACACACGTGTCCGTGTGCGGGCTCCGCTTTGCTCAGCGGGGATCGCTCCGTCGATCCCCGCTGAGCAGGCAGATGACAGGTCTGTCACTGTGCAGGGACCG
This sequence comes from Rana muscosa, assembly GCA_029206835.1. Classification (NCBI taxonomy): domain Eukaryota; kingdom Metazoa; phylum Chordata; class Amphibia; order Anura; family Ranidae; genus Rana; species Rana muscosa. The sequence continues at coordinate 956,237,990 of CM055116.1, read as the reverse complement.
ACCTGCCAGAGCGCTGCTCTCCCCTATGGGGGATCGGATGACGATGGACCGTAGAGTCCGTTGTCATCCGATCCGATCCGCCAGACGGATGGAAAAGTAGGGTTTCAATCCGTCACACTTTGGTGGATCAGAGCGGGTCGGATGTCAGCGGGCATGTCACCGCTGACATCCGTGGCTCCATAGAGGTGCACGGAGCGTCCGTTCAGGTCCGCCTAAAAAACTGACAGGTAGACCTGAACGGTCCGCCCGTGTGAAAGGGGCCTAACCCTATCTTTAACCTCCAAAGTCAACCTTTTTTGGTATGGATAGAACAGGGAAGAGTTAGAACCTTTGTTGGGTTCTTATTGTTGCCTATGTTGGGGAGATTCACCCCCTCTATGTGTCCTTGTCCATTGTCATCAGGACTGAATGTGTGAGAAAATCCCACATTTTGAGTTGATAGTGAAACAAAAATAAAGGGATTTAGTAAATGTCTGGTGTTCAGAAGGTGGTCAATAAATGATAAAAGGCTGATTATGATTCCACACCAATTTTTTGTCCTAAAGGTAAGGCTACTAATGATGAATTAGTGTTACCCAGAGTTGAAACCAAGAGAGGCCTAGAGTTGTTTCTGTTAGCTGTGTGTTTTTACTGGCCTCATTTACCAATGTGCCTTGCGTTGTGTGTCTGTGATCTACCACCCATCCAGTTCCAGGAACGGTATATGTATGTGTAGTATTCCTGTTCACTTCCCATACTAATGCCCCGTACACACGATCAGATTATCATACGACAGATCGTCCGACTGTAGTTGCATTAAGCAAACATCGAATCCAATAATGAAAATGTGCGCTAGATTTTTGTCGTACGATTCCGGAAAAACCTTCCGGTGTGCGTAGCAACGTAACGTGTGACCCCTGTGTCCTTCTGTTTTTTTTTATGTTTCTGATCATGCATGGTGTTTGTCGATCGATTTTTATCTGATGAATACTGTACTGATTACACGATTATCGTACGACGGGCTGTCGTGCGAGCAAAGTTTTCGTGTTTGCCCCTTCGGATTTGGTTGGACGGACTGTCGTGATCAGCTGTCGAAAGCTGTGTACTAACGATCAGATTATCGAACGATCGCTCCGAAAGCGATTTTTATCATCCGATAATCTGAACGTGTGTACGGGGCATTAGTGTACTCCTCCACCTCAAACCTCTTTGGAATGCAAGCGAGTACGTCCATATCTATAGGAATGATGCCAAAATAAGTGATTGCTGTGCGTCTAATAAATATTTGTATTGTAGAATCATAATGGCAGCTGCTGTTACAAAGAGGAAGTATTAACAGTATTAACAATGTTATTTACATTTGATTGAATGGCTTTATTTACCATTGAAACAATACCAATTATGTGAAAAGACTTTCAGTAATGATGCCATGGAACCTTAGATATAACCTTCAATTTTCATATAATGAATGTTTAGTTGTCAACAAATAATTTGAAAGTTTATGAAGGGGTTGATGAACTAAAGATATTGGGGATTTCTATTATTTTAGAGAGATTTCCTTTTAGAGAGACTTCCATTTGTGTCTACAGGTCAATAAGGCCACTTTCACACTGAGGCGCTTGAAAAACTGCCAGTAAAACACTGAGCTCTTTTGACGCGCTTTTGAAGCGCTTTCAATTCATTTCAATGGAGAGGGGCGTTTTTTCAGCGCACTGCCCCAGTGTGAAAGCATTCATTGATTTTAATGGAAATACGTTTTCAGGCGCTTTTTTTAGCGTGAAAGTGCCTGAAAAGCGCCTCAGTGTGAAAGTGGTCTAAGTGGAAGTAGGTATCACTACTGGAATCAGAGGGAAAAAAAATAAAAAAATAAATAAAACAGGAAGAGGTCAGTACTTTTTACCTAGTTGTTTGCTCACAGGCAGTGAAGAAAAATTATAATTTAACTGAATTCCACCAGCTAACTTATTTGGATTTTTTATTTCCTGTTATCTGACAATTCAGGCCGTGATAAATAACACACCTATAATTTTTTTTAAATGTATTTACTTTTATGCTTCTCTATCTTTCATTACCTAAAAGTGTTAAATTAAGCTGCTGTGCTTATTATCAGTGACGATAAAGAATGAAAGCTGTAAGTGTATAGTCCAGTACAATTTATCAAAACTGAAACAGCCAAAATCTGGAACAGCTGTGCATGGAAACCAATCAGCTTCTTTTTACTTTCAAAGTGGAACTAACCTGTATCTGAGTGCCACAAACCCAAAAACGGAAAATTGTATCATACTTACCAGTAATTTTCCTTTCCTGGTGCCTTTCCATGGCAGCATACCTGTGATAGAGCTCCGCCTCGACTTCTCCTTCACGACTAGTGAATAGAATAAATTAAAGGCATAGTCCCTCCCCCAACATTCTCTGTAATATAGAATACCGAGGGTGGGAGCGTATGCTGCCATGGAAAGGCACCAGGAAAGGAAAATTACTGGTAAGTATGATACAATTTTCAGTTTTCCTGGAGCCTCCATGGCAGCATACCTGTGATAAATAACTAGCTGACATGGGTGGGATAATTGCTTAACAATAAATGTTTAATTAGAAGAGGACATAGCAGCCTGAACTGCCCTCCTTCCAAACTCAACAGTCGTGAGAGCTCCTGGATCAATATGGTAGTGTCTGAGGAACGTATGGTGAGAAGACCTGGTGGCGGCCCTGCACACCGTCTCCAACGAAACATTAGCCCTTGCTGCCCAGGAAGCTGAGACAGCCCTTGTAGAATGAGCATTCACTCGGGATGGAGGCTCCATATTCTTCACCCTGTAGGCCTTCTGGATTAACTTTATAACCCAAGATGCCAGAGTTCTGATGGAAGCTTCTTTGCCCCTGTATTTACCGAACGGTACGATGAAAAGTCTCTCAGAATTTCTGAAGGGGCCGGTGGCTTCTAGGTAGGCCCTGAGCACTCTGGATACATCCAGTTTGTGACAAGACTCTGAATCCGTGTCTGTAAACACTGGTAGTGCCCAGGGTTCCAACAGGTGGCTTGGAGTAGCAACCTTTGGTGTGAACCCCCGAAGGGGACGAAGTTCCACTCTGTCTGGGAAGAAGGAGATGTGGTCGTCACCTATCCCTAAAGAGTGAAGTTCCGAGATTCTTCTGCCAGATGTAATGGCTAGCAGGAAAGGCGTCTTTAGGGTTAGGTTCCATATTGTTACTTGTTCCACTGGAGCAAAGGGATGGTCAGATAGAACTTCCAGGACTAGGGACAGATCCTACTTAGGAAATGATCGTCTGATAGGAGGTCGAATCTTCAATATACCTCTGAGGAAAGTGACTACTGAAGGATCCTCCGCCCATCTCTTATTTGTTGCAGCAGAGATTGCTGCTACCTGCACTTTGAGAGAGCTCAGACCAAGTCCCAGATCAAGTCCTGTCTGAAGGAATCCCAGAACATGAGATGTAGAAGGAAGGATTGGATCAAATCCATTTCCGGAAACAAATGACAAGAACTTGTCCCATATTTTTGAATATATGGCATCAGTTGCTGTCTTCCAAGCTTTTAGAAGGGTTGATATGACTCCTGGAGAACACCCTAGGGACTCGAACCTTCGCCTCTCAACCTCCAGATTCGAAGATTTAACTTCTGAGGGTTTGGATGAACTAGACTGCCCTGCGACAGAAGTTGAGGGAAAGGAGGGATCTTGATTGGAGAGCCCACACTGAGGCGCAATACGGAAGTACTGCCACCACCTGGACTGGCTCCCTGAGGAGCCTCAGGAGGAATTTGAATATTAATGGCCTGGGAGGAAAGGGATATGCCGTGGTGAACCTCCAGGGACATGACAGGGCATCCACTGCCTCGGCTTGTGGATGCGGCAGCCGAGAGAAGAACCTGTCCAGCTTGGCGTTCTTCGGGGAGGTGAACAGATCTACCTGAGGGGGATCCCATATGTTGGAAATCTAAAGGAAGACATGGGGGTGGAGAGCCCACTCGTTGTCCAGGAAGTTTCTGGACAACGTGTCTGCTTCCGTGTTCAACCTGCCTGGCAGATACATCGCTCTCAGGTCCAGGAGGTTCTGCTCCGCCCAGAGCATGATCGGCTCTACCTCCTTGAGGAGTGACCTGCTGCGAGTGCCTCCCTGCTTCTGCAGATAAGCGACAGCTGCCCTGTTGTCTAGGCGTAGGAGTATTCTCTGGCCTCTGATTTGGGGTGCCAAAGAGATCAGTACCAAGAAGGCTGCCCTCATCTTCAAGATGTTTGATACCACTCCCTGGGTGGTGCATGACCATCTCCCCTGTATTCTGGTTTGCCCGCAATGGGCTCCCCAGCCCTGTCTGCTTGCATCGGATGTAATTGTGATCCAAGGAAGGGAGCCCAGGTGATGAGGCTTGGAGAATGTTTTCCGGAACTGTCCACCAGTGAAGGCTCCTGCGCATTTTTCCCATCAGCAGGATCGTCTGAGATAGTCGTTGTTTCTTCCACTGCGCCAAGAAACCAGTCTGGAAATACCTCAACTTCCAATGGGCCCAAGGAACTATGGGTATACAGGAAGACATTGTGCCAATGAGGCTCAGGCATTGTGAAGCCGTCAGATACGGGCTCCGGATGACTTTGATCATTCTCTGGATGACAATCCATGCCTTTGGCGGTGGTAATGACACTGTCCCCTCCTGAGTGTCGAACATTGCGCGTAGATTATCTGCTGTGTTGGCGTTAGTTAACTCTTGTGGGAATTCACCAGCCACCCTAGCTCTTTTAGAGACTGTAGAAGAATGTCCCGGTGACATACCAACTGATCCGGATTGCTTGCTAGGAATAGGATGTCGTCAAAGTAGTGGTATATCCTCAAACCCCTCTCCCACAGGGGAACCAAAGCAGATATATTAGTATCTTGGTGAACACTCTGGGAGAGGTGCACAGACCGAAAGGCTGGGCTTGAAACTGTAGGTGGGTCCGTCCCACTGCAAATCTCAGGTATTTTTGAAATCCAGGTAGAATTGGAACATGTAGGTACGCATCCTGGAGATCGACCAAAATCATCCAATCTGATGGCTGGACTGTCTGAATAATCGTCTGCAGGGACTCCATTTTGAAGCTTTCGGGGCGGATATACCGGTTGAGCCTCTTTAGGTCTATCACAGGCCTCCACCCACCTGTCCTCTTTGGGACCAGAAATAGGGTGGAGTAAAAGCCTGCGAAACGCTCTGCCAAGGGAACCGGAACAGCCGCCCCCTGAAACTGGAGTGACGTTAGGAAGTTTTTCAGAGCTTGAGCCTTCAGTGGAGAGGATGGAATCTCTGTTCCTTTGAAAGAGTTCCGAGGTGGGGGGTGAGAAAAATTCCAAAAGTGCCCCCATTGAATTGTTGACAGAATCCAGAGGTCATGGCAGCGGGTGGCCCAGACTGGGGTAAAAAAACTTTAGCCTGGCTCCCACCGGGAGTGCCTGGGCTACTCTGGCGTAAAAAAAAAAAAGACTGCTTCTGCTCCTGTGGAGCCGGAAGGGCTTTCATCTTCCTGTTCAAAAAAGGATCCCTGAGTACCTTTCCAAGGTCTTTTGTTATCTCTGGGCTGTCTCGACTGCCTAAAATCCCTTGGGTTTGACTGGCGGAACCTAGAGGAACCACCTCTGAATCTTCGCATACTTCTGTCCTGTGGAAGCATACCAGACTTCCCTCCTGACAGCCTCCGAATAGTGCTTTCCCATCAAACTGGATTTTGCACCAATTTTGTTTGGAGGATAAGTCAGCCATCCAGGGTTTCAGCCACAAGGTCCTCTTCACCATCACTGAATGCAACATGGATCTTGCCGAGCACCTGATTGTGTCAATGGCCGCTACGCAGATAAAGTCTGCCGACAATCTAAGCTCTTCTAAGGCCTTAATTATATCCTCCATGGGGACATCCTGACGCAAAGCCGTCTCAATATTATCTGTCCAAGATCTTATGGCATTTGATACTGATGTGAGGGCAATATCTGGCTTACATGCTGCTTCCGCGGCTAAGTAGCTCCTCTTCAGCTCCTGGTCGATTCGCCTGTCTAGAGGGTCTTTGAAGGAAGCGGAATCCTCCATTGGCAAAGTTATATTTTTTGTGAGTCGCACCACCGACGTGTCTACCACTGGCATGGAGTTTGGTGACTGCGTTCCCGACTCTGGTAAGGGGTAAATAGTTTATTGAACCGACCCAAAAATTATTATTTTTTTTTTAATCAGTCTTTGACCATTCCTTCTGAATGACTTGACTAATCTCGCCCATCAACGGGAAAAGAACCTGCTTCCTTTTGAGGAATGGGAAGTAGCTTGTAGACTCTTGGGGAGGCTATTCTGCGTCTTTCCAGGCGATTGCAGTTTTGACTGCCTGGATGAATGGCTTTACCACGGAGAGACTGAAGCCAGAAGGTTCTGACTCTTCTCAAGAGTCCCCTGAAGAGTCTTCAGGTGGTGAATCTCTAGCTGGTCGGCCTGACGGCGGCAGAGGTGTACTGACTGCTGACGGACCAGGGAGATTAGGTTCTATATCCTGAACCTGGGATATCTGCTGAAGTGGTTGAGCGGGGACCGAAGCCAAAAGCTCAGAGAAGGAGTCCTTCATTGTTCGCTTGAGCAGATCTACAGCGTGCTGATTTTCTAGCTCGCGGTTGGACGCATAGTCCGTAAAACAGTCCTTACAGACCACTCTGTCTGGTAGCGGTGTAGCCCCACATGTCCAGCATTTCTCTTTCCATAGGTCCTAGGAGAGGGGGACCGATCATGTCCTCTGGATCTTGACCTCTCTGATCTACGACGTGAAGAATGGGACCTACGCCCTGATGAGCGGGACCCCTTGGAGTGGGTAGGGCTACGATGTAAGGAACTCACGCTAGACCAGTGAGCGCACTTTTTTTTTTTTTTTTATACTCACGTATAGTTGGTCACATACCTAATAGAAGTGTGAGGATCTTTGCTGTGAGATGAATAACTCATTGCGGAGTTGGGCACAAGGATCAGCTCCGGAAATATAGTAAGAAAGGGAAAAGAATCAGGAGTTTTTGGTGTCACTTTTTTTTTTTTTAAACAAACATTTTTATATCGTCATCTTTTTTTATTTTATTTTATTTATTTTTTTAAACATAAACATTTTTATATCATCATCTTTTTTTTTTAATTTTTTTTTTTTTAAACATAAACATTTTTGATCGGCAAAATTTTTTTTTTTTTTGAGAAAATAAAAACTACCTACCACAGAGCAGCATCAGAGAGACCTAGCAGGGCACAGCTGAGGAGACTCTGACAGCCATCCCTGAATCTGAACCTAAATAGGCTCAAGGTGCGTGGGCTAATCCCATAAACCACCATTTGGAGTTGATTGAAAAAAAGGGCAAATCTAGCCTTCTTTCCAGAATCCAAAATAGCCGCCACTGAACCAAGCAACCATGCATGCGCACGCGAAAAAGATCCAGCAATCGCCCAGTACAGAGAGCCGAGAAACTATGGCTCTGTATCACTCCCGAATCGCGCATGCGCAGACGGCGGCGAGGACGCTGCGCTATGACACTCTCCTACCTGGCGGGCCGTACAGAGCACCTGTAGCCCCCCCCCCCAAACCCGGAAATAAGCACCACAATGTTGTTGCACAGAGAGACACCTGCCCTATCCAGTTGCACAGTTTTAAAGGAACAAAAAAGTAAGACAATAATCATTTTAAAGGCGCCTAACAAGCAAAGGAAAGGGGAGGGGGAGGGGAAGAGAGGAAAAGAAAGGGGAAAAACACAAATGCCTGTAATAAAAAATGGAAACCACCAGCCTGGGAAGATGGAGCTGATCCTTTTGCGACTTCCACTGCATTCATCATGGATGTGATAGCAGACTGCGTTCCTGTGAGGAAACTCTGCGAAATGACCCCAACAGATCCACAGAGGGGTTCCCAGTCTTATCAGCGCTGTGAGCGGCCCAAGAACAGGGACTGCGCACGGGAAAGGCTAAACCCGGCGGACGCTGCCGACTGCAGAGGTATGGACATACTGCTACTCTTCACCAGCACAAGAAGGTATGAGGAAAAAAAGGAGAATGTTGGGGGAGGGACTATGCCTTTAATTTATGCTATTCACTAGTCCTGAAGGAGGAGTCGAGGCGGAGCTCTTTCACAGGTATGCTGCCATGGAGGCACCAGGAAACACTATTTCATTCATTTGCAATATTCAAAGCCAACTTACCCATCCATCTCTCATGCCGCATACACACAACCGTTTTTCACGACGTTAAAAATTACATTTTTTTAATTGGGCATGAAAAACGATCGTGTGTAGGCTCCTGAGCATTTTTAACGACGTGAAAAATGGCCTAAAAAATTAGAACCTGCTCTATTTTTTCACGTCGTTTTTCACGTCGTTTTTTTTAACGACGTGAAAAAAGGTAGTGTGTATGCTTTTACGAGGGGAAAAAAAACTCACATGCTCAGAATTAAGTATGAGACGGGAGCGCTCGTTCTGGTAAAACTAGCGTTCGTAATGGAGAGAGCACATTCGTCACGCTGTAACGGACTGAAAAGCACGAGACTGAAAAGCGCGAATCGTCGCTCAACAAACTTTACTAACGTGAAGGGTGGCGCCATTAGAACGGAACTTCCCCTTTATAGTGCCGTCGTACGTGTTGTACGTCACTGCGCTTTGCTCGAGCGTTTTTTTTAATGAACGTGTGTATGCAAGACAGGCTTGAGAGGAAACAAGAAAAATCACGTTGAGAAAAACGTCGTTTTTGAAAATGACATTAAAAACGATTGTGTGTACGCGGCATCAGTCTCAATGCTTTATTTTGTTGAGAAATCCCTTTGATAAACACCCCCTAGCATTTCAAGCTGTGGCAATCTTGAGTAAGGGCAGGTAATATCTACATCCTGGGATCCATCGGCCCTTAGCTCAGGCATGTATGCAGGGGGCATGCTTAGCGGAGAACGCCCCTCTTCTCCTCCCCCAAATGAATAAAAAAACAAATGAAAATGAAGAGTCCTGGGATGTATGACATCATTTTGGCCTAGGCCAGAGACTAGAAAGCAACTGAAAAAAAATGTAAAAAAAAGAATGTAAACAAGTAAATATATTATACCTTCCTAACCATTTACTAATGCTAGCAGCATAAGGATTAAAAAGTGTTAACATTGATTGAGAGAGTTTGGTTCCTTTTTAAAGTGGAACTTTATTTAGAAAATTAAGTCCTGCTTGATCACTTCAGCCTGGTCCCTTTTGCAGGTATAGCTATGTAAAACATGAAAAATAAGTGTCTATACTGTTTAAAATCCAGTAATACTCTCTCACCCTGTTCTGCACATGCTCAGTTGCTCACCATTTTTAAGCATTTTTTGGCACTGCGGAATTTGTAGAGGTCGATCTGCTGGCAGCCTTAACGAAGAATTAAACTCTCCTATTCTTTACAGTCAAGTAAGCTGCTTCTGTTTGATCTGCAACTGCCATAGTGCTGCACATGTGATCAGTTATGACACCAGCTATTTGATGGTTTGACAGTTTGGTTGAGGACCCCAGCAATTGTAAAAGTTAGCAATCCCGGCATTCCAGGAGTGTTTTTTCAAACCGATAAATAGATGGATTGAGTTCTGATTTATGATTTACTGCTGTTCAGAGGCTCTGGGCTTCAGCAAAATGGCAGCCTCCAGCAAGAACAAACACACTCTAATGTTGGTAGTGTAGCACTGCCCCCTTGGGGACTGCTTGGAATTATCTGCTCATCTGCACCATCATGACCCTGGGAACATTCCAACCCACCTGACACTCTGGGTTCAGACATCTTTGCACCACCTTAAAGTAATAAGTCAAACCACTCAATGAGTTTATATTCTATTACCAATTACTGAATAACTCAAGGAAGATTTTGTTGCACAAAGGAGGTAATAGATCAACTGAACTTTGGATAACAGTCCTAGTTCAGAAGAATTCCTCTACAATAACACAAGTTAAGACAATCTGGAGATAACAGTATCTTATATACACGTATGTACAATGGAGTACCACATGAACATGACCTGAAAGGATAAGCAAGAGTTAAGCATTAATTCTGGCAAAACTTCTAAAGGGGAAACCCAGGCCGGCCTATTCAACTTTTAATCCTGATGAGAGATCAATTAAACAAGAACAGTATGAGGGCCCTTTAAGTAGTAATGACAGTAATGTCCCAGTTGCAGGCCTGATGGTCTTCGCTAGCAGTCGGAGCTTGTTATTTCTTGGACAGGTGTACATGTACAATGTTCAAATAGATGTAGCAGACTCACCCCTCTCTCTCTTTTTATCGGTTATGTGGCTGTTGTCTAGGGGTACCTGGGAGAGAGAGATGAGATATACCACGGCCCATGTCCTCCATAGCTAAGAGGTGAAAGCCAGCAAATTGGGTTTTGTGTAGGTGTCCTAGAGTCAAGTCCAGTCCTTCGTCCCTGACTCCTTTGCTTTAGTAACCCGAGTTCCACACAGTGAATAGGTCCAACTCAGTTTTATTCTTCTTGCCAAGCAATAAAACAATCTTTCTCCTTTGGAAAATGGGGGACAGATCGAGGCAGAATCCTTTCCCTTCTTGCTGCTGCCCACTGTGCTGTCACCAGTGGTGAAAAGTCACTGCCACTGACTAGGTAATATAGAACGTGGATTACCTTCGCTCACTTTGCCCCTGTCAGAGGAAGAAATCCGTCCAAGGGAGAAGTGGAGGCCTCTCCGTCACCAGCGATGCAGCGCCGGACTCTTCGGAGAAGTTACTGCGCACCAGTCCTCACGAACTCAGACACGGGCACCGGAGGAGTTAGGGCCCCCTCGGATTCCTCCACCCTCGCGGAACTCAGTCGAAGGTACTGAGCCCCAGGCATCCGCCATAGTACCTCACCCCAGGCTAAAGGTGCCTGAGATGGACTCCATCTCCGCTCCAGCTAGGCCAAGGGCACCTAGGCCTGGAGCACCGGAACGCCAGCACCCAAGCTAAAGGTGCCTGGGTGCGGCCGCGTCCTCCAACTCTCTACCCAAGGTCAGGGCGTCCGCCCCTTTTATGACCTCTCCCTTTGCATCACAGCGGGTTCCCCGCCCCGCTGTACCAGCTCCAGGTGAGGACAAAAAGGCACAGTCTTGCGGTGCGAGCCCAGCCCCGGTCCAAGGCAACAACGCCACCTTTAGGCCGGCGAGAACCACCAGAGTCCTCCAAGACTCACAAAGGGAACCTTGAATTTCCTAACAATCAAGGCACCTGGGTTACACTAGCACCCAGATGCTTCCCTAAATTCAAGTACCCGCTACATAGAGATGCAGTAAAGTGTTTTCCCAGGGTAAAGCTGTCTGTGCACAGTGTTCCAGTGAAGCAGCAAAGAAAGGTTTGTAAAGGTGGGCAATTGCCCTTTCACCGACGACCAGGCCAATTCAATGCCTTCTGAACAGCAATTCCTGAAAAGACGTCCTTGCAGCAATTCCACTTGTGACAATCATCCAATGCACGGCACAAAGCGCGGGTTGTCGGATTATCAGGGTGATGCTGGATAGATGCCTGATGATCAGCAAGCAGGAATGGGCCCTTCTCAGCCGGGTTGGAATGTCGTATACCGCGTGGTAGGCTGCGACCTCACCCTCTCGGAACAGAGAGGTCCGTCACACACCAGGCCCAGGAGGAAGAGACCGTAGCATGCGTCTCTGGTCTTTTCTATACTCTTCCCAGCAATCTCTCTGATGATAGCAAAGATTCCTGGGATATGTAGTCCAGATACATAGTCATACAAAGTAATTGCCATTCTGAGGAACTACTAATCCCACAATCCCTTTGGGTCAGCTCACAGATATGATGTCAGTTAGTGATGCTGGGCACTAGAGGGACAATACAGTACATAGAAATGACAGAGAATCGCTATGCTTTGCAATTGTAGTCCACATTGCTACATCAGCATACTTATAAATGTGGAATGTATATTCCTTGCTAAAGAACATTACTTTATGGGTATGTTATGGGTAAAGTTCCACTTTAAAGGCTAACTTCACCTTTTGCAACATGTTACAACCATATTTGGGAAGTAACATGTTGATAAACAGCTCCATCCACACACCCGCATCAGTCATTCATTTACAGAGCTCTTGTAACTGGTAGTTCTCAGTGGAATAAAAGTGTGGTAACCACTTCCCTCATAGTCCATTGACTTCAACTCAGTAAATGAACGCCTGTATCTCTGCATTGGCATTAGACTTGAGAAAAAGTCTGAAGGAGTCTGGCATTGCTCCTACAATCTACTACTGTTTACAGGTGCAATGCTTTACAAGCTCCTGCGAAAAACAAAACTGAATATAAATTTTTTCCTGCAAAAATATGTGCATTTATTATTTTTTTCAAAGGTGAACTTGGCCTTTACCTGAACAAGCTAAAGATAGAAGCTGATTTGTTGTCGTGCACAGCTGATCCAGATTTTGGCTGCTCCAGTTTTGATAATTTCCCCCAATGTGTTTACAGTATCTAAACCAGCCTTTCTTGAGCTTTCCAACACAAAATGTTCCAGTCTCAGAAAGCCCCTGCTAGGAATTACTATATCTACAACTCAAGATATATTAGTGTGATGATCAGTAGGAAGGATGCTTCTTACCCTTCTAGTCTTTGGGAAGAATCCCCACCTTACAGATAGCTAAAACGACCAACGGTGTCAGTGGGAACTTATCTGAGAGGCAGAAATTGCTCATTGCTCAAGGAACCCCTAGCAATCCCTGGAGGAATTCTAGGGATCCATAGAACCCTGGTTGAGAAACTCTGATCTAAACCATCAACCCTGATTTAAACCATGAACCAACAATTATCACAAATAATACATTGGAATTGTAACAATAATAATCTGCTCTTGCCATATATATATATATATAACAAGTACAACTGTGCATGTCATAAAAAAAAATGTCACTCAAATATTTTCTTTGGAAATGAAGTGCCCAGTGCAAAATGTGTTTAAATAGTTTTCACTCACTCCTCTATGTCTTCCACCATGAATTGTTCACTATAGCGTACACCCTAATGCCGCGTACCCATGATCGGAATTTCCGACAAGAAAAGTTCGATGTGAGATTTTGGTCGGCCCAATCTGACTTTTTCTGTCAGGATTTCCGACAGCAAAAATTTGAGAGCTGGTTCTCAATTTTTCCGACAAGAAAAGTTCTTGTCGGAAATTCTGATCGTCTGTATGCAATTCTGACGCACAAAAAAACAAGCATGCTCTGAATCAAGCAGAAGAGCCGCACTGCCTATTGAACTTCATTTTTCTCGGCTCGTCGTACGTGTTGTACGTCACCGCGTTCTTGACGTTCGGAATTTCAGACAACATTTGTGTGACCGTGTGTATGCAACACAAGTTTGAGCCAAAAATTCAGTTTTCTTGTCGGAATTTGGTGCAAATTTTTTTTGGGGGGGACGCAAACAAACTAAAAAAAATTTGAAAAAAAACCCCATCAAATGCTGCCACTGTGCCATCAAATGCTGCCACTGTGCCATCATTTGCAGCCACTGTGCCATCAATTGCAGTCACTGTGCCATCAAATGCTGCCACTGTGCCATCAATTGCAGCCACTGTGCCATCACATGCTGCGACTGTGCCATCACATGCTGCGACTGTGCCATCAAATGCTGCGACTGTGCCCATCAAACGCTGCCACTGTGCCATGAAATGCTGCCACTGTGCCATGAAATGCTGCCACTGTGCCATCAATTGCAGCCACTGTGCCATCAATTGCAGCCACTGTGCCATCACATGCTGCGACTGTGCCTATCAAACGCTGCGACTGTGCCATCAAATGCTGCCACTGTGCCATCAATTGCAGCCACTGTGCCATCAATTGCAGCCACTGTGCCATCAAATGCTGCAACTGTGCCCATCAAACGCTGCCAGTGTGCCCATCAAATGCTGCCACTTTGCCAAATGCTGCTAGTGTGAGTGTGCCCCCTGCCTGCTCGCTGTCTGCCCGGCACTTACCCTGTCTTGTGGGGCAGCGGGTGATGGCGACGAGCAGGGTCCTTCATGTCTCCTGCACTTCTCCCGTCCTCATTTCCCTTCAGGCGTCCAATAGCGGCGCCTGTTGTTTCAGCCAATCAGGTGACAGGTAACCAGACCTGTGCAACCTGATTGGCTGAGAGGCGGGTCAGTGTTAGGGAAGCGATGTATTCGGTTCCCGAACACACCACTGAGTAATCAGCGAACGCACAGCAGTGCGCCTGCTGTTTACCCTATTGGAAGCCTATTAGAGCCCACAGGCTCTAATCAGGAAGCCTATTAGAGCCTATGGCTCTAATCAGGTGCTTCCAAAACACACTCGCCGCTGTAATTCATATGCCCCGGGCCCGACAAGGGGCCGGGCACATGAATAGGGGGCGGCAGCGGCGATCATAAATAGATTCATGTAATGCATGAATCTATCTATGGTGAGAGAGAGAGTGACAGGAGAGGGGGCGGCGCTCCTGCGCCCTTTATGGACGCACCGCCACTGCCCTAAGGGATAATCACTCACCAGATGATACTAACCACTTATCTCTAAGCTGGCCAAAACGTGTGTTTTAGCTCTCTCTTTACTCCTCTCTCCTCCTCCAATGTGCAGGCACTCTTTTCAGGAGCAACTCAGCAAAAATAAGAGAGAGGAGTTCTGCAAAGCATAAAACTTTTCAAATCTTTATTAAAAAATAATATAAAAATAAGTCGCATTTCCTTGTGCTGTACAGCAAAGTTTAACAAGCACTTCTTGGAAACCACCACCTCAGGGAATCAGGAGCAGGTTTACCCATATTTCCAGTTGGATGTGAGGACATCACAGACTACTCCCAAGCAATGTTTCCTCAAAAAACAAGTTTCTCTCCACCGGAGGTGTGTCTGTGCTGTCATGATGACCTTATATAAAAAAAGCTTTTGTTTTCCTTTCACAATCAACCCGTCAATCTCCCAAGTTAATTAGATACCTGCAATTTGAAATGTATCTTATTTTTAATATTGCACTTTCTATTATATTTTGGAACATATATTTTAATCCTACTTTATGTAAACAATAGTGCCAGAATTACTAAACACTTAATTATTACAAATATAAAAAATTTTAACAGCTCTACCCAACACTAATAATCACAGTGATTAAATGTTTTCAAAACATCTTTTGCAACTACTGTATATCTAAAAATATTCGAAAACACGTGCTAAGTGATTGCTCACAAAGTGTTAAATATTTTACTCAAAAACATTCAATGGAAAGCCTCAGAGCCGGTTCACACCAGGGCGACTCGTCAGGCGACTCAGTCGCCTGACAAGTCGCGTCCCACGCTTTTCAATGGAACCATTCTAAGTAAGAGCGACTCAGGTAGCTCCGACTTAGAAAAAGGTTCCTGTACTACTTTTGGGGGCGACCCAAGGCGACCTGCATTGACTTCTATACAGAAGTCTTATGCAAAATCGCCTCGGCGGGCATCTCAAGTCGTCTTGATATCGCCCTGCCGAGGTCGCCCCCACAAGTCGTGCCGCGTCGCGCCGCCCTGGTGTGAACCGGGTCTCATACACACGGTCGGACTTCAAACAAACTTTTCCGTGGATTTTTGTTTGAAGGGCGTTGTCCGGGAACACCCATAGCATACACACGACAGGACTTTTCTGCAAACTTTCACAAAACTTTCCCAAAATCACGTGTTTTTTTTGCTCTTTTCTGCTCTTTACTGCCACCCTTTGGTCAACTTCTGCTATTGTTGGTTGATTTTAACATTGGTTCTGGGCAAACTTTTTTGGTTTTCATCGGACTAAGGTTCGCTCTGTAAACGGACAAACTTTTCGGCAACAAAAGTCCTACGGTGCAAAGTCCTATCGTGTGTACAGAAATCCATCGGACTTTAGTCCAAACTACATACACGCATGCCCAGAACCAATGTTAAAATCAACCAATAGCAGAAGTTGACCAAAGGGTGGGGTAAAGAGCAGAAAAGAGCAGAAAAACCACGTGATGTTGGGAAAGTTTGCAGAAAAGTCCTGCCGTGGGTATGCTATGGGTGTTCCCGGCCAACTCCCTTCGGACAAAAATCAACGGAAAAGTTTGTTTGAAATCCAACCGTGTGTACAAGGCTATACAAATTAGATGATCCTTGGTTGTGGAGGAAAAAAATACATATTTCTTAATCTTAGAGTGTAGTGTTTTAAATCTTAGACCCTGGGTCATATATATGCCCTGGGTCATATGCCAGTAATCGGACACTGGCATAGAAAAAAAAAAAGCTGCAGAGATAGCCTCCATATTACCCATCCCTTTCCTAGCAAGCCTCTGTTTCTTGTCAGTGTCCTTAGATGATGGACATGTTTCCTCTTTCCTCTTTCCATTATGCACTCTTTCTTGACAGGTTTCCAAATGGCTTGACTGTAAATGGATCCCACCTGGAAGAAGAAGCGAGCTGGCCTATAATGTTCCTCCGGGTAAGGGATCCTGTGAGAGGCACTCACACTGGCACATGGTGCATTGTGTTGAATTAGTTTCAGGGTGTTATACAGGTCCAGAACCATGGTACTGCCGACTGGAGTATCTCTGCCCCTGAAGACCCCCTCCTCCACAAGAGGGTATGCCAGTCATAATGAATTAAACTAGAGTAGGGGCTCATCTCCTGTACCCTGCTCTGTGAGTCAAGCAGACTGGCCTGGTAATTTAGGGGTTTAGTAACCCTTCTGCATTCTTCCCTGATGCCCAGTGTGCTACTCAAAGTCACCTAAGATGGGTTAGATGGTGCAGCCATGTAGAGGTGGGATTGCAAGGTTGTTTAAAAATTCACACCATTTTTTGGGGCAGGAATGCAGAGCATGGTTTGTTAGGACTCCTTGGGCTGTCCTTAGGGCAGGAGGGACCTCACAATTCCAAAATGTACTGTGTATGCATCAACTCTTCCAGGTCATTTGGAATGAGTTCCCTCACCAGCTGCAGGCTCTGCAGCACCGCTCTAGATCCTGTTTGGCTGCTGCAACAGACAGCACAGCAAAAGGCACAAGGCACACAGAAGGTTCAGTATTGTACTGCAAGACCCTAGGCACTGGCAGAGTGGCACTACAGAGGCACTCTCTCTGCAGTGTAAAGGTCATGAGTATCACTTCTGAAGGCTTTTTTAGGGGTAGCACATAGAGGATCCAATGTACAGTGGGCCAGGGAGTCTCCATAGTGCACATTCTAAGCCTGGTGTAAATGATTCCAAGTCTGGGCGTAAGCTGCACTCTGAATCTCTCCAAGTTCATGGTCTGCCTGCTGTTCTTTTGGGCCTGTTGTTATTGTTTATCTATGTTACTCAGCTCTCAGTTGAACTGCTTGGGAATGTTCCAGAGTCAAAGATTTAAAGAGTCTGTGTTCTGCACTGTACAATAAGGCCCCTTTACACTGAGGCGGTGGGTGCGTCGGCGGTAAAGCGCTGCTGCTATTTTTAGCAGCGCTTTACCATCAATTTTGCGACGCTATTTGGCCGGTAGCGGGTCGCTTTTACCCCCCGCTAGTGGCCAAGAAAGGGTTAAAACCACGGCAAAGCGCCTCTGCAGCAGCGCTTTGCCAGCGGTATAGCCGCGGTGGCCATTCATTTCAATGCGCAGGAGCGGTGGAGGAGCGGTATACACACCGCTCCTTCACCACTCCAAAGATGCGGCTAGCAGGACTTTTTTTACCGTCCTGCTAGCGCACCGCTCCAGTGTGAAAGCCCTCGGGGCTTTTACACTGGAAAGACAACAGCGGCTCTTTCAGGGCGTTTTGCAGGCGCTATTTTTAGCATTATAGCGCCTGCAAAGCGCCTCAGTGTGAAAGGGGTCTAAGGAAAATAAGATTTTTAATTTACCTGTAAAATCCTTTTCTTGGAGTACAGTACATGACACAGGCCCTTCTTCACTGTTCCTGTTACAAAACTAAGGCCCCATGCACACAGGGCGTTTTTGCAGCTGCTAACAGCAGCTTTAGACGTTTTTTTTTACAGCTTCAAAACGCCCATCCATGTTATTCTATTGTGTCATGCACACTAGAGCTTTTATGAGCTCCAAGTGGCATAGGCGTTTTCCAGCTGCAAAAAAAACCCAATTCCAGTGCGTTCTGGAGCTCCAGGTTCGAGCTGCAAAAACGCCTGACGCTATTAAACGCGCATAAACACGCAAAAAACACAGCGAAAACGCGCAAAAACGCCGCGATTTGCGTTTTTGAGGTCCGGGTTTTTTTTTTTTTTAAAAGGTCAAAAAATGTCAAAAAATGTTTACAAAACATGGACAGGCGTTTTTAAGCTCTAAAAAAAGCGTCTGTAAAAACGCCCTGTGTGCATGGGGCCTAAGGCCTCGTACACACGACCGATTTTCTCGGCAAGAACCAGCAAGAAACTTGCTGGCAGAGAGGTCTTGCCGAGTAAATCGGTCGTGTGTACGCGGCTATCGGGTTTCTCGTCGAGAAAACCGACAAGTAACCTCGACGAGAAAATAGAGAACCTGCTCTCTATTTTCTCGTCGAGATTCTCGTCAGCCTGTTTCTCGACGAGAAAAGTGAGTGTGTGTACACTTACCTGTCCGCCGGGAAGCCCGCGCATGCTCGAAATGAATTTGACGCATGCGCGGTAGCTTCCTAGGCATACGTAGGGTATACCAAGATGGCGGCGACGGCATCGAATGTGACGAGCGCATGCTCGTCGTAGTCGATGACGTCACCGCGTACGCTCCATTTAAAGAACCGCGGGTTCTTTGAAACGAGCGTGTGTACACTCGGCCGGGACAAGTTTCTTGTCCAAGAATCTCGTCGAAAAAAACGACATGTTTTTTTCGACGAGAATCTCGGCCGTGTGTACGAGGCCTGAGGCTTGCTGGGAAAGGGAGGGGGCTGTCTCTGCAGCTTTTTTCTTCTTCTTGTTTTTGCATGTGTCCAATCCTATGGAGGTAGCGTTTACCCCAGGGTCTAAGATTTAATAAGCTGGTAACCTGCACTGTAATCCAAGAAAAGGATTTTACAAGTCAAAATCCTATTTTTGTCAACGTGCATTTAGCATGCAATAAGCAACCATTCAAACCAGACCTTATTAGACAATGATTTATTTATAGAAAATCTCTCTACATTATGACTAAGAGGACTGGAATTGTAATTTACTTTTTAACCAGCAGATAGTGCCATTGATAAGAGTACTAAAATCAGGTACTTATTTGTTTTAAATATTGTAAATTCAGGTTGTTACAGTCACTCTTCAACTTTCAAGCCCAGAAAAAAGTTAAGTTTCTTACAAATTACAAATTACTTAGATTGATAAAGTTGTCTTTGACTTGTAGCATTTCATTTCCATGATTCCTATGATGCTATGTGTGCATTAAAAACCGTACATGAGCTGCTTCTTCCAGAAGGCTCTTCTGTGTAGAGATCATCCATGAAAAAAACAAATAAATATACCCTTTGGGCACCACTGTAAACCCAAATCTCACAACACTTATATACAGTGAGGTACTGCCTGGCAAGATTGTGGATGGTATATACAGTTGCAATAAAAAATATGTGAACCCCTTGGAATGATATGGATTTCTGCACAAATTGGTCATAAATGTGATCTGATCTTCATCTAAGTCACAACAATAGACAATCACAGTCTGCTTAAACTAATAACACACAACGAAATAAATGTTACCATGTTTTTATTGAACACACCATGTAAACATTCACAGTGCAGGTGGAAAAAGTATGTGAACCCTTGGATTTAATAACTGGTTGAACCTCCTTTGGCAGAAAAATAACTTCAACCAAACGTTTCCTGTAGTTGCAGATCAGGTGTGCACAACGGTCAGGAGTAATTCTTGACCATTCCTCTTTACAGAACTGTTTCAGTTCAGCAATTTTCTTGGGATGTCTCAATCGGGTTGAGGTCAGGACTCTGACTGGGCCACTCCAGAAGGCGTATTTTCTTATGTTTAAGCCATTCTGTTGTTGATTTACTTCTATGCTTTGGGTCGTTGTCCTGTTACAACACCCATCTTCTGTTGAGCTTCAGCTGGTGGACAGATGGCCTTATGTTCTCCTGAAAAATGTCTTGATAAACTTGGGAATTCATTTTTTTCCAAGAAGAGTGGCAGATCCCTGCACTTTCCCTACTCGCCTGGAACCTTTCTCTGCTGCTAAATACTGTCCCTGGCAGATGGGCGACCTGTCCCTGCACTATCCACACGCTAAATGCATGCCAAACCCAGGAGCCTGTGTTTTAAGTAGACTCTGCCTGACCCAAGATGGCCGCCAGAGTCACATGTGGTGTCAGAATCCAACAGGAATGCTGCCCCAGTGACCCAGGAAACCATAGAGGAACCATGTTTCTCCTGACTTCCTCTTCCTCTGCCACTGAGCGCCACCTGCAGTGGAGGAAATAGACTGCTCCTGCCTACATATGCAAAATATATATAGCCTATACAGTGTTTAACTGATGCTCAGAAGCTCTCCCTCTTTGCTGTGAGAGCCTACTGCTTGGAGAATAGGCTGACTGCTGACAGAACAGTAAAAACATACAAGAGCTGCCTGTTTGTTTTGGAGAATCTGGTAGTGGGATAAGCTGGCTCAATGAACTCTGGCTACAAAAATATACCAAGAGGATATAACAAGAACGTGTGCTTTCTTGTTCAGGTTTGAAGGGCAGTGCATTACACTTTTGGATCGCACAAACTGAGGCAGAAGGGTTCTGTGTGTGTTCCAATTGGAATTATCATCAACAAAATTGAATTGGTAGTCTGGTTAGACTGTATTTTTTAGCAGGTACCTGTTTGGGGCTGATCAAAATAGGACTTTTCTGTTTTGGGATACAAATGGCAGGGATATATTCACTTGATATATTAGATGACTGTGCTGCAGTACTGTTTAACCACTAGGGGTCCGCGCTATAGCCGAATGACGGCCACAGCGCGGACCCCAATTGCCGGGAGGACGTCAATAGACTTCCTCCCCTTCGCACGCTCCCCGCGCGCCCCTGCAGGGCGTGCTGTGATCACCCGAGTCACTGAGACTCGGGTGATCACAGATCTGAGTAAGGGGCCGATCCCGGCCCCTTACCACGTGATCAGCTGTCAGCCAATGACAGCTGATCACTTGATGTAAACAAAAGCTCGGTAATCGTTTTTTTTCTGATCACTCATCTTATGTGTAAGGGACATCGGTCCTGAAGAGGAAGAGGCAATTTTGCCTCATCTATGCTAACAGTACCCCCTGCCATTGCCTCCTGCCAGTGCCCACAGTGCCCACCAGTGCCACCTATCAATGCCTACGAGTGCCACCTATCAATGCCCACAAGTGCCACCTATCAATGCCCACCAGTGGTGCCAATCAGTGCCACCTAGCAGTGCAACTTACAAGTGCCGATCAGTGTGACGATTATTGCCACCTTTTAGTGCCAATCACTGCCACCTATCAGTGCCTATCACTGCCAGCTATCAGTGCCACCTATTAGTGCCACTTCTCAGTGCCCACCAGTGCCACCTATCAATGCCCTTCAGTGCCACCCATCAGTGCCACCTCTCAGTGTCACCTCTCAGTGCCCACCAGTGCCGCCTATCAGTGCCCACCAGTACCGCCTTATCGGTGCCCATCAATGCAGCCCATTGGTGCCCATCAGTGCAGCCCATCAGTGCCCATCAGTGCAGCCCATCAGTGCAGCCTCATCAGCGTGCATCAATGAAGGAGAAAAATTACCTGTTTGCAAAATTTTATAACAAAATATAAAAAAATATATATATTTACAAAAAATAAAAACCGCAGAGGTGATCAAATACCACCAAAAGAAAGCTCTATTTGTGGAAAAAAAAATTATAAAAATTTAATTTGAGTACAGTGTTGTATGATGGCGCAATTGTCATTCAAAGTGCGTCAGCGCGTCAGCGCTGAAAGCTGAAAATTGGTCTGGGCAGGAGGGGGGTTTAAGTGCCCAGTAAGCAAGTGGTTAATAGGTTAGCATGTTCTTCCCCAAACAATGTGAAGATTTTTAAGGTGAGAAGGAGCCTGGCAATGTGTAGCAGTTTATAGGTCAGCTTAGTTGCTTAAACCTACCATTGCTGAACACTAGATGGCAGCATAATACCAATTGTGTAACACTTCATGGGATAGTCATCACAGCAATAAATAAAAAATAAAGGCTATTAATAGAGGGCAGCCCATAGTTGACAATGTTTTAGTTTTTTGACAAGCACAAACAGAAGTTTGAATGTGTTGTCCATTAGATACCGCACACAAAATCCATGCTTACATTTTCCACAGTATGTAGACTTGGCTGTAAAGCTGACAGTCATGTCTGAGCCAGGTATTTCCAGTGAGTAAAAAATGTCTTAGTGCTGAATCTATTTACTTTATTCTGTTTACCTAAATACCAATAAAATAATATATCTGTTCAGTCTGGATTCAGAGATATGTAGCACCCTGCTCCTATTGGGTAGGCGCTATTTGTAAATTTAGTTGTCTGAGCTGTAGTTTAGCTCAGAATAATTGTATACATTTCTGGTTTCTGTTCCAGTCCAGCTGGGTTGCACATTTTCCACTTGACTGTGGGTGTTGCTGTCACCACAGGTCAAGGTTGGAAATGCAGCAGGCTGGATGTATTGGGTACCTCTTGCCCAGAAGCAGCTCAGTGGGATTGGTCTCCCCGCTGTGCATTCTGGGAGAGGGTAATTAAGGGACAGACACCGTCTTCCGTGTCTCTCTGACCTGATGGCCCTCCTGACCTAAGGTGTGCCGTAGCAGTTTTCCTGCCTTGGGGCCGGCTGGCTCGAGGCCCCGTTACTGGAAGTAGGCCCAGGAGTTCTGGGGCCTACTAGTCAGGGGTGGTCCCTGCTGTCTTGCCTGCGGGGAGAAGCTGAGCAATTGAAGAAACCAGGGGAGGACTTTTCTCGGAGAGGACCGAGCCAAAAGGGCTGGTGCCTCGGGAAGAGCCTGGAGACTCAATTGGAGGACACATCCCGACCCATCTACCTCACAGTATTGCCGGATTGGCTGAAAGAAACTGGTACTGTGCGACTGTACTTAAACTTTGCAAAAGTCCTGGATCATTCAATTCTGTGGTAGAGGATTGTGCAGAGACTGTTGTGTTCTTCAAGTCTGTGGCAGAGACTATTTGTATTCTTCAAGTCTGTGGCACAGACTTTTGACCGAGCACCGCACCGGCTGCAAGGTCAGTAAGAGAGGCCTATCCAGTGGTTGCTATATCCAGCGTGGAAACTGTTTGTCCTCTGGATTGAAGAAATTACCCGTGATCCACAAAGCAAGGTTCCTGAATCTCCCCCAACCCTCCATCCCTCTAAATGACATTTCTTTAATAAAACCATTGAAAAAGAGACTACCGTATATACTTGAGTATAAGCCGAGTTTTTCAGCACATTTTTTTGTGCTGAAAATGCCCCCCTCGGCTTATACTCGAGTCACCTTTTTGCGCCTGATCTCCCGGACTTTGGGGACCCGGTGCCGACCGGCCGTAGGTCCCCTGGACCCCAAACTTGGCACACATGTAGCCTCTTCCTTTACAAGTGTGCAAAGTTTGTTGTCCGGGGGACCTACGGCCGGGGAGCACCGATTTTTCAAAGCCGGTTACCCCTTCCATAGACTCCCATGTTAAACTGTAATTTCTCCGGTGAGTTTGGGGACCCGGTACCGGCCGGTCTTACGTCCCCTGGAATTAAAAAACTTGGCACACATGTAGCCCAATTTCTTTTTTGTCTGGGGGACCTACGGCCGGGGAGCACCGATTTTTCAAAGCCGGGAACCCCTTTCATAGACTCCCATGTTAAACGTCAGTCTAGTCATGGACAAAAAAAAATAAAAAGGTGCTTCAACAGAGTATTAGTTGAAGGGTGTGCACACAGAGCCGGTTCACACAGGGGCAACACGACTTTGAGCGTGAATTTGCGAGGCAAGATGGACACGACTTGAGCATGAACCACAGCGCGACTTGGAGCGACTTGAAGTCGCCTCCAGGACAGGCTGTCCCTGTGTTTGGTATGAATCATGAGGGATAACTCCACACCAAATTTTAAATAAAAAACCGGCATGGGTTCCCCTCCAAGAGCATACCAGGCCCTTAGGTCTGGTATGGATTTCAAGGGGAACCCCCTACACCGAAAAAAACGGCGTGGGGGTCCCCCCAAAATCCATACCAGACCCTTATCCGAGCATGCAGCCCGGCCGGTCAGGAAGGGGGGTGGGGACGAGCGAGTGCCCTCCTCCTCCTGAACCGTATCAGGCCGCATGCCCTCAACATTGGGGGTGGGTGCTTTGGGGCAGGGGGGCGCCCTGCGGCCCCCCCACCCCAAAGCACCTTGTCCCCATGTTGATGGGGACAAGGGCCGCTTTCCTACAACCCTGGCCGTTGGTTGTCAGGTCTGTGGGCGGAAGGCTTATTGGAATCTGCGAGCCCCTTTTAATAAGGCGGCCCCCACCCTATGTGAATGAGTATGAGGTACATCGTACCCCTAGCCATTCACTTGAGGGAAAAGTGTCAATTAAAAAAAAACCACACTAGACAGCTTTTTAAAGTAATTTATTAGGCAGCTCCGGGGGTCTTCTACCGACTTCAGGGGTCTTCTTTCGACTTCGGGGTCTTCTACCGACTTCGGGGGTCTTCTTCCGACTTCTCCGCTCTTTCCGGTGCTTTCTGCCGGGCTCCTCCGGTATCTTCTGCCAGCTCTTTTGCTAGCGGGGGACCGGTCTTCATCGTCGTCTTCTTCCCTCTTCTCTCCGCTCGATGTTGACTCAACGCTCTCTGCCACTATAATGCCATGTGCGCGGAGCGCAACGACTTATATAGGCATGGGGCGTGGTCACCGGGTGACCCTGCCTCTTATGATGTCACAGTCCCATCATGCTCCTTGTGGTGACAACATAAGGGGCGGGGTCACATGGTGACTTCACCCTGTGACCACGCCCAGTGCCTATATAAGTCGTTGCGCTCCGCGCACACGTCATTATAGCGGCAGAGAGCGTCGAGTCAACATCGGGCGGAGAGAAGAGGGAAGAAGACGACGATGAAGACCGGTCCCCAGTGGGTGGTCCATCTGCCTCCTCTAGGTGTCCCTTCATGGATGTTGGCGGGGATCCGCCCAGGACCACGGGTACTTAACGGGGTCAGACTGGCAGCTCATTCCCTCACTCCCCTTGATGATTTAAGGACCACTATATTCAACACTGTGCTATCAGCAGGTAACCTTCACATTCCACATATGCACCAATTGCCTATTTAATCTACACTCCATCCCCATACACACATTGGGGCTGATTTACCAAACGTTTGCGCCATGAGTATTGGCACATCTGCGTGCGCAATGGCTGTTTTGGTATTTACAAAACATTAGCGCCTGTAGCGCAGCCCTATTTCCCATTTACTATAGTGTTCTCTGCGCCCGGGAGGAGGCGCTCAGTGCGCTACTATGGACCTGGCGCACAGCATGTTAAAATCTAAATATAAAGAAGTTGGAAGTGAGAATATAATGGGGGTGATGTGGGGTGATGTGAGGAAGTGTAGGGACACCTGCCCAAATAACAAACATGGCCAAAATAGAGTGGGAAAGTAACTTTTTCAAAACCAGCCCGCTGCGCCGGCAATTCCGATTCGAGCTGCGGGAGGTTTTTTTGAGCTCAGCGCGGGAATTTCAATGGTTTAAATGCGCCGGTTCACTGCGCCGGCAAAATCTTAGTAAATGTCAAGTCACGTAAACTAATTTGCATAAGTTGAACAGGCGCGGCTCTGAACTTTCCATTGCGCCTGCAAAATGTCATTTCTAAAGGAAAAAAAACCCATTTAAAAGCAGCCGCGGCTGTAATGAATTGTCGGCTCCCGGCAATATAGAGAAAAGACTTTGAAAGTCTTTGCTAACCAAAAAAAAAAAGCGTGGGGGTCCCCCAAATTCCATAACCAGGCCCTTCAGGTCTGGAATGGATATTAAGGGGAACCCCGCTGCAAATTTTAAAAAAAATGACGTGCGGGTTCCCCCCAAATATCCAAACCAGGCCCTTCAGATCTGGCATGGATTTTAAGGGGAACTCCACCCCAAATTTTATAAAAAAATGGCGTGGAGTTCCCCCAAAAATCCACACCAGACCCTTATCCGAGCACGCAACCTGGCCGGCCGCAGGGGAAAAGGGGGGACGAGAGCGCCCCCCCCCCCCTCCTGAACCGTACCAGGCCACATGCCCTCAACATGGGGAGAATGTCCCCATGTTGATGGGGACAAGGGCCTCCTCCCCACAACCCTTGCCCGGTGGTTGTGGGGGTCTGCGGGCGGGGGGCTTATCGGAATCTGGAAGACCCCTTTAACAAAGGGGACCCCCAGATCCCGGCCCCCCCCTGTGTGAAATGGTAATGGGGTACAATTGTACCCCTATCATTTCACAAGGAAAATGTCAAAAATGTCAAAAATGACAAGAGCCGGTTTTTGACAATTCCTTTATTAATGTCTTTTCTTTTCTTCCTTCTTCTTCTTCCATCTTCTTCTTTTCTCCATTCGGGTTTCTTCCTCCATCTTCATCTTCATCTTCATTCTTCCTTCGGTGTTCTCGTCCAGCATCTTGCCCCGGCGTCTTCCCTTCTTCTTTCTTCTCCGGCCGCTCCGTTTGAATTGGAGGTTCCCGCTGTGCGACGCTTCAGTTATCCACTTGGTCCGCTTACACCCGGTGGCTCCCCCCCCCCACTCTGTCACCACGGGGAAAGTCCCCGTGAAATCCATGTGCGTCAGAGGGGGGCGGGGTCACCGGGTGTAAGCGGACCCAGAGGCGAACTGAAGCGTCGCACAGCGGGAACCTCCAATTCAAACGGAGCGGCCGGAGTAGAAAGAAGAAGGGAAGACGCCGGAGCAAGATGCTGGACGAGAACACCGAAGGAAGAAGGAAGATGAAGATAAAGATGAAGAGGAAGATGAAGATGGAGGAAGAAACCCGAATGGAGAAAAGAAGAAGATGGAAGAAAAGAAAAGACAGTTCACACCATAGAAACACAATCCGGATGCGTTCCAGGTGCTTTTCTGCATGCACTTTTTTCATGCGTTCCGGTGCATTTTTGGTAAGTTTTTGATGCAGTCCAGTGCTTTGTTTTCACCCCTCTTTTTTATTAACCATAGATAAGGACAAGTGTGTTCCAGTGCGTTTTTGGTGCATTTAGGTGTGTTCCTGTGCGTTCCAGTGCGTTTATGATGCGTTTTGATGCGTTCCAGTACAGTCCAGTGCAGGTAAAATACAGCATGTTCTACTTTTTTGGTGGAACTGGAACGCACTGGAACAAATACTGCCATTTAGAACCATATAACCAACTTTCCATGCATTTTGGATGCATAAAAAACGCAATGGACTGTAGGTGGTGTGAAATGGCCCTTAAGCAATTTGGCATATTTAAAGGCACTTCTCCTTGTTTTGTTTTTGGTGTTTTCCAAATTGGTGACATTGATATATGTCCCTTAGGGTGGGATCTGGGCCCCCATTTTAAGGCCAATAACTTTACTAGAAGATAAGCCAGCCAAGTGGGGACTAGCAAAATTAACAAGTCAGTTCCCATAGACTGCAATAGTATTTGTTGGTGGGGGGGGGGGGGGGGTGATTGTCCCATCTCTAATTTTGTAGCATGCTGGATGATGTGCTTAATTTTGGACGGGGGGAGGGGGGGGTTATTTTTTGCTAGCTGTATTGGTGTTGTTCTGCACATGCCCAGCCAGTTATTTTTTTTTGCCGTGCTTTTTGTGTGTGAACAGCGCCTGGATATTTCTGGGCATGCTCACTCAGAGTGTTTTTATGGGTTAGAAATTGAAGGACATCCTTAACAGGTGTGCCCACTTTGAATTTCAGTCTCTACATTGGGAGAACTTGCATTCTGGGTGTTTCATGGACTGTGCATGTGTTTTCAATTGCCTCATTAGCACACAAACATATGTTATATAAAGCCCACAGAGCATTCGGTCGCTTGCCCTGAGAAGAGGCGTGTGTGTGTGTGTGCGCAAAATGTACATGTTGGTGTCCTTATCGTGTTTGTAACACATGTATTTTATTTGTTATGTCTTTGCAAAACAAGTGATTGGTTAACTTATGTGGATTGTATATTTTTGGTGTGGGGGAGATATGTTCCCCTGAAATAATTCTGATGTTGTTAATGTGTGTTGTTTGTTCACTTTGATTTAATTGTCTGCTGCATTTTTTTGGCCCAAAATTGCTCAAGATGTTGAGTCTGTAACTGTTTCAAATTGACCATGTTTTTTATTTTGCCTTCCCTTTTGTTTTGTTGAACAATAAAATTAGATGGAAAGTTTTGATGTTTGTTTTGTGTTTTCTTTGCAACAAATGTGACAGCTGATTGGCATGTCAAAACAAAACTGGTGTGATTTGTCTAATCTGGTGCCTTCATGGTAGTATATGCATGGATTGTATTGTGTGCTGCCATGGAGCGTCACCAGGAAATGAAATACAGAGCGGTAAGTATTCAATTTTCCTTTTTTACTGCAGTGGTTCTCAGCCTCAGTCCTAAAGTACCCCCAACAGGACATGTTTTGTGAATTTATCTTATCGAGAATTGCTGTCCAAAAATCAAAACCATTGACTGTGATTTAAAGCACATGTGCAAGATGAAGGAAAACCTGCAAACATGGCCTGTTGGGGGTACTTGAGAAGCACTGATTTAGAGCACTGCACTTAAAAATAGCTCAAGGCCATACAATTCTAATTGTGGGCATTTTGAGGGAAACGAAGTAAGTGTTAGAACCCCTGCGTCTGTGTTTTTTTTTTTTGTAGTTTGGCCTTTGTCTCCTTTTCTTAACATTGGCTTCACTTCCTGTCACACAGCTAAACAGGAAGTGAAGGTAAAACCCTACCAATGGCTTTTCTTGGGGACACACAGATTAATCTAACTAGTGTCCCCATTAAGCAAATTGCACTCTAGCACTTTGTTGTGTACACCCCAAATCATTGGGTAGTTTGGGGTTTAGTAAAGACAAATCCACTCTGCAGTAAAAGTGTAGCTGCTGAAAATCTGAGGGAAAGTACTGGTGATTGGATGTTACAATCATGTAAAAGCAAAGATGTTTTTTTTTTTTGGCTTGCATGTCCCCCTCAGATATACAGCAAGTGCACTTGTAGTGCAAAGTAGATTTGCCTTTAGTAAATAAACCCCACAGTCCAAACGAACTAATAATAATTTGTGGTGTACCCCGCAATATGCTTGAGTGCAATGTGCATAATGGGGAAAGTATTTAGACTGACCTGTGTGTCCCCAAGGAAAGACATTGTTAGGGATTTTCCCTCACTTCCTGTGTGGCTATGTGACAGGAAGTGAATTATTTGGAAGGATAAAGTGGCCAAATTATTTAGTTTAACTTTTCAAAGACTCATTCCTAAGTTGAATTGTGATGCATGTCAATGGCCCATTTTGACCCTCTTTAATCACTTGAGATCAGCGCTATAACTGATCGACGGCCACAGCATGGTCCTCAATTGCCGGGAGTCCGTCAATAAACGTCCTCCCCTTTGCGCGCGCTGTGGTCACAGAGTCACTGTGACTCGGGTGATTACAGATCCGAGTAAGGGGCCGATCCCTGCCTTTTACCATGTAATCAGCTGTCAGCAAATGACAGCTGATCACGTGATGTAAACAAAAGCTGGGTAATGGTTTTTGTTTTCTCCTTGTGCTGACAGCGTGAGCATAAAAAAAAGGCAATCACCGGCTTATGTGCAAGGGACATGGGGCCCGAAGAGGAAGAGGCAATTCTGCATCATCTGTGACAATTAGTAGCCCCTGCCAGTGCCACCTATCAATGCCCACCACTGGTGCCAATCAGTGGCACCTAGCAGTGCTGCCAGTGCCTATCAGTGCCCATCACTGCCAACTATCATTGCTACCTAGCAGTGCCACTTCTCACTGCCCACCAGTGCTAAATAGCAATGCCACCTCTCAGTGCCCACCCTTGCCACCTTATCGGTGCCCATCAGTGCAGTCTCATCGGTGCACATCAATGAAGAAGAAAAAATACCTTTTTTTAAAATATTAACCAGTTTCCTACCGCCCACCGTCAAATGACATCCTTGGCTTTGGGCGGTGACATCTGAATGATGCCTGCAGTTGCAGGCATCATTCAGATATCATTCTTTTCAGCCGGCGATTCTGTGCACAATAAAAATGATCATAGTGGCAGTTCCGCTGCTTGATCGTTCTTATAGGCGGGGGGGAGGGGACGTCCCCCCCCCTCTCTTGCCGCCATCTGGTGCTTCTCCGGGCTCTCCCGTGCCATCTGGGGCTCGGAGAACGATTTGGAGATGACTGGTGACCAGATGGTCATCAGTCATCTCTATGACCATCGGAGGCGCGGGCACGACGTTATGACATCATGCCGTGTTCCCGTATGTTAACCAAGCCGTGATCTTGGCTGTCAGCATGAGATTGGTGATTTTTTTGGAACAATATCATGCTTTCCAGCCTGGAGGAGAGATGCGGGGTCTTATTGACCCTGCATCTCTCCATAAAGAGGACCTGTCACACACATTCCTATTACAAGGGATGTTTACATTCCTTGTAATAGGAATAAAAGAGATCCCAAAAAATTAAAAAAGAGTAAGAAATACAAAAAAGTCAAAAAACAAAAAAATTAAAAATAAGAAAAAACGCCCATGTCCCCGGTAGCTCGCGCTCAGAAGCGAACACACACGTAAGTCCCGCCCACATATGTAAACGCCGTTCAAACCACACATGTGAGTTATTGCTGCGTGCGTTAGAACGAGTGCAGCAATTCTAGCACTAGACCCCCTCTGTAATGCCAAAATGGTAACGTGTAAAAAAAATTTAAGCATCGCCTAGGGAGATTTTTAATTACTGAAGTTTGGTGTCATGCCATGTGTGTGCGCAATTTTAAAGCGTGACGTGTTAGGTATCTATTTACTCAGCATAACAACATCTTTCACATTATACCAAAAAATTGGCCGTAACTTTACTGTTTTGTAATATTTTTAGCAAACAAAAGGCGTTTGAAAATTTATTGCGCAAATACCGAGCGAGATAAAAATTTGCAATGACCGCCATCTTATTCCCTAGGGTGTCTGCTCCAAAAAAATATATAATGTTTGGTGTTTTGAAGTAATTTTATAGCCATAAATTTATGATTTTTACATGAAGGAGAGAAGTGCCAGAATAGGCCCAGTGCTGAAGTGGGTAAAATATCCATTTTTTTTTTTTTTTAAACTCGGTCTTTTGTATTTATAGAAAAAATAAAAAAATAAAACACAAAGGTGATCAAATAGCACCAAAAGCAAGCTCTATTTGTGTGCCAACAAATAAAACATTTTCATTGGGTTACAGTGTTGTATGAGCGCGCAATTGTCATTAAAAGTGCATCAGCGCTGAAATGTGAAACTTGGTCTGGGCAGTGCGCAAGTGGTTAATATAAGGCTACATGCACACGGATGTTTTTCCAACCGCTTGTTTGAGCGTTTTTTGCAGCTTAAAAACATCTCTCCATGTTAGCCTATGGCCTCATGGCCACCATGGCGTTTTGGAGCTGTAAATGGCATAGGCGTTTTTAGGCCCCATGTAGACGGGACGCTGGTGCAAAGTGTTCTGAACTAAGGTTGAAAGTGGCGTTTAGAAAGGCGCGCTTTGTGGCGTTTGCATGCCGTGTTTTACCACATTTGCATGTATATGATAAGGAGCCGCCCTAAGCTCCAAAAACAGTATTATTTACGATTTTAGCTATTTAGTGAGACCAGAGTGATATGAGCAGCTGAGAGCAGCAGTGTAGTTGTATTTAGGCTGGGTTCACACTAGTGCGACACGACATCTGTCCTACTTTGGATCCGACTTTGCCCTGCGACATGAAGCCGACATATGTCCGACTTTCAATGAACGGGGATCCGACTTGGATCCCCGCCAATAGCAGGCACTGTGTTTGGTATGAATCTTGAGGGGGAACTCCAGGCCAAATTTTAAATAAAAAACCGGCATGGGTTCCCCCTCCAGGAGCATACCAGGTCCTTGGGTCTGGTCTGGATTTGAAGAGGAACCCCTACGCCGAAAAAACGGCATGGGGGTCCCCCCAAAATCCAAACCAGACCCTTATCCGAGCACACAACCTGGCAGGCTGCAGGGGAAGAGCGGGGGACGAGAGAGCGGCCCCCCTCCCTCCTGAACCGTACCAGGCCGCATGCCCTCAACATGGGGGGATTGGTGCTCTGGGGCAGGGGGGCGACCTGCGGCCCCCCCACCCCAGAGCACCCTGCCCCCATGTTGATGAGGACAAGGGCCTCTTCCCGACAACCCTGGCCGTTGGTTGTCGGGGTCTGCGGGCGGGGGGCTTATCGGAATCCGGGAGCCCCCTTTAATAAAGGGGCCCCCGGATCCCGGCCCCCCACCCTATGTGAATGAGTATGGGGTACATCGTACCCCTACCCATTCACCTGGTGGAAAAAATTGCAATAAAAAAACCACACAGCTTTTTAAAGTATTTTATTGCACAGCTCCGGGGGTCTTCTTCCGACTTCGGGGGTCTCCGGTGTCGTCGCCGCCGCTCCCCGGTTTTCTTCTGCCGGCCCATGCTAACTTCTTTAGCTCTTTTGCTAGCGGAGGCCCGGTCTTCTCCATCGCCTTCTCCCCTCTTCTTCTCTCCGGTTCTTCCTTTCTTCTGCCGGGCCTCCGCTAACTTCTTTTAGCTCTTTTGCTAGCGGAGGCCCGGTCTTCTCCATCGCCTTCTTCTTCTCCCGCTATCCGGTTCTTCTCCCGGTTCTTCTCCCGCTTCTTTCTTCTGCCGGCCCCTCCACTAACTTCTTTAGCTCTTTTGCTAGTGGAGGGGCCAGTCTTCTCCGTCGTCGCCGTCTGCGTCTTCTTCTCTCTTCTCCTCCTCGATGTTGACTCGTCGCTTCCTCTCGCAGTAATGCTAAATTTTCGGTCCGCAGAAATTAATATAGGCTTCTCATGATGTCACAGTCACATGTTCCCATGACGTCACACTCACATGCTCCGGGGCCATGTGCCCCGGAACATGTGACTGTGACGTCATGAGAAGCCTATATTAATCTCTGCGGACCGAAAATTTTGCATTACTGCGAGAGGAAGCGACGAGTCAACATCGAGGAGGAGAAGAGAGAAGAAGACGCCGAAGGCGACGACGGAGAAGACCGGCCCCTCCACTAGCAAAAGAGCTAAAGAAGTTAGTGGAGGGGCCGGCAGAAGAAAGAAGCGGGAGAAGAACCG
Organism: Rana muscosa; assembly: GCA_029206835.1. Lineage (NCBI taxonomy): Eukaryota > Metazoa > Chordata > Amphibia > Anura > Ranidae > Rana > Rana muscosa. The sequence continues at coordinate 956,204,872 of CM055116.1, read as the reverse complement.
GGAGAAGAACCGGATAGTGGGAGAAGAAGAAGGCGACGGAGAAGACCGGGCCTCCGCTAGCAAAAGAGCTAAAAGAAGTTAGCGGAGGCCCGGCAGAAGAAAGGAAGAACCGGAAAGGAGAAGAGGGGAGAAGGCCACGGAGAAGACCGGGCCTCCTCTAGCAAAAGAGCTAAAGAAGTTAGCGGTGGCCGGCAGATGAAAACCGGAGAGCGGCGGCGACGACACCGGAGACCCCCGAAGTCGGAAGAAGACCCCCGGAGCTGTGCAATAAAATACTTTAAAAAGCTGTGTGTTTTTTTTATTGCAATTTTTTTTTTACCAGGTGAATGGGTAGGGGTACGATGTACCCCATACTCATTCACATAGGGTGGGGGGCCGGCATCTGGGGGTCCCGTTTTTAAAGGGAGCACCATGATTCCGAAAATCCCCCCGCCCGCATACCCCGACAACCAACGGCCAGGGTTGTCAGGAAGAGGCCCTTGTCCCCATTAACATGGGGGCAGGGTGCTTTGGGGTGGGGGGGCCGCAGGTCGCCCCCCTGCCCCGAAGCACCAAACCCCCCATGTTGAGGGCATGCGGCCTGGTACGGTTCAGGAGGGAGGGGGGCCGCTCTCGTCCCCCCCTTTTCCCCTGCGGCCTGCCAGGTTGCGTGCTCAGATAAGGGTCTGGTTTGGATTTTGGGGGGACCCCCATGCCGTTTTTCGGCTTAGGGGGTTCACCTTAGAATCCAGACCAGACCTAAGGGCCTGGTTTGGATTTTGGGGGGACCCCCACGCCGTTTTTCGGCTTAGGGGGTTCAACTTAGAATCCAGACCAGACCTAAGGGCCTGGTATGCTCCTGAAGGGGAACCCATGCCGGTTTTTTCATTAAAATTTGGCCTGGTGTTCCCCTTCATGATTCATACCAAACATGGGACAGCGAGGCTGCCGAGGACCAGCGTGATGACATCGCGCTGGACACATTCTCGGCCGGCTAGTCGCCTCTAGGACATGACTTGAGCGGCTGCTGCACGCTCAGGTCGTGTCCAGATCGCCTCGCAAAGTCGCGCTGTCCCTGTGTCAGCCGGCACACGAGTGGCCCGCAAGTCGGATCCGACTTCCCGGGCGACCTCTACTTAAATCAATGGGCTCCCATAGGGAACCATTCATTTTCAATAGAGCGCCGCTGACATTTCTATTTACTATAACAGTGCGCCGCTGCTTCCTGCGCCCAGTGAAGGAGTTATCCGGCGCAGCAATTAAGGTTAGAAGCAGCGCAGCGCACTGTTATTAGTAAATCAGCCCCATTATGTTCTTGTTCATGAGAGGGAAAACCATGCATTTTAAAGCACATTTGAAGAGTGTATTATATATATAAATAGAAGGCAGATATAAAATCACATATGGCTTTATAGATTTTATATATATATATATATATTGTGACAGCAGGAAGGTAAAGTCACCTGGTTGCATCCAGGGGGGTAGATATATTTCTCCCAGATTCAGGCTTTATGCCGACTTATACAACTAGGGAGGGAGTTGATGAAGCCCAGCTGAGGCTAGTGGGCTCATGGATGATTCATACCTCTAGGGAGAGTGCTGGGCGTCGTGCAGGCAGGGAGTTGATGAGACCAGCTGAAGCTTGTCAGCTCGTTTAAGGCCTCTATAAAAACTCCCAGCTTCATTAGGTGTTTGCTCATGCCTGGAACCAGACCTGTGTGGACTGTCTAGGGAGAGTGAACCCCTGTGCGGTGAGACAAAGCCTGTGTGGCTATTTGTTTGGACATTTACTAAACCAGGGACTTAGGGACTAGGACAGCACCAGGCTGATCCCAGTTGTTAGTTTAGGAAACCTGCATGTTTAGTCAGAGGTCAAGCTGACCAGGGTTTATTTTGTTTATGTTTCTTTTTGCTTGGCTGTGTTTTTGTCACTGTAGATAGAGAAATAAACCGCACCCTTTTGATCTTGAAAACCACAACCTCCGTCTGCTGGGCCTGTTTTTGTGTGGGGAGCCCATCCAGGGGGTCACACACACCCGCTGCCGAGCTAACCCCCTCACAGTATATATATATATATATATATATATATATATATATATAAAGACTTACCACCAGTGTCTAGGTTAGAAAACTGGCAATAATTAAGTTCACCTTCGAGCTGGCGTAAAGGAGATACGCCAGTAATCAGAGTGGGCCATGCCTGTGCTGGAAAACTGTCTTTGGAGAACTTCCGAGCTAGAGCTGTACCCAGATAGCAGGGATAACATGCCACAAATTTGTGGCAGTGTTGAATTGTAAGTCTTGTAAACTCGCTGCACATTTTCACTGGCAAGGTGTACACTTGCAGAGCACTTGAAGCACAAGTTCTAGTTGACACTTTTTCAATTTGTAGCAAATTTGCGTGGCAAGTCTCTAGCAAGAGCAAAGTTGCAGTGGTGAGTCTACAGCAAGAGCTCTGCAAGTTTACAGCATGAAAATTTAGCCACAGTTACCCCTGTGGTGGGATGACCATTGTACAATATAACTGAACCAGAACTTGCAGCAGACTTGCAGAATGTTTGCAAAGAAAGTTGATCTGGAATCATGCAATGTGGACTTGCAACAATTGTGCAACAAACTTGTGAAGCCTGGCAATTTTATCAATAGCTTAGCAAGTAATTGTCACACTGCAGCACAATTGCTTGCTATTTGAGTACCCTCGGCCCATTTAGCTGGCGGCTGGGAAAAGATGTAAACAGGGATACAGCTGATGTCATTACCCAAATATGGCAATGCCCATATTTAAGAAATGACTTGTCACTGAAAAGGGCAGAGCTTGATGGGGAACTGAGAAACTAGACCTCCATCAGGTCCGCTTTACTTTTTATTGAGCACAAGGCAGTGGGCAGATTCAAAAGCCCGTTATTGGACTGAATAGCGGCTATGGATCCGCCCTCTACCATAGACTGTCAATCAAAAGCAAAACAGACCTGATGGTGAACTAGTCTCTCAGTTCCACCTCAGGCTCCACCCACCCCAGTGCAAAATTCCTCAACCATGCACCGTTGTGACAGTCAGTGACCGGGAGCGAGGAGTGCATGGAGAAGGGAGTGTCCAGTGTGTACTTTCTCAGTGCAGACACAGATTCATGTGCCTCCCTATGACAGAAACATTGGGCTCAAGCACCAACACTTTCAGTGCTCTGCCCCAACTAAATTCTAAAGGGTGACTAAGACACCCTTTATTAATTCCCTGAGTATGGGGGTAATTTACTATAGCGCCGCGGCGCTAATTAGCGCAAATTGCCGCGAATTCACGCTAATTAGCGCTAAAACGGTATTCACTATAGCGCTGGAGAAAAAATACTTACCAAAATCGAATTTACTATAGCTCCCAGAATCCAAATAGCGCCCAAATCCTTACTCTACTAAAAGCTGGAGTTGTGCACATGAAAATAATGTTTAGAGCGTGATATAATTGCCTAAATGGTACTGAAATATGCGGTATATTATTTAAAGATAATCTGCTTTTAAACTGTGTGAAAAAGTGATTTCTACACTGAAATATCTTTAAAAGTCTGAGAAGTAACAAAATGCCCGTTTTTGGACAACTATTTGCAAGCTAAACTGAGCATGCCCAGAGCTAATATAACTCAAATTTTAACTTAAGTGACTTTTTTCACAAGTAAATACCGAAATGAGAGCTAATTAACCACTTAACGACCGCTCACTGTATATGTACGTCGGCAGAATGGCACCGACAGGCACAATCACGTACAGTGTACGTGATTGCCTTTTTACAGTTGGGGGGTTCGATCGGACCCCCCTCCTATACAGTGAGCGGTCGGTATTTGTTGGGGAGCGATCCGACATGAGGGGACGGCCGTTCGATTCCGGCCACCCCCCCGCGATCGCTCCCGGCGAATGGAAATGCTTCCTCTGCTGTGTAATGTAAACACAGGCAGAGGAAGCAGGAGGAAGTGATGTCATCTCTCATGCGGCGCTCACATATACCGAGCGCCGTACAAGAGAAGACACACAGGTCAGTACACTAACACTACACTGACACCAGGACACATAGGCACACAAATCGCCCCCCAGGCCCCCCCAGATCACCCCCCAGCCCCCAGTCACAGTGTCACTGATTGCAGTGACCATTTATTTACTGATCACTGCAATCAGTGACATTTGTGACTGTAAAAGTGTCACTACATTTAGTTTTTCGGTCCAGTGTAGCCCCCTAACCCCCCCTAATAAAGGTTTAACCCCCTGATCACCCCCCCAGATAACCCTTTCACCCCCTAGCACCGCCGTCGCTAAGCGATCATTTTTCTGATCGCTGTCTTGGCGTCGGTGATGCAGATCGGTAGCCAGTAATTTTTTTTAGGTTCGCCGCAGGTTTTTATAGCGTCAGGTACCCCCATAAATTATCTAATAAAGGTTTAACCCCCTTGATCGCCCCCCAGGTAACCCTTTCACCTCCTATCACCACTGTCGCTAAGCGATCGTTTTTCTGATCGCTGTCTTAGTGTCGGTGATGCAGATCGGTAGCCAGTAATTTTTTTTAGGTTCGCCGCAGGTTTTTATAGCGTCAGGTATCCCCATATATTATCTAATAAAGGTTTAACCCCCTTGATCGCCCCCCAGGTAACCCTTTCACCCCCTATCACCACTGTCGCTAAGCGATCATTTTTCTGATCGCTGTCTTAGTGTCGGTGATGCCGATCGGTAGCGAGTATTTTTTTTTAGGTTCGCCGCAGGTTTTTATAGCGTCAGGTACCCCCATATATTATCTAATAAAGGTTTTAACCCCCTAATTGCCCCTAGTTAACCCTTTCACCAGAGATCACCATATAAGTGTTACGGGTGACGCTGGTTAGTTAGTTTGCTTTTTATAATGTCAGGGCACCCGCCGTATATATAACCCAATAAAGGTTTAACCCCCTGATCGCCCGGCGGGTGATATCAATTAGGTTTTAGCGTCAGAGAGGGTCTGCGTCACACCCCAGGCAGCGTCAGGTTAGTGCCAGTAACGCCAACACCACGCGTGAAGCATACACCCCCCTTAGTGGTATAGTATCTGAACAGATCAATATCTGATCTGATCAGATCTATACTAGCGTCCCCTACAGTTTAGGGTTCCCAAAAATGCAGTGTTAGCGGGATCAGCCCAGATACCTGCTAGCACCTGCGTTTTGCCCCTCCGTCCAGCCCAGGCCACCCAAGTGCAATATCGATCGATCACTGTCACTTGCAAAACACAACACACATAACTGCAGCGTTCGCAGAGACAGGCCTGATCCCTGCGACTCCAGTGCTGTAGGAGGTGATTTCACCACCACAGTTAAAAAAAAAAAGCATATATGCCGAAGCATTGAGGCATCAGGGGCGGAGGAGCGGAGGAGCGATTTTGCTACTAATGCCGCGTACATACGGTCGAAATTCCGACGGAGGCTTGCCCGTGGAAAAGTCCGACCATGTGTGTGCGGCATAACTTTTTTGCTGGAGGATGCCCCCATGCTTCGGCATATATAAATGGTGCATGTATGCCCATCATTAGAAGTGGGTGGATGAAGGGCGGTATTCTAATGGTGGGCATACCCACCGATCAATCTCCTTTTTCGTTCAGCCAACTGGCTGCATGAAAAAAAAAAGATTACAATACATGTCCAACAAGGACCAGCAACGTACTGGTATGTTGCTGGACTTTGAATGGTTATACCAGAATAATGCCTGCGGGTTTAGGTATTATCTTGGTATCATTCTTTTCAGCCAGCGGCCGGCTTTCATGTAAAAGCAATGCTAGTGAGGGGCGTGTCCGGATGTGAGCGGCGGCGGACGTGTTTGAGAGGAGCTCCGGGTATCCTTAACATAATCCTTTGCCATCCATGCATCCACTGGCCTGCACAGCTCAAGCCGCCTTGCATACCTGTTCCTCCTTGTTCCCTGTTGGGCCCTGACCAGGTATCGAGTGGGGATCCAGTCGTGGATGCCCGGGAAGCCATCCGGCACTCTGCCTGCTGCCGCCGCCATCTTGCTGGCCTGTGTCCGACCTGTGGGAGCCGATCCTTGCCTAACAGTGGGGTAAGAAATCATCCTGCATCCCCTGGACTGTTCTCCCTTCTCCTGCCTACCCCCTCCACTGCCTGGCGTGCTCTGATGGCCTGCTGAGCCGCCGGGAGCGCTCGCGGCGGCTGCGGCCTAGTGCGGCCTAGTGAAGCCTGCCGGACACTGCTGTTTCCTGAGCGGCTACCCCGCGGTAGTGCGCCGACCGGACCGCAAATCGCGGACGCGGATCCCGCGGCCCTGAGACTCATCCTACTCCCTGTTGAGACCTGCTGTGCTGTTCTGTGGGGACCGGTCTGTGTGGGCTGCTGGAGGAGCCCGGGGGCCTAGTGACTCTGCCATTCTGCCTGTGTCCCCCTGTTCTTACCATCCTTAAATACACTCTCTGCCTGCCAACCTCCTGGACTAATTAAACCTTACTGATGACTGAGTGCTGGGGGGCTGTTTGCTCTTACTGATTGTCGGTCTGGCCTGGGCCCTCCCGGGACACTCTCCCGTTGCCCATCCCTGCCACCCTCTGCTGCCTACGGGACTTTGATCTAGGAGTGTGCTGCTCCTCTGTTGGGGCCCCCCCTTTAGTGACCCACCAGATGTCCCCCTCTTCCAAGAAGGGGAAAAAATCCTCCGGGGCAGTTGGGGTGGGCTTGTCCCCCCGGCAGCCTCATCCCCTCTCACTGCAGCCTGACCCAGAACTGCTTGGACAACTCCGGGCTCTGTTGGCTGACTTGGAGATGGGTCCCGGTGGGGATCCGGCGGCGGAGCGGACCCCGCCATTGCAGGATAGTACGGCCAAAATCCTTGCCGCGATCGAGCAGAGCAAGACCTCACTGCTTGTGCGCATCGACCACCTTGCTGAGGAGTGCAATCTCATCAGAAATGATCTCGACAAAATAAGGGGGAGGATAACTGAAACTGAGACCAGGATTTCCGCTACCGAAGATCTTACTGCCACTCATGCTTCGTCCATTGCTGAACTGCAGCGCACGGTACAGTCCCTTGTCGCAAAATCTGATGACGCCGAGAACAGACTCAGACGCAACAATGTCAGAGTCCTGGGGCTACCTGAGGGGGAGGAGGGGGACCGCCCGGCAGAATTCGCAGAGGGGTTCTTTAAGGATCTACTGGGCTTTACAGATGTTTCTCCTACCTATGTGGTTGAAAGAGCTCATCGGGTGCCCACCGGCTGCGCCATCCCGGGAAATCTCCCCCGGCCCTTCTTGGTACGCTTCCTTAATTATCGGGACAGAGACAGGATTCTCTCTGAGGCCCGCAAACATCCCACTCTAAAATACGGCAACGCCTCTGTTTTTCTTTTCCCCGATTTTTCGGCTGAGCTGCAGCGGAAAAGGAAGACTTTCAACGATGTCCGTAGACGGCTCAGGGAGAAGAACATAAAATATGGCATGCTTTACCCCAGTCGCCTGCAAGTCCAACACGATGGAACAATCCGATTCTTTGACAACCCAGCGGATGCTGATGACTGGCTGACCACCTTACGCTGACGACCCATTCCCTGATCTACTGCGTGGACTTCCTGCGCCCTGATATCCTACTAAACTGTCCTGTGAGTACATACTTGCCTGATGCACGGATCTTCCATATCCTTGCTTGATTCATCCTACGAACATTCGGCAATTACCGGAGCAAACACGAACGCACTTTTACACGTGACCTGCACTTGACCCTCACGGTTTTGTGTTGTGGAGTTGAGATAGGCCTGGTGCCCTCCACTCTCTTGGAGATACCAAATAGCGGGAGGAACGACAACGCCCCCCCCCTCTGGATTGCTCGGCCCTGCTCGCTGTATTGGGATTCACATCCCTCACCCTTGCCCACTGCTCTATCAAGTCGCTGACTTTGGTGCCACTGTTTTTGGGATCAATATCCCCCGTCCCTCTGCTCCCTGTTCTTACAAGACGGAAGAGACAGTACCTGTCAACAGAGTGGGTGGACTGGCACCGGTAGTGTAGTGCCCCCAGTTGAGGGGTTCACTGGCACCTGTAGTTAAAGTTCTTTTCTGGGTAAAAACTATTCCCAGACCTTCCCCCCTGTTAGGAGGAAGGCTGGGATATAGTAGGATAGGCACTCGTGCCTGGGAAGTTTGATTAAGGATCTAGTTGTTCCTTGCTCTTATGTTGTTTTTCTTTGTGTTTTTTTATTTATTTTTTTTCTCTGTTTTGTTTTGTTTTGTGGTTTGCTTAAGTACTGTCAGTATTTTTTGCACTGTGACCGAGATCTTGCTGCTCATGGGGTGCACTGGTACATGCCCTCTAGTGTATCTCTTTATCTATTTCTCCCCATTTCCCGATGGCTAGTCAACTAGCAGACTCCTTTACCGTCCTTTCCTGGAATGTCAGAGGTCTTAACTCAAAATTCAAGCGAGCCCTTTTATTTCGATACTTAAAATCTCACTCCCCCCAGCTTATTCTCCTTCAGGAGACTCACCTCATGGGCAGTAAGATTTTGGCTCTTAAGAAGCCTTGGATACAGCGAGCGATACATGCCACGTATTCCACATACGCCAGGGGTGTGTCGATCCTTATCCACAAGAGTTTCCCCTGTGTTATTGAGGAGGTCCGGACGGATCCCCAGGGTAAATTTGTGATAGTGGTTTTTACGTTATGGTCCGTAAGATATATCATTATAAATCTGTATATCCCTCCCCCGTTTTCATCTGCAATATTGTATGAGGTCCTAGAAAAGATTTCGCCCTTCTGCCCGGGGAAAGTTCTGATTATGGGAGACTTCAATGCCATTTTGTCGCCCGACCTAGATAGACCGACTCCGCCTAGGAAACAATGCATAGACCTCTCTGCCTGGGCTCAGGCGGTGGGGCTGGTGGAGGTCTGGAGGTGGAAGCACCCTACCACAAGGACTTACTCATGTTTTTCGGCATCCTATAAGACTGCCTCGCGGATAGATCTGGCCTTCTCCAACCCCGCACTGTTAGCGGACGTATTGGAGACGTCCTATCTACCCAGCGGCCTGTCTGATCATAGTTCCCTGGTGGTTGTGCTCCGCTCCCCGGCTTCCCAGAATGCTGCGCTCTGGAGGTTGGGTACACAATGGGTCTCTCATCCTGACCTTACTGACAAACTGCCGCCCCTGCTGTCTGAATTCTGGGAAAACAATACGGAATCCTCTTCTCCCGACATTGTCTGGGATGCCTTTAAAGCTTTTACAAGGGGACAGTATATCTCTGCTATTGCCAGCATTAAAAAACAGCAGTCAGCTGCGACTCTGGCGCTGCAGAAGACTGTTGATGACCACACTGCTACATATGGTGGTGACCCCACCCCGGTTCACTTTGATCTGCTGATGGCGGCTCGGAGGGAACTTCAGTTACACCTGGCTGAGGTCATGCGACTCGACTCCTATAGGGGTAAGCAGAGGGCCTTTGAACAAGGTGATAGAAATGGCCGCCTGCTGGCCATGATGACACAACATGACCGACCCCTTACCCTAGTGTCTACCCTGCAGACATCGGGGGGCGGGACTGTGTCCTCCCCTTCTGAAGTCTTGCAGACCTTTAACTCCTTCTATAGCGCTTTATATTCGTCTGGTCTACCGTCAGATTTTCAGCCAGAATCGCTGAACGGCCTACTAGATCCATTGGCGCTTGGCTGGCTCTCAGACCATGACAGAGAGACATTGGTCCAACCATTTACGGCTCTGGAGGTCATAAAGGCTATCCGGTCCTTCCCCCCTGGCAAGGCGCCGGGGCCGGACGGGCTTCCGATGGACTTTTATAGGGCTCATGTGGAACTCTTGGCGCCCCTGTTGGCACAATTGTATACTGTATGCCTAGCAAACGGTGGTCTGCCTGGCTCTATGTACCATGCCTACTTGACCCTGATATATAAGGCTCCCAAAGACCCCACTTCCTGTGCTTCCTACCGCCCTATTGCCTTGCTTAACTCTGACTTTAAAATTCTGACCAAGCTTCTGGCCCTTCGGTTATATCCCATGCTACCCTCAGTAATAGACCCAGAACAGACAGGTTTCATGCCCCGTAGGTCCACAGATGTTAATCTCAGAAGGCTGTTCACAAACATACACGCTCAACACCTCAATATGGGTTCCCGGGCAGTGGCATCTCTAGACGTGGAAAAGGCCTTCGACACGGTCGAGTGGCCCTTTTTGTGGGAAACATTACGTAGGATGGGTTTTCCTTTGCTGTTCATCAGGTGGCTCCGGGTGATCTACAAATGCCCCACTTCCTTGGTGCGCCTGGGGGGTGGACTGTCTGTCCCCTTCGGGCTTGCCAGGGGAACGAGGCAGGGCTGCCCTCTCTCTCCAGCTTTGTTTGCCCTTGCTATTGAACCGGTGGCGGAGGCACTTCGCACCTCACCGCACATTAAGGGTCTCCGACTCGGGTTGCTGGAGGAGAGGGTTGCCTTGTACGCAGATGACATGCTGCTCTTCCTGAATGATGCCGGCCCGTCCTTGCAAGGAGCGCTCAGTATTCTGAGCACCTTTACTGAGGTCACCGGTCTTAGGGTAAATTGGTCTAAGTCCCTCCTATTCCCGATCGATCCAGCGGCCAGGTCCACATCACCTCCTGATTGCCCCCTCCTGTGGGTGGATTCCTTTAAATACCTAGGGGTACATGTCTCTGGTTCAGCCTCAGACTTTATCTCTTTGAACCTCGCCCCGGTGCTTTTAGAGTCACAGACGAAGCTTAAATCATGGAGCAACCTGCCTCTGTCATTATGGGGGCGAGTTAACCTCATAAAAATGAAGATTATTCCCAAACTAACATATCTTTTCCGTCACTCCCCACAATGGGTGCCCAAGTCTTTTTTTCAGAAACTGAACCGCATTTTTTCCTCCTTCTTATGGGGCCCCTCTCCTCCCAGGTACCGAATGACGACTTTAATGAGGCCACGAACGCAGGGTGGCATGGCATTCCCGGACTGCTATAAGTATTACCTCTCTACGCAGCTGGTGACAGCGGCGTGGTGGTTACAGCCGGACAGAGCGAACTCGTTGACTGTGCTGGAAGCGGCAGTGGTCGGTTCGCTGGAAGCTCTTCAATTGTTACTTTTTAGGGGCCCTCGTGCCCCTTATCCTCTGACCCCCTCTATGCTTACCACCCTGCGGGCATGGCGGACAGGATTAGCCATTGAGAAGTGTAAACAGTCTGAAATCTCCCCCAATGCCCCTATCTGGCTGAACCCTAACTTATCCCACATATACAAAATCCCCGACCCTTACGCGTGGACAAAATACGGTATCAAACTAGTATCTCACGTAGCGTCCCAAAATTCCTTGCTCCCTTTCTCGCACCTTTCCTCCCAGTACAATCTACCTAACCATTTCCTATTCAGATATCTTCAACTGTCCCATGCATTTGCGGCGCAGTTTCCACAATCTTCATGTATTGTAGCGCAGTCGGAACTGGAGAGGACACTTAGATTTAGCTGTGCAGAAAAGCCCACCTCACATCTCTATGCGTTTTTGATCCTTGTGTCTCTTCCACCCCTTGACAAACTCTGGACTAGATGGCAGACTGATATCCCCACGTTAGACAACGATGACTGGGATGATGTGTGGAACCTCCCTTTCAACACCCTGGTCTCCATGCGCGACAGATTGGTGCAATACAAGATTGTTCATAGGGCTTATTACACCCCCCAGAGACTTCACAAGATGGACCCTGCTCATTCCTCAGAGTGTTGGAGATGCGGCGCCTCACCGGGCGACTTCTCCCATATCTTCTGGCATTGTCCGGGGGTCCAGCGGTATTGGGAAATGGTGCTGGATTTGATTAATAGAGTAGCCTGTGTCACTGTGCCTTTGGCAATGGAGGTGTGCCTTTTGGGGCTCGTTGAGACCATCGTACCATCCTCTGCCAAACGCGCGCTGATTACCCTGCTGCTCTTCTATGCTCGTAAGAACATTGCTATGCAGTGGAAGAAGCCTGCCCCCCCCTCTCTGAAGCAATGGAAATGCTTGGTGAACAATAGCCTTCCTCTATACAGGGACACTTATGCCAATCGGGGCTGCCCACAAAAATATGACAGGGTCTGGCGCACTTGGTTAGCAGAGCCTGAAACGGCTTAGTGAATTTGGGGTGGACAAGGTCATCATATCGAGGCCATATCTTGCTATTATATCTTGCTTTTCTCCCGTTGTATTCTTATGTGTTCATAAAGACTACTGGGTTTAAGATAATGTATGCCTTTCTGGATTCTATTTGGCGGTGTTGCTGCACCCTTCCATTGTTATGCCTGATTCGCTAGGTTCGCATTGCAAATGGTATTATTTTTGTATTTGCTCCTTTTCTGTACTGTAGGTGCTTAAGCTGTGTATGTTGTATGTGTTGAAAAACTTTAATAAAAATAATTAAAAAAAAAATAAAAAAAAAAAGCAATGCTAGTGGCTAATTAGCCTCTGGACTGCTTTTACAAGCAGTCAGAGGGAATGTCCCCCCCCCCTGATATAAAAAGCGCCATTGGGAAATTGGGAAAGCATTTTATCACACCGATCTTGGTGTGGTCAGATGCTTTGAGGGCAGAGGAAAGATCTAGGGTCTAGAAGACCCCAGTTTTTTCACAAAAAGAGTACCTGTCACTACCTATTGCTATTTACATTCCCTGATATAACAATAAAAATGATAAAAAAAAAATATGCAAGGGACAATTTAAAAATAAAATAAAAAAGCAAAATTAATAATAATAATAAAAAAAAAAGCACCCCTGTCCTGCCCTGCTCTTGCCCAATGGCGAACGCAAGCGTCGGTCTGGCGTCATATGTAAACAGCAATTGCACCATGCATGTGAGGTATCACCGCGAAGGTCAGATAGAGGGCAGTAATTTTAGCAGTAGACCTCCTCTGTAAATCTAACGGGGTAACCTGTAAAGGCTTTTAAAGGCTTTTAAAAATGTATGTAGTTTGTCGCCAATGCGCGTTTGTGCGAAATTTTAAAGCATGTCGTGTTTGGTATCTATGTACTCGGCCTAAGATCATCTTTTTTATTTAATCAATCAAACATTTGGGCAATATAGTGTGTTTTAGTGCATTAAAATTTTAAAAAAGTGTATTTTTTCCCCAAAAAATGCGTTTGAAAAATCGCTGCGCAAATTCTGTGTAGAAAAAAAAAATGCAACACCCACCATTTTAATCTGTAGGGCCTTTGCTTGAAAAATATATATAATGTTTGGGGGTTCAACATAATTTTCTTGCAAAACAAAAATTTTTTTTCATGTAAACCAAAAGTGTCAAAAAGGGCTTTGTCTTCAAGTGGTTAGAAGAGTGGATGTAAGCTTCCTAATGTTGTGTATAAAATGCCAGAACAGTTCAAAACCCCCCCAAATGACCCCATTTTGGAAAGTAGACACCCCAAGCTATATACTGAGAGGCATGTCGAGTTCATGGAATATTTTATATGTTGACACAAGTTGCGGAAAAAATAAATTTTTTATTTTATTTTTTATTTTTATTTTTTTGCACAAAGTTGTCACTAAATGATATATTGCTCAAACATGCCATGGGCATATGTGGAATTACACCCCAAAATACATTCTGTTGCTTCTCCTGAGTACGGGGATACCACATGTGTGAGACTTTTTGGGAGCCTAGCCGCGTACGGGACCCCAAAATCCAAGCACCGCCTTCAGGCTTTCTAAGGGTGTAAATTTTTGATATCACTTCTCACTGCCTATCACAGTTTCGGAGGCCATGGAATGCCCAGATGGCACAAACCCCCCCCCAAATGACCCCATTTTGGAAAGTAGACACCCCAAGCTATTTGCTGAGAGGTATTGTGAGTATTTTGCAGATCTCGCTTTTTGTCACAAAGTTTTGAAAATTTAAAAAAAATATATATATATTTACTTTCTTCATTTTCAAAAACAAATGAGAGCTGTAAAATACTCACCATGCCTCTCAGCAAATAGCTTGGGGTGTCTACTTTCCAAAATGGGGTCATTTGGGGGGGTTTTGTGCTATTTTGGCATTTTATGGCCTTCGAAACTGTGATAGGTAGTGAGGAGTGAAATCAAAAATTTGTGCCTAGAAATCCTGAAGGCGGTGCTTGGTTTCGGGGTCCCATACGCGGCTAGGCTCCTAAAAAGTCCCACACATGTGGTATCCCCGTACTCAGGAGAAGCAGCAAAATGTATTTTGGGGTGTAATTCCACATATAACCATGGCATGTGTGAGCAATATATCATTTAGTGACAACTTTTTGTAATTTATTATTTTTTGTCATTATTCAATCACTTGGGACAAAAAAAAATATTCAATGGGCTCAACAGGCCTCTCAGCAATTTCCTTGGGGTGTCTACTTTCTAAAATGGGGTCATTTGGGGGGGTTTTGTGCTATTTTTGCATTTTATGGCCTTCAAAACTGTGATAGGTAGTGAGGAGTGAAATCAAAAATTTGCGCCCTTAGAAATCCTGAAGGCGGTGCTTGGTTTCCGGGGGCCCGTACGCGGCTAGGCTCCCAAAAAGTCCCACACAAGTGGTATCCCCGTACTCAGGAGAAGCAGCAAAATGTATTTTGGGGTGCAATTCCACATATAACCATGGCATGTGTGAGCAATAAAGGGATTTTTATAACAGCTTACCTGTAAAATCCTTTTCTTGGAGTACATCACGGGACACAGAGCGACTTAGTCATTACTAATGGGTTATATAGATACCTTCAGGTGCTGGCACTGGCAACTTCCAAAACCGGAAGTACCCTCCCCTATATAAGCCCCTCCCATCCGGGAGCACCGCAGTTTTGTAGCAAAGCAATAAGTGTCCCAAAAAAAGAGGGGTGGGAGCTCTGTGTCCCGTGATGTACTCCAAGAAAAGGATTTTACAGGTAAGCTGTTATAAAAATCCCTTTTTCTTTTTCGTACATCACGGGACACAGAGCGACTTAGTCATTACTAATGGGACGTCCCAAAGAAATGCCAAATGAGGGGAGGGATACACTATACATAAGCTGGGCGCCATCAGGCATGAGGATCTTTTGCGGCCTGCAACACATTGCGCCCAAAGGCGACATCCTCCTGATTTCTAACGTCTACCTGGTAGAATCTAGTAGACGTGTGTACTGAAGACCATGTTGCGGCCTTACAGACTTGAGCCAGGGAGGCCTGGTGATGCACTGCCCATGAAGTTCCAACTGCTCTTGTGGAGTGCGCCCATATTTGAACGGAGGCGGTCTACTTCTCAAGCCATAGGCTTGTATTATGACCTGTCGAATCCACTTGGCTAAAGTAGATTTTGATGCTGCCTGGCCCTTTCTGGGGCCTTCCGGCAGAACAAACAAAGTATCCGTTCTACGAATCTGAGCAGTGGCTTTTAGATAAGCTTTAACTGCTCTTACTACATCCAAAGAATGCAATAACTTTTCCTCTACCGAACTAGGTTTGGGGAAAAAGGAAGGAAGAACCACATCTTGGTTCAAATGAAACCTCGATACCACCTTAGGAAGAAAGGCTGGATGAGGACGTAATACTACTCTGTCCTTATGGACAACCAGATATGGCTCCTTACAGGACAAGGCGGCTAATTCCGACACTCTTTTAGCCGAACAAATGGCTACTAAGAAAATCAATTTCCTGGTGAGAAGAACCAAGGAAATGTGCTGCAATGGTTCAAATGGTTGTTTCTGTAGAACCGACAGAACCAGGTTTAAGTCCCATGGACATATGGGAATACTAACCGGAGGGCTAATACGCATCACTCCTTGTATGAAAGCTTTGACTAATGAATGCAAAGCCAAGGGCCTTTGAAAAAATATTGACAAGGCCATCTGACCCTTGATAGTACTCAAGGCAAGCTTCCTATCTACAGCCCACTGTAGGAAGTCCAGAATCCTACCTATTACGTACTTACGTGGATGCCATTTCTTGGCCTCACACCACGTGATGTACGCCTTCTAGATCCTATAATAGATCTGCCTGGATACCGGCTTCCTGGCATTGATCATGGTAGATACCACAGGATTAGAGAGCCCACTCTTTTTTAGAATGTGGGCTTCAATAGCCAGGCCGTCAAACCTAGGGCTGGTAAGGAAGGGTGGTATATCGGTCCTTGCGAAAGCAGGTCCGGACGATGTGGGAGAGACCAAGGACTCCCCACTGACATTTTTACAATCTCCGCGTACCATGCCCTTCGGGGCCACGCTGGAGCCACCAGAATCACCGGTTTCTTTTCTACCCGGATTCTGTGGATTAAACGCGGTAACAATTGTGGCGGTGGGAATGCATATATCAGTTTGAACTGATCCCAAGGGAACACTAGGGCATCCGAGCCGCAAGCTAGGGGATCCCTTGTGCGAGACACATATCTGTCCACCTTTGCGTTGAATCTGGATGCTAGCAGATCTACATCCGGTGTTCCCCACCGCTGGCATATTGCCTGGGAAACCTCGGGGTGAAGAGACCATTCCCCCGGGCATAATTGCTGGCGACTTAAAAAGGCCGCTCTCCAATTTTCCACTCCTGGGATGAAAACCGCGGATATGGCTGGGACATATCTTTCTGCCCATTCCAGGATGCAATTCGCTTCCCTCTGGGCTGCACTCCTGGTGCCACCCTGGTGATTGATATATGCCACTGCTGTGGCATTGTCCGATTGAATTCTGACAGGGGACCCTTGGAGTTTGGATGTCCATGCTACTAGGGCATACTGGGCTGCTGGTATCTCTTAAGAGATTGATGGGCAGGGCCTTCTCTGCTTCTGACCACTTGCCCTGGAGAGCCATTGCTCCAGTACTGCCCCCCAGCCTATGAGGCTGGCATCTGTAGTGACCACCTTCCAAGAAACCGGACTGAAGGGTTTCCCTTTTTCCAGATTCTGGGGCACCAACCACCAATGGAGGCTCTTGCGAACGGAAGGGGACAGGGACATTGGTAAGTCTAAAGCCTGAACTTTTTTGTTCCAGGCTGACAGTATGGCCCTCTGCAAGTTCCTTGAATGGAATTGACCGTAGGGTACTGCTTCGAATGAAGCCACCATTTTTCCCAGCAGCCTCATGCACAGGCGTATGGATGGTTTTCTTTTTGTACCCACTAAGTGGGTCAAATCTTTCAAAGACGACACCTTCTCTGGAGGTAAGAAAATCTTTCTCTGATTTGAATCCAGTCTTAGCCCCCAAGTATTCCAGACTTTTGACTGGTTTTAGGGCTGACTTGTCTCGGTTGATAATGCAACCGTGAGATTCCAGACACTTGATTGTCTTGTGAACGACCACTTCTAGTTTTTTTCACTGAGTGGTCTATCAGCAACAAGTCGTCTAGATATGCCATTATCGTTACACCTTGTGTTCCTAGTTTGGCCAATAGTGGGGCCAGAATTTTTGTGAACACTCGTGGTGCTGTGGCCAGACCGAAAGGTAAGGCTCTGAACTGAAAATGGCGCCCTTCTACTGCAAAGCATAGAAATTTCTGGTGGGCCGGACAGATGGGAATATGCAAATAAGCATCCCTTTTGTCGATCGAGGCTAACCATTCCTGCCCTTGTAGGGCGGTGGCCACCGATCGGATCGACTCCATCCGAAAAAGTCCTGATATGTAGGAACTTGTTTAGCCCTTTTAGATTTAATATGGGCCTCACGTCCCCATTTGGTTTGGGGACTGTGACAAGGTTCGAGTAAAACCCGAACCCGCTTTCTTCCAAGGGAACCTTCATGATTACCCTTGGAGCAATAGTTGTTCTAGTGCCAGAAGGAGGGATCCTCTCTTCTGGGGATCGCTTGGCACGTTTGACCTCATAAAATGGGCAGAAGGAATGTCTTTTAACTCCAGCCTGTATCCCAGACTTACTGCGGAGATCACCCATCTGTCTCTGATGGTGTCCCGCCAGGTCTTTGTGAACCACTGAAGTCTTCCCCTCACCCGATTGAGTGGGGGCAACCCTTCATGACTTGGGGGGAGGTTTTGTACCTCTCTTGACCCAGGGTTTCTTGTTACCCTGTGATTGTCCCTGATTTCTGCCCCCTGGATTTGACCGCGGAGGCCGTCGGAACTGTTTCACAGCCGATGTGCCAGGGACTGGAGAAGTAGGCCTCTTAAAAGAAGGACTTCTACCCTTGTTCTTAACCGGCAAGAGTGTACTTTTACCGGCAGAAGTTTTCTGGATATATTTGTCCAGATCTTCTCCAGATAAGCGTTCTCCATGAAATGGGAAGCTAATCAGCAATTTCTTACAGGGAGCTTCAGCAGACCAGTTTTTGAGCCATAGAAGCCTACGCATATGTACTACAGACAGCGTAAAGCGGGAGGCCTGTTGGATTGTATCCTTTATGGCGTCCACCGCAACACAAGGCTCTAGGTAGGTCAGCTAGGGCAAGAGCCTGCTGATCTGGTAAGTCCCTTAAGACTTGTTTCAACTGATCTTTCACTGCTTGGCAGACTCCAATCGCTGCTACTGCAGGTTGTGTCACCATGCTTGCTGTAAAGAAAGCAGATTTTAGTAAAGACTCCAATTTTTTATCTATTGGGTCTTTGAACATTGGAACATTATCTACTGGACATGTCAGTGATTTATTTACACAAGAGATGGCTGCGTCCACTGTAGGGACCCTCCATTTTTTTATGAACTTATCCTCCATGGGATAGATCACTGGAAATCTCTTGGGGGGAGTAAATATTTTATCAGGATGCTCCCAATCCTGGTAAATAAGCCCTTCCAATAAAGGGTGGATTGGGAAGGAACAGACAGTCTGGGGAGCTTTCAGCGACCCCAGTGAGGAAACAGTAGTGGTTGATGGTTCCGCCAGAGGCATTTTAAATGCTGCTCGGACCATGTTAGTCAGAGACTGAACCCATAATCTTTCAGCCTGAGATGCTGAGAAAGGTTCTCCACTGTTGATTCCTCTATAACCGAATCAACCTCATCCTGATCCCCTTCAGGTAGGTCGATCTCTGTGTGGGACTGTTCCTCCACTAACAGGCACTCTGAAGGAGGAGACGGAGATCGGACGCGCTTTCCCTGTGACAGGGAAGCAGCGATCAATGCTGTTAATCTCTCTTCCAATCCTCCCAGAGTTGAGGAAAAAACCTCCTCTGTTATATATACAGGAGCAGGTGGACTGGGGACAGCCGCAGCACCAGGTACTCCTGCGGGGTTCCTACGGCTACTGACCTCTGAAATTTCAGGTGAGATTGGCGCAGTACAAGCATGCCCAAAATCCTCAGAGCCCGATGGAGACCCCTTTCGCTTCTTGGTAGACTTATTTCCAGAGCGTCTGGACGACATATCCTATAAGCACAAAGCTGAGGTATTCCCGTCGTCATACACCAATTTTGCTGGTAATAGTCTAACACAGTTGCTGCTATATACCAGCTGGTGTCCACTAAAGTGTCTTTCTATGGGGATGCCTGCATCAACCGCCTCTGTGTGCCACCGTTTTGTTGCTAGCTCTGTTTGCATCCAGCTGACACTTGTACTGTGTCTTTTATACATGCTGGGACGCCTGCACATGCGCAGAAGCTCCGCGCATCGAGCGTCATCCACCCGCCCCGCCCCTTTTCTTTCATAGGAGGCGCGTGCGCACGCGCGCGCGCACGTGCGCCTTTGGCGCCTTTTTTTAAACCAAGCAGGGACTAGGAGCCAGGGCCCTTTTTGCCGGAGGGCCTGTGCGGTGGATGAGCGCAGCAACAGGGCAGAGGAAGTGGATTCCCACAGAGAAACTTGCCAACTGCCTGGATCTTTTGACTTGAAAAAACCAAAGATCCACATGACAAGAAAAAATGGACCACAGCGGCCTCTAGTGGTTTAACACAGGTACCGCGGTCCTCTTTTTTTTTTTTTTTTCTTGACTACTATTAAAATTTTACATTTTCCAGTAGTTACAGGCATACACAGATATTAGCGGGAATACCGTTAGGTAACAGACAGAAAGACAAATTAGGCTTGGGGTCCCCCAATAGAACCAAGTTCCTGGGGGCCCCCCACTTACCTGTTCCCCGCCGCAGGACTTTGTTTGGTCCACAGAAGCCCAAACTTCACCTATCACGGCAGGCATTGTAATTAAACCTTCAGGGACCGGGTTCCCAAGGATTCCACTCCCCTGGACCTGTATAGCACCCTGCACAGACAACATCTTGGTCGTGGGTATGACCAGAGCTCTGGATCCCAGGGTCCAGCCCTCCTAAGAGAGGCATTACAGGCAAAACCTTGCTCTTCTGTTGCAAGGCCCGGGTACCGACCGTTTAGCTATGAAGCTTTTTTGGTCGGATCCGGAACAGCTTACTAAGGCCCGTAAAAGAACCTGTACGCAAGCCCAGTGAAAAACACATGTTACTCTTTGGCCAACACCTTAGACACTGGCAAAAAACTGAGGTGCTCCCGGATGGGAGGGGCTTATATAGGGGAGGGTACTTCCGGTTTTGGAAGTTGCCAGTGCCAGCACCTGAAGGTATCTATATAACCCATTAGTAATGACTAAGTCGCTCTGTGTCCCTTGATGTACGAAAAAGAAATATCATTTAGTGACAACCTTTTGTAATTTTTTATTTATTTATTTTTGTCATTTTTCAATCACTTGAGACAAAAAAAAAATATTCAATGGGCTCAATATGCCTCTCAGCTATTTCCTTGGGATGTCCACTTTCCAAAATGGGGTCATTTGGGGGGGTTTGTACTGCCCTGCCATTTTAGCACTTCAAGAAATGAGATAGGCAGTCATAAATTAAAAACATGTGTAAATTCCAGAAAATGTACCCTAGTTTGTAAACGCTATAACTTTTGCGCAAACCAATAAATATACGCTTATTGACATGTTTTTTTACTAAAGACATGTGGCTGAATACATTTTGGCCTAAATGTATGACTAAAATTGAGTTTATTCGATTTTTCGTATAACAAAAAGTAGAAAATATCATTTTTTTTCAAAATTTTCGGTCTCTTTCCGTTTATATCGCAAAAAATAAAAATCGCAGAGGCAATCAAATACCATTAAAAGAAAGCTCTATTTGTGGGAAGAAAAGGACGCAAATTTCGTTTGGGTACAACATTGCATGTCCGCACAATTTACAGTTAAAGCAGCGCAGTGCAAAATTCTGAAATCACCTCTGGTCCTTTAGCTACCAAATGGTCCGGGGCTTAAGTGGTTAAAGAGCATGTTTTGGAAGTGAAAATCTGAGCTATTTTAGTCCAATGCAAGTTTTAGCCATTGATTCTAATGATACAATTGTAACTTTCACAAATAAATCCTTTTAATGTTGAGATGAAATGTATCTTTCTCTGAAATAAATTTTCCTTTGCAACAATGTTGCTTCTAATTAAAATATTTTGTTTTTAAAAAAAGCTAGAATGTGGAATGTTTTGATAAAATATATTTTTCTCTGTCACTTTCACTAGTTACTCTCCATCTCACACCAATTTTTACCCAAACTCACACAGGTGTCTTTACAAAGCACAATCAATACTATTGCTGATGCAAATTTAAAATTAGTCACTTTTTTGTGCTTTTTATTATTTCTAAATAATCATAATTTGAGCCCCAAAAATCTGATATGTGTTCCAACATCAGAAATAAAAATGTAATTCCCCAAAATTTGAGGGTAATATCCAGAGGCGTAACTAGAAACCTCTGGGCCCCGATGCAAGAAATCACAAAGGGCCCCCCCTCGAAAAAGCATGATTTTGATACTTTTTTTTGAGGGGGGTTGCAACGGCGGTAGTTGAGGGGGGATGGCAGCTGTGGTACTTGAGGGGGGTGGCAGTGGTGGTACTTGGGGGGGGTGGCTGCAGTGGCAGTGCCATCCTCTCCCACCACCACCTGTGTCTCTTACTGATCCCATCCTCCCACCACTGATCTCATCCCTATCCCCCCCATCACCTCTGTTGTAGAAGTAATGGGGGGATAGGGATGAGATGAGTGGTGGGGGGATGGGATCAGTAAGAGGCACAGGTGGTGGAGGTTGGCATCGATTGCTTAGCTCTGCAAAATGTCACTTACCGTCAATCAATCGATTCCCCGGGAATTCCGTTCGATCGGTCACGGTCACCGTGCCTTCTAATCTCCCGCCAGGATGCCTTCTTGCCTCATGGGTAGACCATATAGGTATTCCACGCAGAGAGGAAAGCTCCTCCCTCGCCTTCTCTCATTGGTGTCAGCAGGTCTGCTGACTTAATTTTTCAGTGTCTGCCCCCAGTCTCATTGCTGCCTCTGCCCAGGCCCAGATTTACTCCCTTTGCCGCCCCAAGGCCAGGTCCTTCAATACCGCCCCCCCACACACACCATCACATAGGGGGACTCCCCAGAGAGCCCCCCTTACATCAGGGACCCCACAGAGCCTCCCTACTTACATCAGGGTCCCTAGAGAGCCTCCTCCTACATTAGGGTCCCCAGAGAGCCTCCCTTCCTACATTAGTGTCCCCAGAGAGCCCCTCCTTACATCAGGGTCCCCAGAGAGCCTCCCTACTTACATCAGGGTCCCCAGAGAGCCTCCCCATTTACATCAGGGTCCCCAGAGAGCCTCCCCTTATATCGGGGTCCCCAGAGAGCCTCCCTACTTACACCAGGGTCCCCAGAGAGCCTCCCTACTTACACCAGGGTCCCCAGAGAGCCTCCCTACTTACACCAGGGTCCCCAGAGAGCCTCCCCTTATATTGGGGTCCCCAGAGAGCCTCCCTTACATTAGTGTCCCCAGAGAGCCTCCCCTCTTACATTACATTAGTGTCCCCAGAGAGACCCTTCTTACATCAGGGTCGCCAGAGAGCCTCCCCTTACACCAGGGTCCCCAGAGAGCCTCCCCTTACACCAGGGTCCCCAGAGAGCCTCCCCTTACACCAGGGTCCCCAGAGAGCCTCCCCTTACACCAGGGTCCCCAGAGAGCCTCCCCTTACACCAGGGTCCCCAGAGAGCCCCCCCTTACACCAGGGTCCCCAGAGAGCCCCCCCTTACACCAGGGTCCCCAGAGAGCCCCCCCTTACACCAGGGTCCCCAGAGAGCCTCCCCTTACACCAGGGTCCCCAGAGAGCCCCCCCTTACACCAGGGTCCCCAGAGAGCCCCCCCTTACACCAGGGTCCCCAGAGAGCCCCCCCTTACACCAGGGTGCCCAGAGAGCTCCCCTTACACCAGGGTCCCCAGAGAGCCTCCCCCTTACACCAGGGTCCCCAGAGAGCCTCCCCCTTACACCAGGGTCCCCAGAGAGCCTCCCCCTTACACCAGGGTCCCCAGAGAGCCTCCCCTTACATCAGGGTCCCCAGAGAGCCCCCCCTTATACCAGGGTCCCCAGAAAGCCCCCCTTACACCAGGGTCCTCAGAGAGCCACCCCCCCCTTACACCAGGGTCCCCAGAGAGCCTCTCCTTACATCAGGGTCCCCAGAGAGCCCCCCCTTACACCAGGGTCCCCATAGAGCCCCCCCTTACACCAGGGTCCCCATAGAGCCCCCCCCCTTACACCAGGGTCCCCAGAGAGCCCCCCTTACACCAAGATCCCCAGAGAGCCCCCCCTTACACCAGGGTCCCCAGAGAGCCCCCCCTTACACCAGGGTCCCCAGAGAGCCCCCCTTACACCAGGGTCCACATAGAGCTCCCCCTTACACCTGGGTCCCCAGAGAGCCCCCCCTTACACCAGGATCACCAGAGAGCCCCCCCCTAACATTAGTGTCCCCAGAGGCCCCCTTCCTTACATTAGTGTCCCCAGAGGCCCCCTTCCTTACATTAGTGTCCCCAGAAACCCCCCCCCTCTTACATCAGGGTCCCCAAACAGCTGACTCCCCCCTTGCAGGGGTTCCCCTGTACCTGGCTGGTGGAGGTGGCGATTGGCAGCTCTATGGTGTCCACAGGCAGGGGGGTCTTGCTGGGGCTAGTAGATCTATATCCGAACCATGTGAGGGGGGAGGGGCCTCTGACCCGGGCATCAGCAACATTGTGCAAGCAGAGTGAAAGTGAAACTAATACCTGCCCGGGTCAGAGGCCCCTCCCCTCCCCTCTCCTCTGTATACACACTGACACTCGAGTACTACAAGCCCCAGGGAGATCTTGCTGCCCACACAGGCATCATAGAGCTGCCGATCGCCGCCTTCCACCTCCTCCCACATCTCCCCACTGCACTCTAAACGGCCAGCCAGAGGTGCAGGCAGGGGAGATGTCTTGGGAGTCTTGGGGGGGTTGCCGCGGTGCCGCCCCTGCATCCACTGCCTTGTCAGCACCCGATCCCTGCGGCGGAACGGCTCCTCATACTGGCGGGCGGTGCCCTCACACGGGCGGCGGGCGGGCCCCCCGGACTTCACGGAACTACAGGGCCCAGTCGCAGCTGCGACTGCTGCGACCCTGAAAATTCCGCCACTGGTAATATCACAATTCTAAACTCACCCCCAAAAAAACACCAAATATCACAGAATAAATCAAGAAGAATAACTCTTGAGTAATGTAGTTCCATTACCTGTATGTCCAAAGAAATGCAGTATTTATGTCCATTTACGTGTAGGAGAATTCCACATGTGGCAGCTCCGTGGCTTAGAGGTTAGAACTTCCACTTAGCATCCCTGAGTGTCTGGGTTCAAATCCCAAACATGCTACTTCATGTAGAGAAGTTGTCTCATATCCCATGTCCTAAAACTATGTCTAAATGTTGTATTTATGTGTAGGAGGGTTCCACCACCACTGTAAATCTTGCCAGATACACAATTTAGCCCAAAGTATTGGGACGCCTGCCTTTACACACACATGAACTTTAATGGCAGCCCAGTCTTAGTCCGTAGGGTTAAAATTTGATTTGGCCCACCCTTTGCAACTAGAACAGCTTCTGGGAAGGCTGGGAAGGCTGTCCACAAGGTTTAGTGTGTCTGTGGGAATGTTTGATCATTCTTCCAGAAGTGCATTTGTGAGGCCAGGCACTGATGTTGGATGAGAAGGCCTGGCTCGCAGTCTCTGCTCTAATTCATCCCAAAGGGAGTTCTATCGGGTTGAGGTCAGGACTCTGTGCAGGCCAGTCAAGTTTCTCCACCCCAAACTCACTCATTTTGAAGCTAGTAAATGAATGTACCTAATTTTGTTTCTGCTAGCAAAATAAAAGTACGTTATTGAGCTTTGGTGTGTGCGCTTTTTTTTTTTTGTTTTTTTTTTGGCAAAGTGCAAAATCCTTAATATTTTATTTCTATATGAATTTGTGCACCAAAAAATGAATCTCTTTGCCCTTGTTCACATTGATGCTACTTTGAAATTGCGCTACTTCACTTAAGCGAGCGCGATTTTAGGTACTACTTGATAGACATCTGTGTGGCTTTATACACAAATGTCTATTGAAGTCGCACCTGAAATTGGCAAAAGTAGTGCAGGAACTACTTTTGGAAATTGGTGCGGTGCCACAAAATTGGGGTTGCATCGATTGGAACAGTGCCATTGCCACCAATAGTCATGCGATTTGATTTCTGAAAGTGCATGACAAATTGCCCCAATGTAAACCTAGGCTTCAGCACACCTGCAAGTAAATGATAAAGGTGGAATCTTTATAACAGCTGTGGAGAATTGCAGGTAATTAATTCAGCTGGAGGATAGACAGTGTTGTATGTGTCAGCTCTGGTTCACATTGGTGCGATTTGACATGTCAGATCGGTGGCAATTGCGCTGTTCTAATTGGTGCGATTTGTATTGATATAAGTGCAGAAACCTGCACAGATGTCCCCCCCCCCCCTCCTGCAGTCGGGACTGACATGTGGGAATGAAAATCGTATGAGTTCAGCTGAACGATTTCCTCCCGCTGTCAGTGTGAAGCAGAGCTCAAACCGGGCCTTTTGCCTTTGTAATTCACCTGCTGCTATGGCAGAGACACCATTCCTTTTCAAACTCCCTTAAGTTTACCTTCAAATATCATATGTAGAAATACAGATTTGCATATCTGCAAATAATCAAAAATAATAAATTCTAAGTGTGATTGAGATCAAATTTTCGCAGCTGCAATCAACTGAGCGTGGTTTCACCTCCTGACCCAGAAATGAGTCATTGTAATCACCCGGAAGTTCCTGTGCTGGTCAGGATTTCCATCTAGCTGGACATGGCGAGCTCCCTCTTTTTAGCATAGAGGAGGTGCTGCTGATTTGCCGGGTAAGTGTAGGATATGTACTTGTGCTTACTCAAGGTGGGGGTGGATTTGGTGTGGGTGGGCTTCATTGATTTGTTTGGTATCACTACACATTTGCTTCTGGCCCATGTGCACACATCACTACTTCCTGCATTTGTTCTGCTGATGTAAATCAGTAAGGACTATGCAAGTATAAATGAGAGCTCCTTTCTATTAAAATATATATGACTTGATTCACAGTTGGGCGACTTTTCATGATTCTCAATGATAACCATTCATATCTGTGCTACTTTATGTCAGACCAACTTCAAAGTAGTCCTTGTACTACTTTGGTGTGACTTTCAGGCTCGGTTTCCACTAGTGCGACTTGTCATGCAACTTGGGACTACAAAGTCGCATGACATGTCCTACCCTATGATTTCCAATGAGTATGGTTCATATCTGTGCGACTTCAAAGTAGTCCCTGCACTACTTTGGACCCACTTTGATACAACTTGAGGTCCATAGACCTCAAAAATATACAGGCATTGCTCCAAGTCGCATCAAAATCGCGGCAACAAATTGCAGCAGAATCATGCAAATTTAGGGTTGCAATAGTGGAAACAGAGCCTCATGTGACTTGAGGTACATAGGGCGCAATATTACACAGGCATTCCCAGAAGTTGGGGCCAAGTTGCAGCGACAAAGTGGCAGCAAATTAGGGTGACTTTCAGGTCGCAGCAGTGTGAAAGAGATTCAAGGATATCTTCGAATTTGGCCCTATTGTCACTTGTGCATCCTGAAAGTGGGGAAAATTCATCCCTGCACTACCTTGGTTTGACTTTGATGCGATTTGAGGTCCATACACCACACGATAACACACATTGCTTCAAGTCATGACAAAGCTGTGCAATTTTAAGGTCGCACAAGTGCAAATGGGGCTTTATTCAAAGGTGTTATTTAATCTCATTAGGTTACTTTCACACTTATGTGACTTTTCATGCAGCTTTGGACCTCAGAGTCGCATTAAAAGTTCCCCCCCCCCATGAGTTCCATTCATATCTATGCAACTTCACCCATGTTCACATAGCTCTGAATTGACATGTCAAATTGCAGGCCAAATCGGCGCCTATTGACGGCAATAGAACTGTCCGAATTGGTGCGACGCCACACAGATTCCCAAAAGTATTTCCTACACTACTTTGGGCGACTTCAGGAGGCGATTTCTTACCTCCCAACTTTTTGAGATGGGTATAAGGGACAACTATTAGCAAAAGTATGTAGGCATAGTACACGCCTCCTAAAACACCTTCTTAAAGGAGAATTATTAAAATATATATATATATATATATATTAGTTAAACCCCCAAGTGCTTTTTTTTTTAACAATAATATCCCTTTAGATTGGCTTTGGGAATTTACAAACCAAGCAATTTAGAAATTAGATGAAAGGTTTAGCGCTGGGAAACACTTTGAAAGATAAAAATTGCATTTTATATCAAACTATACAGATCAGAACAAAATGAGGGACAAATGAGGAGGAAAGAGGGACAGAGGGACTTTGGTCCAAATCAGGGACAGTTGAGACCTATGTGATTTCACTAGACATCTGTGCAGGAAAGTGCACTGATGTCTCTGAAATTGCTCACAAAGTTGGGCTGAGGCCCCTTTCACACTTGAGCGACTTTTCCTGAAACTTTGGTCATCAGAGTTGCATGACAAGTCATACCCCATGATTTTCAATGTGTACCATTTATATCTGTGCAACTTCAAGTCACACCGACTTCAAAGTAGTCCCTGTACTACTTTGGTCTGACTGATACGAGTTGAGGTTCATAGACCTTAAGTTTACACAGGCATTCCCTGGGATCGCAGAAAAAATGCAGACGGAAGTTTGCACGCCTTTCCCTGCGACTCATGCGTCCATAGACCTCAAGATTACACAGGCATTGCTTAAAGTCGCATCAAAATCACACAACTTTCAGGTCGCACAAGTGTGAAAGGGGCCTAAGTCACTGTGCTGAGTACTATTATACCTAGAATATAAAGTAGTCCCACCATCAAACACTCAGCAGCATATGCTGAAAAGAGGCGAATGCCTATTAGCCAATGCCACATCAGCATGAGCATGGTTGTTACAATAATATTAAAGTGGTTTTAAACCCACTTAGACAACTTGCATCTACAGGTAAGCCTAGATTAAGGCTAACCTGTAGGTGCAAGAAATATCTCCTAAATCTACACACACTAGTAGATGTTTGTGCTATGCTCAATAGGCTAGTGGTCAGCACTTCTACATTGAAAAACTCAGGCTTCGAAGCACTCATGGGTTCAAATCCCACAGAGAGATACTAAAAGATTGTATTGGTGAAAAAAGGCAAATGCCTATTAGTCAAAGCAGCATATTCTGAAAAACGCGGAATGCCAATTAGCCAATGCACTTTTATTCAATAATATTATGGTGTGGACTTCCAAACATCACACACTAGCTAACGGGCAGTTTACATTTCTTTGTTTGTTTATTTTAATTTGCTTGTGCAAATAATAAACATAGCTGTTGGATGGTAGGTTGGCTGGTATTTGAACTTGTAACATGAGAGCTGTATAGACATGGGAGCAGACCACTAAGCCATTGTGCTAAGTACAAGACCTGCATACAGTAATAGTGTAATATGATTAAAGTATTTACATAAATAATTACCGCTTTATAGCCACCTAAATGAAAACATGAAAAAAACAACATACAACAAATAGGTAACCTAAATGTTTAATACATGTAATTTTTCATAATAGCAGACTGTCATGGATATGCAGTAGTGTTTGTCTGCCATCTTACCTTCCTCCTCATGTGTTCATCTAGAGACCAGACCTCCTTCACCTGGCTTCCTTTATAATCTCCTCCCAGCCTGACTCCACCCCAGGCCCTATCACTGAACACTATATTAACCTGTGCACTGCAAGCCTGCTTTGCTGATCAACGTGTTTGTTAGGCATTGTGTGTTTGGGTTCCTGCCTGCCGTGTGCTACGTCTGTCTCTCTGTTACGTTATTGGCTTGTCCCCGACCATCCCTGTCTGCTCGTGACCCTTGACCTTCGGCTCGTTCTTCGTTATCCTTGTCTGCTTGTGGCCCCTGACCTTCGGCTTGTTATTCGGTTCTCTCTATCGTGTGCTGCTGCTTCCCCTTATCCTACGGGGCGTGAGCTAGGAAACTCCAGGGGCCGCGACCTGGTCCCAGCCTGCAGCGTAACATCCTCACCACTAGAGGCCCTGGAGAAGACCAGCTGGGTCTTAGACTCCGCGCCCTGGGGAATCTTGGCTCTCGCTTCCGTTGGGATCCCGGTTGTGCTCCTCTGGTCCCGCTTTCCACAACCACCCAGTTTCCTATCCACAGAAGCCAGCCATAGGGTTCACTACCTCGCGGTGCACTCCTGTCCCCCTACGGTGTGCATCTGTCACCTGGCCACAGGTGATCCTGACAGTTTGATCAGCCATGGACCCGGCTGACATCCCGATCCCCGCGGATGATCCATTGCAGGGCATAGTCCACAGACTTGAAACCCAGGAATCGAATCAGACCCAGGTGATGCGATTCCTCCAGGATCTGGCTTCTCGATTCGAGCAGCTTCAGGCCTCCTTGGGAACCCCGAATCCGCAACCTCAAGTACAACCAGCGGTGGTACCTATCGCACCAGTCGCAGCCACACACTCACTAATACTGCCAGCTCCGTTCCGTTTCTCTGGGGACTCCAAGGCCTGCAGAGGGTTCCTTAGCCAATGCACGATTCATTTTGAGCTTCAGCCTCAAAACTTTCTGTCTGATAGGGCAAAGGTAGCCTATATCATTTCCCTCCTCTCCGGTGAAGCTTTAGCCTGGGCAGCCCCTCTGTGGGAACTGAATGATCCAGTGGTTTCTAGCCTGTCTGGCTTCTTGAAACTTTTTCGGAATATCTTTGAAGAACCGGCTCGTGTCTCTTCAGCGGCCAGCGCCCTTCTACGTCTCCGCCAAGAGTCTGCTTCAGTGGGACAGTACGCCCTTAATTTCCGCATACTGTCGGCTGAGTTGAGCTGGAACAATGAGGCCTTAGTCGCAACCTTTTTGCATGGCCTTTCTGATAGAGTGAAGGATGAATTAGCAGGAAGAACCATCCCCACTGATCTGGACGGAGTTATCTCCTTGTGTAACCAGATCGATATTCGCTTTCAGGAAAGGACCCTAGAAAAGCGGCGCCAGCACTCCTTGGTCCTTAGTCAGCCTGAGCTCCCCTCTCCTCGACCCGTGGAGCATCTCCTGCCAGCTGAGGAACCCATGCAGCTGGGCAGGACCAGGCTATCCCCAGAGGAACGTGCTAGGCGCAGAAATCTAGGCCTGTGTCTCTACTGTGGGGGCAAAGGTCATTTTCGTGACACTTGCTCTCTTTGTCCAGAAAAACGTTTGGGTCCACTTCATCTGGAAAGTGGAGTATTGGACCCAGAAATATCACCTTCCCCTTCTCGTCTTCTGCTTTCTGTGTTCCTTCATGTTGGTGCTTCTTCTCATTCGGTCTCAGCATATCTGGATTCCGGAGCCGCTGGTAATTTCATGGACTGGGAAATCGCATCGTCCATGAGACTTACTCTTTTGCCCCTCACCACGCCATTGGTGGTCTTGGCGATTGATGGTACTGTTCTCCCAGGGGGACCTATCCGCTTCCAGACCCTCCCTGTTAAGATGTCGGTGGGTACACTCCACCAGGAGTGGATATCCTTCCTTATCTTACCCAAGGCCTCAACGCCTATAATTTTGGGTCTCCCATGGTTACAGCTCCATTCTCCTCATGTGGACTGGACTACTGGACAGATCCTGGCTTGGGGTCCCTCCTGTTCCTCGTCCTGCCTACCCAAGGTTGCCCCCTGTGAATCTGAGCCGGTCATTCATTCCAGGTTGCATAACCATTTACATTTCTCTGTCCCTAACCACCCTTGGACGCACAGCCAGGCTAGCTTGTCTACAAGTCCTGCAGTCGCTACGTCTTGCGATGCGATTCAGGTAGTCGCTACACCTGACTCAGCTATTCACTCTGCCTCTGTACTAGTTATGCCAGTCCAGCCCATGCCCAGTGAGCCTCTCACTTTTTCTTGTTCGGGACATTCTGCTTGTCCTTCAGTAGGGATGAGCTTCGTGTTCGAGTCGAACATACGTTCGACTCGAACATTGGCTGTTCGATCGTTCGACGAAGATCGAACGATTTGGGCCGTTCGCGCCAAATTCGAGTGACGCGAACGGCCCACAATGCACTACGCCATCGCAGTGTCATCCAGGCGCTGTGATTGGCCAAGCATGCACTGTGACCCCGCATGCTTGGCCAATCACAGCGCCGGCAGCGAGGAGAGCAATGATTGGCCACAGGCAGGATGCCTGTGGCCAATTATTGCTGAGGGTGTTTAGTACACGCCCCACACTATAAAAGGCCGCCAGCACGGCGGCCTAGTGTAGTGTGTTCCGGAGCAGGGATAGAGTAGCATAGGCAGGGACAGTGACTGTTATTTCTTTCTTGCTTAACCTGGATTCCTTTAGTTTAGGGAAAGAGAAGGATAGGTAGGGAGAGTGTCAGTGTGTTTTGTGCTTCTGCTATAGTGTGCTTAAAAAAAAACATTTATTCTAGGGACAGAAAACTCTAGGTAGGGACAGTGTCAGTTTCTTTCACTCTGCAAGTCCTTGTTTCCAGGGACCTGGAAGGACAGTGAGTGAATTGTCCTTTTGCTATATTGTGATTAAAAAAAACATTTATTCTAGGGACAGAAAACTCTAGGTAGGGACAGTGTCAGTTTCTTTCACTCTGCAAGTCCTTGTTTCCAGGGACCTGGAAGGACAGTGAGTGAATTGTCCTTTTGCTATATTGTGATTAAAAAAAACATTTATTCTAGGGACAGAAAACTCTAGGTAGGGACAGTGTCAGTTTCTTTCACTCTGCAAGTCCTTGTTTCCAGGGACCTGGAAGGACAGTGAGTGAATTGTCCTTTTGCTATATTGTGATTAAAAAAAACATTTATTCTAGGGACAGAAAACTCTAGGTAGGGACAGTGTCAGTTTCTTTCACTCTGCAAGTCCTTGTTTCCAGGGACCTGGAAGGACAGTGAGTGAATTGTCCTTTTGCTATATTGTGATTAAAAAAAACATTTTTTTCTAGGGACAGAAAACTGTAGGTAGGGAGAGTATTTTTTTTCTTTCACTCTGCAAGTCCTTGTTTCCAGGGACCTGTAAGGACAGTGAGTTAATTGTCCTTGTGCTATATTGTGCTGAAAAAAACATTTATTCCAGGGACAGAAAACTCTAGGTAGGGACAGTGTCAGTTTCTTTCACTCTGCAAGTCCTTGTTTCCAGGGACCTGGAAGGACAGTGAGTGAATTGTCCTTTTGCTATATTGTGATTAAAAAAAACATTTTTTTCTAGGGACAGAAAACTGTAGGTAGGGAGAGTGTTTTTTTTCTTTCACTCTGCAAGTCCTTGTTTCCAGGGACCTGTAAGGACAGTGAGTTAATTTTCCTTGTGCTATATTGTGATTAAAAAAAACATTTATTCTAGGGACAGAAAACTCTAGGTAGGGACAGTGTCAGTTTCTTTCACTCTGCAAGTCCTTGTTTCCAGGGACCTGGAAGGACAGTGAGTGAATTGTCCTTTTGCTATATTGTGATTAAAAAAAACATTTATTCTAGGGACAGAAAACTCTAGGTAGGGACAGTGTCAGTTTCTTTCACTCTGCAAGTCCTTGTTTCCAGGGACCTGGAAGGACAGTGAGTGAATTGTCCTTTTGCTATATTGTGATTAAAAAAAACATTTTTTTCTAGGGACAGAAAACTGTAGGTAGGGAGAGTATTTTTTTTCTTTCACTCTGCAAGTCCTTGTTTCCAGGGACCTGTAAGGACAGTGAGTTAATTGTCCTTGTGCTATATTGTGCTGAAAAAAACATTTATTCCAGGGACAGAAAACTCTAGGTAGGGACAGTGTCAGTTTCTTTCACTCTGCAAGTCCTTGTTTCCAGGGACCTGGAAGGACAGTGAGTGAATTGTCCTTTTGCTATATTGTGATTAAAAAAAACATTTTTTTCTAGGGACAGAAAACTGTAGGTAGGGAGAGTATTTTTTTTCTTTCACTCTGCAAGTCCTTGTTTCCAGGGACCTGTAAGGACAGTGAGTTAATTTTCCTTGTGCTATATTGTGATTAAAAAAAACATTTATTCTAGGGACAGAAAACTCTAGGTAGGGACAGTGTCAGTTTCTTTCACTCTGCAAGTCCTTGTTTCCAGGGACCTGGAAGGACAGTGAGTGAATTGTCCTTTTGCTATATTGTGATTAAAAAAAACATTTTTTTCTAGGACAGAAAACTGTAGGTAGGGAGAGTGTTTTTTTTCTTTCACTCTGCAAGTCCTTGTTTCCAGGGACCTGTAAGGACAGTGAGTTAATTTTCCTTGTGCTATATTGTGATTAAAAAAAACATTTATTCTAGGGACAGAAAACTCTAGGTAGGGACAGTGTCAGTTTCTTTCACTCTGCAAGTCCTTGTTTCCAGGGACCTGGAAGGACAGTGAGTGAATTGTCCTTTTGCTATATTGTGATTAAAAAAAACATTTATTCTAGGGACAGAAAACTCTAGGTAGGGACAGTGTCAGTTTCTTTCACTCTGCAAGTCCTTGTTTCCAGGGACCTGGAAGGACAGTGAGTGAATTGTCCTTTTGCTATATTGTGATTAAAAAAAACATTTTTTTCTAGGGACAGAAAACTGTAGGTAGGGAGAGTATTTTTTTTCTTTCACTCTGCAAGTCCTTGTTTCCAGGGACCTGTAAGGACAGTGAGTTAATTGTCCTTGTGCTATATTGTGCTGAAAAAAACATTTATTCCAGGGACAGAAAACTCTAGGTAGGGACAGTGTCAGTTTCTTTCACTCTGCAAGTCCTTGTTTCCAGGGACCTGGAAGGACAGTGAGTGAATTGTCCTTTTGCTATATTGTGATAAAAAAAAACATTTTTTTCTAGGGACAGAAAACTGTAGGTAGGGAGAGTGTTTTTTTTCTTTCACTCTGCAAGTCCTTGTTTCCAGGGACCTGTAAGGACAGTGAGTTAATTTTCCTTGTGCTATATTGTGATTAAAAAAAACATTTATTCTAGGGACAGAAAACTCTAGGTAGGGACAGTGTCAGTTTCTTTCACTCTGCAAGTCCTTGTTTCCAGGGACCTGGAAGGACAGTGAGTGAATTGTCCTTTTGCTATATTGTGATTAAAAAAAACATTTTTTTCTAGGGACAGAAAACTGTAGGTAGGGAGAGTGTTTTTTTTCTTTCACTCTGCAAGTCCTTGTTTCCAGGGACCTGTAAGGACAGTGAGTTAATTTTCCTTGTGCTATATTGTGATTAAAAAAAACATTTATTCTAGGGACAGAAAACTCTAGGTAGGGACAGTGTCAGTTTCTTTCACTCTGCAAGTCCTTGTTTCCAGGGACCTGGAAGGACAGTGAGTGAATTGTCCTTTTGCTATATTGTGATTAAAAAAAACATTTATTCTAGGGACAGAAAACTCTAGGTAGGGACAGTGTCAGTTTCTTTCACTCTGCAAGTCCTTGTTTCCAGGGACCTGGAAGGACAGTGAGTGAATTGTCCTTTTGCTATATTGTGATTAAAAAAAACATTTTTTTCTAGGGACAGAAAACTGTAGGTAGGGAGAGTATTTTTTTTCTTTCACTCTGCAAGTCCTTGTTTCCAGGGACCTGTAAGGACAGTGAGTTAATTGTCCTTGTGCTATATTGTGCTGAAAAAAACATTTATTCCAGGGACAGAAAACTCTAGGTAGGGACAGTGTCAGTTTCTTTCACTCTGCAAGTCCTTGTTTCCAGGGACCTGGAAGGACAGTGAGTGAATTGTCCTTTTGCTATATTGTGATTAAAAAAAACATTTTTTTCTAGGGACAGAAAACTGTAGGTAGGGAGAGTGTTTTTTTTCTTTCACTCTGCAAGTCCTTGTTTCCAGGGACCTGTAAGGACAGTGAGTTAATTTTCCTTGTGCTATATTGTGATTAAAAAAAACATTTTTTCTAGGGACAGAAAACTGTAGGTAGGGAGAGTGTTTTTTTTCTTTCACTCTGCAAGTCCTTGTTTCCAGGGACAGAGAAGGACACCTGAAGGTAGCCCTTATTGCTTTTTTCCCATCTCCCTGCAGGCCATCTATTAGAATGTCTGGAAGGCAAACAAGGAGAGGCAGACAGTCAGGAGGCAATAAAAGAGGGCAAGCAGGCTCTGTGTCTGGGGGCAACAGTGCTGGTCGTGGACGCGGTGCATTGTCATCAGCACATGGCCATGGGACACGCTTGTCCTTCTTTTCGGCAGCTGGACATGTTGAGCCACATCATGCCGAAGACTTGGTAGAGTGGATGACCAAGCCCTCCTCCTCCTCCTCATCCTCTCTCACCCAGGCTCAGGGTACTGGAAAAGCAGCTGCCAAAGCGTCGTCTTCCCTGGTATCAATGTCAGACAAATCATCAGTCACTCCTTCCCTAGACCCACCATGTCCTCCTCCTGAGGAGTCCCCCGAACTGTTTCAGCACAGTGTTGGGTACATGCTCCAGGAGGATGCCCAGCGTTTCGAAGGGTCTGATGATGAAACCCAGCTAGAGGAAGGCAGTAGCGTGAGAGCAGACAGAGGGGATGCTCAAGAAGGACACCAATCTGGCAGTCATGTTCCAGCAGCTGCAGCATACTGCCAGATTGGCTCCAGTGATGAGGAGGGAGGGGATGATGAGGTCAATGACTCCACGTGGGTGCCTAATAGGAGAGAGGAGGAGGAGGAGGATGAGGAGGAGGCACATCTCCAACGAGGCAGGATGCCCTTTGGTGGCCAGCGTAAGGGCAGTACACCGACGGAATCACACCGCAGAGCTCCGCCTGTGCAGGGCGCTGCCTCTGCCCGTCATTCAAAAAGTTCTTTGGTGTGGGCCTTTTTTGAGGCTAGTGCATCAGATCGCACAGCTGCTGTTTGCAACATATGTCTCAAGCGTATATCGCGTGGCCAAAACATCAGCCGCTTGGGTACCACATGCCTGACCAGACATATGTTGACCTGCCATGCAGCTCGTTGGCAAGCCTACCTCAAAGACCCACACCAAAGAACAAAGCGGACCTCTCCTTGCACCGCATCAGCTGGGATCTCCAACCCCACTATAACTTCAGTCCTCTCTGAAACATGCACTGAGAGGAATGAAGGTGTAGAATTAGGTGTGTCACAGCCAAGTACTTGCGCCCACTCTGCTAGCAGTACACCGACGTCCGATTCTAGCAGGCAAATTTCCCTGCCCCAGCTGCTGGACCGTCGAAAGAAGTTCACTCCCAGCCATCCACATGCCCAGCGGTTGAATGCTAGCTTGGCTAAATTGCTAGCGCTTCAACTGCTGCCTTTTCAGTTGGTAGACTCGGCCCCCTTCCGTGAGTTTGTGCAATGTGCGGTTCCTCAGTGGCAGGTTCCCAAACGCCACTTTTTCTCACGGAAGGCTATTCCGGCTCTCTACCGGCATGTGGAAGGCAATGTCTTGGCCTCGCTGGACAGGGCGGTCAGCGGTAAGGTGCATATTACCGCTGACTCATGGTCCAGCAGGCATGGACAGGGACGTTACCTTTCTTTCACGGCCCATTGGGTCACTCTTTTGGCAGCTGGGAAGGATTCAGGACAAGGTGCAGTAGTGTTGGAGGTTGTCCCACCGCCACGCCTCCAAAATGCTACTACTGGTTGTGACACACCTCTCTCCTCCACCCCCTCCTCTTCTTCTTCCTCCATGGCCTCTTCCTGTGGTTTGTCCTATGAACCAGCGGTGCTCCGTAGCCGTTCACGGGGCTACGCAAGTACGCAGGCAAAAAGATGCCATGCCGTGCTTGCGCTGGTGTGTTTGGGGGACAGAAGCCACACTGGGGCAGAGGTCCTGTCTGCTCTGCAGGGCCAGGCCGAGAGGTGGTTGACGCCACGCCAGCTTAAGCCAGGAATGGTGGTTTGCGACAATGGCACCAACCTCCTCTCCGCCCTCCGACAGGGACAACTGACCCATGTGCCCTGTGTGGCTCACGTCCTTAACCTGGTGGTGCAGCGGTTCTTGGGCAGGTACCCGGGCTTACAGGATGTCCTGAGGCAGGCCAGGAAAGTCTGTGTGCATTTCCGCAGATCTTATAATGCCAGTGCTCGCCTGGCTGAGCTGCAAAAGGAGTTGAACCTGCCCAAGAACCGCCTTATATGTGACATGCCCACCAGGTGGAACTCAACGTTGGCCATGCTGCAGCGGCTGCACACGCAGCAGAGGGCCATCAATGAGTACCTGTGCGACTACGGCACCAGGACAGGGTCAGGGGAGCTTGGTTTTTTTTCTCCACGCCAGTGGGGCATGATCAGGGATGCATGCACTGTCCTGGCACCATTTGAGGAGGCCACGAGGATGGTGAGCAGTGACAGTGCATGCATCAGTGACACTGTACCTCTTGTCCACCTGTTGGAGCACACGCTGCGTGGAATAATGGACAGGGCACTTGAGGCAGAACAGAGGCAGGAAGAGGAGGACTTCCTTGCCTCTCAAGGCCCCCTTTACCCAGACAGTGTTCCTTCTGTCCCACCCATCGCACAGGAAGAGGAGGAGGAGGAGGAGGAGGAGGAGGATTGTGTCAGCATGGAGGTGGAGGCTGGCACTCAGCATCATCAGCAGCAGTCTTTTAGGGATGATTTACAGTCCCAAGAAACCAGTGGACTTGTACGTGGCTGGGAGGAGGTGGCTGCGGATCATGTCGTCCTTAGTGACCCAGAGGACTCCGGAGCGAATGCCTCAGCAAACCTACGCTGCATGGCCTCCCTGATCCTGCAAAGTCTGCGGAAGGATCCTCGTATTCTTCGGATCAAGGAGAGGGACCATTACTGGCTGGCCACTCTCCTTGATCCACGGTACAAGGGTAAGGTTGCGGACCTTATGTTACCGTCGCAGAGGGAGCAGAGGATGAGACAACTCCGGGAGGCCTTGCAGAAAGGTCTGTGCAACGCGTTCCCAGAGACTGGGAGGTTGCAAACTCCTGGTCCTGGACAACGAGTTGCTGAGGCTTCGGCCAGTCAAAGAAGGAGCGGTGGGGAAGGTGGCCGTCTGACCGATGCGTTCAGACAATTCTTTAGTCCGCAGCCCCAAAGTATGATTGGTTCCAGCAACCATCGCCAGCGTCTGATAAACATGGTGCAGGAATATCTAGGGGCAAGGTCAGACTTGGACACCTTCCCCACCGAAAATCCTCTGGCTTACTGGGTCTTGAGGATGGATCACTGGCCAGAGCTTGCACAGTATGCAATTGAGCTACTGGCCTGTCCTGCATCCAGCGTTCTTTCGGAACGCACATTCAGTGCTGCTGGAGGATTTGTCACGGATCACAGGGTGCGCCTGTCCACCGACTCGGTTGATCGACTGACTTTCATCAAGATGAACCAGTCTTGGATCACCACCAGCTACCACACACCTGATGCTGATATAACAGACTAATTGATTTTAAAATGTCACATCCCTTCAAGACTGATGCTGATGCTGAGTGCCTGTGCTGTTATGTTGACTGCCTATCCTCCTCCTCCGAGTCCTCAATGATACGATTGATGATGATAGCTTGGAAGATCATTTTTGTTTATGGGTGCCGCCACCAGTGCCTAACGCCCAATTTTTCAGCCCCTGTTTAACAGGGGCGTGTAATTACAATTTTTGAAGCAATACTTTGCAACAGGGCTCATTGCTGTGCTCCAAGTACAGTATCTGTGAGGAGTTGCAGTGTTGTGCCACCAGTGCCTAAGGCCCAATTTTTCAGCCCCTGTTTAACAGGGGCGTGTCATTACAATTTTTGAAGCAATACTTTGCAACAGGGCTCATTGCTGTGCTCCAAGTACAGTATCTGTGAGGGGTTGCAGTGTTGTGCCACCAGTGCCTAAGGCCCAATTTTTCAGCCCCTGTTCAACAGGGGCATGTAATTACAATTCTTGATCTAATAATTCACAGCAGGGCCCATTGCTGCACCCACCAAGAGTAACTGTCAGGGCTTACAGTGTTGTGGCACCAGCACCACCATCAAAGGCCCAATTTTTACTACCACTGTTCAACAATTATATGTAATTAAAATTCCTGATATAATAGTTGACAGCAGGGCGTTCCAGCACCAACCAAGAGTAACTGTGAGTGCTTACAGTGTTGTGCCAACACCAACAACTAAGGGGCCTATTTCTGCAGAGTATATACGGCAGGTCCCTACTTTCAAACATCCAACTTACAAACGACTCCTACTTGCAAACGCAAGAAGACAACAGGAAGTGAGAGGAAATCTACCACTAGGAAGGAAAATTCTCTCCTGTAAGAATAAATATGGGAGAAAGGTGTCTCCTCTGTACTGATGCTTTATCAGCAATCCTTGTTTCAAGAAAAACACCACATTTCAAAAACAGTTGTCATTGGGACGGAAAGTGAGGTGAAATGTTCTGAACAGGGGCACAGACAGCAAAACAAATGTTACAGGGGTGATAACCCTTACCTATGTTTTCCAAAAAGTTTAAAAATAGATTTTTGGGCTGGAGCTACACTTCAACAATGTACCTGTTCAAAATTACAAACAGATTCTACATAAGAACAAACCTACAGTCCCTGTCTTGTATGCACCGCCTGTATACGGCTGTTCAGAGTATATAGGGCCTTTTTTATTTTATGTGCGGGGTTCCCCTTAATATCCATACAAGACCCAAAGGGGCTGGTAATGGGCTGGGGTAGGGGGGGGGGGGTCATGGGGTAGCTATGCCATTTTTCTTAAAGAATTTCATCCATATTACCGGGACCAGACATTACATTAAAGCCGCAAGCAGTTTTAAATGGCTTTTTTTTCCTTTAGAAGTGTCATTTTGTGCAGGGACAGTTCTAAACACGGGAAACACGTGGCACTTCACAGGCATACTTTAGACACCCCCCAGGTACGATATTTAAAGGAATATTTGACTTTTTTTTTTTCACTTTATGCATCATTAAAATGACTGCTCCCGAAAAACGACCGTTTTTAAAACTTCTTTTTGCATTGATACATGTCCCCTGGTGCAGAACCCGGGTTCCCAAACCCTTTTTAGGACAATAACATGCATAATAGTTGTTATAATTAGCACTTTAGAATTCGAACGTTCGCATCCATTGTATTTAATAGGGTTCTAATGTTCGTTCGAACTTCCGGTCCGTTCGCGGGTTCTGGTGCGAACCGAACCCGGGGGTGTTCGGCTCATCACTATCCTTCAGCTATTCAGCTTGACTCCGGCGACATGTCACCTTCTAACCAACCTGACTTCAGGGTTCCACTGACATCTGCCCAGTCTGATGGTCCTGTGCAAGATGACCAGTTCCCCTTTAAGGGTCTAGGGGACCCTCCTCAGATTCCTGTTGATCGTCTCATGCCCTTGTTTATTCCTAGAGAGCCTTTGGTCCTCAATAGATCTTCTTGTCATCTCCCTACCTCGTTTTCAGTCTCTGAGGATAATCTTAAGTACGAGGTTAGACAAGTTCTGGATTCTCGGCTCTGCAGAGGCATTCTTCAGTACCTTGTGCATTGGAGAGGTTTTGGTCCTGAGGAGGCGTCTTGGATCGCTGCATCTGATGTCGCTGCACCTCATCTGTTGAGAAGGTTTCATCAGAGATTTCCCTTTAAGCCTGGGTCCAGGCGGGGGAGGGCCCATAAGAGGGAGGGTACTGTCATGGATATGCAGTAGTGTTTGTCTGCCATCTTACCTTCCTCCTCATGTGTTCATCTAGAGACCAGACCTCCTTCACCTGGCTTCCTTTATAATCTCCTCCCAGCCTGACTCCACCCCAGGCCCTATCACTGAACACTATATTAACCTGTGCACTGCAAGCCTGCTTTGCTGATCAACGTGTTTGTTAGGCATTGTGTGTTTGGGTTCCTGCCTGCCGTGTGCTACGTCTGTCTCTCTGTTACGTTATTGGCTTGTCCCCGACCATCCCTGTCTGCTCGTGACCCTTGACCTTCGGCTCGTTCTTCGTTATCCTTGTCTGCTTGTGGCCCCTGACCTTCGGCTTGTTATTCGGTTCTCTCTATCGTGTGCTGCTGCTTCCCCTTATCCTACGGGGCGTGAGCTAGGAAACTCCAGGGGCCGCGACCTGGTCCCAGCCTGCAGCGTAACATCCTCACCACTAGAGGCCCTGGAGAAGACCAGCTGGGTCTTAGACTCCGCGCCCTGGGGAATCTTGGCTCTCGCTTCCGTTGGGATCCCGGTTGTGCTCCTCTGGTCCCGCTTTCCACAACCACCCAGTTTCCTATCCACAGAAGCCAGCCATAGGGTTCACTACCTCGCGGTGCACTCCTGTCCCCCTACGGTGTGCATCTGTCACCTGGCCACAGGTGATCCTGACACAGACATTACTATGTAATAATCCTTCATAACTGCATTCGTTAGCAAAAGAAGGAAAAAAACTAGGAATACTAATTGCAATATACAGCAATAGATAGAGCACATCTCATATAAAAATGTTTCTTTCACATACATGGATCATGGTTACAGTGCAGTGCTATATAAAAACTAAGTGGAAATTGGCATTTGCACGTACGCGGATTCGCTAATTAGCGCTGATTTCACATTTACTAACACTTGTTTGCTGCTAATAGCGCTCTTTTTCATTCGCAAATTTGTCAAAAATTGGAGCTATTTTTTGCGATGTGCT
The DNA here is from genome assembly GCA_029206835.1 of Rana muscosa. Lineage (NCBI taxonomy): Eukaryota > Metazoa > Chordata > Amphibia > Anura > Ranidae > Rana > Rana muscosa. Next base: position 956,163,164 of record CM055116.1, on the reverse strand, counting down.
CAGTACTTCCTGGAGTTATAGTAAATCAGCCCCTATGTCTTTTTTTGCATTCAAAATCCTGCCCGTTCACAAATATTAATTTATTAAATGAAATTCCACTTTAATTTGTGTTTTTGTTTTCATTCCTACCCTGTGTTGTAGCTAAGCAACAGTGTTTTTCATCTAACCAAACCTCAAGGTCGAATAACGTGTGTGGGCTAACAAAATACATTATAAATTGATCATTCAGTGTAATGAAGAGCTCCAGCCAAAGGTTCATTTTTTTTGGCATAATCAAGACTGAGGCCTCGTACACACGACCGATTTTCTCGTCGTAAAAAACACGTAGTTTTTTTCGACGAGATTCTTGTTAAGCTTGTCGATTTTCTCGTCAAGCTTTCTATGCGTACACACTGTCATTTTCCAATTTCCTCGTGGTTCTCTGCGCTCACGTCCAGCACGTACGACGGCACTATAAAGGGGAAGATCTTTTTTCTTGGCGCCACCCCTTGGGCTGCTTTTGCTGATCTCGTGTTACCGCGTGTGAAGTAAAAGTTTGGGAAGAGACGATTCGCGCTTTTCAGTCTTCGTACTTTTCAGATCGTTTTCTGCCGTTCAGTTTGTGCTTGTGGGTTTGTATCTTGACTTTCAGGGCGTCTAGGCAGGTCGTATCTGTTTTACAGTGCGTTCTTGCCTGTTCGTTTCTGAATTTCAGTTCGTTATTCATAGGCCTTGCTGTTCTAAAGTGCGTTCTGTTCTGTACGTTCTGATTAGACGACCGTTTCCTAGCCATGTCGCCTGGACGTTCTCGTCGTCGAGTTCGTGCTGTGCGTGCGCTTGGTGTTGGTCTGCTTGTTTTGGACCAAGACCAGTCCATGAATGGTGTGAGGAGGAGTTCATGGACCAAGAATTGGTTGCTCCAGCGGGACCAATTCTGCCACATGCCTCTGCTGCGGGAGATCGTCGAGAATAATCCTGAGGACTACAGGAATTTTCTGAGGATGTCTGACCCCGTTTTTCAGGAACTGTTGGCTTTGGTGTCCCCCTATATTAGCAGGAAGGACACCGTTATGCGGGAAGCCATCAGTGCTGAGCAGAGGCTCATCGCCACGTTGCGTTACCTGGCGACAGGGAGAAGTCTTCAGGACTTGAAGTTCACCACAGGCATCTCCCCCCAGGCTCTGGGCCTCATAATCCCAGACACCTGTTCTGCTATTATACAAGTCCTGCAGGAGGACTATATTAGGGTAAGTTTTCTCCCTTAACATCACATTTTATGTATTACATGTATGCTAATGTATTGTATTTCTTTCATCCTTCCCTAATTACCATGATTGTAATATGCTGAGAATGTCCCCTTTGTCCCCATGCATGTTGGAAGCTTTAGATTGCCCCTTTTTTTTCCTCCCTAAATATTTCCCCTCACTAACTTTTCCAGCAGGGGCGCCTGTTGCTCCAAATGTTGGGGGGTTCCAACCCCAATTTCGGAAATAAACTTCCTCCTTTTTTGCTCTGTTGCCTAATAAACGCCCCCAGTTGTCCCCTCCAATGCAGCCATATGTGAGGTGGCCCAACTGACCCAACCTCAACCTCCACCTCCACCTCCCTCTTCTGCCCCACCCCCTTCTGCTACACCTCCACCTTCTGCCCCACCCCCTTCTGCTACACCTCCCCCTTCTGCTACACCTCCACCTTCTGCCCCACCCTCTTCTGCTACACCTCCACCTTCTGCCCCACCCCCTTCTGCTACACCTCCACCTTCTTCTTCTGCCCCACCCCCTTCTGCTACACCTCCACCTCCTCCTCCTGACAGGAGTACCCCTCCAGTGGGCCAGCCTCCAGCTAAACGAAGAAGGAAGGCTGCAGGAAAGGCTGCAGGAAAGGCTGCAGGAAAGGCTTCAGGAAAGGCTTCAGGGAAGGTTGCCAGGAAGAAGAGGAAGTGATGGCCTTGCTTCATTGTGGTCGCACTGGTCGGACAGAAGGCAGCCTGTTGTAGTACCACACACTTGGGACATATATCTCACCTGCTGCTGTTCCTGACCTCTGGGAGGCCAGCATCAGATTGTGTTCTGAAATGTGGGCCTTCTCAAGCTCCCAATTTTAGTGTCCACACAGGGTTGCTGTGAGCTCTGGGGTCCCTGGGATGCACAAATGGCAGCAGCTTCTCCAGCGCTGCCTTCTCTTTATTTAATTTATAAACATGAATAAATGTGTTTTTTGTTTAAGTTCATGTGTATTTTTAAATAAAAAAAAACAAGCTTTGGAGTAAGCAGATACATTTGACTGACAATAAAAGGCACAGATATCACCCCCCCAAAAGAATAACTAAATCTGATTAGCTCAAAAACATGGTGTGAAATTTTAAAAATATAGATTAGAAAATTAAATGGGAGATCGCTATCAAAACATTGAGAAATTATAATTAACATCATTTTGAAAAATCTAACCATTTAAATTATTCCTAAAAACTTGCACGATATAATACACATAAATCTTATAAAGAGCAGCATGAAAAAGGTTAAAAATAAGGCAGAACTCTGTGTGAATTTCAGCAGCAAAAGAAGGTCTCTCGTTTTGATTAATGTAACATTCTAACGAAGAATTCAATGCAGAACATTTAAACGATGAAATATTTATGAGCGTGACGAATGTGCTCTCTCCATTATGAAGGCTTGTTTTACCAGAAGATGCGCTCCCGTCTCATAGTTGCTTGTGAGCATGCGCGCTTTTGGAAGAGTCGTAAAAGCATACACACGAACCATTTTCTCGTCACAAAACAGGCCGACGAGAAACACGACGAGGAAATCTGGAATCCTGACGAGAAAATAGAGAGCAGGTTCTCTATTTTCTCGTCGAGATTCTCGTCAAGTTTCTCGTCGTAAAACCATACACACGAACGTTTTTCTAGACAAAAAAACTCTCGCTGCACTTTTCTTGACTGTTTTGGACGAGAAAATCGGTCGTGTGTACGAGGCCTCAGGCTATTGACTTATATTGTCATTTTCCTTCTACCTGTGTCTTGCATTCATAGAATTTTGCTCATGGCGTAGAATTGCTCTGTAGATCTGCAGCACAGAGTTAACACTTTAAAGCGGAGCTCCACCCTAAAGTGGAACTTCCGCTCATCAGATTCCTCCCCCCCCTCCGGTGCCACAATTGGCACCTTTCAGGGGGAGGGTGGTGCAGATACCTGTCTAAGACAGGTATTTGCACCCACTTCCAGGCATAGACTCTGCAGGAAACTGTGGGCATTACGCCACTTCCCATCCCCCCGGTTGTGTTCTGGACACGGAGGACGGCGCTGCTCGACTCGCACATGCGCAGTAGGGAACCGAGCAGTGAAGCTGCAACGCTTCACTGCCTGTTTCCCTCACCGAGGATGGTGGTGGGGGCAGCCGAGAGACGAGCGATTGCTCGTCTTCTGCTGCCGACGTCGCTGGACTCCAGGACAGGTAAGTGTCCATTTAATAAAAGTCAGCAGCTACAGTATTTGTAGCTGCTGGCTTTTAATAAAAAAAAATTATGGCGGAGCTCCGCTTTAAGGGGAACATTACATTACATTTACACAGATCAATGTTTCTGTGTTAGATTAACCTAACTCAGACTGACCATATGTGAAAATGCCCAGACGAGCTGTGGACTGATCTTTTCATGTGGTATTCATCTGAGCTGTAAGTAGTGAAGCTGTTGTGGCTGTGTGCATATAGCAAACTGTGAATTTAACACCAGTAGGAAAGATCAAGCTACATCTGATGCAAGACAGGAAGCAGCGAGTTTCCTTCTCTGGCTTACAACCAGAATGTTCAGCAACTTTCCAGAAACAAGTGAGAGTTAGAGAAACCAGAGAGACTTTCAGCCAGCTGGTTTACATATACTGTAGTCTGTTCCTCTGTTCCAGCCTAAACCTTTATATAAAACAAAAAACGTAAAAAGGCAACTTCGTTAAAAACAAACAAAAGGAATACGTGTTTCAGATATCAGAAATAACTGTAACTTTAACTACCTTTGGGGAAACTAAAGATAAAAAGTTTCACTCTAAATCTGTCAAACATTCCTGATAATGTTAAATTTCATGTCTGGGCAAATCTTGTCCCCACTAATCCCTTCCACTTATCCCAATCCCACCCACAACCTTAAAAAAAAAAAAAACTGTAAAAACAAATCTGCTTCTTTATTCCATACTGGACCTTCAAAAATACCGTAAATTCAACTTATACCAAATCTTTGTATTTTCCAAATGACTTGTGATTCCAATACTTTATATTTGCTGGATATGTATTTCACCCACACATTTTTAATTTCTTTTTTTCCCTTGTATAGGAAATTTACATGATTTTTTTTATCCAAAAGCATCTCCTCAAGATTTCTCTTCTGCTATTCTTGGACTTTTCAACAAAGAAACATGACTCATAATAGTGCCCAACTATGAAATTTTTTATAAAACAGAACTCTTCTCCTTTCTACCTATCTTGTTGGATGATCTCTATATTGGATAAAGTTCTTCTTAATCTGGTCATACATGGATCAAAATTTGTCGGGAACCAGCTGAATTTCGATCCATCTATAGCCATTCCTATTCAAGTTGATTTCTCATGAATGTCCCTGCTGGAAAATTTCCATTCGATCGGTGCTTGCAGTCAATCAACTGCAGTGCTGATCAGTGTATTCTGACGGTAGGGAAGTACCACTGTCAAAATACAATGACACAGCAGGGAGGATTTCTACTTCCACATTGAACGCGTGAATGAAGAAAAAAAAAAACCAAACCATGTATGGCCAGCTTTATACACAGTCGACCCCTCCTCCTGTTTGTTAACAATAATACCTTAAGACTGCATTCACACCTAAGCGTTTTCAGCTCGTAAAACGCTTGTAATACACTAGAGAAAAACGCCCAACAAGCAAAATCCCATTAATGTAAATGGCCCCTGTTCACATGTGAGCATTTTGTAGCCTGAAACAAAACGCCTGAAGCTCAAAAAACTACATGAGCTTCTTTTTGGGCAAAAAAACCCACAGTTAAAACTGCGTCAAAATCGCTGTAAAACCACGTGACTTTCTGCCTGAAAATGAAATGCTCAGGTGTGAATGCAGCCTTATGGTTGTCGATTATTCCTTACCACTTCACCTCACAGCTTTGTTACATAATAATATTAATATATAGAAGGCAATAGGTGTGATATTTGTATTTAAAATATATTAGCTGTAGACATTTTAAATATATAAAAGATATTTATCATTTGAGCCCTGAAGTATATGCACTATATTCAATCAATGTGACACAGCTGGACCCACCCATTCTTCCCCGCTATTTATATGTGCCATATAATACTACTGTATATAAATATATGAATATACAGTACTACCTCTACACCATTGTGATTATTTATTACTTCAATAGTATTAGAAATCGGACTACCATTTATCGAACAGAAAATGTAGCTTATATATACATTCTTCCAAAGGAAGAAAATTGTCAACCTATCTCCCAAATAAACAATTATATAAAATTTTTGGCTAAGATTTTAGTTAACAAGATTAATACTTTCTTTCACAAAGATTTATTAGCATGTAATCCAACATATCAGGTCAGCATTCAGATGGTTACATCGAGCAATAAACAAAAAAAGGATAAAACAAGAATATATACATATAGAATAATAAGAAAGGGACATGAGCAGTAGGAATATGCAGGTGTCAACCGTATTGTCCCATGGGGCAAAGCAAAAAAATGTAAGTCCAGAAGTAGCTTTCCGAGATGTCCCAGGGATCATAGGGTGTCTGCAAACAAGAATGTCCACATATAGAACCCAGCATATCCAAATATTTGATCAAGGATCTCCCTATGGGGGTGGATGCAACTTACAAATTAAAACTAAATAAAAACAATATGGAAAAAGTTATTAAATATAACCAATACGACCAGGACTATCCCTGGTGGCCTGACAGACATATGGAATTAATGCATAAAGTATAACGGACTGAGGAGAAGAAAGCAACCAAAAAGAAAAAGAGGAAGTCTGGAAGGGAAGAGGACAAGAAGAAATGAGGAGAGGAAGAGAGTCCACGGGGTGCGTGCCAGGGGAGCTTTAAATCGAGAGAAGCGTACTGTCAAACCGGGAAGGCTGAGTATGTGTAATCCATGGCTGACAAACTCTAAGAAATTTGTCATGCGAGTCTAACAGAATGGATGTAAATTTCTCATTCGATGTCATATGATTTTTGACCACCTCAAAGCTGACACGGGGGTTTTCCATGCCTCAGCAATAGTTAACTTAGCTGCAGTAAAAAGATGTTGTACCAACTGCCGTTCCGGGCGTAGCAATTCGACAATTGGTTTACAGAGAAGGGCTTCATAAGGGTCTCTTTTAAGGTTAACATGAAATAAATTAAGAAGAAGGGCGTAAACCCTGATCCATAGCCTGCACACCCTCAGGTATGACCACCAAACATTTGTCATGGAGCCTTCTTGTGAGTATCCCCGAAAACAGAGAGGAGAGTAAGTTGGAATAAAGCGGGCCAATCTAGCAGGCGTGTAATACCACCTATACAACACCTTATAGGCATTCTCCAATATAGGAACATTTCTCGAACACTTGGAAATGGCTATAGTCATAATCTGCCAGTCCTCTGGGTCTAGCTGCTTTCCATTTTTTTTTCCCATTGGAGATGATACGGTCTAAGCGGGGGGCTTTTTTGCAGAAATTATAGATGAGTATATCAGCGATATCAGGCCCGGAGAGTGGGGTCTAGCTCTACATATACTCTCAAAGGGAGTCAGAGTATACAGGGTAGGGTGGGATTTAATGAGTTCTTGAAGAAAATGCCTAAGTTGTAGGTAGCTATAGTGTTCTCGCAAGGGGATATTATGAGAAGAGTGTAAGGCATCGAATGTCAGTATCCTATTAGGAGTAAACAGGGAGTGAATGTCCGTGAACCCATTCGTGGTCCACCATAAAGACGAGGGTTATTAGGGATCGTCTAAAAGGTGATAGAGTAGGAGATAATCGGACAGATTGGGGTGTTCCAAAGGATTAAGGCTCTGGTCCTGGAGCCAAGCATTGGAGGAGGTGACAAGGGAGCTAGAGAGCAGAAGGTCTTGAGAGGAATGAAAAGAACAATTAGGTTGCTGTTGTGGATGGTTGTGTAAGTTGTTGTTAGTATTTTGAATTTCATTTGTTGGGAAAGTGGAAGCCAGTGGAGGAATTGATAGAGAGGAGTAGCAAACACAGAGCGATTAGTAAGGTGGATGAGTCGGGCAGCAGCATTCATAATAGATTGAAAAGGGAATAGACTATGTAGAGGTAAGCCAATGAGAAGGGAGTTGCAGTAGTTCAAGGCGAGAGATGACCAGCGAGTAAATTAAAGCGGATATAGAAAAGGAGAGCTGTGGGACTTTAAGTGAGGCAACCGCCATGTCAGATATAGACAGAAACATAAAATTTACAGTACATGATTTATTGTTACATTGTAGAAAAATATTGTATCAAAAAGATAGGTAGTCACATGACTTACACTAAATATGCTGCTACATAGCATGCAATACAAATAGGAATTTGACATAACTGTACATAATAAGATAAACATTGTAGGGACAGGTAACTTAGGGCATCTAGTGGCACTCAACGTGCTTCCTGGCATTACAGCCATTCAGGAGTGTTGTAACGTAATATACTGGAAAGGAAATGGACAAGAATTAATGATGATGCCCTTAGAAAAAGGGAGGACAGAGAGACTGTGTCCCAACAAGGCGGGGAAATTAAAGCGGAATTCCACCGGAAAAAAAAATACTGCAGCTGCTGACGTTTAAAATAAGGACTCACCTGTCCAGGGCGCCCGCCATGTCCTCACCGGAAGCCGACCCGTCCCTCAGCTCCGGTTGCAGGTGCCGGCATCTTCAGTAGGGTAATCAGGAAGTGAAGCCTTGCGGCTTCACAGCCTGGTTCCCTACTGTGCATGCGCGAGTCGCACTGCGTGTTCTGAATAGTCCCTGCTGTCTTCTGGGACCTGTGTGTCTCCCAGAAGACAGCAGGGGGCAGAGGAGGGGCTGGACAGTAGCATAGTTTGCCACAAATTCTGCGGCGCTCTTTTGCCGGAAGTGGGAGCAAATACCTGTATTAGACAGGTATCTGCACCACGCTGAAAGGTGCCAAATGTGACACCGGAGGGGGGGGGGGCCAGCAGAATTTCCATTTCTGGGTGGAGGAGCTTTGGTGTGTCATTGGTTAAATGGGGTGTATATTGGAGATGTTGTGGAGGCTGAGGCACCAAGATTTTGACAGTGATTGGACGTGGGGCTTAAAGGAGAGTTCAGAGTCTAGGACTTTACTAGGACCTTGGCATGCAGGGATGGGCTGATAGCTGTGCCATCGATTTTGACAGAGAGGTCAGGGGAAGGGGTACGTGGGGGAGGAAAAATTATAAGTTCAGTTTTGGATAGATTGAGTTTGAGGAAGTGGTGTGACATTCGGACTGATATATCTGTTAGTAACTTAGTGATACGTGAGAAGACAGAGGGAGTGAGCTGAGGGGTAGAGAAATAATTTGGGTGTCGTTAGCGTAGAAATGGCATTGGACGCCATGGGAGGCTATCAGCTGACCCAGGGAAGAGGTGTAGATTGAAAATATGAGAGGCCCAAGAACAGAACCTTGGTGGGACCCAAACAGAGAAAGGAAGAGAAGAAGAGGAAATAGAATTGTAAGTAATGCTAAAGGTGTGGTTGGATAAGTAGGAGAGCAGTTTCTGTAGAGTGTTGAGGACGAAATACAGACTGAAGGGGATCAAGAAGGTTATTCTCTGCAAGGTGCTCGCTCAGTCGGTTGTAGACCAGATGTTCAAGGTGTTTGGATAAAAAAAGGGGAGCAAGGAGATGGGGCATAGGTTGTTAGGATTGGTTAAGTCCAGTGAGAGCTTTTTAAGTATGGGGCTGACTAGTGCATGTTTTAGAGCGTTGAGGAAGATGCCAGAAGAAAGGGAGAGATTTAAGATATGTGTTAGAGAGTGTAGAATAGAGCCAGAGGGTTAACGTAGAATTTGTGAGGGATCAGGGTACTGAGGGAAGATGGTTAGCAAGTAGTTTAGCAACCTTGTCTATAGTGGTGGGGTTGAATGAGGGAAGTAATGATTGTACCTGTGGACATGAAGTGTAAAGCAAGGAGGGTATCTGAACAGCAGAGATCTTCTCACAAATTATATCAATCTTCTGTTTGAAATGATTGGTGATCTCCTGGGCATTGAGTGAGTTAGTGGGTGGAGGCAGTGGAGGACGAAGTAGAGAGTTGAAGGTAGAGAAGAGTTGACGGGATGATAAGTTGCTAGAGTGATCAAAAAGGTCTGCTTGGCAGTGAGGAGGCTGGAATTGTATTTTTGGAGGGCAGATTTATATTGGTTGAAATTTTTTTGAGACTTAGTCTTACACCACAGGCGCTCAAGAGCATGGCTATGTTTTTTCAGACTTCTAGTGTCATCTGTTTGCCAAGGTTGAAGGGATCAGGATTGATTCTGTGTGTAGATAGGGAGGGCCAGTGATTCCAGGGAGGCTAAAAGTGAAGCATTGTAGACAGAAGTGGCTAGGTCAGTGCAGGACAGGGGTGAGATTTTGTCATAGAGGTGGTCAGTAGCAGAGAAGAGAAGGGTTGAGATGGCATAGGTTTCTATGGGTAACTGTTAGGCGGTTGGAAGGAGAGGAGATGAAAGATAGGGAGAGAGTGAAACTAATAAGGTAGTGATCAGAGAGAGGGAAAGGATAGTTGGAAAGGTTGCACAGAGTGCATAGGTGGGAGAAAACAAGGTCAAGGGTATTGCCTTCAGAGTGAGTAGAAGCGCAGAGTGCTTCAGGTCAAAGGAGGAGGTTAGACTCAGAAGTTTGGAAGTGGCAGGGGTTAGTATTAATAGGGATGACAAAGTCACCAAGATTGATTGTGGGGGATTTCAGAAGAGAGAAAGTAGGGTAGCCAGGCAAAGAAGTCATCAAGAAAGTTGTTACCGGTTCAGGGGGCCGGTAGATCACAGCTATTCTTAGAGAAACTGGAGAGAAAAGATGAATGCAGTGTGCCTCAAATGAGGAGAGTGACAGAGAGGGAGGTGGGTGAAGTACCTTAAAGGCGAGTAGATTAAATGAGTTAGCAATAAATAGGTCCTGGAAAGAGGCGAGTTTGTTATAGACAGAGAGGGCATTCCAAAGGGTGCAAGAGAAAGGGAGTCTGGTCTTGGGAAGAAGAGAACTGGGAACTAAATTGTGTGGATTGTGGCTGCAGCCAGAGGGTGTAAGGTAATCGGTGCATTGAGTACAGTTAAATGATGGAGGCCCAGGGTTTGGGGATATATCTCCAGAGGTTAGGAGAAGCAGAAGGGTCAGGGAGGTAATGTGGGAGTGCGATTTATATGAAGGGACATGCCCCAGTGTCCAGGAGTTTTTTGTGCGTGTGGATTTAGAATTAGCAGGAGTTAGTGGGTGCAGTAATAAGGAGAGAACATAAGTGAGGGTGATTATTTATATATATATATATATATATATATATATATATATATATATATATATACACACATACAGCAAAACCTTGGTTTGATAGTAACTTGGTTTGAAAGCGTTTTGCAAGACAAGCTAAATTTTTAATACATTTTGACTTGATATACAAGCAATGTCTTGATATACAAGTAGCGTCATGTCACAACCAAGTATAAAAGAGAAGAGAGGCTCCTCTAAGTGTAGCAATATGGTTACATTTAATGAAGGTACAACATTTAGCAACATATTTCTACACTTAGAGGCACCTCTCTTCTCTTTTATACTCTGTAGCTCCTGCTGGATTTTTCTTCGAATCCCCTTGTGGAGGCTTCCATTTGTGGATGGACATTTTATGGTTACACAACCTGGTTACATTGCTATAATCTTTTTATATGGACTATAAACTGAAGGACCTATTAATAAATGGTTGTGGAACAAATCATTTGAGTTTCCATTATTTCCTATGGGGAAACTGATATACACGTGCTTTGGATTACAAGCATGTTTCTGGAACAAATTATTCTAGCAATCCAAGTTTTACTGGATAGATAGATAGATAGATAGATAGAGATAGAGAGAGAGAGAGAGAGAGAGAGAGAGATAATCTGTGGGGTGGAGAAGAGGGGTGACATACACAGGAATAACATAAAAAGGTATTTTCAGTCTTTTAACAGCCCCCTCCCACAAAATAAAAAAAAAGCTGATAATTATGCAGCTGACTTTTTGTGGGGGTCTGGGCAAGAGGGACATTCACGTGGTGTTTCCCAATGGTGCCCTGGGCTCACAAGAGAATGTCGCAGAGAACAGTGCCCCTGTATAAATGCCATAAAACAGTCAGAGAAAAATATATTGATTACTGACTAGCTGATATGAGTTACCATGGCATAGGTTACATAGTTACATAGTTGGTGTAACTTTGAGATATTAATTGCCGATTGCTGCAAATTAAACATGGTTTATACAGTATCTGATGAAATTACATTAAGAAATTATCTATATTATTCAGACCCTGAACGTACACTCTTGATATCCCAGTGCTATAAACTTCTCCTTGTATAATTTAATCACTGCCCATTACTAACTTTTCTTCAACACAGTTTATTGGGCATATGAAAGAAGCAATCAGACTGTTCCTGCATGTTCTCTGGGTATCCAGACTCAGAGTACAGTACAGTTTGCTTGTCTACATTTGACAGGTGGGACAATGTTTTTTGTCAGCTGCTGGGGTGAACATGAGACTCTAAGCACCTGCTGCGGACTTCAATACAAAAAAAAGGCCGTTGCTTTGCATTCCCCTCCCAGAGCCTCTCTTACCAGTAAGGGATACAGGGCTAAATTTGCATTTAAAAAGGGAGAGCTGCAGAACATGTACAGTGAAAGCAGCTGGATATGCCGGTACAATAGACTCCCCATCTATTGCTGTGCATGATTAGGTCATTCAGTTTAAGAACAGTGAAAGTGCGGGCCTACGAGTACATTGCCAATAGTAAATGTGAATATTTGCACTTTAGTACTTGCATATAATCGTCATTTAATTCTTTCTTCACCTGAAGATTTCTAAATATGTGCACACATCATTTTGTTATTATTATAGAATTAGGGGATACTTACCGGTAACCCGTAGATTCATTTTTTTACTATTAAATGTTTTCTTCAATTCAATTTAATTGTAACATACAAGAACATTTTTATATTTTTTTCATTTCAGGGCTCATTTCTCAACAATTAACATACATATACAGCTTTTGAAGATAACATTTTTTTTGTCGTGCAATTTCATGATATTGTAATTTACAAGAGCAATTGGTTTTAGATATGGGGGGGGGGGGGGGGGTGTAAGGCATTTTCAGATGAAGATCCTCCTCCTCTTGTTCCAAGGCTCATATGGTCTGATCTAGTTAGTGATGGCAGGTGAAAAGTGCTGTCTAGAATGGAAAGAATATGGGGAGGTGTGGACTATTAATTGAGAATGAGGTCTTAGTGGAAACAGGGGTGCATAGAGAGGAGATAGTGGGAGAAAGAGAGAGATAACAAAAAAAAGAGGGGGTGGGGTGGTATTCTGGGGCAGCGGTAGGTATGGTTGAGGAGGCTGGGGGGGGGGGGTATGTTGGACATCATCTAATAGTCAATCATCAATTTCCTCAACAAAGGGGGGGCAAGTGTCCCCTTTTTTCTGGTGGAGGGCAGTGTTAGCAAAGGCTTGTACATTGTGGATTGGTTTTTTTGTACGATTGGAAAAAAGTGAAGTATTTCCAGCAATGCCACATGGTGATGAAAGTTTCATGTTTGTCTTGTTTAGTTGACTGTGACAGAAGTCACTTTGGTGCGGGAGGCCCGTGGAACCCAGAATCCCCTGGGGAGGTTGGGAAACCCTATACTAATCAGACTCACTGTACAACCACACTGGAATGTTGTGGTTGTGTGTGTGTGTGTGTGTGTGTGTGTATATGTATATATATATATATATATATATACACACACACACATACACACAGGGCCGCTGATAGGCCAGTACAACCAGCCCTGTTGTACTGGGCCCGCTCCTATCAGCTACAAAGTGGGGCCCAGGCATCATTACAGTTCTTTATTGCATTTAAAAAATAAATGGTTTCTAAACTCTTCCCCCGGTTCTACTTGCTTACGGGGATATATAATTTTCCTGAGTCCCATCAGGTCAACACAGGGACCCATGGAGGGGAGCACAGTGGAGGGACTATTTCTTTATTTTCGGGTCGCATGTACATCATGCCGCCCCACTATTCTATTAGTCCCGGCTGGCAGAGTAATACTGTGATGCTCTGTTTGGCTCCCGGCTGCAGTCCTCAAGAGATATGAAGTTGAGCAGCTGACAAGGAAGAGCAGGAGGAGATTGTGGCTGCACTGGACTCAGTGAGTGGGGAATAGAGGAAAGAATACTCACTGTGTCCTATTACTGTATGAATCTCACAGCACAGCAGGTTGTCAGCATTACCATTATCATGGCTCTGTCACATTGCTTTTGGGTGCTGACTTTGTTATGGCTATTACATACAGTACAGCCATAAGTTAAAGTCACTACCCAAAAGCAATGTGACAGAGCCATGATAGAGCACCTGCTTACAGTGCTGCCTGTGTGATAATTGTAATGCTAATGATAATAATAAACAGTGCGATGCTACTTTACTTTTCATTTTAACTGCTTCCTGTCCAGCGACGTATCAGTACGTCGCTGGATTGGAAGGGTGATATCTTGGCCATCACTACAGCAATGATCAAGCTATCATTTTTTAGCACCAGCAATTCTGCACAAAGTAAAAGTAATCCTAGTGGCTAAGAAGCCCCTGGATTACTTTTACAGGCAGTGGAAGGGGGTCTCACCACCACCTTTACTGCTTTTAAGATGTGACCAGTAGCATCCGGTTACTGGAACACAGTGGGAGGGATGGATATTGTTCCTCCCACGTGTGACGTCAGAAACTGGAAGTGATGAGGATTTTATCACTTCCAGTTTCGGGCTCATGTAAAGAAGCCATTACCGGCTTGAACAAGTATCTGATCAAACTGATTGTGGTTTGATCAGATGCTTTGGAGGCCAGAGGACAGATATGGGGTCTAAAAGACCCCAGATCTCCCCATAAAGAGGACATGTCATGGCCCATGCTATCACAAGGGATGTTGTTCATCCCTTGTAAAAGCAAAAATAAAAAATAAAAATGTAAAGATACAGTCTAATATTTGTTTTTCTATTTGAAATAAAATACAAATTTAAAAGAAATTTTAACTGCCCCACTCCTTCATGCTTAATTGCAAATGCATGAGTTGGCTCCGCACACTTATGTCAATCACTTAAAGCTGGGGTCAGGGGCGTGGTTGAAGGGGGCCCCATCAGGTAAACTGTACGGGGCCCCATGATTTCTAACAGGGGCCCTGTAATATATATGTGACAGGGGTCACTTTGGGCACAGGGTGAGCAAGAAAATAATGGACATTAAGAATATGTCTTGGATTGCTTTACAATGGGACAGTGATATTTTTCCACAATATTCCCCAGGATATCTGTAAATAACTATTTACTGTTTGATTATGAACTCAACAGGTTAACTGAAAAGTGACTCCTTCATGATGTTGGGACACATACTGTTAGATGCTAATGTCACCACATCCAGCCCCCACCTGTGTCTGCTAAGATGTCAGACGTGTATTGGGAGACAGAGAGGCTAGCCTAAAGGTCATGTGTCTGAGTCATCACTGTAGTTAATTAGCTCATGTAAATTAGGTCTGGTCAAAGGTGTATTGTCTGAGAAGAATGTAAGAACCTCCTCTCTGTGTGTATAAAACTGGGAGTTTGTCATTAAAGATTGTCAGTCCAGTTGGAAATTTCATACAGAGTGTTTGTCTCGTATGTTTGGAAGGATTAATCCTATGGGAAGCGGTCGCCTGACTGTGGAGGATCGGCAGTGGATGTGTGTCCAGAGAGGGAATATCCTAAACGGCGTTAACCCCTTTCATACTTGGGGTGCCGTTACAATATATATATATATTGTATCTCATACTATGGTGTGCTCTGTGTTGGGTCGTTTGGGGTGTGGCTGTATTCCACTGTTCTATTGTGTCTATCTGCCTTGGGTATTATGGGATGTGTATGTAGATTAGCTGTGAGAGGGGAGGGGGCAAATTCCTCCAAAAAGCTCTCCCTGCTGATTGGACAGTCTACTAGGAGAAGTTTGAATATCTCTGTGTACCTGTGTCTCAATAAACAGTTCCATGTTGCAATTTTGAGCTAGTCTTGCCTGGTTCTTACAATATTTGGGTTGTGATATCTGAAGTTCCAGACTGGAGGAAGCAGTGTGCTGACAGAAGCACTCAAGCAGAGTGTGGGACCTTCCGTTACATTGACATCAATTAATAAATCCATCTCACAGATGTGGTTAACTTTGTGCATACATATTATTATGGTAGGGGTGTGTGTGTCTCTAGTGCCTAGGTATTCGTTTGTGCTTCATTTATCAGATGTCTATGGAGGAATTTATAAGAGGATGATGTTTGCTCACAAGCATGAGATTTAATTGAATTCTTACAGAATGTCTGGATTGCTGAGTTAGACCAAAAAGTTTGTAAAAGTCTGCCTTTCTGTAGGATGGTTGGGGTTCTGTACCAGTGTGTCAAAATCTTATTCATGTATGGCTGTCAAGTGGGTTTTTGTGTGCGAACAAACACAATAATGCTCCTCCCTCAGAAATAAATACACAGTGGAACCTCGGATTGCGAGTAACGCGGTTAACGAGCGTTTCGCAATACGAGCACTGCATTTTTAAAAATCGTAACTCGGTTTGCGAGTGTTGTCTCGCAAAACTAGCATGATTCAGGCCAAATCAGTTGCAGTACCGCGTTTGGCCTGAGGTGGGGGGCATCAGAGCCGAACGTCGCTGTTCGGAAATGCACGGAAAGGCCCGAGGACAGCACGGCTGACCTTGGCAAATCTCGGGAACAAAGCCTTTCCGAGGTTTGCCGAGGTGTCCTTAGGCCTTTTCGGCTGTTTCCGAGGCTCTCCGGAGCCCCCCGCCTCTGCTCACATGCGGTACTACATGCCATTGAAGTCAATGCGGAACAAATTATTTTCGTTTCCATTGACTTCAATGGGGAAACTCGCTTTGCTATGCGAGTACTTTGGATTACGAGCATTCTCCTGGAATGGATTATGCTCGTAATCCGAGGTTCCACTGTGTGTGGGGAGAGAGAGAGAGCCTGAAGAGGTCCTTTCATAGACATGCATTTTCAAAGCGGGGAATCTTGCAAAGTTGTGTATCTTCTGTGCATTTTATGTATTTATGCATCTGTTCAGATTTACCTGATTCTGGTTCTATGTATCAGCTCTTTAGCGCCAGTCTGTGCATTAGTCAGGTAGTGTTTCACATGTAGATAGGACCATTAACAGATGGTGCCTTGATTGGAGTAACAGCTGAAAGTGTCACATCTAGAAATGTGAGGTTTTTTTTTTTTTAAATACTTTTGCCATAAAGGTGCATGTGGGAGACCATTATCTATTAAGTTCCTTGCTGTTTCCAGGTGGGAACTCGGAGTTACCTTGTAAGGGGTTCAGAGGGAAGTTTATTCCCCATTTCCTGTGCACGGTCGAGAATTCTTTCATGGTTGCGTCAGTTAGGGGTGGTTCTAGATTTGTTCTGTGAGCCGCTGGGTGTTCTAGTGTGAACCAAGCCATAGTCTGGCCAGTAAATCAATTTTTATTTTCCTCCTCTCAGTAAAATGGTGAGACCAACAATTGCGGTTTGGAAACATTCCCACAGCACAATTTCTTCTGAGAGCAAAGCTGCAATTTGCAAATATTGCGAGAAGTAAGGAAGTGTTACAAACCACAGTCTCCAAAAAATACACAATGCCTTAATTTATAGGTAAAATTATACCTGAAATAAGGAGAAAATTGATCAAGCTCTTGCAAGAGCAATATATATTTTTCTGGATCAGCAGTGTCAATACCTGAAAACACATATTGGCAGGAAGCTTTTACATTATTATGAGGGAAAAGGGGTCAGTTACCTGTTCTCATGTATAAATGAAATGGTCTTAACATATACACAGTCCTTATTTTTCCATTTGTAACAAAAAAGCTAATTCTGTTTATTTACTGAATAAGGCCCCTTTTACACTTGTGCAACTTGGGACTGCAAAGTCACATTTCAAGTCGTACCCCATGATTTCCAATGAGTACCGTTCATCATATCTGTGCAACTTCAAAGTGGTTTGACTTTGATGCGACTTAAGGTCTATAGACCTCAAGATTACACAGGCATTGTTTAAAGTCGCATCAAAGTCCAATGACTTTCAGGTCGCACAAGTGTGAAAGGGGCCTATGCTGTACTTTTATTTCAATCATATTTTTATGTACACTGCATTTCACTTTCCCAGTGTAACAAAATGACTTTCAATTAAAAAAAAAATCTGGGAAAAAAAGAAAAAGGGAAAAGGGAAAAAACAACCTCCAAGTCAATTGATTGTGCTGTGGAACTGAAAGTGTGAGGATAGCCATGAGTGGAGCATGGTTGCCAGTAGTGGTAGCGGTTAGTTTTACGAGATCTCTCTGAGAGATGAAGATATAATCTGTTTCAAAGTATTCAGAATGTATCTGTAAGTCCGGTACAGGGGTTGGACCAAAATATGAAAACTCTACATGATTTGCAGGTGTGAAAGTGATGACATGTTTTGTGCTGAAATTGGAATTAATGTAAACATTTTTTGCTTCTGCTGTGTGAGACACCTAGCTAACAGTTGGGAAGCCTCACGTTATCTTGTCAATAACTGTGTATGGAGTCATGTCGGAGCTTCAAAGAGGGCAAAATGTTGGTGCCCACTTAGCTGGTGCCTCTGTGACTGAAGATGCCAATTTATTTTCTGTGCAATGAGGTACAGTATCAAAGATTATGACAGCATATACAGTTTCCAGGAAAATGTTGTCTGATAAGCATAAGCACGGTCCACATCCTGAAAGAGACCAAAGGACATTGCGCAGGATTGTGACCTGGATTTGTGCATGAAGCGTGGGATCACGTTCCATTATCTACCATCCAATATGTCAATTCCCAGGAGAATTCAGGCCATCTTGGATGCCAAAAGGTGGTCCAAAGCCATTTTAAGTAACCTTTTATTTTATTTTACCATACTTGTTTCAATAATTCTGTCCAACCCCTGTATAGTCTCCTCTTGTCTGAATTAAGAGTACGGCAAGAGTCACACAGATAGAAATCATGGTACTGTTGTTTCATGTTTTTGAAAGTCATATATGGTATTGATGAGCATTTGCCAGAATTGTGCAAGAGATGATATTGAAGTCTCCAAAGTCAAGTTGTTCAGTTAGGAAGTTACAAAGGATTTAGACATGTTGTTTGCTACACATTACCTACTGTGAAAGGGGTCAGTACAATGAGTCCCTACACAATTAAGTATCTTTCCCTTTTATCTGTCAAAACAACTTGGACTGAAAATGACCGTTACGTGTACAATAGGATGGCAACACCTTTTAGATTTGTTACATTATATTAGTTACTGCACGTTACAATTTTTTTTCTATTACTTTAAAGACGTGTTATTCATTTTTCTTGTATACACTTTAAACTGTTTTACGCTATTAAATCATTCAGTTTACAAACAAACAATAAAAAATTGTCAAAAAAAAAAAAGAAGGAAATATGGAGTTTCTCTGCTGTAGTATCAGCCTTTGTTCTGTGGCTACTGGCGATATTGTTGCCTACAGAAAGATCAAACCATACTAGTATGCTCAATGTGGTGTTACTGATGGAGCTATAGCCATTATTTTAGGGGATTTTCAGGCACTAGGGCCAAATCTATATTGTGTGCTGTGAGAAGTAAAACTGTCTCGATAAATATGAGCTGCCATTGCTGATCATCTTCTGAAAATAGCAGCTGGCAGGCTGTCACTCATTTCAATACATATTGCGTTACCTATCCTAAACAAGCACACAAACAGTGACATCAGAAAAACAAATTTTTTTTTTTTTTATGGGCCAGTGACAGCCAGAAGACTAGCATCTTCAGATGTCAGCAATGGCAACTCCACCACTTCCTTTGAGTAGATATGCATTTTCTTTTTACACACACTCTGCCAATGAGGTAGGGCAATTACATCTGAAGAGCACCCTTTTTATTATACTTCATACAGATTCCATGGCAGCCTTTCATAATATAATATAATAGGGCATTGTGAGTAACTTCTGTCTGAGTGAGCTATTAACATTTGCAGACAAGATGTAACACCCCTAACATATATATTAACTTATACATGTTCTCATTGGCTACTTCTTGTTGAGAATTCTAAAATCAAGTCTGTCCCATTTTACAATTTGCGCAAACAGAAATAGTGAGGTCACAAGGACAACATGGTTTTATTTGGGGAGTCTTTTCTGATACAAGATAAATGATCTCAAAGAATAGAAAAAGGACAATTCTACTCTTCCTATGGACTGTAGCTGAGGGTGATTGGCAAAACCAATTGACAGTTCTCCCCAGCAATTGATAGTAAAAATTCACAGGTCTACATCACTCATCAAGTGCACTTTGGACTGTGGCAGAACGTGTAGAAAAAAACAAAACACTCACCTGGCTGCAAAAGGTGTTATGAGCAAGACACCGACTACTGGTTGGAGCTGCCTGCTTCTGTTTTGGTTTTAAAAACAAATCATTAGAGCCTTTTCCTTTGCAACACAATACTGCATGTTGGTGTACTATTCAGAATGGATGACACTGGCGCATACCAATGTACTTAATATACATTATCACAACGCAACTTTTAGAAACAATCTGACCTCAGTGTATTTCGTTTTCGTATTGTAGAAGAGATGTGGCAGCACCATCTAGGATCCATCCGCAAGAAAGTTTAAGGTTATAGGGTTTGCAAACATTTTGCATCTGCTTTTTTTTTTAAAGAATAAAATCTTGATTTTCCAAATAAACGTTCAATAGGGAAACACCCAATATGAGATTTAGGTTTCAATAGGGATGGCGTTGCGTCACAGGGTGTACCAGGCCACATTTCATTGTCTAAATTAAATGTTCAAAATGGCTACACCGGGCCAGGCAGCACAAGGACCAAATAGAAATTGATGAAAATTAAGAAAGTCACATGGATAGAAGTAAATATACTTGTTTAAGTACACACTTTCATATATTATTGCCAGTTTTATAGAGGGTGGGAAGGTCTTCTTGAACAAGTAGACACAATAAGTCACTGTTCTGACTCATTCAGTTTTGTGTACATTTTTAGCTTGAGCTACGTGAGCAAAATGCTTTGCCTGATTTGAATAAAACAAAAAGGAAGAAAAATATATACAAAACTACTGAAGATTCCCTTCAAATGGATGCAGTATGTTTCTGCATGACATGGACACTCCCTATTGTCTGTCCAGCGGTGGAGTCCCCTAAAGCAGCCTTTTTCAAAAAGGGTGCCTTGGCAAAATGCAAAAAATTGCCTCAAATTGTCAGCATGCTGGCAGGTGGATCTTGTCTGCATTTTTTTGTTACACAAAGCCACGGGCTTTAATTTGTGCTGTATTACAACCTTGGGCACAGTGTAAGCCAGCTGCTAATAAATGTCATAAATTGATAAAGATATGGAGCGCCTGAGGATCTCCTTGTTTTCCCTTCTCTGTCTGGACTGGGGTCACATTAGCTGAATGAGGGAGGGAAAAACACTGGAATACTAGTCAGTACCAGTGTGCAAAGGTGAATAAAAGAAATCATCTTTGAAGCAGAGGTCCACACAGAATTTTTTTTACATTAAAAATCCAAAAAAAATAAAATTAATTATACTCACCTGAAATGCCTGTTGCTATGCGGAAGTACACTAATCTGCCTCTTCTCTTCTCAGATTGGTGGGTCTCCTTCCGCTTCCTCCTCATGTGAATGGGGCACGCTGCCTTCTGGGAACTGTGTGTATCTCAGGAGGCAAGCCGCCCATTCACAAAGCGCTGTGCGAGTGGTGCATGCGCAGTAGGAAATGGGCAGTGAAGCCATAAGGCGATAAGAGAAATCATGATTTTTGTACTCACCGTAAAATCCATTTCTCTGACGTCCATGGACTGACACAGCTCTCATACTGATTACATGTGGCCATATGTTCCCTGCTTGCAGGAGAAGACCTAGGCAGAATGTTAGATGTTAAAACATTCTAGAACAAGCCAGAGCCGAACAGCCACGCCCAGGGGGGCGGTCCCTCCGGACATTACCCTCCCACCTGCAGCTAGCAGCCTCAGTTCGTAACAAAGCAGTACAAACCGTAAAAGGAAGGGTGGGTGCTGTGTCGGTCCATGGACGTCAGAGAAACTGATTTTACGGTGAGTACAAAAATCCTGATTTCTCTTATCGTCCATGGACCGACACAGCTCTCATACTGATTACATGTGGGACGTCCCAAAGCAGTATAAGAAAAAAAAGGTGGGAGCAAAAAAGTAAGGTACAACCAAAACTTCACTCCAAGCCAGCAGGGCTCCTCAACAGAGGAGTTGCAACATTAAACAGCGGCCTGCAACACTTTGCGGCTGAAGGAAGCATCCGAAGATGCAGCCACATCAACCTTGTAGATTTTAGAAAAGGTATGAACAGACGACCAGGTCGCCGCCTTGCACACTTGTGCAACCAACGCTTGATGTCGGAAAGCCCAGGAAGCACCGATTGCCCTGGTGGAATGCGCCGTGACCGGAAAGGGAGGCGCCCGTCCCCTAATGGCATAGGCCTGTATAACAGTCTGTCTGATCCACCTAGAAATGGTGGCAGACGACACCGCTTGGCCCTGTTTCGGACCAGAGACTGTATACAAACAGCGAGTCAGACTTCCGAATAGAAGCAGTAGCCGCAAGGTATACCCGTAAGGCATGCACCACATCCAAATTGTGACACGCAACCTCTCTAGGATGCGGGCACAAGGACGGAAGGACAATGTCCTCATTAAAGGTGAAAAGCCGAAACAACCTTAGGAAGGAAATACGGTCGCAATATCGCCTTATCCTTATGGAGGACCAGGCAAGGCGACTTGCATGACAGAGCTGCCAACTCAGACACCCGTCTAACAGAAGTGATGGCCACTAAAAAAGTCACCTTCTGGGACAAAGTTAAAAGAGGAATATCTCTTATATTCTCAAAAGGAGATTCCTGAAGAACCGAAAGCACCAAGTTCAGATCCCAAGGAGGGAGCGGGGGCTTGGCAGGTGGAACCACATGGCGTACCCCCTGCACAAAAGTGCTAACCAAGGAATGACCAGCTAGGGGTCTTTGAAAGAAAACGGCCAAGGCCGAAATCTGACCCTTAATAGTGCTCAAAGCCAGCCTTTGAGCAACACCACGCTGTAAGAACCTCAGGATTCTGGGGACAGAGTACGTCCGTGGACGCCAGTCTAGTTCTTCGCACATAGCGATGTAAGCTCTCCAGGTACGGTGATGGACCTTCCTAGAAGAAAACTTCCGTGCCCCAAGCATGGTTGAAATTACCGAATCCGACAGGCCTCGGTCTTTCAGCACCTGACTCTCAATAGCCATACCGTTAAAGCCAGAGACTAAAGCAGGATGAAAGATAAGACCTTGAGATAGAAGGTCCTCCCTCAAGGGCAGGTGCTAAGGGACGTCCGCGATGAGACATACCAGGTCGGCGTACCAATGACGCCGAGGCCAGTCCGGAGCAATGAGGATCACCGGAATGCCCTAGGCCGCTACCCTGCGCAGCAGACGAGGAAGCAACTGCAGCGGAGGGTAGACATACATCAAGTGATACTGACCCCACAGGGCCACTAACGCGTCCGAGGCATCCGCCCAGGGGTCCCTGGACCGGGCCACAAACCGACACCTTGCGATTGAGTCAAGACGCCATCAGGTCCACATCCTGAGTGCCCCACTGCCGACAAAGGAGTTGAAACACCTCCGGATGCAAGGACCACTCCCCCTGGTCCAGGGACTGGCGGCTCAGATAGTCCGCCTGCCAGTTTTCTACGCCCGGAATGTAGACGGCCGACAGGCTTCTTTCCGCCCACCTTAGGATGTGAGCGACCTCGGACGCCGCAGCCGAGCTCCGAGTGCCCCCCTGATGGTTGACATACGCCACGGCCGTGGCGTTGTCCGATTGGATTCTGACCAAGCAGCCCTGTAGCCTCTTCGACCATGCGGAGAGACACAGTCTGATCGCCCGCAATTCCAGAACGTTGATTGGGAGACGAGATTCGGCTGGAGTGAGCTGACAGGACTCCCCACACTCCCCCCCAGCCCGACAGGCTGGCGTCCGTTGTGATCACCGTCCAGTGGATGGGGAGGAACGACTTCCCGGCCCGAAGAGCTGGGGGTCTCAGCCACCACGTCAGGGACACCTTGACAGAATGACTCACCTGGATCTGAAGATCCAAAGACAATGGGGACTTGTCCCAAACAGACAAAATTCCCTTCTGTAATGCCCAAGTGTGTGATTGAGCATACGGAACAGCCTCGAAGGAGGCCACCATTAGTCCCAGGACTCTCATGCAGAAGCGAATTGACGACCATTTTCTGGACGTCAGAGCCTGTACTGCCGACTGAAGTGTCAGTAACTTCTGAGGGTAGAAACACCTTTGCTGCCGCAGTGTCCAGGATCAGACCCAGATACTCCAAGCGCTGAGTCGGGACTAGAGCCGACTTCTGCGTGTTCAGAACCCATCCGAAGTCCCGGAGGGTCTGACTGACTATTATCACATTTTCCTCCAATTCTGAGCCATTTTCTGCTCTGAGAAGGAGATCGTCTAGATAGCCCACGATAACAATTCCTCGCTGTCTCAGCAAAGCTAGAACCGGGGCAAGCACTTTGGTGAAAACCCGTGGTGCCGATGCTAGGCCGAAGGGAAGAGCCACAAACTGATAGTGGACTTTGCCTATGGCAAAGCGCAGAAACCTCTGGTGGTTTGCGCAGATTGGGATGTGCAAGTAAGCGTCCTTGATATCCAAGGACGCCAAAAAATCCCCTTGGTGGAGTGTCGCGATCACCATGCGAATGGATTCCATCCGGAATTTTAATACCTTCACATAGGCATTCAGGGCCTTGAGGTCCAGGATTGGCCGAACCCCATCCTTTTTCGGGACAACAAACAGGTTTGAGTAAAACCCCTGAAACCTCTCTTGTGACGGAACCGGCACAATTACTTCGCACCCGAGCAAATCCTGTACGGCCCCCAAGAGGGCCGCCAGGCGGGCCAGAAGGAGAGGGAGGTTCGAGGGAAAAAACCTGTCTGGGGGCCACGAGCGGAACGCTATCCCGAGGTGACCACCTCGCACACCCACCGGTCGGAGATCCGGGAGGTCCACCGCACCGAGAACCTGCGAAGACGTCCCCCCACCCCAGAGACGGGCAGGGGCAAGACTTCATGCAGTGGTGGACTTGGGAGCTTGCTTGGTAGGCTTACGCACCCAGGGACGTCTTTGTCCCCCAGCCGCATTCTTTTCAGTCTGGGCGGGCTTACCTGTGGAATCTGACGAAAAGTCTTCTTTGCCGGAAAGGAAGGGCCCAGCCTGCGGTGGGGCTCCTTACCCTTAATAGACTGGGGAAGGAAGGTTGCTCTTACCTCCTGTGACATTTTTAATAATGTCATCCAGGGCAGTCCCAAACAGTCTACCGCCCTTAAAGGGCAAGTCAGCCAGGAGCTTTTTGGAAGCTAGATCGGCCGAAATGGAGGCCCCCGTTATTAAAGGGGTTGCATCCACAGTGGCATCGCACACGAAGACTAAACCCTGCGCAAGTTGGTGAGCCAGGGCAATGGTTTCAGGAGGGAGATAATGCTCCTGCACTGTCTGGTGCAAAATTTTTGCCCAGCCTGTGAGTGTCTGAGACACAAGTGTCGCCGCCACTATAGAGTGTAAGGCGGCCCCCAATAAGGTGAACAGTTCTACACACCACTTCTGACCTCCTGACAGCAGGATCCTTAAACGCAGGAGTCCCTTCCATTGGGAGCGTGGTAGCCTTAGTCAAACGCGGCTTTAAAACCAAAGGACATAGCTTCCACCTGAGGTTCCTCAGCCTCAACATTCAGCTTGAGAGTGTCCCTCACAGCATCAATGAGTTCACTTACAAACACCCTGTCAGTGGTTCAAGACAGGGGTCTTCCTCACAAGGAATTTCCTGTCCAAACATCAAAATCCTCAGAACTAGGGTCCTCAGCAGCAGTAGCTAGGCCCATATCTAAGTCAAAGCACACCCCATGTGGAGATTGTGTGGGGAGGGGGCGCTTTACAGCCCCCATGCGTTCGCACACCGCTTCCAGCTTGACAAGGAATGATTCCAGGACTGCCGACAACTGGTCCATAGGGACCGCAGATGCAGGAGCACTGCCAGTTCCCTCCGACAAGTGTGGAGAAGCAGGTGAACCAGACTCCATATTGCCACCCTCTGAGACCTTATTCACTATTACAGTGAATAATACAGTCCACCCACTGGCTGTGCTGAGATACCCTTATGGACCGCTCGGTTCCGCTGTACGAGCCGCGCTGTAGCGCGAGTGAAGCCTGAGGAGAATGAAGAATCTGTGAGATGAGGTATTTTGCGCCGTTCGGCTAGAGGCCGAAAACTAAACTGAAAGCGCCGCGGCTACAAGAAAATGGCCGCCGGGTGCCTGTATAACTGTGCTTTGAGCCGCGCCAAAATGGCCGCCGATAGCGCACTTTTCAAATTTTAAACACCGCGCC
This sequence comes from Rana muscosa, assembly GCA_029206835.1. Classification (NCBI taxonomy): domain Eukaryota; kingdom Metazoa; phylum Chordata; class Amphibia; order Anura; family Ranidae; genus Rana; species Rana muscosa. The sequence goes on along the minus strand of CM055116.1, from coordinate 956,137,482 downwards.
AATGGCGCACGCAATAAACCTCACACACTCCCCCAGAACACTTCCCAAGTTCACTAACAGCCATGGAGTGCCCCCCCAGGGCTGAGCGACCCCCCCAAGTATCCCCACACAGCACAGCACCAGAGCAGGGTGCAGAGAGCAGCATAACAGGGGGGAGACAGGGAGAACCCCACACACACAGAAACACAGCCAGTATGTACTCACCTTGCAGCAGGAGAGACTACTTACCCGTCCCTAGAGGGACCCACTGGCTTGTTTCAGACAGACCTATCACAGAGTCGTACTGCGTAGCGGTCGGCCCGGTCCACCGCGAAAGATACAGTAGGTACTGTTCAATCTTGAGAGGACCGCGGGAGCATGAAAGCAACCCGGCCACCCCTGGAGCCATGGGCTATGTCGTGAACTGAGTCTCACGCACACAAGGCTAGGATCAGCACACTCGATGGTCGGACAGGGAAGACTACGAGGATACTAGTGTACCCAACCTGTTGCCCAGCCGACAGTTGATTGAACGTCTCGAAAATAAAATAATAAAAATTCCCAAAAGAATAACATTTAAAAAGCAAAAATCTTCCAGGAGACTGGCTCCTGAGAGAGCCACGCCTTCTCCTGCTAGGCAGAAAAAAAAACTGAGGCTGCTAGCTGCAGGTGGGAGTGTAATGTCCGGAGGCACCCCCCCCTGGGCAGGGCTGTTCGGCTCTGGCTTGTTCTAGAATGTTTTAACATCTAACATTCTGCCTAGGTCTTCTCCTGCAAGCAGGGACATATACCCACATGTAATCAGTATGAGAGCTGTGTCGGTCCATGGACGATAAGAGAAACAATTTTCCTGGAAAGTTGCTTCAGTTAAGACAGGGGATCCGACTTTGGAGGCGACTTCCATTGAAATCAATGGGTACAAGTCACCTAGAAGTCGGATTGAAGTCATACAGCAGGGGTGCCCAACCAGTGGCCCGCGGAGCCCTCTGATATGGCCTGCGACCTCCTGCTCTGGGATGGAATAGAATACTGTTATTAAAGGTCGTTTATTACTAAAATCACAGTGTATATATGGGCATATCTGTTCTGCAATGGTTACTGGGCTGCTTTCAAACTAATCCGCAGATGCAGAGCAACGCACCTGCGGGTTACCTGCACTGAGCCATACACTTCTGTTATTACCTGCAAGTTTGGTGAGCTTTCTGAAAGTGCCCAAAACATGCAGAATATAATAGAAGTCTATTGAAAAGTTCAGAAAAGCCAAAAGGTACTGCAGCGCATCAGTGTGAAAGCAGCCCGACCCAATTGGACCCTCCATTCACCTCTAAGAAGTGGCAGATGTAAACAGACTTGTGTCCTACCTCCAATCTGATCTGCATGTGCAGAGCGGACATGGGCCTGCCATCCACCAGCTCCGCTGATTGTGGCCCGCGACCAATTACCAAGTCGCTTAAGTGGCCCTTGCACTTCAAAAGGTTGGGCACCCCTGTCATACAGGAACCTTTTCTGAAGTTGGAGCAACTGCAGTAGTGTACATTAAGACAGCCCCATTCACTTCCATTACTTTTCCAAACCGCGCGACTTGGGGCGACTTGAAGTCGGATCCCAGGACGCCCCTGTGTGAACCGGCTCTTAGAGCTTGCTGCGGGGGCACCCAAGCCGAGCCGCAGCTCCCTGTGTCCAGACATGGAGCCCGGCCATGCTCATTGGCACACTGACTTTGATTGACAGCAGTGGGAGCCAATGGCGCCATGCTACTGTCTCAGCCAATGAGGTGGTAAGTCCCGGACAGCTGAGTCTCTCGTGCAACATCGCTGGATAGATTGGCTCAGGTAAGTATTAGAGGGGCTGTAATGCATTTAGATTTAAAAAAAAAAAAAAACTTCTACCTTTACAACCACCGTTCAATCCCAGTATGGGATTGAACCCTTTTACTGCCATTAACAGCAGCAGTGGTGTGTGTGTGTAAACCTGGCAAGCCGACTGTCGGCCTTTAGATCAGGCAGCGGTACACTTGCATGATCCCCCATAACATATGCGACCTCCATGTCATGTTTCCCAGGCTTTGCTATCCCACCAAAGGCCCAGGACTCTCGTGATGGGTTTTAGCAGAGTAGAGGGAAGGGAGACCAGCAAACACTTGATTACAAATTCCCCTAGCTCATAAGAAGGCAGTAGGCATAAGGATTCACTCACTTACGGCTTTTGCTTTCACTTTTCCTGGGTGCTGTGGCCACGGAAGAGCAATTTGCACTTTATTAGCTTTAGTAGAGTACAAGTGAGACATTAAATTAAATACACATACAGACACACAAAAACATTTTTTGTGCTACACATTTTACATATCATCATGCGCATAAGAACAATGCTAGTGCCATCATTCATGGTTACCTCTAAACAGATGATCTGTAAGGGCTTTTGGAAGCATTGCCTATAGAAAATGTTTAGTACCAAAGCTTGACGGCTTTACATGTTGGGCAATGCATCGTAACCTTTTTTTATGGTTTAGCAAAAAAAAATAAAAAAAATTGTAGGCAATACCTTTAATGTACTCAAATGCAATATAAGGTTTGTTTTTTCACTGAAAATTTGCACTTCATACAAACGGTTGTGCTAATATTGTAGGACATAAAATAAATAAAAATGGGAAAATCTTATTTTCTAGGGCCTGGGTATACCGTTTGGGTGTTTTACCTAATCTTCAGGCCTAAAATGATTGTTTTAACATGCGAGCAAAAATAAATGCAAAAACAGATCTGGCAGCACAGCAAAATGATTAAATGTACCAAACAAGCAAGTTTGCTATTAGGTGATGGACTATTCCTGTTATGAACTGTACAATACACAGAAGCTAACACAACTATGTAACAGTCGATGTGTACCTTTACTGTACGCTCAATTTGTTAAAGTGTTACTAAACCCACAACAGTAAAATCAGTCTGTATATGTAGTAAAGAATGCTGGTTATACTCACTGTGGTACCTAAGGGGTTAATCCTCTGCATTGTGTAAAAAGGCTGTTTGGTCAGGTCTTCTGATCCTCCCCTTCTTTTACAGTGCCCAATCAATTTCCTGATAGTACAGAGCCTTAGGGGGCATCTGCACATGCTCAGTTTGGTGTGTATTGCTAGATTTTTTTTCTTCTTTTTAGGGAGAGTGCATGTGATCAACACAGGGCCAATCAGCACTGTCCAGACAGAGGGTCAGGGGTCACACAGCCTCTTAGGACAGGCAGAGGAGAATGAAAAACGCCTCCTACAAGCTTTAAATAATGCTCGGACAAACACTGATAGAAGTCACAGGATTTACAAAAATAATTGCATTTCCGTGTACTGTGGGAGACCAGATCTAGTGAATGTAGGGTCCTGGATTTAGACACACTAACACTGAACCCCAGAGGGAAAAAAAAAATACAAATTAAACCTATGATGGACAAATTAAAAGGAGTCACTGATGTGAAACAGGCATATTGATAGAAAACAATACAAGGAAGAGATTGCACAACCACCCTAGTGTAATACAGTTTATTGATAAAATGAAATGTGCAAACCACCATAGGGAAGGAAAAAAAAAAAAATACATTGCTGGTCGAAACGGATGGACTTCCGGGACACAATTTATCATCGTTGGAGCGCAAACCGGCACTTTGTTTCCATTTCTATGTTGATACATGCCTGGGTATTTATTTTTTTTTCCCCTTTTATACATTTTTAAAGAACAGTGGATATTACTACACTATAAGAGGTTCCGCTACCTTTTTCCTCTTGCAGGTGCAGGATGAGAATCAAGTAAATGGTGAGACCCAGTCATCCATGTGTACAGGATACCATCAGCTGACTGAGAACCTATTAGATGCAAATGTAAGGATATCCCGATTTGGGATACTTTGTGAGAGTTTTGACCTTCTTTGAGAAAAGAGGTCATACATTTTTGGTACATGCAGTATGTTTCTACTGGGAAAGAGGAAGAACGCTATTCTTCTGAGAATCACTTTCCTTCACATTTGGTTGCATTTATTTCCACTGAGCACTTTAACTAGGTCTGTATACTATGGGCTTTTTGCATAATTGTTTATTGTCTATTTGATATTATTTATATACATTTATTTGCACTGAGCACTTAGGGCTCTTTCACACGGGGCGGATCCGTGCAGATCCGCCCCGTGAAGCTCCGCTTGCTCAGCGGGGATCGCTCCATTGATCCCCGCTGAGCCGACAGATGACTAGGCGGTCCCCGCACACTGTGCAGGGACCGCCCTGTCAGAGCGCCGCTCTCCCCTATGGGGAATCGGATGACGACGGACCGTAGAGTCCGTTGTCATCCGATCCGCTCCGCCGACGGAAGGAAAAATAGGGTTTTCCTCCGTCACACTTTGGCGGAGCGGATGTCAGCGGACATGTCTCCGCTGACATCCGTGCCTCCATAGGGCTACATGGAGGATCCGTTTCAGGTCCGCCTAAAAAACTGACAGGCGGACCTGAACGGACCTCCGTGTGAAAGGGGCCTTAGTTTTTTTTTTTTTTTGCTTGCACTATTGTTTATTTGATCGCTATGGGAGCGCAGACTAGTTTTCATTCCTTTACAATATTAAATCAACGATTTAAAAATAAATATTTTAATAGAGGGCGAGTACTCTGTTCCTTGACATTGGAGTAACTGTAGTATGAGTTTTCTAGACAGAACAAGCAGAAGTTGTGTACTTTCAGATCACCTCTAGCTGAACATAAAGTTTATTTTGTTATTTTTGCTCACTGCTTTTTGAGTCAAGAGCATAGGTGTGCGTAGTCTATTGCATTAGGGTGTGCACCCCAAAGCTCATACACACGTGTGTATGTAAATATATATAGGGCAGAGATTGGTGTTTGTAGTTTATTTGTATTATTTTTTTACAATAATTTTTTTATTACATTTTTTGCATTTTTTTGGAGGGGGGGGGGGGGCTTTGGCGAAATATTAGGGGTCTAAACAGACTCTTGATGTCTCACTTTATATACAGAGAAAGGGACTGAGGACAGAGCTTCCCCAGTCCCTTTCTCTGCAGCCAAGCAGCAGGAAGAATCTGTGTAGCACAGGGTGATTAGGGTGTGCCCAGGCACACCTATGGTCAAGAGAAAGGATGTGTACCCAGTGTTCCAACAATAGACACCTACTGTATATGCTAGTTCTAGGTTAAAGACCTACTAGTGACAGCTCCCATATTTCTAGCTTGGCAGGAACCTTTTAAATACTAAATTTTTGTCTATGGTATAACTCGTATATATAAAAAAAAAAAAAAAAAAAAAAAAAAATACTCATCAAGGCTTAAATATAGAAAAACTTTATAAAACACACCCTTTCTACCTCTTAAAGTATGCTTAAGAAGGGCTACAAATGCCCCATTTCCTTCTTTCAACTATAGGCCTCAAGTTCATTTCAATATTTATGCAGTGCACATTTTTATTTTTGTATGTAGGTAAACGGCCACACACACCAAGCAAGTTTGAAACAGCAACAAAGGAAAAATGCGTTGCCCATATCAACCAGATTCCAGCTGTCATTTTCCAGCTCAGACCAGAAAATGAAGAAAAGCATCTGATCACTTACAATGGGAACAGACTTTCCTCCCCTCCTGTTTTATGCATGAAGCTTACTGTTGCATACATCTTGTATTCAGAACAGAATGATGAGTCAAACAACTCCTCCCATTGGAAGACAAATACCATTACTTTGTGAATTCTGCATGCTCGGCATAAACATTCTGCAGAGGTGCAGAGTCACAATTGCCATTCAACATGTGTAAAAGAGTTTAGGAGAAATAAAGACCTTTGTAGCACCAATATACATTGAACAACCCAAAGCCAGTAAAGCTCTGAGATCAGGGAGGTTGCTGGCTCACTAAAAATTCTGCAAGGTTCAGGAAGTAAAATACACTGAAAGAAAGGGATCCTAGAAAAGTAAAAAAAATTGTATTAAAAACAAAAATGTAAAATTACAGCTTACCAATCCTTAGCTGAAGTGGCTGCATTAGTTTACTTTTTTCTTTTATTTTCACCTGATGATCCAGCCAGTAACACACCTAATGTCTTACAGCAGGTATGTCCAAAGTACGGCCCATATTCTGCCTGCTAATTTGTACATGTATATATCTTTTGTGGCCCCCCAACGAATCCCAGAGTGCTGGGGGCCACACAAGATATAAATGCTGGCTGCCTTGGAGGGGGCCGGGCGAGTGCTGTAAACACAGGAGTATTTCCCGTTTACGAGGCAGCCTCTGTAATAGGAAGTCCCATCTCCTGTGCTGCCATTGGACAACTGTTCTGTCCATCATAGAAGGCGGCACTTGTATTAAAGAAGCTGATAAATACAGCATATCCAAATAACACGCTCACCACACACAGCCACAAAAGGCAAGAGAATTCTTGTTGGGCAGTGTATTAGTGCTCGGAAGAACACACTTAAACCAAATTTTAAATGGTTCAAAGAATGCCAGGCAAAATGGCCGACCCTCACACGTGTTCACTTCATCAAATCTTGCCCCCATTCAAAAAAGTTTGGACACCCCTGTCTTAGGGTGTCTCCAAACTGGATGGATGACCAATAGAGACAGCTCCGTGCAGCTGCATTTTCAGATGCACTAGCAGCAACACGGATTGTTGTTTTCCCACAGTACAAGCACCCCCCCACAGTTGGGCAGCACTCCCTAGGGACACATTTAACGCTTTGATCGCCCCTGATGTTAACCCCTTCCCTGCCAGTGCCATTAGTACACGGACAGTGAATATTTTTTAGCACTGATCACTGTATTGGGGGCACTGGTCCCCAAAAAGTGTCACTTCATGTCTGATTTGTGCTCCACAATATCACAGTCCCGCTATAAGTCGCTGATCGCCCCCATTACATATAAATAATTCGTTTTTTTTCCATAAAAATATCCCAAAGTTTGTAGTCGCTATAACCTTTGCGCAAACCAATCAATATACGCTTATTGGGATTTTTTTTTTTTTTTTTTTACCAAAAAGCATGTAGCAGAATACATATTGGCCTAAACTGATGAAGAAATTAGATTTTTTTTTTAATTATTGGGTTGTGTTTTATAGCAGAAAGTTAAAAAAAAAAAAAATGTTTTTTAAATGATCGCTCTATTTGTGGGGAAAAAGGAAATCAGTTTTGTGTACAGCATCACACGACCACGCAATTGTCAGGTAAAGTAACGCAGCGCCGTATCGCAAAAAAATGGCCTAGTCATGAAAGGGGGGGGGGGGGGGGGTTACTCCTTCTGGAGCTGAAGTGGTTAAGACAGATTTGACTAAAAAAAATTTAAGCTGAACTCCAGCCAACACTTTAAGCAGTTACAACTTGCTTTGTTTTTTTTGGGATAAATATTGTTTCATAAAAGCTGATCATTGTAAGTTTTAAAAAGGAGAAGTCCAGCCTGCGCTTCTCTTACGGGTCACATGAGTGCAATTCGTTTTGCACTCCTGTGACCCATTTTTAGCGGAGAGCGGTCTGAATTCTGCTCTCCGCTGACGTCACTGGAATCAGTCAAGGTACCGCGACATTCCGACTTAGGAAGTCTGGATCCGCCAGCTGCCTGGACTGATGGCAGTCTCAGCGAGCTGCTGAGAAGGCCACTCCCCACCCCTCTACAGCTCAGCGCTCCAATGAGCATGGAGGATCAGAGCAGGAGAGCTGCTGATTGAGAGGCAGCAGCTCTCCACTCGGGGAGGTGAGAGAACCGAGCCATCGGCGATGTTTGGTGGCTCGGCTCTCAGTGAAGAGGCGGCAGGGGACAGATGCAGCATCGGTCTGACGGTGCATCCATCTAGGCAAAAAAAAAAAAAAAAGTACTTCTCTTTTAAATGGTTTGTCTCAACCCTCCAACTGACACTTTTGCTGGACAGCTTGGTCTGTTAAAGAAATAAAAAAAATAGACTTAGTGAGCGGATCACCAGGTGAAAAAGGAAGAAAGCATAAAGAGAGAAATTGGTAAACTGTAACATAACAAAATGTTTGTTTTAGGTTTACGTTACGTTAAAGCTGAACTCCAGCCTTACCTTCAGTTTTGCAGATTTGTACAGGCTCCTCGCCTTTACTGAAATTGTTCACATGGCTTTCACTGTATACTGTGAGCTTCTTACAGTGTGCATTAGAAGCTGCAGCAGGTCAGATAGAGCCCACCTTATTTCCTGGCTGGAAGACATCCAAGCATCATATAACGCTTTCCTCCCCAGCCTAACCAAGGAAAGGCAATATATAAATTTTAGGTTTGGGGGGGAAAAACGTCTATTTTCCTTGTAATTATATTAGAGCAGTAGTTACAAAGAATGTCCTGATTGTTAGGAAATTTCCTATTTAAAAATCAAAATTGACAGATATTAGGGGAGGAATAAGAAATAAATTAGTAGGCGTCAGTATGAAAGCGAGTTAGAGACCTTAGATTGTAAGCTCCTTGAGGGCAGGGACTGATGTGAATGTACAATACTGTATATGTAAACTGCTGCTTAAATTGACTGCACTAATATGTACATGTACTAAATAAAATTGAAGATATCAGTCTACAGGAAGACTATTTTATGTTCAAAAAGCCTGTCATACGTCTGCATACATACCACAATCACACTGTATCTGTTAAAAGCGGGGGCGCTATACTATTCATATGCAAACTATTGTGCCATGAAATCAAAACAAGGGATGTGCAGCAGAATCTGATCGAGATGTCTCAGAGGAGATGAGAAAAAGGAGGAGGTCGGACACAGGGCAAGAAATGATTTCAGCTATTCCTGCTTGGCAGAGAGCTGCAGCCCCCATTAGACAGCCAACATAAACAGTACTGCACTGTACGGCAGACAGGCACAGCTTTTTCATGCATTTGTTTTTTACTGAGTTTAAAAAATGCAATCATCACTGTATGCAGGCATACACATTTTTTTTTACAAAAATCCAACTGGTAAAGCTTTGTGTGAACTAAAAGAAATAGCTCATTGAAGAGACATGTCTTAGCTGAAGCAATGCTATCCCAGAAATTATCAAAATTTGAAGACTATAAAATGGTGTTGAGGGTATTTACTCGAAGGCCCCTTTCACACATGTAGACCGTTTGTCCGTTTTTTTCATCCATCTGTTGCAGGATGAAAAAACGGTCATCAATGCATCTCTATGGAAAAAAAAAAAAACGACCAAAGCCTTATTTTTCTTCAGTAAAAAGGAAAAGGGGGGGGGGGGGAATGTAAAACAGACGGACAAACTGTCCATTTTTGCATTAAAAATGGCCCCAGTTAGGGCTGGGAAAAAAAATCGATTTTAATCTTGAATCGAGTTTTGAGCTCAAATCGATTCAGTTTTGAAGAAAATCGATTTTTTTTGATTTTTTTTTTTTTTTGAAAAAAAAAAAAAAAAAAAAAAAAAATTTTTTTCCCTTCAAAGTTTCCATAGCAGGACTGCAGGGGGTGTATCCGGAATGGCACTGGGCAGCGTTACCCCAATTACATCTACTCGCTGCAGCCGCCGTCTGCCTACCTGATCAGCGTGTCATGCAGACAGACGGCGGCCATTGCAGTGTTCAAAAGCCGCGCCTCCCGAGTCCTCGTCGTCTGTGATAGGCGGAACACTCAATTTCACAGCAGGCAGTGTTCAGCCTATCACGGACATCCTCTCATCCTCGTCTGTGTTAGGAGGATGACCCTGATAGGCAGAACACTGAATGCTGGGAAATTGAGTGTTCCGCCTATCACAGACGAGGAGGAGGCGCGGCTTTTGAATACTGGAATGGCCACCGGTGTAGCAGTAAAATCCATATACCATGAAAATCTGCATCAGGTACGGGCACAGTGATTGAAGCATGGGCACAGTGCAGTGAAGCACGGGCACAGTGAGACACGGGTACAGTGAGGCATGGACACAGTTCAATTCAACTAAGAGTAACCACAGGAATTTTTGTTGTTTTATTAGCTAATTCCAAATACAGTATTAATAATTTGGATGTTTAACAATCTTTGTTGCACACTGCAAAAAACAACAAAAGGTCACAAGCGCTAAATTGGTGGATAAAGAAAAAAATATAATGGATGATAATAATAATAATAATAATAATAAGAAAAAAATCCCAAATATTTTGGGAAGTACAAAGTATCCAAAAGGGGGAAAAAACAGGATCCAGCGCAGCAAGAAAAAATCCGTACCCAGAAGTACAAAATACACAACATGCACACAATATAATCCAGCGCTCATGGAACATACATTATTAACTATTGATAACTCTTGAAGAATTGATAAAAAAGCTTAGTCCATTTATCACAATAAAGAGAGGGATCCAATCCCAAATGTGCAGAGGGCAAATGAATCTTAACTCTCCAGTTGCCAGTGGTGACAAACTTGTTAAACTTGCAGTGACATCCGTGGAGCAAGGAGGGGTTAAAAAAGTCAAAACAAAGCCTGTGGCATGATCTCCGTGTGAGCACAGTACCTTGAATGATGGACAACAGGCAGACCAGCGTGTGGAGGGCCCTCCAACCCAAAAGGATGCAGAGCCAGGATCGCAGTAAGGCTGGGACAGAAGGAATCACACACAGAGTTTCAAGAGTTTTCAATAGTTAAAGTGGAGCTCCACCCTAAATAGCAACTTTTGCTATTTGGAACCCTCCCCCCCTCCGGTGTCACAATTGACACCTTTCAGGGGGGAGGGGGGTGAGGATACCTGTCTAAGACAGGTATTTTCACCCACATCCGGGAGTCCTGTCTCCGGGAATCTGCGGGAGTTACGTCACTTCCCGCAGACTTCCCTTGGTGTTCTGGGAGACACTCGGCTCCCAGAACACAGGAGCACCAATCAGAACGGCGCAGCGAGACTCGCGCATGCGCCATAGGGAACCGGGCATGAAGCCGCAGGGCTTCACTTCCTGGTTCCCTCAGCGAGGATGGCGGAGGGAGCAGCAGAGCGACGAGCGGTCGCTCGTCCTCTGCTGCGGACGTCGCTGGACTCCAGGACAGGTAAGTGTCCAAATATTAAAAGCCAGCAGCTGCTGTAGCTGTAGCTGCTGGCTTTTAATTTTTTTTTTCCGGTGGAGCAACCCCTTTAATAATGTATGTTCCATGAGCGCTGGATTATATTGTGTGTTTGTTGCACACTGACTTTGCAGTTAGAGAAAGGGTTTGCCTTTGCAATTTTGTTTGTTGATGCACTTTAATTAATATAATAAAAAAAAAAAAAAAAAAAATCGAATCGTAAATCGCAGATTTTTTTGGGGGGGGGGGGGGGGGAAATCGCCCAGCCCTAGCCCCAGTACTCAAGTGGTTAAGGACTCTAGCTGACGGATGTAAAAATTAATGATCCCCTTTATGGAACACAGACTTGCCGTGGCAAAGGGGCTTGTGTAATTCAGTGAACCTACGAGCGACGCATTGTAGGCCAAGACGGACAGGTCACAGCGGACAATTCTGACAAAACATGATCCACTGGAGAAGGAAATGGCAACCCACTCCAGTATCCTGGCCAAGAAACCTCATGGACAAAAACAAAAGGCTAACAGATGTGACACCGGAAGATGAGTCCCCCAGCCTGGAAGGTGTTCAATGTGTCACTGGGGAAGAGCAGAGGGCAATCGCAATTATCTCCAGAGCTAATGAAATGGCTGGGCCAAAGTCGCAAGGAATCTCAGCTGTGGATGGTAGGAGTGAAAGGAAAGTCCTATGCTGTAAGGAAGAATACTGCATAGGAATCTGGAATGCAAGATCAATGAAATCAGGGCAAGCTGGATGTGTTCAAACAGGAGATGGCAAAACTGAACATCGATATCTTGGGAATTAGTGAACTAAAATGGGCAAATTCAACTCAGATGACTACTATACTAGATACTGTGGAGAAGAATCGCTCATAGTCAACAAAAGACTGAGGAAAGCAGTACTGGGGTACAATCCTAAACACAACAGGATGATCTCAGTCCACATCCAAGGCAAACCACTCAACATCACAATAATCCAAGTTTATGCACCAACCTCTGATGCTGAAGAAGCAGACATTGACCGTTTTTATGAAGATCTACAGCACCTTTTAGAACCAACTCCAAAAAAAGATATCCTTCTCAGAATTGGAGATTGGAATGCTAAAGTAGGAATTACAGGTAAATATGGCCTTGGAGTGCAAAATGAAGCAGGACAAAGGCCAATAGAGTTTTGTCAACACTGGTAATAAACACCCTTTTCCAACAACCAAAGCAGCACTCCATATAGGACATCATAGGATGGTCAATACCTAAATCAGATTGATTATATTCTCTGCAGCCAAAGATGGAGAAGCTCTATACAGTCAGTCAAAACAAGACCTGGAAGCTGACTGTGGATCAGACCACGAGCGACCTATGGCTAAAATCTAGGCTTAAATTGAAGAAAGTGGGAAACACTAGATCAAATCTGACCCAAGTGAATAAGAAAAGATTTAAAGGATTAGATCTGATAGACAGAGTGCCTGAGGAACTATGGAAAGGAAGTGTGTAACATCGTACAAGATGCAGCAATAAAACTATCCCAAATAAGAAGAAATGCAAGAAAGCAAAGTGGCTGATGAGGCCATACAAATAGCTGAACAAAGAAGGAAGGCAAAAGCCAATGGAAAAAAGGGAATATATAATCGAGTGCAGAGTTTCCAAAGGAAAGCAAGGAGAGAGACAAAAATACCTTCTTAATCAATGCAAAGAATTAGAATTAGAGGGAAAACAACTTAATGGGAAAGACTAGAGTGCTTTTCAAGAAAATTGGAGATATCAAGGGAGAGTTTTGGGCATGATAGACAAAAATGGCAAAGACCTGACAGAAGCAGAAGAGATAAAGCAGAGATGGCAAGAATACACAGAAGAACTATACAAGAATGATCTGAATATCCCATATAACCACAATGATACAATCACTGAACTTAAACCTGATATCCTGGAGAGTGAAGTCAAGTGGGCCTTAGAAAGCATTGCCAATAACAAAATTAGCGGACGTGATGGTATCCCAGCTGAGTTATTTCAAATTCTAAAAGATGATGCTGTTAAGTTTTGCATATTAAGTGCAGCACTCTAACAATGGCCACAGGAATGGAAGAGGTCCGTTTACATTCCGATACCAAAGAAAGGCAGCACCAAAGAATGTTCAAACTACCATGAGATCGCACTCATCTCACACGCTAGCAAGGTTATGTTGAAAATTCTACAAGCTGGGCTTCAGCAGCATGTGAACCAAAAGCTACCACAAGCACAAGCTGGATTTTGAAGAGGAACTAGAGATCAAATTGCCAACATTCGCTGGATCATGGAGAAAGAAAGTTGTTCAAGAATGTCTACTTCTGCTTTATTGACTACAGAAAAACTTTTTATTGTGGCAAATACTGAAAGAAATGTGAATACCAGACCCCCTCACCTGTCTTCTGAAATACCTGTATGCAAATCAAGGAGCAACAGTTCAAACAGGACATGGAATAATTGACTGGTTTAAAATTGAGAAAAGGAGTGCGGTAAAGATGTATATTGTCACCCTACTTATTTAACTTATATGCAGAGTACATCATGCGAAATGTCAGGATCGACGAATCAAAAGCTTGAATTGCAGGGAGAAATAACAACCTGAGATATGCAGACGATACCACACTAATGGCAGAAAGCGAAGAACAACGAAAGCAGTCTCTTAATGAAGATGAAAGAGGAGAGCGTAAAAGCTGGACTGAAATTGACCATTAAGAAAACTAAGATCATGGCAACCGGTCCCATCACTCCTTGGCAAATAGAAGGAGAAAAAAAAAAAAAAAATCTGTCACCGTTTCTATTTCATCTTCCTAGGCTCAAAGATCATGGCAGATGGTAACTGTAACCATGAAATTAGGAGACGCTTGCATCTTCAGAGGAAAGCAATGGCAAACCTAGACATTATAAAAAGCAAAGACATCACCCTACTGACAAAGTGCCGTATAGTCAAAGCTATGGTATTCCAAGTAGTAACCTATGGCCGTGAAAGTTGGACCATAAGTAAGGCTGAACACCGAAGAATTTATGCTTTTGAACTATGGTGTTGGAGAAGACTCTTGAAATTCCCTTGGACGGCAAGTAGATCAAACCAGACAGACAATCCTGAAGGAAATCAACCCTGAATATTCACTGGAAGGGCAGATCCTGAAGCTGAAATACTTTTGCCACCTAATGCGAAGAGAGGTCTCATTGGTAAAGACCCTGATGCTGGGAAACATGGAAAAAAAAAAGACAGAAAACAAGATAGCATCATCAAAACAATAAACAAGGAAAATAAGCAAGCTCCGGGAGGCAGTGGAGGACAGAAAAACCTGTTGCGCTATGGTCCATGGGGTCATAAAGAGTCAGACAGGACTAAACAACTGAACACCACAATTAGTAAAAAAAAATAAAAATAAAAAATTATTGTAAACTTCATTCATTATTTCTTTGAAAAAAACGTGACTGAACTGATGAAAAGAATAGTTCACACTAGAGGTCGACCGATATGGGTTTTTCTCTGGCCGATGCCGATATTTAGAAATCGCGGCGGCCGATATATGATGCCAATTTTTTTGGCCCGATATGTTAGGCCGAGGTTTTTTAGTTTTTTTTCCCTTCATCTCATAAAATCTAACAGTTGGACCCCTTTCACACTGGGGTGTTTTTCAGGCACTTTTGGGCTAAAAATAGCACCTGTAAAAGTGGCTGCAAAACAGCTCCCCTGCAGTCTCACACTGAGGCGGTGCGCTGGCAGGACGTTAAAAAAAGTCCTGCAAGCAGCATCTTTGGAGCGGTGTATACCGCTCCTCCACCACTCCTGCCCATTGAAATGAATGGGCACTGCTGCCGAAGCGCCTGCAAAGCGCTTCTGCAGCGGTGCTACACGGGTGCATTTAACCTCTTCATCGGACGCTAGCTGGGTTATAAGCGCCCCCGCTAGCAGCGGAATAGCGCCGCTAAAATGATGGTAAAGCGCTGCTAAAACTAGCAGCGTTTTACCGTCAACGCCTACCCGCTCCAGTGTAAAAGCAGAGTTCCGCCGAAAAAAAAAAAATATTAAAAAGTCAGCAGCTACAAATACTGCAGCTGCTGACTTTTAATTATATGGACACTTACCTGTCCTGGGCGCCCGCGATGTCGGCACACAAAGCCGATCTCTCCCTCGGCTGCTGCCGCCGCCATCTTTGGTAAGGGAATCAGGAAGCAGGCACAAAAACAGGTAATCACAATTTTTAGACAAAAAAATAAATAAAAACGGCTAACTTTACTGTTTAGTTTCATTTAAAATTCATTAAAGTGTATTTTTTCCCAAAAACTTGCATTTGAAAGACCGCTGCGCAAATACCGTGTGACATAAAATATTGCAACAACCGCCATTTTATTCCCTAGGGTCTCTGCTAAAAAAATATATATAATGTTTGGGGGTTCCAAGTGATTTTCTAGCAGAAAATACGGGATTTTTACTTGTAAGCTACAAGTGTCAGAAAAGATTTAGTCTTTAAATGGTTAAACTGAGAACTTCTACACAGGAGTTCAGTTCATTGATAATTAGAAACATTGTATCTCTTTTCTCTCACTTGGCAGGCTGCCCAGAGACACATCGCTCCACCTCCACTGGAAACTTCAGGCAACTTGCATTGACTTCTATGAAAGAACTTATTTGCAAGTTGCGCTGAAGTTTTTTAAAATCGGCTTTTTCTTTCAGCACTATTGGCCGATGCCGATTAAAAAGTGCCAAAAATCGGCCGATATATCGGTCGACCTCTAGTCCACACGTGTGAAACAGGGCCTTATTATAATGGTCACTTAGTCTGTATATACAGTATCTCACAAAAGTAAGTACACCCCTTGCATTTTTGTAATGATTTAATATCTTTGCTACAATGTGTAGTGAGTGTACAGCTTGCATAACAGTGTAAATTTGCTGTCCCCTCAAAATAACTCAACATACATTGCGTAGAAACTGAGGTTTACCACCCCTTTAAATGCTTTTTTAAGCCTTCCTACCTGCACCCAGTGTTTTTCTCCTGTTTAAGGATGTGCATTGGATCATGTAAATTTTATTGTGTAATTTATTGGCTTGTATACACAGCCTATAGTAGACTATTTCAGTGTCAAAAGTTTCTGTTTGTGTACAAACATCAGGCATGCTACCACAAAGATTATTGCAGAACCGCTGTCTGTAGTCTAAGAAATTACATTTCCTGTGAAGAAACTATAAATCACACAATCCCTGGGATTTCCAATCTAGTGCCTTGCAGGTGAAAACAAATAATTGGATCTGAAACAGGCCACAAGTTTTCATTGCATTAGCCTAGGTTCACACTGGGCTGCGGGAGTGAAGCCGTGCGAGTTCAGCTGAACTCGCACGATTTCACTCTCGCTGGCAGTCCAGATTTCAGCCACGATTACAAAGACATCTGTGCAGATGTCAATGTAAATTGCGTCCGAAATCGCAAAAAGTAGTACGGCGTCGCACTGATTAGGACGGTGCCATTGCCAGCAATTTGCGGCAATATAGCCGTTTTGACATGCGATTTGACATGCCAAATCGCATGTCAAAACGCACCAGTGGGAACCAGGGCTTAGTGCACTCACATTTGTGATGCAACACAGAGAAATGGCAAGGTATTGATTGGCTGCAGTGTGACCCAGAATAAGAAGCTGCTTGTCCCTTTGGTAAATAGGGACAAGCTAGGTGAATGAATACATTGACATAGGAGAATCAATCAGCCATGACAATAAAACTACAGCCACAAAATGCGAGCCCAACATTAAAAAGGTACGGCAAACAAAAAAGACACAGGGAATATAACCACAATAAAACCTAGTTAAAACAAATAATAATAAAAATAAAAAAAATGGAAAGTGTACAATGCCTTGAACAGCTTCATAGTTTTTAGAGACTCCCTAACCTCCTTTAACCACTTCCCACCCGGCCACTGTATATATACGGCCGGGTGGGTGCTCTCTCCTTCTGAGTGGACGTTCCTGAACGTCCTTCAGAAGGAGCGTGATCGCGCGCGCACCCGCGCGATCCCGATGCGCGCGTGTCCCGCGGACACGCCGCATCTCGGAACAGCAGGAGGGCACTGTGATTCGCCCTCCTGATCGGCACGATGGCTGTGTGTAATCACAGCCATCGTGATGTAAACACAGAGAGGGGGGCTGGCACTTGTGAGGGGATCGCGCCGCCACGTGCACGCGCAGCGGCGCGATCCCGATCTGCCTGTACCCCCCAGAGATAGAAGGTGTGTGCAAACAGGAGGGCCATGTGATTGGCCCTCCTGATGACATGACGGCTGTCCAATGACAGCCGTCATGTAATGTAAACACAGAGCAGTTGTAACTGCTCTGATCTCTTCCTCTCCTCACACAGTGCCTGTCAGTGAGGAGAGGAAGAGACAATCTGTGCTGAAGGCGGGAGATCAGTGAGTTTTTAGCTGTTTGTCTGCTGTTTACCCACTGATCACCCAGCTAGTGTCCCCAAAACACAGTGTCCATAAAACACAGTGTCCATAAAACACAGTGTCCATAAAACACAGTGTCCATAAAACAGTGAAAACATCTGCCCGCCAACATCTTGCGAATCTGCCCGCCAACATTTGGCACAGCTGCCCGCCAACAGCTGCCCACCAACAGCTGCCCACCAACAGCTGCCCACCAACAGCTGCCCACCAACAGCTGGCGCATCTGCCCGCCAACATCTGGCACAGCTGCCCGCCAACATCTGGCACATCTGCCCGCCAACATCTGGCACATCTGCCCGCCAACATCTGGCACATCTGCCCGCCAACATCTGATCGCCAGCATCTGACCGCCAACAGCTGGCACATCTGCCCGCCAACATCTGCCCTGCCAACATCTGGCACATCTGACTCCCAACATCTGGCAGTAAACATCTGCCCGCCAACAGCTGCCACATCTGCCCGCCAACATCTGCCACAGCTGCCCGCCAACATCTGGCACAGCTGCCCGCCAACATCTGATCGCCAGCATCTGACCGCCAACAGCTGCCCGCCAACAGCTGGCACATCTGCCCGCCAACATCTACCCTGCCAACATCTGGCACATCCGACTCCCAACATCTGGCAGTAAACATCTGCCCGCCAACAGCTGCCACATCTGCCCGCCAACATCTGGCCGCCAACATCTGACATCTGCCCGCCAACAGCTGCCCTGCCAACATCTGGCACATCTGCCCGCCAACATCTGACACATCTGGCCGCCAACAGCTGCCCTGCCAACATCTGACCGCCAACATCTGGCACATCTGCCCACATGGCTAAACGATTCTACAGCAGCGAGGAGGCTCTCCAGATACTCCAGGGTATGTCAGACGAGAGTAGCGAGGAACTCTCTGTCAGAATCGGATAGTGAATATTATTCAGAGGAAAGTAGTGGCTCTGAAATAGAAACTGAGGATAGAATCGTAACAAGTGAGATCAGGAGTTATGAGCAGGCGCCGCAGACATCCACCAGCAGCGCAGCACTCCAGGACATCCACCAGCAGGCATCCACCAGCAGCGCAGGACTCCATGATGATATGCAGGCATCCACCAGCAGCGCATCACGCCAGGATAGGCAGGCATCCGCCAGCAGCGCATCACGCCAGGATAGGCAGGCATCCGCCAGCAGCGCATCACGCCAGGATAGGCAGGCATCCGCCAGCAGCGCATCATGCCAGGATAGGCAGGCATCCGCCAGCAGTTCTGCAACTTTTCTAGAGGATAGGCCAAATGCTAGCAATGGGGCGTCCCATCAACAACGAGGCAGGGCCCATACTAGCCTCCCCGATCTTCTACTGTATCCAACATGGCTGCCCGATACGTCAGTAGAACCTATCATTCCCCCTTTTACAGCCCAGCCAGGCCCTCAGATACAGTCGGAAAATGCTACCCCGATTTATTATTTTGAATTATTTTTTACTGATGATATCCTAACCTACATTGTGGAGCAGTGTAATCTATACGCCAGTCAATATATAGCCAACAATCCAAATTCTTCCTATGCCCGTCCTTTTGTTTGGAAACCCCTCACCGTGGAAGAATTTAAAATTTTCCTTGGCCTAACCCTCAACATGGGGCTGACAAAAAAAAATGAACTCCATTCCTACTGGTCTACCCGACCTATCTACCACATGCCAATCTATTCATCTTTTATGAAAAGAACCCGTTACGAGATGATAATGAGGTTTCTACACTTCAACGACAATGCCCAATGCCTCCCTCGAAATCATCCCAATTATGATAAATTATTTAAAATTCGGCCCCTAATCAATTTTTTTTGCGCCAGCTTCAAGCAGATGTTTACCCCTGATGTAAATATATGTGTAGATGAATCATTAGTACACTTCACAGGAAGACTTGGAATAAAGCAATACCTCCCCAGTAAAAGAGCCAGACGTGGGGTAAAATTTTATAAGGCATGTGACAGGGCCACGGGTTACACATATGATTTTATAATTTATGAGGGAAAAGACAGACAGCTAAACCCCCCTGGATGCCCTACCTACATGGGAACAAGTGGCAAAATTGTCTGGCAGCTGATTGAACCATTGCTTGGGAAAGGTTACCACCTATACGTAGACAATTTCTATACAAGTCTCCCACTTTTTCGCCATCTGTACCAAAAGAAAACTGTGGCCTGTGGGACAGCACAGACCAACCGTAAAGGCTTCCCACAGAGATTGGTTGCCAAGAAACTGAAACAGGGGGAAATGGCCAGTATGCGGACTGAAGAGGTCCTAGCATTGAAGTGGAGAGATAAAAAAAGAGATGTCTACATCCTTTCCACAATGCATGATGACACCTTGGTGGAACTGCAGAGAAGAAGAGGCCCCGTCCAGAAGCCAAAATGTGTGCATGACTATAATCTTTACATGGGGGGGGGGGGTGGATATGAATGACCAGATGATGCAGCCCTACTTGGCCACCAGGAAATCACTGTTTTGGTACAAAAAAGTTGCCATTTATTTGATGCAACTAGCCCTTTTCAATTCTTATATCATTTTTTCTAAGTGCACCGAAAGTTCCCTAACCTATCTAAAATTCCAAGAAGACTTGATCGAAGCCCTTCTCTATCCCCATGGCCAAGCCCCTCAACTAATTCGCTCCGATGCAGTAGCCAGACTCCACGAAAGGCACTTCTCCGAAATCCTCCCTCTTACCGAAACAGGTCGCAAACCCCCAAAAAAATGTCGTGTGTGTTCAAGTAGAGGAATTCGTCGTGACACCCGATACTACTGTCCCCAATGTCCCTCCCAGCCAGGCCTTTGTATTGGAAAGTGCTTTCAGAGCTATCATACTTTACTAAACTATTAGTAAAGTGAAGATGATTTTTTTTCCAGTTTCCACCATCTGCCATTTCTGTGAATGACCCGGACTGTTTTCGACTATGCCTCTGCCAACCATGTTTCTGCCTTCAACGTGAATTGACCTCGGCCTGTTACATGACCATGCTTTTTGCCTGCCTCCTAAACTGATCATTTGAGTACAGCACAGGGGTCTCACATATTTGAGGGGCTCCAGAAAAGAGTTTCCGAGTGGAGAAAATGTTTTTCTCCAGGTTTTGTTTTTCTCGGATTAGGGTCTGGAGACTCGGAGGCTTCGTAGAGATTTGGGTGGGAAGAAGCCTCTACCCCTGTTCTTAGGTCTTTCCTGACCAAGGCCTAAATGTTATAGTGCTGCCACCTGAACTGGCCGTGCCTCTGCCTGCCACCTGAACTGGCCGTGCCTCTGCCTGCCACCTGAACTGGCCATTCCTCTGCCTGCCACCTGAACTGGCCATGCCTCTGCCTGCCACCTGAACTGGCCATGCCTCTGCCTGCCACCTGAACTGGCCATGCCTCTGCCTGCCACCTGAACTGGCCATGCCTCTGCCTGCCACCTGAACTGCCTGCTAAACCATGGACCATGTTCATAGGTTTCCATATCTCTGTTTCCCTGCTGGACAATTCCTGGACATTTCCTATGGCTGTCTGGACCAATGCTTTGACTGCTCTGGAACGGTATTCCTGCCTGCTAAAACCATAGGTGAGCCTTTTTTTTATTACCTTTTGCTCAGCAGAATGTATTTTGGGGTGTAATTCTTGGTGTGTACATGCTATGTGTTAGAAGCCTGAAGGTGCTACTTGCATGTTGGGCCTCTGTATGTGGCCAGGCTGTGGAAAAGTCTCACACATGGGGTATCACTATACTCAGGACGAGTAGCAGAATGTATTTTGGGGTGTTATTTTTGCTGTGTACATACTATGTGTTAGAAAGATCTTCTGAATTGACAACTTTGTGAAAAAAAAATATGTTTTAATTTTTTTTCCACACTTTCCAAAAACTTTTGGAAAGAAATTACATGTTCAAAAGACTTATTATGCCTCATAGAAAATACATTGGGTTGTTTTCTTTCCAAAATGGGGTCATTTTGTGGGTAATTCCATTGTCCTTGTTCTCCAGGGCCTTCAAAAATGTGATAGGTACTCAGGAAATGAAATGTGTAATTTATGCCTTTAGAGCGCCTGATGGTGCTACTTGGATGTTTGGCCTCCGTATGTGGCCAGGATGTGGAAAAGTCTCACACACTGGGTATCGCCATACTCAGGATGAGTAGCAGAATGTATTTTGGGGTGTTATTTTTGCTATGTACATACTATGTGTTAGAAAGATCTTCTAAATTGACAACTTTGTGAAGAAAAAAAAAAATATATATATATTTCTTAATTTTCCAAGGCATTGTGGGAAAAAAATTGCAACTTCAAAAAATTCACGATGCCTCTTACTAAATACCTCCGACTGTCTTATTTCCAAAAAGTGGTCATTTGGGGGGTATTTGTACTGTCCTGACATTTTAGGGCCTCAAGAAATGAGATAGGCCATCAGTGCATTAGGATTGATCAATTTGCAATAATGCGTAGCTTAGTTTGTAGACTCTATAACTTTCACACAAACCAATTATCATACACTTATCAGGATTTTTTTTACCAAAGACATGTAGCAGAATACATTTTGGCCTAAATTTTTGCCGAAATTTGATTTGTTTGGATTTCTTTTAAAAACAGAATGTAGAAAATGTTTTTTTTCAAAATATTCGCTCTTTTTTCGCTTTTATCGCAAAAAATTGAAAATGAAATTGTGAACAAATACCACCAAAAGAAAGCTCTATTTGTGTGAACAAAATGATAAAAATTTCATTTGGGTACAGTGTAGCATGACTGAATATTTGTCATTCAAAGTGCGAGAGCACTGAAAGCTGAAAATTGGTCTGGGAAGGAAGGGGGTTTAAGTGCCCAGTATTGATGTGGTTAAAAGGTTATGGTTAAGGGTTCAAAGTGTTATGGAGCGTGAAAATGATATGCCCACTACTTTAAAATGTAACACTAGATTCGTTTAGGCCTATAATCAAAATCACAGTAGTAAAAAGGTGTCCAAACATTATGAAGCATCCACTCCTCCAAAAAAACTGTAGACTTCTCTAGGCTCAATAATTCCAAAGGGAGTCAGAAAGGCACTAAGAAAAATAGGATTCAATGGAGAGCTGAATGATTGAAAACATTGCCAACAGGGGTGGACTGGGTCAGCGCCCAGGTGACATTGCACAGGCTGTGGATTCACAAGGGCAGCACATCGCTCTCACAATCCAGAGTGGCTCTTGCCATGGAGGAGGCTGACCGGGAGCCCGGGATAAAAAAGGAAGAGATCGGAAAGGAGGAGCCAATGATGAGGGAGTAACCCCTATATCCTTGCGATACCCAGCTCTGTCCAGGGGCAGGTACAGACACACACACTCACTCTGGGAATAGTTCCTGGAAACCCAGTCTTATCCCCCCCCCCCCCTTCCATTCCCTCAGATGAAGCCTCAAGCTGTGCTGTCTGTGCCCCCAGTGATGCGGATGACAGAGCCGTATGTGCAGGAGGCAGCGGAAGGGTACTGAAACAGCCTGAAATCTGTGTTGCTGGTTGCTAGGGAGCAGTGTGATGCACAATTCAGTGCATCATACTGCTCCTTTTTTTCCCAAGCTTTATTTGAAGTGTACAAAACATACAATGCATGCATGCTGCCTGACATTGCCCTATAATTTGGGTCGGTGGACTGCGATAAAAATGCAGCATGTGCGCATTTTGGTGCAGCACTAGGCTGTGTTGCAGTGTGAATGGTGCACATAGGAAACAATTGTTTCCTGTGTGCCGCTGCAGTGACAGACATTTTACCATGCAGTAAAAGGTCTGTCACTGCATATAGTGTGAATTGGCCATTGGTTTCTAATAAGAGTTTCTGTCCTACTTCAGGTGCATCTTTTCTGTGTATATATATATATATATATATATATATATTAAAAAAAAATGTTGGGGGGGTTTAGCAACACTGTCAGAAAGGAGCCGAGTGGGAGCCGAATGGCTGCACAAGAGAATTAACCCCTCAAATCATCGGGCATCTTTACTGTACTATGTAACCAGCGAGCAAAAACCACATATAAAAGGTTTACTACGGCACCCTTCTTTCTGTGGCATTAGTGCCCAAATTAGAATCTTACATGCAGGCCCACTGCTTTCATAAAATGCCACTGGCTGCATTATAAAAATGGCTCCCATGCAGCAGCCATCTTTAAACTTGGAAGTCCCCAGCGGAGTCTTCTATAGAAAGAAACTGGGAACTGCTGAAAGTAATTATTTAAATGCCCCCTCTATGCACGTAAGCTACAATACCCAAATAATCAGGCTCACGGAAGTTCCCACAGGCATGGTTGGGAACCAATCAGGCTCCTGACAGGTTCACAGATGGCTGCCATGCCATCTTTGAACTTATTAGGTGTTCAGTGGCTTCCCAGCAAAGCCAACAGGAATATCCACGAGCCTAAGCTGCAGACAAGAATTGGGCATTGGCCCATTCTTGAACATAAGGCCCGACAGGTTTCAGTTTGCCGACAGGCCCTTTTGTGCAGCTGAGCTGCAGTATGTGGAGGACACCTGCTACAAATGCATGTACTGTGGGCAGTGCAATATGTAGGTGGGGCTTTGTGTGGGTGGGGACACAGCCCCCCCCCATTGCCTAGGGGCCCCAGTAATCTGTCCACTCATGGGACAGAGGCAACAGTGGTGAGGTGAACAGGGGGTGGGGGAGGCCATCATCTTTGGCAGCAGAGGAAGCATTCCTGGCCATCAACAGGACAGAGCAAGCAGCGATCGTGCAGCACTGAACAGATCTGTATATCATACATAGGGACAAGAGGATACGGGGCAGAGACACATACTGTGTGTTCTATGGACCATCACCCCAGCGGAAACGCCGCACGCATCAGGCGTAAGACCATTTCCACGGGTTGCAGGAAAGAATTTTGCACGATTCCCCCATCAACACAGTCAGTGCTGACAGGTGAATCCCTCCTGCCGAGACATTGTATTCTCCCGACAAGCTGGTTGTACCAAAGTTGATCAACTTGGTACATTCCGCCTGCCCATACTCAGTTTAAATCTAGGCCGGTTCCTGCTGAACTAGCTCAGATTTGAACCTTCTATGACCGGTCTAAGATGGTGAAGTAATTCAATAGTGTAGAGAAACTTCTACCTAATCATCTAGATGGCATGTCATTAAAAAAAAAAAAAAAAAAAAATTCAATCTGCTTTGGATATTCAGGTTGTAAATTTTCAGATACATTTTTTCTTAAGTGATTGACTGTAACAGGACCCAGATACAAAGAGAAAGTCAACATCAGAATGGCATCAGAGATGCTGCATTAAAAAAAAAAAAAAAGTTGGTTAAAAGTCCTCCATAGAGTTGTGAAAGACTAGTATTGAATTACAGGAAGCAGGTGGTTGCAATCATTGCTGCTACCCTGAGGCCTGGTTCACACTGGGGCGACAAACGCTCCGACATTAGGAGCTCATGTCGCATGACGTGTGAAAATCAATGTTTCCCTATGAGAGCCGTCTTAACTGGTCCGACACATGTCGGTCCGACATTAAAAATGCTCCCTGTACTACTTCTGTCCGACTTTGATCCGACTTCAGCCCATTGAATATCATTAATGTCGGATCAAAGTAGGATCCTTGTCCTAACCATCCGACATTTGACATCCGACATGTGATTACAGCAGCAGTAAAAGGAATTTATCTCACCCTGGGATTGTTTTGATTGGTCAAAGGACAAGTCAGACTAGCACAATGTCGGATCAAAGTAGTATCCTGTTCATGAATGTCGGATGGATGTCGGACCAATGTCGGACCAATGTAGGACAGATGTCGCAGAGCAAAGTAGGACGAAAGTCGTGTCGTATAGTGTGAACCCAGCCTCAGGCTGGGTTCACACTATACAACGACTTTCATCCTACTTTGCTCTGCGACATCCGTCCGACATCCGTCCGACATTCATGAACAGGATACTACTTTGATCCGACATTGTGCTAGTCTGACTTGTCCTTTGACCAATCAAAACAATCCCAGGGTGAGATAAATTCCTTTTACTGCTGCTGTAATCACAATGTCGGATGCCAAAGTCGTATGGTTAGGACAAGGATCCGACTTTGATCCGACTTCAATGATAGTCAATGGGCTGAAGTAGGATCAAAGTCGGACAGAAGTAGTACAGGGAGAATTTTTAATGTCGGACCGACATGTGTCGGACCAGTTAAGACGGCTCCCATAGGGAAACATTGATTTTCACACGTCATGCGACATGAGCTCCTAATGTCGGAGCGTTTGTCGCCCCAGTGTGAACCAGCACTCAGGCCCCTTTCACACTGGGGCGTTTTTCATGTGGTTTAGCGCTAATATTAGCACTATTATACCGCATGAAAAATTTGTGGCTGTAGCCTTCAATGTGAAAGCCCGAAGGCTTTCACACTGAAGCGGTGCGCTAGCAGGACCGCTCCAAAAGTCCTGCTAGCCGCTTCTTTACAGCGGTGAAGGAGCGGTGTGTTCACCGCGGCTGCCCATTGAAATCAATGGGACAGTGCGGTAATACCGCCCGCAAACCACGGCAATAGCCGCGGTTTGCGGGCGGTATTAACCCTTTTTCGGCTGCTAGCGGGGGTTAAATTCAGCCCCCTAGCGGCCGCATACTGCGGTAAGGACGACGGTATAGCAGCGCTGAAAATCGCGCTGCTATACCGCCACCGCACCTGCCCGCCCCAGTGTAAAAGGGGCCTAAGGGCTCTTTCACGCGGTCCGCCTGTCAGTTTTTTAGGCGGACCTGAACGGATGCTCCATGTACCCCTATGGAGCCACGGATGTCAGCGGTGACATGCCTGCTGACATCCGACCCGCTACGATCCGCCAAAGTGTGACAGAGGAAAACCCTACTTTTCCATCCGTCATCGGATCGGATGACAACGGACTCTACGGTCTGTCGTCATCCAATCCCCCATAGGGGAGAGCGGCGCTCTCACAGGTCGGTCCCTGCACAGTGTGCAGAGACAGACCTGTCATCTGCCTGCTCAGCGGGGATCGACGGAGCGATCCCCGCTGAGCAAAAATCGGAGCCCGCACATGGGACACGGATCGTGTGAAAGGGGCCCAAAAGGTGGCATGATCAGTATAAAAGGAGAAAACGACTACTTTTTCACACCATGCAGGATGTTGATTTTTTATTTTAAAGCCTAGTAAATTAGAGAGAGGTAAAACCAGTTACTGTATATAAATACAGGTGGCCTGTATTTCAAGCTAGATTTTGGATAAAGAGAAAACATTCGTGAAAATAACAGCAATAAAGGCAATCAGGAAGAATGTAAACAACTACAGTAGGTTACAACCTGGATCCAGAGTGTCACAAGGTGGTAGCGGATGCAAAACAAACATATTTGGGAAATTAATACTGAATTCCAAGCAAACAGCTAAATACACAGAGATGAAATATATAAATGTCAAACTTTAACTGTTGTACTGTAACCCATGTACACAGGAAGCTGCTAAACGTACGTTCAGAGGCAGTTGGACACTTTTTTCCCACTGCCCCTGAACTCATTCAATGTTATCCTATCTGACCATGTACACTGTCTCGTTTATTGCTGTTTTTAAGCAGTTGCATTTAACAGCGTTTCTTTGAAAGCAAAAAAATGGGTTCAAACACCAAAAATTTCCACGTTTCAGATGCCAAACGCTGTAACTCGCGTTTAGCCACGTTTCATTTATAGGCGTTTTTTTTCTTCTTTAAAGCACTTCTAAAAAACGCAAACGCGGCATGCAAACACAGCAAAACGGACGTTTTAAACGTGGGTTACTATCTGTCAAGTTAAATCATTCAGGAGCAGTTGTAAAAACGTCCCGTGTACATGGAACTTATAGTAACTGTTAAGCCGGAGACTACAGTAGGTCCTGGACCGCTCAAAGACCTTCCCTAGGACCTATTCTAGCTTTGTACTAGACAATAAATTGTCGGAAGCACAAGGATGAATTCACCCCTTAATCCACCCCTCCTGTAAAGCCTGGTACACACTGCCATTTTTTTTGTTAAAAAACGAAACGCTTGGGAGGAGATAGATACTGTACGAACAATCCAACTACGTCCAGCAATCTCACTGCTGAGCTATTGTGTTCCAAGAGGGGGATGGCCCCCCAGCCAGAACACACGGGTCAGCGCTCTCAGCCATTGGCTGAGAGCTCTCAGCATATGCTGAACCGCAGACCTTTTTCGGTCATGCCCCTGCAACAGAAGCCAAACATTGATAACCGACTTGTGTTAAAGGAACATCGACACTGATAATCAGGATACTGATTATCAATGCAGTCCCAACAGTGCAGCCCAGCAGCGAAAGAGAACAATTACCTGTTTGCTAAATTTTATAAACAAACTGACATTTTTTTTCTAAATTTTGGGTCTTTCATTTGCTTAGCAAAAAAAAACAAAAAAAACACACACACACACACACACACACACACACACACAATCAAAAACAAGCTCTATTTGTGTTAAAAAATAAACTAAAAAAAAATTCCATTTGGGTACAGTGCAACATGACCACGCAATTGTCATTCAAAGTGTGACAGCGCTGAAAGCTGGCCTGAGCAGGAAAGGGGTAAGAAAGTGGTTAATATCAGGATCACAGGGTGAAAACAGAGGGGGGGGGGGGAACTTTGAGAAAAAAAACTAAATGATGCCACCACGTACAAGCCCTGGTAAGTTGCAAATTGGTTTTAACCCTTTTGCTGCCAGTCATAGCATTTTTGCCTTTTTTAAATATAATTTCAGGCCTAAAGATTAGTTAAAACGCACAAAACACAATATATTTTATAAAAGCAGAGAATACAGTGGTGGTAGTTTCAACTTTTAAATGTCACAAATTTAATAATAAAAAAAATAAAAAAAAATAACGTATAACACACACACACAAAAAAAAAAAACATTGATTTATATCGTATCAAATTTATTTTATTAAAATGCTTTTGGAGTAAAGATCTATCTAAAGATAGTTTTTCTATTTAGGATTCATTAAAAATTTAGTTTATTCAGCATGAAATGGAGCTTAGTTATGTAGCATTAGGCTGTATATTCAGCAAAACGTACATTTTTGGTAAACTCATTCAATGAATCCAAGCTCTGCAAGCTGAGATAACATGCCCTGCATTGTTGCATTCTCACAATTTCACAGTAACCATGAGATAAAATAAAGTTCAGGAATATTCCTGTATACCATTGTTTTGCAAATCTATGTACAAACAGTATGATTGAATCATCTCTGATATCACTGTTTTAGTAACCTTCTAAATAGGAAACCTTCATTTTGTTTGCAAATATTAAAGATTATATGCTCTCCATTAGCTTCTTCCCCAGCTGAACCCAGAATGATGCTTCCATGTTTATTCTAGATAGGAAATATCTGCCAATGGAGGTGGGACAGAGGACCAAACATGGTGGGGGCACACAACCAGTATCTGTGGAAGAGAGCTGGTGCCTGTACAGCAGCCAGATCACTTCCACTTGACAGCCAACTTATCAGATTAGATGCACTCCCAGTATGTGTATAACAAACCCCCCCCCACACACACACAAGATGCCGACATGACATACATCGTTGGCAGCAAAGCAAATAAAAGCAAACGGTCAAACCATCAAATGGCTGATGCAATACTGAGTACATGTGCAGCACCATGGCAACTGCAGACTAAAGAGTCTAAGACCGCTTATTTGGCTGTAAAGGATTAGGGTTTAGATCTGTTAAATTGGGGAGTACACTCCCTTGGTTATTACTTATATGCAAGCCTATAATAAGGCTTACCTATAGGTACAGTAAATGTGCACCATTTAGGAAATATTTACCTGTAAAGCTGCTGGTCACATCACCAGCGCATGCGCTCTGAAGGAACAGCATACCTGTGCCGTTCATTCAGAGCCCTGTGCTATGAAGAGCAACACCCGTACGCATGCGCGGGCGGGAGTGACGTTATCGCGGCTCATACATTGAAAAGTACTGGAGCCCACAAACCCGGAAGGAAGACAAAAAGGTAAAAATGGAAGCCCTGTCAATGGTGACAGCACGCCGCTGGAGGGCTTTGTTTTAAGGTTTCACATAATGTGCTAGTATGCGGTGCACACTAGCACATTATGCCATTGCCTTGCAGGAGGATTTTATTTATTTTTTTACAGAGTTGATTACCACTGTAAAAAAAAAAAAAAATTATAATAATTATAAAACTGACCACTTGCTTCCTTATGCCTCATTCAGACATGTGCTGACACATGTAGCGTGTAAATGAGTGTCTTGTTTCTGCAGCTTCAGGTGCTGTGTGCAGGCAGCTTATTCTGGTCTTTTGGGCTGCACCATCTGCGTGGACACAACTTGTCCCAATTTGACAGCTATGCAGGTAAGCCCTGGATGTAGACTATCTGCATTCAAATTGGCAGCCGGAGTGCCTTGTGGAAACCTCACACAAGCAAAGGGAGAACATGTACAAACTCCATGCTGATAGTGTCCTGGTCAGAATTCAAACTGGGAACCCCAGGTTCTGAAAAGGCACAAGTGCTTTGAAAGCAACAATACTAAATGTTTTAAAATGTTTGTATTGGGGTTTAGATATGCCTTTTTACTGGCCATTTTACCGTTAAAACAGAAAATAAATAAAAAATTAATAGTTTGAATATCAATTCTCTGGACTTAAAGTGGAAGTAAACCCAACGATTTAATAGTTTAAAAAAACAGTTACATTCCCGGCATGCCAGAAATGCTGTCACATTGGTTGTGCTCTCAACCAAACTGTCACACCATCCAATGGCTGGTGTCATAACTGATCACATGTGCAGCATCATGGCAGTTGAAGATTAAACAGAGGCCAAGATGGCAGCTTCCTTGGCTGAAAATGATAGGAGGGTTTACTTCCACTTTAAGTACATTTTCATAATAGGCAAAGACAGCCACATTGACATCTGGAGGGAAGCAAATGTGTTGCATGCCTCAAGACTGATGACCTAAAGTGTTAAAACCCAAAACAACTTTCATGTATTTGAGATTACCAATCCATAAATGTGGTGGCTGCATTTGCTTTCCTTTAGGCTTTATTTTTATCTGGTGATCCAGCCAGTAACAAACTTTGTGTTTTAGGGTGTCCCCACTTAACTGTAGGAGCAACAAAGACCTTTGGACAGCAGCATTGTCAATCTAGGGTTTTGCTGGCCATACACTGTTCAATCTGACTCTTGACTCTTAATTGTTAAGCACCAACGGTGCTGGCTGACAAAATGTAATAGTCGCAGTGGGAGATTCATTCATCTGTGCTTTATCACAAATTGAAGCTGAACTCCAAATAATTTACAAAAAAAAAAAAAAAAGCTCCCCCTCCAATTTTGGGATAAAAGGCGACTAAAAACGAATGCAGCCACCACATCTAAGAATTGGTATGCTACAAACATTACATTTTACTTTTTGGGTTTAATAACACTGTAGTGATTATAGATCTTACTTCCTATATCACATGTAGCGAGAGGCCAAAAGCTGCCTTAAAGCAGAAATAAACCCTCCTATCTTTACAGACAAAGAAGCTGCCATCTTAGCTTCTGTTTGTGATCAGTTAGGACACCTGACATTTGATGACTAGACAGTTCGGTTGAGAGCACAAGCCACTGTGACAGTTCTCATTGATGACATGCCTTTTAATGTAACAGTTTTGAAAAACTGCTGGAATTTAGTTCCACTTTAAATATATAAACAGACTAATTTAATTTCACTTCTAACTTTCAAAAAAGACATGTATAAACAATGACCAATTCTTTTTTTTTTTTAAATGGCATTGCACATCTGGATTACCTCTATTGATACAACACTACTGCAGGGGTCTCAAACTGCCGGCCCTCCAGCTGTTGCAAAACTACAAGTCCCATGAGGCATTGAAAGGCTGATAGTTACAAGCATGACTCCCACAGGCAGAGGCATGATGGGACTTGTAGTTTCGCAACAGTTGGAGGACCGCCAGTTTGAGACCCCTGCACTACTGAATCTGGATGTGTACATCAGGCTCCAATGTTTCCAAATCAACTCAATCATTTATTTGTGCACTAAATATTAAAACAGAAAGGTACATGAAACAAAAATGTTACCTAGCTGTATGCCCCCCCCCCCCCCCACAACTAGGGTCAAACACTGTACTATTCCAAGCATGGAACAACAAACATTCTAGTTCTACCTGTTTGTTTTCTACCTCCTGAGTGGTGGAACGAGTTCTGCACCCTGACTCATCCAACGGACATGTCACCTACAGTGACCCCTGATGTAGCTGAACACTCCCTGTGGGCACAGGCTTCGGTTATCTAATCCTCTGCTCCACATAGCAGGCTAAAAATGGCTCCGTTTATTTCCATTGTGCTGCCCTCACCGAGCTCAGCCAAAGCACATGCCTTAGATAAGCTATTTGTTGGTGCTAAACCTACTAGTCCCTTCAATAAATAACCTAAACAATCTTTAAACCAACCTGTCTTTTTCAGTAGACCTCTGGCATCTAAATAAACCGAAAAAAGCTGGTAAATGTATTCTTGCATACAGTGCCACCAACATGCAGTAAAGCTGTGCATTCCATATTTACACTATTCTACAATCTATAGCAGATTTCAAATGTCAGGTTCTTTAGAGGCTTGTGCGTGTACAAACTAGATCCAGTCATTTTCTCTCTCTCCCACTCACAATATATTTTTACCTCTCTCTGCAGACAAATGACGCACATTTCCCATGCAGGAAATGTGTCTGCCCAGCCAACATTGGTAGGGGTTAAACAGCTGATAGATCTTCAACAAATGCTCTCCCCTTTCAGCAGCCATGTCCTCCGCCCTTGTGACAAACAAGGCCTAGCTCTGACTCAGCTCTCACATACCAGGCATGGCCTAACAAAACCCTGGGCTAAGCACTGCCTGCATATACTAGACACAATGCTCATCAAGACATCACAGAACCAACAATACATGGTCACCAGTCTGGTTTGTCAAGGAGTATGGAGGACGATGTCTGGCAGACCATGGCGTCCACCTACTTATACCGTCTACCATCTTACAGAAACATCTAGAGAGGGCTGGGTGGGATCTAGTAATGGAAAACAGGCTGCAATCAGAACAGCTATGGAAAAATGCTGAACTATAGATTAATACTTCATCGATCCCTATAATTCAGGCTTGCCTTGCACATTTTACTAGGAAGGTGTGGAAGATCTCTATTTATTTTTACAAATAGATAAGCCAGGCTTTGTTAGGTAGTGGGATCATTAGACCTGTCAAATCCAATCTGTGTACCTAGGTATGCAAAAATATATGTTAGAAAGAAAATGTTATATATTATTTATATATAAAATGTAATCGATATACATTTATCTCTCTCATTATTTAAATATATTTATTTTATTTGTTTGTATCAGACAACACACAGAAGATGCCTACAGTAAACATCCAGTAATTTGTAATGTTGACCCTGAAGGTCAGAGAATACGCATATTGAATTACTCTGCTCCATAGCCTGTTCTTTCTTCTTTACTAAAGGACAAAAGCGTTTACTTACCTTGACAGCCAATCAGCAGTTAAATCTGCAGTGTTAAACTGGCAAATATTCCAATTTCCTTTGACGTCATACCTGCCATCACTTACATTTTTCACAATTATGAGAAAAAAAAAAAAATGTAAGGAGGTAGAAAAAAAAAAAGCATCTGATCTTAAAAATAGGCACTTGGCAGACAAGTAAACCGATGGTGATATATAAAACACTTTATTTGCCATCTAAAC
The DNA here is from genome assembly GCA_029206835.1 of Rana muscosa. Lineage (NCBI taxonomy): Eukaryota > Metazoa > Chordata > Amphibia > Anura > Ranidae > Rana > Rana muscosa. The sequence goes on along the minus strand of CM055116.1, from coordinate 956,104,373 downwards.
AAATATGTGCACTACTTACTTTCTACATACTTGACCACCTTAACTTGTGAAAAGAGAAAACATAGTTGAACAATAAAGTTTTCCTTGTAATAACAGGAGTGTACATTACCTTTTAGGTTTGCAACTATGTTATTTAATGGTCACATCAAGAAAATGTATGAAAAGAAATGGCTAATCTAATTTATTGTTGAACAAGACCCTGAGGTTTTGAGGTGCCACAATCCAAGTTTGAAATAAAAAAGGAAGGGATTTACTTAGGAACTTAGGGTGTGCCATGACCTAGGAGCAACCAAGATGGATTCCAGTTCATGAGGAGAAAATCCAGACCTGCTGTGCTATTTATATTTTTATCTTCCTTCTTCACAAAAAAAACAAAACAAGAAACCAATCCTTTCAAATGGCAAACATAAAGAACACAACACAGTGGAGTCCTGAAAGCTGGTGGCTGCTTCAGTTAAAGAAAAAAAAAAAGAATCTCTTGTTTGTAACAAAGGAGAAACACCCAGTCAGTGTCTACAGAGTTGGCCATTTCAATCCATGGCAGCATAATGGCTGCCTGCTCTGTTGGCCTCTCCTTGGCTGTCTGATGAAGGATGTTTTGCAGACTAGTGTAATAAGTCACAGGCGGATGCAAGCTGCGCGCTGATTGGCCGCGCTCTCGGGAGAGTCTCTCTGCCTGCCCGTGACGTCACGTGGCCCGGACCCAAGCAGGGGACACCCTGTGCTTTCTCCCCCCGACGTGCGCCTCACCCACCCTCTGCAATCCAACATTACACGTCCGATCATGAGCCCGCTTCCTGGCACTATGCCCTCATAAGGACAACACCATCCAGCTGGTACTACTGTCTGCAGAAACTGGGGAATTAGAAAGCCCAGCATATAGGCAGCTTGTCAGCCACAGAGTCCTGACCCAAACACTAAGGTTAGGCAGACTATGGCGCTCTGCTTTCCTCTGCAGCCATGCCTAGGATGAGGTACAGGGACTCCTCCCCTAGGACTACAAGTACCAGCATGGGGTACAGGGACTCCTCCCCTAGGACTACAAGTACCAGCATGGGGTACAGGGACTCCTCCCCTAGGACTACAAGTACCAGCATGGGGTACAGGCACTCCTCCCCTAGGACTACAGGTACCAGCAATGGGGTACAGGCACTCCTCCCCTAGGACTACAGGTACCAGCAATGGGGTACAGGGACTCCTCCCCTAGGACTACAAGTACCAGCATGGGGTACAGGCACTCCTCCCCTAGGACTACAGGTACCAGCAATGGGGTACAGGGACTCCTCCCCTAGGACTACAGGTACCAGCAATGGGGTACAGGGACTCCTCCCCTAGGACTACAAGCATGGGGTACAGGGACTCCTCCCCTAGGACTACAAGCATGGGGTACAGGCACTCCTCCCCTAGGACTACAAGCATGGGGTACAGGCACTCCTCCCCTAGGACTACAAGCATGGGGTACAGGCACTCCTCCCCTAGGACTACAAGCATGGGGTACAGGGACTCCTCCCCTAGGACTACAAGCATGGGGTACAGGGACTCCTCCCCTAGGACTACAGGTACCAGCAATGGGGTACAGGGACTCCTCCCCTAGGACTACAGGTACCAGCAATGGGGTACAGGGACTCCTCCCCTAGGACTACAAGCATGGGGTACAGGCACTCCTCCCCTAGGACTACAAGCATGGGGTACAGGCACTCCTCCCCTAGGACTACAGGTACCAGCATGGGGTACAGGCACTCCTCCCCTAGGACTACAGGTACCAGCATGGGGTACAGGGACTCCTCCCCTAGGACTACAGGTACCAGCATGGGGTACAGGGACTCCTCCCCTAGGACTACAGGTACCAGCAATGGGGTACAGGGACTCCTCCCCTAGGACTACAGGTACCAGCAATGGGGTACAGGGACTCCTCCCCTAGGACTACAGGTACCAGCAATGGGGTACAGGGACTCCTCCCCTAGGACTACAGGTACCAGCATGGGGTACAGGGACTCCTCCCCTAGGACTACAGGTACCAGCATGGGGTACAGGGACTCCTCCCCTAGGACTACAGGTACCAGCAATGGGGTACAGGGACTCCTCCCCTAGGACTACAAGCATGGGGTACAGGCACTCCTCCCCTAGGACTACAGGTACCAGCATGGGGTACAGGGACTCCTCCCCTAGGACTACAGGTACCAGCATGGGGTACAGGGACTCCTCCCCTAGGACTACAGGTACCAGCATGGGGTACAGGGACTCCTCCCCTAGGACTACAGGTACCAGCAATGGGGTACAGGGACTCCTCCCCTAGGACTACAGGTACCAGCAATGGGGTACAGGGACTCCTCCCCTAGGACTACAAGCATGGGGTACAGGCACTCCTCCCCTAGGACTACAGGTACCAGCATGGGGTACAGGGACTCCTCCCCTAGGACTACAGGTACCAGCATGGGGTACAGGGACTCCTCCCCTAGGACTACAGGTACCAGCATGGGGTACAGGGACTCCTCCCCTAGGACTACAGGTACCAGCATGGGGTACAGGGACTCCTCCCCTAGGACTACAGGTACCAGCATGGGGTACAGGGACTCCTCCCCTAGGACTACAGGTACCAGCATGGGGTACAGGGACTCCTCCCCTAGGACTACAGGTACCAGCATGGGGTACAGGGACTCCTCCCCTAGGACTACAGGTACCAGCATGGGGTACAGGGACTCCTCCCCTAGGACTACAAGTACCAGCATGGGGTACAGGGACTCCTCCCCTAGGACTACAAGTACCAGCATGGGGTACAGGGACTCCTCCCCTAGGACTACAAGTACCAGCATGGGGCTACCTAGGAAGGAGTACAAGCATGGGGTACAGGGACTCCTCCCCTAGGACTACAAGTACCAGCTTGGGGTACAGGGACTCCTCCCCTAGGACTACAAGTACCAGCATGGGGTACAGGGACTCCTCCCCTAGGACTACAAGTACCAGCATGGGGTACAGGGACTCCTCCCCTAGGACTACAGGTACCAGCATGGGGCTACCTAGGAAGGAGTATAGGGACTCCTCCCCTAGGACTACAGGTACCAGCATGGGGCTACCTAGGAAGGAGTATAGGGACTCCTCCCCTAGGACTACAGGTACCAGCATGGGGTACAGGGACTCCTCCCCTAGGACTACAAGTACCAGCATGGGGTATAAGGACTCCTCCCCTAGGACTACAAGTACCAGCATGGGGTACAGGGACTCCTCCCCTAGGACTACAGGTACCAGCATGGGGTACAGGCACTCCTCCCCTAGGACTACAGGTACCAGCAATGGGGTACAGGCACTCCTCCCCTAGGACTACAGGTACCAGCAATGGGGTACAGGCACTCCTCCCCTAGGACTACAGGTACCAGCAATGGGGTACAGGCACTCCTCCCCTAGGACTACAGGTACCAGCAATGGGGTACAGGCACTCCTCCCCTAGGACTACAGGTACCAGCAATGGGGTACAGGCACTCCTCCCCTAGGACTACAGGTACCAGCAATGGGGTACAGGCACTCCTCCCCTAGGACTACAGGTACCAGCAATGGGGTACAGGCACTCCTCCCCTAGGACTACAGGTACCACCATGGGGCTACCTAGGAAAAACTATAGGGACTCCTCCCTTAGGACTACAGGAACCAGCATGGGGCTACCTAGGAAAAACTATAGGGACTCCTCCCCTAGGACTACAGGTACCAGCATGGGGTACAGGCACTCCTCCCCTAGGACTACAGGTACCAGCATGGGGTACAGGCACTCCTCCCCTAGGACTACAGGTACCAGCATGGGGTACAGGCACTCCTCCCCTAGGACTACAGGTACCCGCATGGGGATACCTAGGAAAGACTATAGGGACTTCTCCCATAGGACTACAAGTACCAACATGAGGTACAGTGACTTCTCCCCTAGGACTACAAGTACCAGCATGGGGCTATCCAGGTGGAGTATAGGGAAGGGACTCCTAGAACTACAAATACCAGCATGAGACTACCTAGGAAAGACTATAGCGACTCCTCCCCTAGGACTACAAGTACCAGCATGAGTCTGCCTAGATCAGTGGTTCTCAAGTCCTGTCCTCAGGACCCACTAACAGGCCAGATTTTAAGTATTACCTTGGTGAGATGCAGACTAGAATACTGCAATCCCTGAGCAGCAAATTATATCACCTGTGATGCATTTCAGTTATCTTGCAAACCTGGCCTGTTGGTGGGCCCTGAGGACTGGAGTTGAGAACCACTGGCCTAGATGGAGTATAGGGACTCCTAGGACTACAAATACCAGCATGAAGCTACCTAGGAGGGAGTATAGTGACTCCTCCAGGAGTACAAGTACCAGCATGGGGCTACCTAGGAAAGACTATAGGAACTCCTCCCCTAGGACCACAAACACCAGCATGGGGCTACCTAGGAAGGGTATAAGGAATTATCCCCTAGGACTACAAACACCAGCATGGGGCTACCTAGGAAGGAGTATAGGGACTCCTCCAGGAGTACAAGTACCAGCATGGGGCTACCTAGAACAGACTATAGGGACTCCTCCCCTAGGTCTACAAACACCAGCATGAGGCTACCTAGGAAGGGTACAAGGACTTCTCCCCTAGGACTAGAAGTACAGACATGAAGCATAGAAGGGGTATAGCAGCCTCTCAAACTTTTTACCATGCAGGAACCCTAAAATAACTTTCTGGGTTTGGGGAACTGCCGATAACAATGACTATCTTCAGCTGACAGTACATTAATATGATGGTCCGTCTCCTATTTAGAGTCAGTGGGAAGAATCCCTCCTTACAGATAGCAAAAAAGATCATTGGTGTCAGTGGGAAGTCATCAGATAAGGCCCCATGTACACGGGACGCTGCTAAATGGACGTTCAGAGGCAGTTGGACACTTTTCACCTGCCCCTGATCTCATTCAATGTTCTCCTATGGGACCACGCACACCGTCTCGTTTATTGACGTTTATATGCAGTTGCGTTTAACAGCGTTTCTTTGAAAGCAAAAAAAAAATGGGGTCAGACGCAGAAGATTTCCACGTTTCAGACGCTAAACGCGCTAACCCGCGTTTAGCAGCGTTTCGTTTATAGGCATTTTTCGCCATTTTAGTTTTTTTTTAAACGCAAAACGCGGCATGTAAACGCGGCAAAACGGGCGTTTTAAACGTGGGTTACTATCTGTCAAGTTTAATCATTTAGGAGCAGTTGTAAAAATGTCCCGTGTACATGGAGCCTAAGGGGAAGATGCCCCCCCCCCCCCCCACTCAGGACACCCCTAGCAATCTCTGAGGCAACTATGGTAAGGACTGGGGTATGAGGGGCTTCCCCCACCAAGACTACAAGTGTCAGCATGGTGAGAAAAATTAGCATAGGGAATCCTCCTATAGGACTACAAATGTCAGCATATGGGTACCTAGGAAGAGGTATAGGGACTTCCCCTCTAGGACTACAAGCACGAGTCTAGGGATACAGGGACTCCTCCATTAGGACTACAAGCACGAGTCTAGGGATACAGGGACTCCTCCATTAGAACTACAAGCACGAGTCTAGGGATACAGGGACTCCTCCATTAGAACTACAAGCACGAGTCTAGGGATACAGGGACTCCTCCATTAGAACTACAAGCACGAGTCTAGGGATACAGGGACTCCTCCATTAGAACTACAAGCACGAGTCTAGGGATACAGGGACTCCTCCATTAGAACTACAAGCACGAGTCTAGGGATACAGGGACTCCTCCATTAGAACTACAAGCACGAGTCTAGGGATACAGGGACTCCTCCATTAGAACTACAAGCACGAGTCTAGGGATACAGGGACTCCTCCATTAGAACTACAAGCACGAGTCTAGGGATACAGGGACTCCTCCATTAGAACTACAAGCACGAGTCTAGGGATACAGGGACTCCTCCATTAGAACTACAAGCACGAGTCTAGGGATACAGGGACTCCTCCATTAGAACTACAAGCACGAGTCTAGGGATACAGGGACTCCTCCATTAGGACTACAAGCACGAGTCTAGGGATACAGGGACTCCTCCATTAGGACTACAAGCACGAGTCTAGGGATACAGGGACCCCTCCCCTAGGACTAAAAGTACCAGCATGGGGCTAACTATGAAAGACTATAGGGACTTCTTCCCTAGGACTACAAGTACCAGCATGAGTCTCGGAATACAGTGACCCCTCCCCTAGGACTACAAGTACCAGCATGAGTCTAGGAATACAGGGACCTCTCCCCTAGGACTACAAGTTCCAGCATGAGTCTAGGAATACAGGGACCTCTCCCCCAGGACTACAAGTACCAGCGTGAGTCTAGGAATACAGGGACCTCTCCCCTAGGACTACAAGTACCAGCATGAGTCTAGGAATACAGGGACCTCTCCCCTAGGACTACAAGTTCCAGCATGAGTCTAGGAATACAGGGACCTCTCCCCTAGGACTACAAGTACCAGCATGAGTCTAGGAATACAGGGACCTCTCCCCTAGGACTACAAGTTCCAGCATGAGTCTAGGAATACAGGGACCTCTCCCCTAAGACTACAAGTACCAGCATGAGTCTAGGAATACAGGGACCTCTCCCCTAGGACTACAAGTTCCAGCATGAGTCTAGGAATACAGGGACTTCTCCCCCAGGACTACAAGTACCAGCATGAGTCTAGGAATACAGGGACCTCTCCCCTAGGACTACAAGTACCAGCATGAGTCTAGGAATACAGGGACCTCTCCCCTAGGACTACAAGTTCCAGCATGAGTCTAGGAATACAGGGACCTCTCCCCTAGGACTACAAGTACCAGCATGAGTCTAGGAATACAGGGACCGCTCCCATAGGACTCCAGGAAGGCCCCGGCTCCTCGTGTGGTCCCTGGTCTGCTGTCATTTCCTGGGTCACGTGGTGTCAGGTAAGCGGCCAGTGTGGGAATGTTTATCCCCTCCCCCTCTCCCCGGTGTAACACAAAATGGAAGGCAGATTGTGATTGGCAGATTCCACACACTGGGAGCCGGCTGACAACAATGACAGGGCTCGGGTTTTGTGGCCGGGTTTGTTACCTCAGGACCTTTCCTCTCAATCACATATGCCACAAACACGGCTAACAGCTCCCCTCCAGTGTCTCCCTCCCTGCCCCGGTGTTCACCGGACACTTCCATCTTGTCTGGCGACTGTTTAGAGCCGCCATGTAAATCTGTCCGGCAGATTCCACACACCGCTTTCCTTCCACAACAAGGGGGGATTCCCTGCATCGCTTCCCAATAATAAACACACATTTACCACGAATAAGCACTAACGTCACCTGAACAACCTAGAAAATGACCGGGACGTAGGAAATGTGAGCGTTAAAGCTGTTAGAACTTGACGGTTATTGTGGTAGCAATGTATATGAATAACGGCTAACGGTAAAAAAACAAGAATTCAATGTAGGTAAGGGAATGATATCCGGGGGGTCACCCTGATTTTTTAGAACGGTAATTTTTGTGCGTCTAGCAGGCGGAATGTGTTGAGGCGAAAGTGCGATGGGGGAGAAGCAGGCTGCTCGCGGGGACTACTGACTGGCTGGGGACAGAGGAGGGAGGCGGAGGACAGGGGAGGCCGCGGTGCATTGTGGGCTGCCCCAGAGCGAGCAGAAGCAGCTCACACACACACAATATGTGTTGGCTCGCCAAAAAGGAGCAGGCAGGGTGCCCTCCACAACATGCCATGTAACCCGGGCAGGCTTCGGTGAAGCGGCTCAGCCTTTCCTGCGGGGGCAAGAAGAGGAGCCCGGGCGCAGGGGAGAGGGGTTGGGGGGGTGGGTGGTGTGGGAAAGGCGGGCAGGCATGTCTTTCAAGGAGGCCAAGCTCGGGGAGAGAAGCAAGAACCCAGAAGACCATGGCAGAAAGCAGAGCACAAGTGAGCCCGGGCATTGTATGTATGTGTGTGTGTCCCCCCCCCCCCCTGTCCTGGAGTGCAACCATGGGGGGAGCATCCTAGGGGCTCAGTGTATGTGTGCACCCCCTCCCCCTCCAAACCCCAACATTCACATCTCCTTCTTTATGGCTTGCAGGCTGGATCAACGGCATGGAGGCGGCAGGCAACCAAGCCGGCACTTCTGGCGAGAAGAAAAGTCACCATTGGAGGAGTTACAAGTTGATTATTGACCCTGCACTGAAGAAGGGCCAGCACAAACTCTACCGCTACGATGGACTGCACTTCAGTGTGCCTGTATGTCACCCCTTTCTCATTACCATCCCCCATCCATAGATCCATGTGTGCATTCTGACAAGTGTGCCTGTATGTGCTCCCTACTTATCTGTCAACATCAATGCACCCCCCTTCAGGAGTATAGTGCTGTCCTGGATGGAGCCTCCCCCCTCTTCTTCTCCCTGTCAAGATCCCCTTCAGGAGTATAGTGCTGTCCTAGATGGAGCCCCCCCCTCTTCTTCTCCCTGTCAAGATCCCCTTCAGGAGTATAGTGCTGTCCTGGATGGAGCCCCCCCCTTCTTCTCCCTGTCAAGATCCCCTTCAGGAGTATAGTGCTGTCCTAGATGGAGCCCCCCCCTCTTCTTCTCCCTGTCAAGATCCCCTTCAGGAGTATAGTGCTGTCCTGGATGGAGCCCCCCCCTTCTTCTCCCTGTCAAGATCCCCTTCAGGAGTATAGTGCTGTCCTGGATGGAGCCCCCCCCTTCTTCTCCCTGTCAAGAT